>FR997764.1:14652447-15342159 GCA_905475315.1 Autographa pulchrina | reverse complement strand
ATCCGCACGTGAGTGGTGTCGTTAGAAGCGCCTCGGCGAGGGCTACGTAAATATGTAATAAACTAAGGTAGGTGTAATATAAAAATTAAAGTTATGGTCCAAAAACTAGTTTTTCATTTCAACATTTTTTCGAGCTATCCGCACGTGAGTGGTGTCGTTAGAAGCGCCTCGGCGAGGGCTACGTAAATATGTAATAAAACTAAGGTAGGTGTAATATAAAAATTAAAGTTATGGTCCAAAAACTAGTTTTTCATTTCAACATTTTTTCGAGCTATCCGCACGTGAGTGGTGTCGTTAGAAGCGCCTCGGCGAGGGCTACGTAAATATGTAATAAACTAAGGTAGGTGTAATATAAAAATTAAAGTTATGGTCCAAAAACTAGTTTTTCATTTCAACATTTTTTCGAGCTATCCGCACGTGAGTGGTGTCGTTAGAAGCGCCTCGGCGAGGGCTACGTAAATATGTAATAAACTAAGGTAGGTGTAATATAAAAATTAAAGTTATGGTCCAAAAACTAGTTTTTCATTTCAACATTTTTTCGAGCTATCCGCACGTGAGTGGTGTCGTTAGAAGCGCCTCGGCGAGGGCTACGTAAATATGTAATAAACTAAGGTAGGTGTAATATAAAAATTAAAGTTATGGTCCAAAAACTAGTTTTTCATTTCAACATTTTTTCGAGCTATCCGCACGTGAGTGGTGTCGTTAGAAGCGCCTCGGCGAGGGCTACGTAAATATGTAATAAACTAAGGTAGGTGTAATATAAAAATTAAAGTTATGGTCCAAAAAACTAGTTTTTCATTTCAACATTTTTTCGAGCTATCCGCACGTGAGTGGTGTCGTTAGAAGCGCCTCGGCGAGGGCTACGTAAATATGTAATAAACTAAGGTAGGTGTAATATAAAAATTAAAGTTATGGTCCAAAAACTAGTTTTTCATTTCAACATTTTTTCGAGCTATCCGCACGTGAGTGGTGTCGTTAGAAGCGCCTCGGCGAGGGCTACGTAAATATGTAATAAACTAAGGTAGGTGTAATATAAAAATTAAAGTTATGGTCCAAAAACTAGTTTTTCATTTCAACATTTTTTCGAGCTATCCGCACGTGAGTGGTGTCGTTAGAAGCGCCTCGGCGAGGGCTACGTAAATATGTAATAAACTAAGGTAGGTGTAATATAAAAATTAAAGTTATGGTCCAAAAACTAGTTTTTCATTTCAACATTTTTTCGAGCTATCCGCACGTGAGTGGTGTCGTTAGAAGCGCCTCGGCGAGGGCTACGTAAATATGTAATAAACTAAGGTAGGTGTAATATAAAAATTAAAGTTATGGTCCAAAAACTAGTTTTTCATTTCAACATTTTTTCGAGCTATCCGCACGTGAGTGGTGTCGTTAGAAGCGCCTCGGCGAGGGCTACGTAAATACGTAATAAACTAAGGTAGGTGTAATATAAAAATTAAAGTTATGGTCCAAAAACTAGTTTTTCATTTCAACATTTTTTCGAGCTATCCGCACGTGAGTGGTGTCGTTAGAAGCGCCTCGGCGAGGGCTACGTAAATATGTAATAAACTAAGGTAGGTGTAATATAAAAATTAAAGTTATGGTCCAAAAACTAGTTTTTCATTTCAACATTTTTTCGAGCTATCCGCACGTGAGTGGTGTCGTTAGAAGCGCCTCGGCGAGGGCTACGTAAATATGTAATAAACTAAGGTAGGTGTAATATAAAAATTAAAGTTATGGTCCAAAAACTAGTTTTTCATTTCAACATTTTTTCGAGCTATCCGCACGTGAGTGGTGTCGTTAGAAGCGCCTCGGCGAGGGCTACGTAAATATGTAATAAACTAAGGTAGGTGTAATATAAAAATTAAAGTTATGGTCCAAAAACTAGTTTTTCATTTCAACATTTTTTCGAGCTATCCGCACGTGAGTGGTGTCGTTAGAAGCGCCTCGGCGAGGGCTACGTAAATATGTAATAAACTAAGGTAGGCGTAATATAAAAATTAAAGTTATGGTCCAAAAACTAGTTTTTCATTTCAACATTTTTTCGAGCTATCCGCACGTGAGTGGTGTCGTTAGAAGCGCCTCGGCGAGGGCTACGTAAATATGTAATAAACTAAGGTAGGTGTAATATAAAAATTAAAGTTATGGTCCAAAAACTAGTTTTTCATTTCAACATTTTTTCGAGCTATCCGCACGTGAGTGGTGTCGTTAGAAGCGCCTCGGCGAGGGCTACGTAAATATGTAATAAAACTAAGGTAGGCGTAATATAAAAATTAAAGTTATGGTCCAAAAACTAGTTTTTCATTTCAACATTTTTTCGAGCTATCCGCACGTGAGTGGTGTCGTTAGAAGCGCCTCGGCGAGGGCTACGTAAATATGTAATAAACTAAGGTAGGTGTAATATAAAAATTAAAGTTATGGTCCAAAAACTAGTTTTTCATTTCAACATTTTTTCGAGCTATCCGCACGTGAGTGGTGTCGTTAGAAGCGCCTCGGCGAGGGCTACGTAAATATGTAATAAACTAAGGTAGGTGTAATATAAAAATTAAAGTTATGGTCCAAAAACTAGTTTTTCATTTCAACATTTTTTCGAGCTATCCGCACGTGAGTGGTGTCGTTAGAAGCGCCTCGGCGAGGGCTACGTAAATATGTAATAAACTAAGGTAGGTGTAATATAAAAATTAAAGTTATGGTCCAAAAACTAGTTTTTCATTTCAACATTTTTTCGAGCTATCCGCACGTGAGTGGTGTCGTTAGAAGCGCCTCGGCGAGGGCTACGTAAATATGTAATAAACTAAGGTAGGTGTAATATAAAAATTAAAGTTATGGTCCAAAAACTAGTTTTTCATTTCAACATTTTTTCGAGCTATCCGCACGTGAGTGGTGTCGTTAGAAGCGCCTCGGCGAGGGCTACGTAAATATGTAATAAACTAAGGTAGGTGTAATATAAAAATTAAAGTTATGGTCCAAAAACTAGTTTTTCATTTCAACATTTTTTCGAGCTATCCGCACGTGAGTGGTGTCGTTAGAAGCGCCTCGGCGAGGGCTACGTAAATATGTAATAAACTAAGGTAGGTGTAATATAAAAATTAAAGTTATGGTCCAAAAACTAGTTTTTCATTTCAACATTTTTTCGAGCTATCCGCACGTGAGTGGTGTCGTTAGAAGCGCCTCGGCGAGGGCTACGTAAATATGTAATAAACTAAGGTAGGTGTAATATAAAAATTAAAGTTATGGTCCAAAAACTAGTTTTTCATTTCAACATTTTTTCGAGCTATCCGCACGTGAGTGGTGTCGTTAGAAGCGCCTCGGCGAGGGCTACGTAAATATGTAATAAACTAAGGTAGGTGTAATATAAAAATTAAAGTTATGGTCCAAAAACTAGTTTTTCATTTCAACATTTTTTCGAGCTATCCGCACGTGAGTGGTGTCGTTAGAAGCGCCTCGGCGAGGGCTACGTAAATATGTAATAAACTAAGGTAGGTGTAATATAAAAATTAAAGTTATGGTCCAAAAACTAGTTTTTCATTTCAACATTTTTTCGAGCTATCCGCACGTGAGTGGTGTCGTTAGAAGCGCCTCGGCGAGGGCTACGTAAATATGTAATAAACTAAGGTAGGTGTAATATAAAAATTAAAGTTATGGTCCAAAAACTAGTTTTTCATTTCAACATTTTTTCGAGCTATCCGCACGTGAGTGGTGTCGTTAGAAGCGCCTCGGCGAGGGCTACGTAAATATGTAATAAACTAAGGTAGGTGTAATATAAAAATTAAAGTTATGGTCCAAAAACTAGTTTTTCATTTCAACATTTTTTCGAGCTATCCGCACGTGAGTGGTGTCGTTAGAAGCGCCTCGGCGAGGGCTACGTAAATATGTAATAAACTAAGGTAGGTGTAATATAAAAATTAAAGTTATGGTCCAAAAACTAGTTTTTCATTTCAACATTTTTTCGAGCTATCCGCACGTGAGTGGTGTCGTTAGAAGCGCCTCGGCGAGGGCTACGTAAATATGTAATAAACTAAGGTAGGTGTAATATAAAAATTAAAGTTATGGTCCAAAAACTAGTTTTTCATTTCAACATTTTTTCGAGCTATCCGCACGTGAGTGGTGTCGTTAGAAGCGCCTCGGCGAGGGCTACGTAAATATGTAATAAACTAAGGTAGGTGTAATATAAAAATTAAAGTTATGGTCCAAAAACTAGTTTTTCATTTCAACATTTTTTCGAGCTATCCGCACGTGAGTGGTGTCGTTAGAAGCGCCTCGGCGAGGGCTACGTAAATATGTAATAAACTAAGGTAGGTGTAATATAAAAATTAAAGTTATGGTCCAAAAACTAGTTTTTCATTTCAACATTTTTTCGAGCTATTCGCACGTGAGTGGTGTCGTTAGAAGCGCCTCGGCGAGGGCTACGTAAATATGTAATAAACTAAGGTAGGTGTAATATAAAAATTAAAGTTATGGTCCAAAAACTAGTTTTTCATTTCAACATTTTTTCGAGCTATCCGCACGTGAGTGGTGTCGTTAGAAGCGCCTCGGCGAGGGCTACGTAAATATGTAATAAACTAAGGTAGGTGTAATATAAAAATTAAAGTTATGGTCCAAAAACTAGTTTTTCATTTCAACATTTTTTCGAGCTATCCGCACGTGAGTGGTGTCGTTAGAAGCGCCTCGGCGAGGGCTACGTAAATATGTAATAAACTAAGGTAGGTGTAATATAAAAATTAAAGTTATGGTCCAAAAACTAGTTTTTCATTTCAACATTTTTTCGAGCTATCCGCACGTGAGTGGTGTCGTTAGAAGCGCCTCGGCGAGGGCTACGTAAATATGTAATAAACTAAGGTAGGTGTAATATAAAAATTAAAGTTATGGTCCAAAAACTAGTTTTTCATTTCAACATTTTTTCGAGCTATCCGCACGTGAGTGGTGTCGTTAGAAGCGCCTCGGCGAGGGCTACGTAAATATGTAATAAACTAAGGTAGGTGTAATATAAAAATTAAAGTTATGGTCCAAAAACTAGTTTTTCATTTCAACATTTTTTCGAGCTATCCGCACGTGAGTGGTGTCGTTAGAAGCGCCTCGGCGAGGGCTACGTAAATACGTAATAAACTAAGGTAGGTGTAATATAAAAATTAAAGTTATGGTCCAAAAACTAGTTTTTCATTTCAACATTTTTTCGAGCTATCCGCACGTGAGTGGTGTCGTTAGAAGCGCCTCGGCGAGGGCTACGTAAATATGTAATAAACTAAGGTAGGTGTAATATAAAAATTAAAGTTATGGTCCAAAAACTAGTTTTTCATTTCAACATTTTTTCGAGCTATCCGCACGTGAGTGGTGTCGTTAGAAGCGCCTCGGCGAGGGCTACGTAAATATGTAATAAACTAAGGTAGGTGTAATATAAAAATTAAAGTTATGGTCCAAAAACTAGTTTTTCATTTCAACATTTTTTCGAGCTATCCGCACGTGAGTGGTGTCGTTAGAAGCGCCTCGTCGAGGGCTACGTAAATATGTAATAAACTAAGGTAGGTGTAATATAAAAATTAAAGTTATGGTCCAAAAACTAGTTTTTCATTTCAACATTTTTTCGAGCTATCCGCACGTGAGTGGTGTCGTTAGAAGCGCCTCGGCGAGGGCTACGTAAATATGTAATAAACTAAGGTAGGCGTAATATAAAAATTAAAGTTATGGTCCAAAAACTAGTTTTTCATTTCAACATTTTTTCGAGCTATCCGCACGTGAGTGGTGTCGTTAGAAGCGCCTCGGCGAGGGCTACGTAAATATGTAATAAACTAAGGTAGGTGTAATATAAAAATTAAAGTTATGGTCCAAAAACTAGTTTTTCATTTCAACATTTTTTCGAGCTATCCGCACGTGAGTGGTGTCGTTAGAAGCGCCTCGGCGAGGGCTACGTAAATATGTAATAAACTAAGGTAGGTGTAATATAAAAATTAAAGTTATGGTCCAAAAACTAGTTTTTCATTTCAACATTTTTTCGAGCTATCCGCACGTGAGTGGTGTCGTTAGAAGCGCCTCGGCGAGGGCTACGTAAATATGTAATAAACTAAGGTAGGTGTAATATAAAAATTAAAGTTATGGTCCAAAAACTAGTTTTTCATTTCAACATTTTTTCGAGCTATCCGCACGTGAGTGGTGTCGTTAGAAGCGCCTCGGCGAGGGCTACGTAAATATGTAATAAACTAAGGTAGGTGTAATATAAAAATTAAAGTTATGGTCCAAAAACTAGTTTTTCATTTCAACATTTTTTCGAGCTATCCGCACGTGAGTGGTGTCGTTAGAAGCGCCTCGGCGAGGGCTACGTAAATATGTAATAAACTAAGGTAGGTGTAATATAAAAATTAAAGTTATGGTCCAAAAACTAGTTTTTCATTTCAACATTTTTTCGAGCTATCCGCACGTGAGTGGTGTCGTTAGAAGCGCCTCGGCGAGGGCTACGTAAATAGGTAATAAACTAAGGTAGGCGTAATATAAAAATTAAAGTTATGGTCCAAAAACTAGTTTTTCATTTCAACATTTTTTCGAGCTATCCGCACGTGAGTGGTGTCGTTAGAAGCGCCTCGGCGAGGGCTACGTAAATATGTAATAAACTAAGGTAGGTGTAATATAAAAATTAAAGTTATGGTCCAAAAACTAGTTTTTCATTTCAACATTTTTTCGAGCTATCCGCACGTGAGTGGTGTCGTTAGAAGCGCCTCGGCGAGGGCTACGTAAATATGTAATAAACTAAGGTAGGTGTAATATAAAAATTAAAGTTATGGTCCAAAAACTAGTTTTTCATTTCAACATTTTTTCGAGCTATCCGCACGTGAGTGGTGTCGTTAGAAGCGCCTCGGCGAGGGCTACGTAAATATGTAATAAACTAAGGTAGGTGTAATATAAAAATTAAAGTTATGGTCCAAAAACTAGTTTTTCATTTCAACATTTTTTCGAGCTATCCGCACGTGAGTGGTGTCGTTAGAAGCGCCTCGGCGAGGGCTACGTAAATATGTAATAAACTAAGGTAGGTGTAATATAAAAATTAAAGTTATGGTCCAAAAACTAGTTTTTCATTTCAACATTTTTTCGAGCTATCCGCACGTGAGTGGTGTCGTTAGAAGCGCCTCGGCGAGGGCTACGTAAATATGTAATAAACTAAGGTAGGTGTAATATAAAAATTAAAGTTATGGTCCAAAAACTAGTTTTTCATTTCAACATTTTTTCGAGCTATCCGCACGTGAGTGGTGTCGTTAGAAGCGCCTCGGCGAGGGCTACGTAAATATGTAATAAACTAAGGTAGGTGTAATATAAAAATTAAAGTTATGGTCCAACAACTAGTTTTTCATTTCAACATTTTTTCGAGCTATCCGCACGTGAGTGGTGTCGTTAGAAGCGCCTCGGCGAGGGCTACGTAAATATGTAATAAACTAAGGTAGGTGTAATATAAAAATTAAAGTTATGGTCCAAAAACTAGTTTTTCATTTCAACATTTTTTCGAGCTATCCGCACGTGAGTGGTGTCGTTAGAAGCGCCTCGGCGAGGGCTACGTAAATATGTAATAAACTAAGGTAGGTGTAATATAAAAATTAAAGTTATGGTCCAACAACTAGTTTTTCATTTCAACATTTTTTCGAGCTATCCGCACGTGAGTGGTGTCGTTAGAAGCGCCTCGGCGAGGGCTACGTAAATATGTAATAAACTAAGGTAGGCGTAATATAAAAATTAAAGTTATGGTCCAAAAACTAGTTTTTCATTTCAACATTTTTTCGAGCTATCCGCATGTGAGTGGTGTCGTTAGAAGCGCCTCGGCGAGGGCTACGTAAATATGTAATAAACTAAGGTAGGTGTAATATAAAAATTAAAGTTATGGTCCAAAAACTAGTTTTTCATTTCAACATTTTTTCGAGCTATCCGCACGTGAGTGGTGTCGTTAGAAGCGCCTCGGCGAGGGCTACGTAAATATGTAATAAACTAAGGTAGGCGTAATATAAAAATTAAAGTTATGGTCCAAAAACTAGTTTTTCATTTCAACATTTTTTTGAGCTATCCGCACGTGAGTGGTGTCGTTAGAAGCGCCTCGGCGAGGGCTACGTAAATATGTAATAAACTAAGGTAGGTGTAATATAAAAATTAAAGTTATGGTCCAAAAACTAGTTTTTCATTTCAACATTTTTTCGAGCTATCCGCACGTGAGTGGTGTCGTTAGAAGCGCCTCGGCGAGGGCTACGTAAATATGTAATAAACTAAGGTAGGTGTAATATAAAAATTAAAGTTATGGTCCAAAAACTAGTTTTTCATTTCAACATTTTTTCGAGCTATCCGCACGTGAGTGGTGTCGTTAGAAGCGCCTCGGCGAGGGCTACGTAAATATGTAATAAACTAAGGTAGGCGTAATATAAAAATTAAAGTTATGGTCCAAAAACTAGTTTTTCATTTCAACATTTTTTCGAGCTATCCGCACGTGAGTGGTGTCGTTAGAAGCGCCTCGGCGAGGGCTACGTAAATATGTAATAAACTAAGGTAGGTGTAATATAAAAATTAAAGTTATGGTCCAAAAACTAGTTTTTCATTTCAACATTTTTTCGAGCTATCCGCACGTGAGTGGTGTCGTTAGAAGCGCCTCGACGAGGGCTACGTAAATATGTAATAAACTAAGGTAAGCGTACTATAAAAATTAAAGTTATGGTCCAAAAACTAGTTTTTCATTTCAACATTTTTTCGAGCTATCCGCACGTGAGTGGTGTCGTTAGAAGCGCCTCGGCGAGGGCTACGTAAATATGTAATAAACTAAGGTAGGTGTAATATAAAAATTAAAGTTATGGTCCAAAAACTAGTTTTTCATTTCAACATTTTTTCGAGCTATCCGCACGTGAGTGGTGTCGTTAGAAGCGCCTCGGCGAGGGCTACGTAAATATGTAATAAACTAAGGTAGGCGTAATATAAAAATTAAAGTTATGGTCCAAAAACTAGTTTTTCATTTCAACATTTTTTCGAGCTATCCGCACGTGAGTGGTGTCGTTAGAAGCGCCTCGGCGAGGGCTACGTAAATATGTAATAAACTAAGGTAGGTGTAATATAAAAATTAAAGTTATGGTCCAAAAACTAGTTTTTCATTTCAACATTTTTTCGAGCTATCCGCACGTGAGTGGTGTCGTTAGAAGCGCCTCGACGAGGGCTACGTAAATATGTAATAAACTAAGGTAGGCGTACTATAAAAATTAAAGTTATGGTCCAAAAACTAGTTTTTCATTTCAACATTTTTTCGAGCTATCCGCACGTGAGTGGTGTCGTTAGAAGCGCCTCGGCGAGGGCTACGTAAATATGTAATAAACTAAGGTAGGTGTAATATAAAAATTAAAGTTATGGTCCAAAAACTAGTTTTTCATTTCAACATTTTTTCGAGCTATCCGCACGTGAGTGGTGTCGTTAGAAGCGCCTCGGCGAGGGCTACGTAAATATGTAATAAACTAAGGTAGATGTAATATAAAAATTAAAGTTATGGTCCAAAAACTAGTTTTTCATTTCAACATTTTTTCGAGCTATCCGCACGTGAGTGGTGTCGTTAGAAGCGCCTCGGCGAGGGCTACGTAAATATGTAATAAACTAAGGTAGGTGTAATATAAAAATTAAAGTTATGGTCCAAAAACTAGTTTTTCATTTCAACATTTTTTCGAGCTATCCGCACGTGAGTGGTGTCGTTAGAAGCGCCTCGGCGAGGGCTACGTAAATATGTAATAAACTAAGGTAGGTGTAATATAAAAATTAAAGTTATGGTCCAAAAACTAGTTTTTCATTTCAACATTTTTTCGAGCTATCCGCACGTGAGTGGTGTCGTTAGAAGCGCCTCGGCGAGGGCTACGTAAATATGTAATAAACTAAGGTAGGTGTAATATAAAAATTAAAGTTATGGTCCAAAAACTAGTTTTTCATTTCAACATTTTTTCGAGCTATCCGCACGTGAGTGGTGTCGTTAGAAGCGCCTCGGCGAGGGCTACGTAAATATGTAATAAACTAAGGTAGGTGTAATATAAAAATTAAAGTTATGGTCCAAAAAATTGTTTTTCATTTCAACATTTTTTCGAGCTATCCGCACGTGAGTGGTGTCGTTAGAAGCGCCTCGGCGAGGGCTACGTAAATATGTAATAAACTAAGGTAGGTGTAATATAAAAATTAAAGTTATGGTCCAAAAACTAGTTTTTCATTTCAACATTTTTTCGAGCTATCCGCACGTGAGTGGTGTCGTTAGAAGCGCCTCGGCGAGGGCTACGTAAATATGTAATAAACTAAGGTAGGTGTAATATAAAAATTAAAGTTATGGTCCAAAAACTAGTTTTTCATTTCAACATTTTTTCGAGCTATCCGCACGTGAGTGGTGTCGTTAGAAGCGCTTCGGCGAGGGCTACGTAAATATGTAATAAACTAAGGTAGGTGTAATATAAAAATTAAAGTTATGGTCCAAAAACTAGTTTTTCATTTCAACATTTTTTCGAGCTATCCGCACGTGAGTGGTGTCGTTAGAAGCGCCTCGGCGAGGGCTACGTAAATATGTAATAAACTAAGGTAGGTGTAATATAAAAATTAAAGTTATGGTCCAAAAACTAGTTTTTCATTTCAACATTTTTTCGAGCTATCCGCACGTGAGTGGTGTCGTTAGAAGCGCCTCGGCGAGGGCTACGTAAATACGTAATAAACTAAGGTAGGTGTAATATAAAAATTAAAGTTATGGTCCAAAAACTAGTTTTTCATTTCAACATTTTTTCGAGCTATCCGCACGTGAGTGGTGTCGTTAGAAGCGCCTCGGCGAGGGCTACGTAAATATGTAATAAACTAAGGTAGGTGTAATATAAAAATTAAAGTTATGGTCCAAAAACTAGTTTTTCATTTCAACATTTTTTCGAGCTATCCGCACGTGAGTGGTGTCGTTAGAAGCGCCTCGGCGAGGGCTACGTAAATATGTAATAAACTAAGGTAGGTGTAATATAAAAATTAAAGTTATGGTCCAAAAACTAGTTTTTCATTTCAACATTTTTTCGAGCTATCCGCACGTGAGTGGTGTCGTTAGAAGCGCCTCGGCGAGGGCTACGTAAATATGTAATAAACTAAGGTAGGTGTAATATAAAAATTAAAGTTATGGTCCAAAAACTAGTTTTTCATTTCAACATTTTTTCGAGCTATCCGCACGTGAGTGGTGTCGTTAAAAGCGCCTCGGCGAGGGCTACGTAAATATGTAATAAACTAAGGTAGGTGTAATATAAAAATTAAAGTTATGGTCCAAAAACTAGTTTTTCATTTCAACATTTTTTCGAGCTATCCGCACGTGAGTGGTGTCGTTAGAAGCGCCTCGGCGAGGGCTACGTAAATATGTAATAAACTAAGGTAGGTGTAATATAAAAATTAAAGTTATGGTCGAAAAACTAGTTTTTCATTTCAACATTTTTTCGAGCTATCCGCACGTGAGTGGTGTCGTTAGAAGCGCCTCGGCGAGGGCTACGTAAATATGTAATAAACTAAGGTAGGTGTAATATAAAAATTAAAGTTATGGTCCAAAAACTAGTTTTTCATTTCAACATTTTTTCGAGCTATCCGCACGTGAGTGGTGTCGTTAGAAGCGCCTCGGCGAGGGCTACGTAAATATGTAATAAACTAAGGTAGGTGTAATATAAAAATTAAAGTTATGGTCCAAAAACTAGTTTTTCATTTCAACATTTTTTCGAGCTATCCGCACGTGAGTGGTGTCGTTAGAAGCGCCTCGGCGAGGGCTACGTAAATATGTAATAAACTAAGGTAGGTGTAATATAAAAATTAAAGTTATGGTCCAAAAACTAGTTTTTCATTTCAACATTTTTTCGAGCTATCCGCACGTGAGTGGTGTCGTTAGAAGCGCCTCGGCGAGGGCTACGTAAATATGTAATAAACTAAGGTAGGTGTAATATAAAAATTAAAGTTATGGTCCAAAAACTAGTTTTTCATTTCAACATTTTTTCGAGCTATCCGCACGTGAGTGGTGTCGTTAGAAGCGCCTCGGCGAGGGCTACGTAAATATGTAATAAACTAAGGTAGGTGTAATATAAAAATTAAAGTTATGGTCCAAAAACTAGTTTTTCATTTCAACATTTTTTCGAGCTATCCGCACGTGAGTGGTGTCGTTAGAAGCGCCTCGGCGAGGGCTACGTAAATATGTAATAAACTAAGGTAGGCGTAATATAAAAATTAAAGTTATGGTCCAAAAACTAGTTTTTCATTTCAACATTTTTTCGAGCTATCCGCACGTGAGTGGTGTCGTTAGAAGCGCCTCGGCGAGGGCTACGTAAATATGTAATAAACTAAGGTAGGTGTAATATAAAAATTAAAGTTATGGTCCAAAAACTAGTTTTTCATTTCAACATTTTTTCGAGCTATCCGCACGTGAGTGGTGTCGTTAGAAGCGCCTCGGCGAGGGCTACGTAAATATGTAATAAACTAAGGTAGGCGTAATATAAAAATTAAAGTTATGGTCCAAAAACTAGTTTTTCATTTCAACATTTTTTCGAGCTATCCGCACGTGAGTGGTGTCGTTAGAAGCGCCTCGGCGAGGGCTACGTAAATATGTAATAAACTAAGGTAGGTGTAATATAAAAATTAAAGTTATGGTCCAAAAACTAGTTTTTCATTTCAACATTTTTTCGAGCTATCCGCACGTGAGTGGTGTCGTTAGAAGCGCCTCGGCGAGGGCTACGTAAATATGTAATAAACTAAGGTAGGTGTAATATAAAAATTAAAGTTATGGTCCAAAAACTAGTTTTTCATTTCAACATTTTTTCGAGCTATCCGCACGTGAGTGGTGTCGTTAGAAGCGCCTCGGCGAGGGCTACGTAAATATGTAATAAACTAAGGTAGGTGTAATATAAAAATTAAAGTTATGGTCCAAAAACTAGTTTTTCATTTCAACATTTTTTCGAGCTATCCGCACGTGAGTGGTGTCGTTAGAAGCGCCTCGGCGAGGGCTACGTAAATATGTAATAAACTAAGGTAGGTGTAATATAAAAATTAAAGTTATGGTCCAAAAACTAGTTTTTCATTTCAACATTTTTTCGAGCTATCCGCACGTGAGTGGTGTCGTTAGAAGCGCCTCGGCGAGGGCTACGTAAATATGTAATAAACTAAGGTAGGTGTAATATAAAAATTAAAGTTATGGTCCAAAAACTAGTTTTTCATTTCAACATTTTTTCGAGCTATCCGCACGTGAGTGGTGTCGTTAGAAGCGCCTCGGCGAGGGCTACGTAAATATGTAATAAACTAAGGTAGGTGTAATATAAAAATTAAAGTTATGGTCCAAAAACTAGTTTTTCATTTCAACATTTTTTCGAGCTATCCGCACGTGAGTGGTGTCGTTAGAAGCGCCTCGGCGAGGGCTACGTAAATATGTAATAAACTAAGGTAGGTGTAATATAAAAATTAAAGTTATGGTCCAAAAACTAGTTTTTCATTTCAACATTTTTTCGAGCTATCCGCACGTGAGTGGTGTCGTTAGAAGCGCCTCGGCGAGGGCTACGTAAATATGTAATAAACTAAGGTAGGTGTAATATAAAAATTAAAGTTATGGTCCAACAACTAGTTTTTCATTTCAACATTTTTTCGAGCTATCCGCACGTGAGTGGTGTCGTTAGAAGCGCCTCGGCGAGGGCTACGTAAATATGTAATAAACTAAGGTAGGCGTAATATAAAAATTAAAGTTATGGTCCAAAAACTAGTTTTTCATTTCAACATTTTTTCGAGCTATCCGCATGTGAGTGGTGTCGTTAGAAGCGCCTCGGCGAGGGCTACGTAAATATGTAATAAACTAAGGTAGGTGTAATATAAAAATTAAAGTTATGGTCCAAAAACTAGTTTTTCATTTCAACATTTTTTCGAGCTATCCGCACGTGAGTGGTGTCGTTAGAAGCGCCTCGGCGAGGGCTACGTAAATATGTAATAAACTAAGGTAGGCGTAATATAAAAATTAAAGTTATGGTCCAAAAACTAGTTTTTCATTTCAACATTTTTTTGAGCTATCCGCACGTGAGTGGTGTCGTTAGAAGCGCCTCGGCGAGGGCTACGTAAATATGTAATAAACTAAGGTAGGTGTAATATAAAAATTAAAGTTATGGTCCAAAAACTAGTTTTTCATTTCAACATTTTTTCGAGCTATCCGCACGTGAGTGGTGTCGTTAGAAGCGCCTCGGCGAGGGCTACGTAAATATGTAATAAACTAAGGTAGGTGTAATATAAAAATTAAAGTTATGGTCCAAAAACTAGTTTTTCATTTCAACATTTTTTCGAGCTATCCGCACGTGAGTGGTGTCGTTAGAAGCGCCTCGGCGAGGGCTACGTAAATATGTAATAAACTAAGGTAGGCGTAATATAAAAATTAAAGTTATGGTCCAAAAACTAGTTTTTCATTTCAACATTTTTTCGAGCTATCCGCACGTGAGTGGTGTCGTTAGAAGCGCCTCGGCGAGGGCTACGTAAATATGTAATAAACTAAGGTAGGTGTAATATAAAAATTAAAGTTATGGTCCAAAAACTAGTTTTTCATTTCAACATTTTTTCGAGCTATCCGCACGTGAGTGGTGTCGTTAGAAGCGCCTCGACGAGGGCTACGTAAATATGTAATAAACTAAGGTAAG
Source organism: Autographa pulchrina (assembly GCA_905475315.1). NCBI lineage: Eukaryota > Metazoa > Arthropoda > Insecta > Lepidoptera > Noctuidae > Autographa > Autographa pulchrina. The sequence goes on along the minus strand of FR997764.1, from coordinate 15,327,532 downwards.
CGTACTATAAAAATTAAAGTTATGGTCCAAAAACTAGTTTTTCATTTCAACATTTTTTCGAGCTATCCGCACGTGAGTGGTGTCGTTAGAAGCGCCTCGGCGAGGGCTACGTAAATATGTAATAAACTAAGGTAGGTGTAATATAAAAATTAAAGTTATGGTCCAAAAACTAGTTTTTCATTTCAACATTTTTTCGAGCTATCCGCACGTGAGTGGTGTCGTTAGAAGCGCCTCGGCGAGGGCTACGTAAATATGTAATAAACTAAGGTAGGCGTAATATAAAAATTAAAGTTATGGTCCAAAAACTAGTTTTTCATTTCAACATTTTTTCGAGCTATCCGCACGTGAGTGGTGTCGTTAGAAGCGCCTCGGCGAGGGCTACGTAAATATGTAATAAACTAAGGTAGGTGTAATATAAAAATTAAAGTTATGGTCCAAAAACTAGTTTTTCATTTCAACATTTTTTCGAGCTATCCGCACGTGAGTGGTGTCGTTAGAAGCGCCTCGACGAGGGCTACGTAAATATGTAATAAACTAAGGTAGGCGTACTATAAAAATTAAAGTTATGGTCCAAAAACTAGTTTTTCATTTCAACATTTTTTCGAGCTATCCGCACGTGAGTGGTGTCGTTAGAAGCGCCTCGGCGAGGGCTACGTAAATATGTAATAAACTAAGGTAGGTGTAATATAAAAATTAAAGTTATGGTCCAAAAACTAGTTTTTCATTTCAACATTTTTTCGAGCTATCCGCACGTGAGTGGTGTCGTTAGAAGCGCCTCGGCGAGGGCTACGTAAATATGTAATAAACTAAGGTAGGTGTAATATAAAAATTAAAGTTATGGTCCAAAAACTAGTTTTTCATTTCAACATTTTTTCGAGCTATCCGCACGTGAGTGGTGTCGTTAGAAGCGCCTCGGCGAGGGCTACGTAAATATGTAATAAACTAAGGTAGGTGTAATATAAAAATTAAAGTTATGGTCCAACAACTAGTTTTTCATTTCAACATTTTTTCGAGCTATCCGCACGTGAGTGGTGTCGTTAGAAGCGCCTCGGCGAGGGCTACGTAAATATGTAATAAACTAAGGTAGGCGTAATATAAAAATTAAAGTTATGGTCCAAAAACTAGTTTTTCATTTCAACATTTTTTCGAGCTATCCGCATGTGAGTGGTGTCGTTAGAAGCGCCTCGGCGAGGGCTACGTAAATATGTAATAAACTAAGGTAGGTGTAATATAAAAATTAAAGTTATGGTCCAAAAACTAGTTTTTCATTTCAACATTTTTTCGAGCTATCCGCACGTGAGTGGTGTCGTTAGAAGCGCCTCGGCGAGGGCTACGTAAATATGTAATAAACTAAGGTAGGCGTAATATAAAAATTAAAGTTATGGTCCAAAAACTAGTTTTTCATTTCAACATTTTTTTGAGCTATCCGCACGTGAGTGGTGTCGTTAGAAGCGCCTCGGCGAGGGCTACGTAAATATGTAATAAACTAAGGTAGGTGTAATATAAAAATTAAAGTTATGGTCCAAAAACTAGTTTTTCATTTCAACATTTTTTCGAGCTATCCGCACGTGAGTGGTGTCGTTAGAAGCGCCTCGGCGAGGGCTACGTAAATATGTAATAAACTAAGGTAGGTGTAATATAAAAATTAAAGTTATGGTCCAAAAACTAGTTTTTCATTTCAACATTTTTTCGAGCTATCCGCACGTGAGTGGTGTCGTTAGAAGCGCCTCGGCGAGGGCTACGTAAATATGTAATAAACTAAGGTAGGCGTAATATAAAAATTAAAGTTATGGTCCAAAAACTAGTTTTTCATTTCAACATTTTTTCGAGCTATCCGCACGTGAGTGGTGTCGTTAGAAGCGCCTCGGCGAGGGCTACGTAAATATGTAATAAAGTAAGGAAGGTGTAATATAAAAATCAAAGTTATGGTCCAAAAACTAGTTTTTCATTTCAACATTTTTTCGAGCTATCCGCACGTGAGTGGTGTCGTTAGAAGCGCCTCGGCGAGGGCTACGTAAATATGTAATAAACTAAGGTAGGTGTAATATAAAAATTAAAGTTATGGTCCAAAAACTAGTTTTTCATTTCAACATTTTTTCGAGCTATCCGCACGTGAGTGGTGTCGTTAGAAGCGCCTCGGCGAGGGCTACGTAAATATGTAATAAACTAAGGTAGGTGTAATATAAAAATTAAAGTTATGGTCCAAAAAATTGTTTTTCATTTCAACATTTTTTCGAGCTATCCGCACGTGAGTGGTGTCGTTAGAAGCGCCTCGGCGAGGGCTACGTAAATATGTAATAAACTAAGGTAGGTGTAATATAAAAATTAAAGTTATGGTCCAAAAACTAGTTTTTCATTTCAACATTTTTTCGAGCTATCCGCACGTGAGTGGTGTCGTTAGAAGCGCCTCGGCGAGGGCTACGTAAATATGTAATAAACTAAGGTAGGTGTAATATAAAAATTAAAGTTATGGTCCAAAAACTAGTTTTTCATTTCAACATTTTTTCGAGCTATCCGCACGTGAGTGGTGTCGTTAGAAGCGCCTCGGCGAGGGCTACGTAAATATGTAATAAACTAAGGTAGGTGTAATATAAAAATTAAAGTTATGGTCCAAAAACTAGTTTTTCATTTCAACATTTTTTCGAGCTATCCGCACGTGAGTGGTGTCGTTAGAAGCGCCTCGGCGAGGGCTACGTAAATATGTAATAAACTAAGGTAGGTGTAATATAAAAATTAAAGTTATGGTCCAAAAACTAGTTTTTCATTTCAACATTTTTTCGAGCTATCCGCACGTGAGTGGTGTCGTTAGAAGCGCCTCGGCGAGGGCTACGTAAATACGTAATAAACTAAGGTAGGTGTAATATAAAAATTAAAGTTATGGTCCAAAAACTAGTTTTTCATTTCAACATTTTTTCGAGCTATCCGCACGTGAGTGGTGTCGTTAGAAGCGCCTCGGCGAGGGCTACGTAAATATGTAATAAACTAAGGTAGGTGTAATATAAAAATTAAAGTTATGGTCCAAAAACTAGTTTTTCATTTCAACATTTTTTCGAGCTATCCGCACGTGAGTGGTGTCGTTAGAAGCGCCTCGGCGAGGGCTACGTAAATATGTAATAAACTAAGGTAGGTGTAATATAAAAATTAAAGTTATGGTCCAAAAACTAGTTTTTCATTTCAACATTTTTTCGAGCTATCCGCACGTGAGTGGTGTCGTTAGAAGCGCCTCGGCGAGGGCTACGTAAATATGTAATAAACTAAGGTAGGTGTAATATAAAAATTAAAGTTATGGTCCAAAAACTAGTTTTTCATTTCAACATTTTTTCGAGCTATCCGCACGTGAGTGGTGTCGTTAGAAGCGCCTCGGCGAGGGCTACGTAAATATGTAATAAACTAAGGTAGGTGTAATATAAAAATTAAAGTTATGGTCCAAAAACTAGTTTTTCATTTCAACATTTTTTCGAGCTATCCGCACGTGAGTGGTGTCGTTAGAAGCGCCTCGGCGAGGGCTACGTAAATATGTAATAAACTAAGGTAGGTGTAATATAAAAATTAAAGTTATGGTCGAAAAACTAGTTTTTCATTTCAACATTTTTTCGAGCTATCCGCACGTGAGTGGTGTCGTTAGAAGCGCCTCGGCGAGGGCTACGTAAATATGTAATAAACTAAGGTAGGTGTAATATAAAAATTAAAGTTATGGTCCAAAAACTAGTTTTTCATTTCAACATTTTTTCGAGCTATCCGCACGTGAGTGGTGTCGTTAGAAGCGCCTCGGCGAGGGCTACGTAAATATGTAATAAACTAAGGTAGGTGTAATATAAAAATTAAAGTTATGGTCCAAAAACTAGTTTTTCATTTCAACATTTTTTCGAGCTATCCGCACGTGAGTGGTGTCGTTAGAAGCGCCTCGGCGAGGGCTACGTAAATATGTAATAAACTAAGGTAGGTGTAATATAAAAATTAAAGTTATGGTCCAAAAACTAGTTTTTCATTTCAACATTTTTTCGAGCTATCCGCACGTGAGTGGTGTCGTTAGAAGCGCCTCGGCGAGGGCTACGTAAATACGTAATAAACTAAGGTAGGTGTAATATAAAAATTAAAGTTATGGTCCAAAAACTAGTTTTTCATTTCAACATTTTTTCGAGCTATCCGCACGTGAGTGGTGTCGTTAGAAGCGCCTCGGCGAGGGCTACGTAAATATGTAATAAACTAAGGTAGGTGTAATATAAAAATTAAAGTTATGGTCCAAAAACTAGTTTTTCATTTCAACATTTTTTCGAGCTATCCGCACGTGAGTGGTGTCGTTAGAAGCGCCTCGGCGAGGGCTACGTAAATATGTAATAAACTAAGGTAGGTGTAATATAAAAATTAAAGTTATGGTCCAAAAACTAGTTTTTCATTTCAACATTTTTTCGAGCTATCCGCACGTGAGTGGTGTCGTTAGAAGCGCCTCGGCGAGGGCTACGTAAATATGTAATAAACTAAGGTAGGTGTAATATAAAAATTAAAGTTATGGTCCAAAAACTAGTTTTTCATTTCAACATTTTTTCGAGCTATCCGCACGTGAGTGGTGTCGTTAGAAGCGCCTCGGCGAGGGCTACGTAAATATGTAATAAACTAAGGTAGGTGTAATATAAAAATTAAAGTTATGGTCCAAAAACTAGTTTTTCATTTCAACATTTTTTCGAGCTATCCGCACGTGAGTGGTGTCGTTAGAAGCGCCTCGGCGAGGGCTACGTAAATATGTAATAAACTAAGGTAGGTGTAATATAAAAATTAAAGTTATGGTCCAAAAACTAGTTTTTCATTTCAACATTTTTTCGAGCTATCCGCACGTGAGTGGTGTCGTTAGAAGCGCCTCGGCGAGGGCTACGTAAATATGTAATAAACTAAGGTAGGTGTAATATAAAAATTAAAGTTATGGTCCAAAAACTAGTTTTTCATTTCAACATTTTTTCGAGCTATCCGCACGTGAGTGGTGTCGTTAGAAGCGCCTCGGCGAGGGCTACGTAAATATGTAATAAACTAAGGTAGGTGTAATATAAAAATTAAAGTTATGGTCCAAAAACTAGTTTTTCATTTCAACATTTTTTCGAGCTATCCGCACGTGAGTGGTGTCGTTAGAAGCGCCTCGGCGAGGGCTACGTAAATATGTAATAAACTAAGGTAGGTGTAATATAAAAATTAAAGTTATGGTCCAAAAACTAGTTTTTCATTTCAACATTTTTTCGAGCTATCCGCACGTGAGTGGTGTCGTTAGAAGCGCCTCGGCGAGGGCTACGTAAATATGTAATAAACTAAGGTAGGTGTAATATAAAAATTAAAGTTATGGTCCAAAAACTAGTTTTTCATTTCAACATTTTTTCGAGCTATCCGCACGTGAGTGGTGTCGTTAGAAGCGCCTCGGCGAGGGCTACGTAAATATGTAATAAACTAAGGTAGGTGTAATATAAAAATTAAAGTTATGGTCCAAAAACTAGTTTTTCATTTCAACATTTTTTCGAGCTATCCGCACGTGAGTGGTGTCGTTAGAAGCGCCTCGGCGAGGGCTACGTAAATATGTAATAAACTAAGGTAGGTGTAATATAAAAATTAAAGTTATGGTCCAAAAACTAGTTTTTCATTTCAACATTTTTTCGAGCTAACCGCACGTGAGTGGTGTCGTTAGAAGCGCCTCGGCGAGGGCTACGTAAATATGTAATAAACTAAGGTAGGTGTAATATAAAAATTAAAGTTATGGTCCAAAAACTAGTTTTTCATTTCAACATTTTTTCGAGCTATCCGCACGTGAGTGGTGTCGTTAGAAGCGCCTCGGCGAGGGCTACGTAAATATGTAATAAACTAAGGTAGGTGTAATATAAAAATTAAAGTTATGGTCCAAAAACTAGTTTTTCATTTCAACATTTTTTCGAGCTATCCGCACGTGAGTGGTGTCGTTAGAAGCGCCTCGGCGAGGGCTACGTAAATATGTAATAAACTAAGGTAGGTGTAATATAAAAATTAAAGTTATGGTCCAAAAACTAGTTTTTCATTTCAACATTTTTTCGAGCTATCCGCACGTGAGTGGTGTCGTTAGAAGCGCCTCGGCGAGGGCTACGTAAATATGTAATAAACTAAGGTAGGTGTAATATAAAAATTAAAGTTATGGTCCAACAACTAGTTTTTCATTTCAACATTTTTTCGAGCTATCCGCACGTGAGTGGTGTCGTTAGAAGCGCCTCGGCGAGGGCTACGTAAATATGTAATAAACTAAGGTAGGCGTAATATAAAAATTAAAGTTATGGTCCAAAAACTAGTTTTTCATTTCAACATTTTTTCGAGCTATCCGCACGTGAGTGGTGTCGTTAGAAGCGCCTCGGCGAGGGCTACGTAAATATGTAATAAACTAAGGTAGGTGTAATATAAAAATTAAAGTTATGGTCCAAAAACTAGTTTTTCATTTCATCATTTTTTCGAGCTATCCGCACGTGAGTGGTGTCGTTAGAAGCGCCTCGGCGAGGGCTACGTAAATATGTAATAAACTAAGGTAGGCGTCATATAAAAATTAAAGTTATGGTCCAAAAACTAGTTTTTCATTTCAACATTTTTTCGAGCTATCCGCACGTGAGTGGTGTCGTTAGAAGCGCCTCGGCGAGGGCTACGTAAATATGTAATAAACTAAGGTAGGTGTAATATAAAAATTAAAGTTATGGTCCAAAAACTAGTTTTTCATTTCAACATTTTTTCGAGCTATCCGCACGTGAGTGGTGTCGTTAGAAGCGCCTCGGCGAGGGCTACGTAAATATGTAATAAACTAAGGTAGGTGTAATATAAAAATTAAAGTTATGGTCCAAAAACTAGTTTTTCATTTCAACATTTTTTCGAGCTATCCGCACGTGAGTGGTGTCGTTAGAAGCGCCTCGGCGAGGGCTACGTAAATATGTAATAAACTAAGGTAGGCGTCATATAAAAATTAAAGTTATGGTCCAAAAACTAGTTTTTCATTTCAACATTTTTTCGAGCTATCCGCACGTGAGTGGTGTCGTTAGAAGCGCCTCGGCGAGGGCTACGTAAATATGTAATAAACTAAGGTAGGTGTAATATAAAAATTAAAGTTATGGTCCAAAAACTAGTTTTTCATTTCAACATTTTTTCGAGCTATCCGCACGTGAGTGGTGTCGTTAGAAGCGCCTCGGCGAGGGCTACGTAAATATGTAATAAACTAAGGTAGGTGTAATATAAAAATTAAAGTTATGGTCCAAAAACTAGTTTTTCATTTCAACATTTTTTCGAGCTATCCGCACGTGAGTGGTGTCGTTAGAAGCGCCTCGGCGAGGGCTACGTAAATATGTAATAAACTAAGGTAGGCGTAATATAAAAATTAAAGTTATGGTCCAAAAACTAGTTTTTCATTTCAACATTTTTTCGAGCTATCCGCACGTGAGTGGTGTCGTTAGAAGCGCCTCGGCGAGGGCTACGTAAATATGTAATAAACTAAGGTAGGTGTAATATAAAAATCAAAGTTATGGTCCAAAAACTAGTTTTTCATTTCAACATTTTTTCGAGCTATCCGCACGTGAGTGGTGTCGTTAGAAGCGCCTCGGCGAGGGCTACGTAAATATGTAATAAACTAAGGTAGGTGTAATATAAAAATTAAAGTTATGGTCCAAAAACTAGTTTTTCATTTCAACATTTTTTCGAGCTATCCGCACGTGAGTGGTGTCGTTAGAAGCGCCTCGGCGAGGGCTACGTAAATATGTAATAAACTAAGGTAGGCGTAATATAAAAATTAAAGTTATGGTCCAAAAACTAGTTTTTCATTTCAACATTTTTTCGAGCTATCCGCACGTGAGTGGTGTCGTTAGAAGCGCCTCGGCGAGGGCTACGTAAATATGTAATAAACTAAGGTAGGTGTAATATAAAAATTAAAGTTATGGTCCAAAAACTAGTTTTTCATTTCAACATTTTTTCGAGCTATCCGCACGTGAGTGGTGTCGTTAGAAGCGCCTCGGCGAGGGCTACGTAAATATGTAATAAACTAAGGTAGGCGTCATATAAAAATTAAAGTTATGGTCCAAAAACTAGTTTTTCATTTCAACATTTTTTCGAGCTATCCGCACGTGAGTGGTGTCGTTAGAAGCGCCTCGGCGAGGGCTACGTAAATATGTAATAAACTAAGGTAGGTGTAATATAAAAATTAAAGTTATGGTCCAAAAACTAGTTTTTCATTTCAACATTTTTTCGAGCTATCCGCACGTGAGTGGTGTCGTTAGAAGCGCCTCGGCGAGGGCTACGTAAATATGTAATAAACTAAGGTAGGTGTAATATAAAAATTAAAGTTATGGTCCAAAAACTAGTTTTTCATTTCAACATTTTTTCGAGCTATCCGCACGTGAGTGGTGTCGTTAGAAGCGCCTCGGCGAGGGCTACGTAAATATGTAATAAACTAAGGTAGGTGTAATATAAAAATTAAAGTTATGGTCCAAAAACTAGTTTTTCATTTCAACATTTTTTCGAGCTATCCGCACGTGAGTGGTGTCGTTAGAAGCGCCTCGGCGAGGGCTACGTAAATATGTAATAAACTAAGGTAGGTGTAATATAAAAATTAAAGTTATGGTCCAAAAACTAGTTTTTCATTTCAACATTTTTTCGAGCTATCCGCACGTGAGTGGTGTCGTTAGAAGCGCCTCGGCGAGGGCTACGTAAATATGTAATAAACTAAGGTAGGTGTAATATAAAAATTAAAGTTATTGTCCAAAAACTAGTTTTTCATTTCAACATTTTTTCGAGCTATCCGCACGTGAGTGGTGTCGTTAGAAGCGCCTCGGCGAGGGCTACGTAAATATGTAATAAACTAAGGTAGGTGTCATATAAAAATTAAAGTTATGGTCCAAAAACTAGTTTTTCATTTCAACATTTTTTCGAGCTATCCGCACGTGAGTGGTGTCGTTAGAAGCGCCTCGGCGAGGGCTACGTAAATATGTAATAAACTAAGGTAGGTGTAATATAAAAATTAAAGTTATGGTCCAAAAACTAGTTTTTCATTTCAACATTTTTTCGAGCTATCCGCACGTGAGTGGTGTCGTTAGAAGCGCCTCGGCGAGGGCTACGTAAATATGTAATAAACTAAGGTAGGTGTAATATAAAAATTAAAGTTATGGTCCAAAAACTAGTTTTTCATTTCAACATTTTTTCGAGCTATCCGCACGTGAGTGGTGTCGTTAGAAGCGCCTCGGCGAGGGCTACGTAAATATGTAATAAACTAAGGTAGGTGTAATATAAAAATTAAAGTTATGGTCCAAAAACTAGTTTTTCATTTCAACATTTTTTCGCGCTATCCGCACGTGAGTGGTGTCGTTAGAAGCGCCTCGGCGAGGGCTACGTAAATATGTAATAAACTAAGGTAGGTGTAATATAAAAATTAAAGTTATGGTCCAAAAACTAGTTTTTCATTTCAACATTTTTTCGAGCTATCCGCACGTGAGTGGTGTCGTTAGAAGCGCCTCGGCGAGGGCTACGTAAATATGTAATAAACTAAGGTAGGTGTAATATAAAAATTAAAGTTATGGTCCAAAAACTAGTTTTTCATTTCAACATTTTTTCGAGCTATCCGCACGTGAGTGGTGTCGTTAGAAGCGCCTCGGCGAGGGCTACGTAAATATGTAATAAACTAAGGTAGGTGTAATATAAAAATTAAAGTTATGGTCCAAAAACTAGTTTTTCATTTCAACATTTTTTCGAGCTATCCGCACGTGAGTGGTGTCGTTAGAAGCGCCTCGGCGAGGGCTACGTAAATATGTAATAAACTAAGGTAGGTGTAATATAAAAATTAAAGTTATGGTCCAAAAACTAGTTTTTCATTTCAACATTTTTTCGAGCTATCCGCACGTGAGTGGTGTCGTTAGAAGCGCCTCGGCGAGGGCTACGTAAATATGTAATAAACTAAGGTAGGTGTAATATAAAAATTAAAGTTATGGTCCAACAACTAGTTTTTCATTTCAACATTTTTTCGAGCTATCCGCACGTGAGTGGTGTCGTTAGAAGCGCCTCGGCGAGGGCTACGTAAATATGTAATAAACTAAGGTAGGCGTAATATAAAAATTAAAGTTATGGTCCAAAAACTAGTTTTTCATTTCAACATTTTTTCGAGCTATCCGCACGTGAGTGGTGTCGTTAGAAGCGCCTCGGCGAGGGCTACGTAAATATGTAATAAACTAAGGTAGGTGTAATATAAAAATTAAAGTTATGGTCCAAAAACTAGTTTTTCATTTCAACATTTTTTCGAGCTATCCGCACGTGAGTGGTGTCGTTAGAAGCGCCTCGGCGAGGGCTACGTAAATATGTAATAAACTAAGGTAGGCGTCATATAAAAATTAAAGTTATGGTCCAAAAACTAGTTTTTCATTTCAACATTTTTTCGAGCTATCCGCACGTGAGTGGTGTCGTTAGAAGCGCCTCGGCGAGGGCTACGTAAATATGTAATAAACTAAGGTAGGTGTAATATAAAAATTAAAGTTATGGTCCAAAAACTAGTTTTTCATTTCAACATTTTTTCGAGCTATCCGCACGTGAGTGGTGTCGTTAGAAGCGCCTCGGCGAGGGCTACGTAAATATGTAATAAACTAAGGTAGGTGTAATATAAAAATTAAAGTTATGGTCCAAAAACTAGTTTTTCATTTCAACATTTTTTCGAGCTATCCGCACGTGAGTGGTGTCGTTAGAAGCGCCTCGCCGAGGGCTACGTAAATATGTAATAAACTAAGGTAGGTGTAATATAAAAATTAAAGTTATGGTCCAAAAACTAGTTTTTCATTTCAACATTTTTTCGAGCTATCCGCACGTGAGTGGTGTCGTTAGAAGCGCCTCGGCGAGGGCTACGTAAATATGTAATAAACTAAGGTAGGTGTAATATAAAAATTAAAGTTATGGTCCAAAAACTAGTTTTTCATTTCAACATTTTTTCGAGCTATCCGCACGTGAGTGGTGTCGTTAGAAGCGCCTCGGCGAGGGCTACGTAAATATGTAATAAACTAAGGTAGGTGTAATATAAAAATTAAAGTTATTGTCCAAAAACTAGTTTTTCATTTCAACATTTTTTCGAGCTATCCGCACGTGAGTGGTGTCGTTAGAAGCGCCTCGGCGAGGGCTACGTAAATATGTAATAAACTAAGGTAGGTGTAATATAAAAATTAAAGTTATGGTCCAAAAACTAGTTTTTCATTTCAACATTTTTTCGAGCTATCCGCACGTGAGTGGTGTCGTTAGAAGCGCCTCGGCGAGGGCTACGTAAATATGTAATAAACTAAGGTAGGTGTAATATAAAAATTAAAGTTATGGTCCAAAAACTAGTTTTTCATTTCAACATTTTTTCGAGCTATCCGCACGTGAGTGGTGTCGTTAGAAGCGCCTCGGCGAGGGCTACGTAAATATGTAATAAACTAAGGTAGGTGTAATATAAAAATTAAAGTTATGGTCCAAAAACTAGTTTTTCATTTCAACATTTTTTCGAGCTATCCGCACGTGAGTGGTGTCGTTAGAAGCGCCTCGGCGAGGGCTACGTAAATATGTAATAAACTAAGGTAGGTGTAATATAAAAATTAAAGTTATGGTCCAAAAACTAGTTTTTCATTTCAACATTTTTTCGAGCTATCCGCACGTGAGTGGTGTCGTTAGAAGCGCCTCGGCGAGGGCTACGTAAATATGTAATAAACTAAGGTAGGTGTAATATAAAAATTAAAGTTATTGTCCAAAAACTAGTTTTTCATTTCAACATTTTTTCGAGCTATCCGCACGTGAGTGGTGTCGTTAGAAGCGCCTCGGCGAGGGCTACGTAAATATGTAATAAACTAAGGTAGGTGTAATATAAAAATTAAAGTTATGGTCCAAAAACTAGTTTTTCATTTCAACATTTTTTCGAGCTATCCGCACGTGAGTGGTGTCGTTAGAAGCGCCTCGGCGAGGGCTACGTAAATATGTAATAAACTAAGGTAGGTGTAATATAAAAATTAAAGTTATGGTCCAAAAACTAGTTTTTCATTTCAACATTTTTTCGAGCTATCCGCACGTGAGTGGTGTCGTTAGAAGCGCCTCGGCGAGGGCTACGTAAATATGTAATAAACTAAGGTAGGTGTAATATAAAAATTAAAGTTATGGTCCAAAAACTAGTTTTTCATTTCAACATTTTTTCGAGCTATCCGCACGTGAGTGGTGTCGTTAGAAGCGCCTCGGCGAGGGCTACGTAAATATGTAATAAACTAAGGTAGGTGTAATATAAAAATTAAAGTTATGGTCCAAAAACTAGTTTTTCATTTCAACATTTTTTCGAGCTATCCGCACGTGAGTGGTGTCGTTAGAAGCGCCTCGGCGAGGGCTACGTAAATATGTAATAAACTAAGGTAGGTGTAATATAAAAATTAAAGTTATGGTCCAAAAACTAGTTTTTCATTTCAACATTTTTTCGAGCTATCCGCACGTGAGTGGTGTCGTTAGAAGCGCCTCGGCGAGGGCTACGTAAATACGTAATAAACTAAGGTAGGTGTAATATAAAAATTAAAGTTATTGTCCAAAAACTAGTTTTTCATTTCAACATTTTTTCGAGCTATCCGCACGTGAGTGGTGTCGTTAGAAGCGCCTCGGCGAGGGCTACGTAAATATGTAATAAACTAAGGTAGGCGTAATATAAAAATTAAAGTTATGGTCCAAAAACTAGTTTTTCATTTCAACATTTTTTCGAGCTATCCGCACGTGAGTGGTGTCGTTAGAAGCGCCTCGGCGAGGGCTACGTAAATATGTAATAAACTAAGGTAGGTGTAATATAAAAATTAAAGTTATGGTCCAAAAACTAGTTTTTCATTTCAACATTTTTTCGAGCTATCCGCACGTGAGTGGTGTCGTTAGAAGCGCCTCGGCGAGGGCTACGTAAATATGTAATAAACTAAGGTAGGCGTCATATAAAAATTAAAGTTATGGTCCAAAAACTAGTTTTTCATTTCAACATTTTTTCGAGCTATCCGCACGTGAGTGGTGTCGTTAGAAGCGCCTCGGCGAGGGCTACGTAAATATGTAATAAACTAAGGTAGGTGTAATATAAAAATTAAAGTTATGGTCCAAAAACTAGTTTTTCATTTCAACATTTTTTCGAGCTATCCGCACGTGAGTGGTGTCGTTAGAAGCGCCTCGGCGAGGGCTACGTAAATATGTAATAAACTAAGGTAGGTGTAATATAAAAATTAAAGTTATGGTCCAAAAACTAGTTTTTCATTTCAACATTTTTTCGAGCTATCCGCACGTGAGTGGTGTCGTTAGAAGCGCCTCGGCGAGGGCTACGTAAATATGTAATAAACTAAGGTAGGTGTAATATAAAAATTAAAGTTATGGTCCAACAACTAGTTTTTCATTTCAACATTTTTTCGAGCTATCCGCACGTGAGTGGTGTCGTTAGAAGCGCCTCGGCGAGGGCTACGTAAATATGTAATAAACTAAGGTAGGTGTAATATAAAAATTAAAGTTATGGTCCAAAAACTAGTTTTTCATTTCAACATTTTTTCGAGCTATCCGCACGTGAGTGGTGTCGTTAGAAGCGCCTCGGCGAGGGCTACGTAAATATGTAATAAACTAAGGTAGGTGTAATATAAAAATTAAAGTTATTGTCCAAAAACTAGTTTTTCATTTCAACATTTTTTCGAGCTATCCGCACGTGAGTGGTGTCGTTAGAAGCGCCTCGGCGAGGGCTACGTAAATATGTAATAAACTAAGGTAGGTGTAATATAAAAATTAAAGTTATGGTCCAAAAACTAGTTTTTCATTTCAACATTTTTTCGAGCTATCCGCACGTGAGTGGTGTCGTTAGAAGCGCCTCGGCGAGGGCTACGTAAATATGTAATAAACTAAGGTAGGTGTAATATAAAAATTAAAGTTATGGTCCAAAAACTAGTTTTTCATTTCAACATTTTTTCGAGCTATCCGCACGTGAGTGGTGTCGTTAGAAGCGCCTCGGCGAGGGCTACGTAAATATGTAATAAACTAAGGTAGGTGTAATATAAAAATTAAAGTTATGGTCCAAAAACTAGTTTTTCATTTCAACATTTTTTCGAGCTATCCGCACGTGAGTGGTGTCGTTAGAAGCGCCTCGGCGAGGGCTACGTAAATATGTAATAAACTAAGGTAGGTGTAATATAAAAATTAAAGTTATGGTCCAAAAACTAGTTTTTCATTTCAACATTTTTTCGAGCTATCCGCACGTGAGTGGTGTCGTTAGAAGCGCCTCGGCGAGGGCTACGTAAATATGTAATAAACTAAGGTAGGTGTAATATAAAAATTAAAGTTATTGTCCAAAAACTAGTTTTTCATTTCAACATTTTTTCGAGCTATCCGCACGTGAGTGGTGTCGTTAGAAGCGCCTCGGCGAGGGCTACGTAAATATGTAATAAACTAAGGTAGGTGTAATATAAAAATTAAAGTTATGGTCCAAAAACTAGTTTTTCATTTCAACATTTTTTCGAGCTATCCGCACGTGAGTGGTGTCGTTAGAAGCGCCTCGGCGAGGGCTACGTAAATATGTAATAAACTAAGGTAGGTGTAATATAAAAATTAAAGTTATGGTCCAAAAACTAGTTTTTCATTTCAACATTTTTTCGAGCTATCCGCACGTGAGTGGTGTCGTTAGAAGCGCCTCGGCGAGGGCTACGTAAATATGTAATAAACTAAGGTAGGTGTAATATAAAAATTAAAGTTATGGTCCAAAAACTAGTTTTTCATTTCAACATTTTTTCGAGCTATCCGCACGTGAGTGGTGTCGTTAGAAGCGCCTCGGCGAGGGCTACGTAAATATGTAATAAACTAAGGTAGGTGTAATATAAAAATTAAAGTTATGGTCCAAAAACTAGTTTTTCATTTCAACATTTTTTCGAGCTATCCGCACGTGAGTGGTGTCGTTAGAAGCGCCTCGGCGAGGGCTACGTAAATATGTAATAAACTAAGGTAGGTGTAATATAAAAATTAAAGTTATGGTCCAAAAACTAGTTTTTCATTTCAACATTTTTTCGAGCTATCCGCACGTGAGTGGTGTCGTTAGAAGCGCCTCGGCGAGGGCTACGTAAATATGTAATAAACTAAGGTAGGTGTAATATAAAAATCAAAGTTATGGTCCAAAAACTAGTTTTTCATTTCAACATTTTTTCGAGCTATCCGCACGTGAGTGGTGTCGTTAGAAGCGCCTCGGCGAGGGCTACGTAAATATGTAATAAACTAAGGTAGGTGTAATATAAAAATTAAAGTTATGGTCCAAAAACTAGTTTTTCATTTCAACATTTTTTCGAGCTATCCGCACGTGAGTGGTGTCGTTAGAAGCGCCTCGGCGAGGGCTACGTAAATATGTAATAAACTAAGGTAGGCGTAATATAAAAATTAAAGTTATGGTCCAAAAACTAGTTTTTCATTTCAACATTTTTTCGAGCTATCCGCACGTGAGTGGTGTCGTTAGAAGCGCCTCGGCGAGGGCTACGTAAATATGTAATAAACTAAGGTAGGTGTAATATAAAAATTAAAGTTATGGTCCAAAAACTAGTTTTTCATTTCAACATTTTTTCGAGCTATCCGCACGTGAGTGGTGTCGTTAGAAGCGCCTCGGCGAGGGCTACGTAAATATGTAATAAACTAAGGTAGGCGTCATATAAAAATTAAAGTTATGGTCCAAAAACTAGTTTTTCATTTCAACATTTTTTCGAGCTATCCGCACGTGAGTGGTGTCGTTAGAAGCGCCTCGGCGAGGGCTACGTAAATATGTAATAAACTAAGGTAGGTGTAATATAAAAATTAAAGTTATGGTCCAAAAACTAGTTTTTCATTTCAACATTTTTTCGAGCTATCCGCACGTGAGTGGTGTCGTTAGAAGCGCCTCGGCGAGGGCTACGTAAATATGTAATAAACTAAGGTAGGTGTAATATAAAAATTAAAGTTATGGTCCAAAAACTAGTTTTTCATTTCAACATTTTTTCGAGCTATCCGCACGTGAGTGGTGTCGTTAGAAGCGCCTCGGCGAGGGCTACGTAAATATGTAATAAACTAAGGTAGGTGTAATATAAAAATTAAAGTTATGGTCCAAAAACTAGTTTTTCATTTCAACATTTTTTCGAGCTATCCGCACGTGAGTGGTGTCGTTAGAAGCGCCTCGGCGAGGGCTACGTAAATATGTAATAAACTAAGGTAGGTGTAATATAAAAATTAAAGTTATGGTCCAAAAACTAGTTTTTCATTTCAACATTTTTTCGAGCTATCCGCACGTGAGTGGTGTCGTTAGAAGCGCCTCGGCGAGGGCTACGTAAATATGTAATAAACTAAGGTAGGTGTAATATAAAAATTAAAGTTATTGTCCAAAAACTAGTTTTTCATTTCAACATTTTTTCGAGCTATCCGCACGTGAGTGGTGTCGTTAGAAGCGCCTCGGCGAGGGCTACGTAAATATGTAATAAACTAAGGTAGGTGTCATATAAAAATTAAAGTTATGGTCCAAAAACTAGTTTTTCATTTCAACATTTTTTCGAGCTATCCGCACGTGAGTGGTGTCGTTAGAAGCGCCTCGGCGAGGGCTACGTAAATATGTAATAAACTAAGGTAGGTGTAATATAAAAATTAAAGTTATGGTCCAAAAACTAGTTTTTCATTTCAACATTTTTTCGAGCTATCCGCACGTGAGTGGTGTCGTTAGAAGCGCCTCGGCGAGGGCTACGTAAATATGTAATAAACTAAGGTAGGTGTAATATAAAAATTAAAGTTATGGTCCAAAAACTAGTTTTTCATTTCAACATTTTTTCGAGCTATCCGCACGTGAGTGGTGTCGTTAGAAGCGCCTCGGCGAGGGCTACGTAAATATGTAATAAACTAAGGTAGGTGTAATATAAAAATTAAAGTTATGGTCCAAAAACTAGTTTTTCATTTCAACATTTTTTCGAGCTATCCGCACGTGAGTGGTGTCGTTAGAAGCGCCTCGGCGAGGGCTACGTAAATATGTAATAAACTAAGGTAGGTGTAATATAAAAATTAAAGTTATGGTCCAAAAACTAGTTTTTCATTTCAACAATTTTTCGAGCTATCCGCACGTGAGTGGTGTCGTTAGAAGCGCCTCGGCGAGGGCTACGTAAATATGTAATAAACTAAGGTAGGTGTAATATAAAAATTAAAGTTATGGTCCAAAAACTAGTTTTTCATTTCAACATTTTTTCGAGCTATCCGCACGTGAGTGGTGTCGTTAGAAGCGCCTCGGCGAGGGCTACGTAAATATGTAATAAACTAAGGTAGGTGTAATATAAAAATTAAAGTTATGGTCCAAAAACTAGTTTTTCATTTCAACATTTTTTCGAGCTATCCGCACGTGAGTGGTGTCGTTAGAAGCGCCTCGGCGAGGGCTACGTAAATATGTAATAAACTAAGGTAGGTGTAATATAAAAATTAAAGTTATGGTCCAAAAACTAGTTTTTCATTTCAACATTTTTTCGAGCTATCCGCACGTGAGTGGTGTCGTTAGAAGCGCCTCGGCGAGGGCTACGTAAATATGTAATAAACTAAGGTAGGTGTAATATAAAAATTAAAGTTATGGTCCAAAAACTAGTTTTTCATTTCAACATTTTTTCGAGCTATCCGCACGTGAGTGGTGTCGTTAGAAGCGCCTCGGCGAGGGCTACGTAAATATGTAATAAACTAAGGTAGGTGTAATATAAAAATTAAAGTTATGGTCCAAAAACTAGTTTTTCATTTCAACATTTTTTCGAGCTATCCGCACGTGAGTGGTGTCGTTAGAAGCGCCTCGGCGAGGGCTACGTAAATATGTAATAAACTAAGGTAGGTGTAATATAAAAATTAAAGTTATGGTCCAAAAACTAGTTTTTCATTTCAACATTTTTTCGAGCTATCCGCACGTGAGTGGTGTCGTTAGAAGCGCCTCGGCGAGGGCTACGTAAATATGTAATAAACTAAGGTAGGTGTAATATAAAAATTAAAGTTATGGTCCAAAAACTAGTTTTTCATTTCAACATTTTTTCGAGCTATCCGCACGTGAGTGGTGTCGTTAGAAGCGCCTCGGCGAGGGCTACGTAAATATGTAATAAACTAAGGTAGGTGTAATATAAAAATTAAAGTTATGGTCCAAAAACTAGTTTTTCATTTCAACATTTTTTCGAGCTATCCGCACGTGAGTGGTGTCGTTAGAAGCGCCTCGGCGAGGGCTACGTAAATATGTAATAAACTAAGGTAGGTGTAATATAAAAATTAAAGTTATGGTCCAAAAACTAGTTTTTCATTTCAACATTTTTTCGAGCTATCCGCACGTGAGTGGTGTCGTTAGAAGCGCCTCGGCGAGGGCTACGTAAATATGTAATAAACTAAGGTAGGTGTAATATAAAAATTAAAGTTATGGTCCAAAAACTAGTTTTTCATTTCAACATTTTTTCGAGCTATCCGCACGTGAGTGGTGTCGTTAGAAGCGCCTCGGCGAGGGCTACGTAAATATGTAATAAACTAAGGTAGGTGTAATATAAAAATTAAAGTTATGGTCCAAAAACTAGTTTTTCATTTCAACATTTTTTCGAGCTATCCGCACGTGAGTGGTGTCGTTAGAAGCGCCTCGGCGAGGGCTACGTAAATATGTAATAAACTAAGGTAGGTGTAATATAAAAATTAAAGTTATGGTCCAAAAACTAGTTTTTCATTTCAACATTTTTTCGAGCTATCCGCACGTGAGTGGTGTCGTTAGAAGCGCCTCGGCGAGGGCTACGTAAATATGTAATAAACTAAGGTAGGTGTAATATAAAAATTAAAGTTATGGTCCAAAAACTAGTTTTTCATTTCAACATTTTTTCGAGCTATCCGCACGTGAGTGGTGTCGTTAGAAGCGCCTCGGCGAGGGCTACGTAAATATGTAATAAACTAAGGTAGGTGTAATATAAAAATTAAAGTTATGGTCCAAAAACTAGTTTTTCATTTCAACATTTTTTCGAGCTATCCGCACGTGAGTGGTGTCGTTAGAAGCGCCTCGGCGAGGGCTACGTAAATATGTAATAAACTAAGGTAGGTGTAATATAAAAATTAAAGTTATGGTCCAAAAACTAGTTTTTCATTTCAACATTTTTTCGAGCTATCCGCACGTGAGTGGTGTCGTTAGAAGCGCCTCGGCGAGGGCTACGTAAATATGTAATAAACTAAGGTAGGTGTAATATAAAAATTAAAGTTATGGTCCAAAAACTAGTTTTTCATTTCAACATTTTTTCGAGCTATCCGCACGTGAGTGGTGTCGTTAGAAGCGCCTCGGCGAGGGCTACGTAAATATGTAATAAACTAAGGTAGGTGTAATATAAAAATTAAAGTTATGGTCCAAAAACTAGTTTTTCATTTCAACATTTTTTCGAGCTATCCGCACGTGAGTGGTGTCGTTAGAAGCGCCTCGGCGAGGGCTACGTAAATATGTAATAAACTAAGGTAGGTGTAATATAAAAATTAAAGTTATGGTCCAAAAACTAGTTTTTCATTTCAACATTTTTTCGAGCTATCCGCACGTGAGTGGTGTCGTTAGAAGCGCCTCGGCGAGGGCTACGTAAATATGTAATAAACTAAGGTAGGTGTAATATAAAAATTAAAGTTATGGTCCAAAAACTAGTTTTTCATTTCAACATTTTTTCGAGCTATCCGCACGTGAGTGGTGTCGTTAGAAGCGCCTCGGCGAGGGCTACGTAAATATGTAATAAACTAAGGTAGGTGTAATATAAAAATTAAAGTTATGGTCCAAAAACTAGTTTTTCATTTCAACATTTTTTCGAGCTATCCGCACGTGAGTGGTGTCGTTAGAAGCGCCTCGGCGAGGGCTACGTAAATATGTAATAAACTAAGGTAGGTGTAATATAAAAATTAAAGTTATGGTCCAAAAACTAGTTTTTCATTTCAACATTTTTTCGAGCTATCCGCACGTGAGTGGTGTCGTTAGAAGCGCCTCGGCGAGGGCTACGTAAATATGTAATAAACTAAGGTAGGTGTAATATAAAAATTAAAGTTATGGTCCAAAAACTAGTTTTTCATTTCAACATTTTTTCGAGCTATCCGCACGTGAGTGGTGTCGTTAGAAGCGCCTCGGCGAGGGCTACGTAAATATGTAATAAACTAAGGTAGGTGTAATATAAAAATTAAAGTTATGGTCCAAAAACTAGTTTTTCATTTCAACATTTTTTCGAGCTATCCGCACGTGAGTGGTGTCGTTAGAAGCGCCTCGGCGAGGGCTACGTAAATATGTAATAAACTAAGGTAGGTGTAATATAAAAATTAAAGTTATGGTCCAAAAACTAGTTTTTCATTTCAACATTTTTTCGAGCTATCCGCACGTGAGTGGTGTCGTTAGAAGCGCCTCGGCGAGGGCTACGTAAATATGTAATAAACTAAGGTAGGTGTAATATAAAAATTAAAGTTATGGTCCAAAAACTAGTTTTTCATTTCAACATTTTTTCGAGCTATCCGCACGTGAGTGGTGTCGTTAGAAGCGCCTCGGCGAGGGCTACGTAAATATGTAATAAACTAAGGTAGGTGTAATATAAAAATTAAAGTTATGGTCCAAAAACTAGTTTTTCATTTCAACATTTTTTCGAGCTATCCGCACGTGAGTGGTGTCGTTAGAAGCGCCTCGGCGAGGGCTACGTAAATATGTAATAAACTAAGGTAGGTGTAATATAAAAATTAAAGTTATGGTCCAAAAACTAGTTTTTCATTTCAACATTTTTTCGAGCTATCCGCACGTGAGTGGTGTCGTTAGAAGCGCCTCGGCGAGGGCTACGTAAATATGTAATAAACTAAGGTAGGTGTAATATAAAAATTAAAGTTATGGTCCAAAAACTAGTTTTTCATTTCAACATTTTTTCGAGCTATCCGCACGTGAGTGGTGTCGTTAGAAGCGCCTCGGCGAGGGCTACGTAAATATGTAATAAACTAAGGTAGGTGTAATATAAAAATTAAAGTTATGGTCCAAAAACTAGTTTTTCATTTCAACATTTTTTCGAGCTATCCGCACGTGAGTGGTGTCGTTAGAAGCGCCTCGGCGAGGGCTACGTAAATATGTAATAAACTAAGGTAGGTGTAATATAAAAATTAAAGTTATGGTCCAAAAACTAGTTTTTCATTTCAACATTTTTTCGAGCTATCCGCACGTGAGTGGTGTCGTTAGAAGCGCCTCGGCGAGGGCTACGTAAATATGTAATAAACTAAGGTAGGTGTAATATAAAAATTAAAGTTATGGTCCAAAAACTAGTTTTTCATTTCAACATTTTTTCGAGCTATCCGCACGTGAGTGGTGTCGTTAGAAGCGCCTCGGCGAGGGCTACGTAAATATGTAATAAACTAAGGTAGGTGTAATATAAAAATTAAAGTTATGGTCCAAAAACTAGTTTTTCATTTCAACATTTTTTCGAGCTATCCGCACGTGAGTGGTGTCGTTAGAAGCGCCTCGGCGAGGGCTACGTAAATATGTAATAAACTAAGGTAGGTGTAATATAAAAATTAAAGTTATGGTCCAAAAACTAGTTTTTCATTTCAACATTTTTTCGAGCTATCCGCACGTGAGTGGTGTCGTTAGAAGCGCCTCGGCGAGGGCTACGTAAATATGTAATAAACTAAGGTAGGTGTAATATAAAAATTAAAGTTATGGTCCAAAAACTAGTTTTTCATTTCAACATTTTTTCGAGCTATCCGCACGTGAGTGGTGTCGTTAGAAGCGCCTCGGCGAGGGCTACGTAAATATGTAATAAACTAAGGTAGGTGTAATATAAAAATTAAAGTTATGGTCCAAAAACTAGTTTTTCATTTCAACATTTTTTCGAGCTATCCGCACGTGAGTGGTGTCGTTAGAAGCGCCTCGGCGAGGGCTACGTAAATATGTAATAAACTAAGGTAGGTGTAATATAAAAATTAAAGTTATGGTCCAAAAACTAGTTTTTCATTTCAACATTTTTTCGAGCTATCCGCACGTGAGTGGTGTCGTTAGAAGCGCCTCGGCGAGGGCTACGTAAATATGTAATAAACTAAGGTAGGTGTAATATAAAAATTAAAGTTATGGTCCAAAAACTAGTTTTTCATTTCAACATTTTTTCGAGCTATCCGCACGTGAGTGGTGTCGTTAGAAGCGCCTCGGCGAGGGCTACGTAAATATGTAATAAACTAAGGTAGGTGTAATATAAAAATTAAAGTTATGGTCCAAAAACTAGTTTTTCATTTCAACATTTTTTCGAGCTATCCGCACGTGAGTGGTGTCGTTAGAAGCGCCTCGGCGAGGGCTACGTAAATATGTAATAAACTAAGGTAGGTGTAATATAAAAATTAAAGTTATGGTCCAAAAACTAGTTTTTCATTTCAACATTTTTTCGAGCTATCCGCACGTGAGTGGTGTCGTTAGAAGCGCCTCGGCGAGGGCTACGTAAATATGTAATAAACTAAGGTAGGTGTAATATAAAAATTAAAGTTATGGTCCAAAAACTAGTTTTTCATTTCAACATTTTTTCGAGCTATCCGCACGTGAGTGGTGTCGTTAGAAGCGCCTCGGCGAGGGCTACGTAAATATGTAATAAACTAAGGTAGGTGTAATATAAAAATTAAAGTTATGGTCCAAAAACTAGTTTTTCATTTCAACATTTTTTCGAGCTATCCGCACGTGAGTGGTGTCGTTAGAAGCGCCTCGGCGAGGGCTACGTAAATATGTAATAAACTAAGGTAGGTGTAATATAAAAATTAAAGTTATGGTCCAAAAACTAGTTTTTCATTTCAACATTTTTTCGAGCTATCCGCACGTGAGTGGTGTCGTTAGAAGCGCCTCGGCGAGGGCTACGTAAATATGTAATAAACTAAGGTAGGTGTAATATAAAAATTAAAGTTATGGTCCAAAAACTAGTTTTTCATTTCAACATTTTTTCGAGCTATCCGCACGTGAGTGGTGTCGTTAGAAGCGCCTCGGCGAGGGCTACGTAAATATGTAATAAACTAAGGTAGGTGTAATATAAAAATTAAAGTTATGGTCCAAAAACTAGTTTTTCATTTCAACATTTTTTCGAGCTATCCGCACGTGAGTGGTGTCGTTAGAAGCGCCTCGGCGAGGGCTACGTAAATATGTAATAAACTAAGGTAGGTGTAATATAAAAATTAAAGTTATGGTCCAAAAACTAGTTTTTCATTTCAACATTTTTTCGAGCTATCCGCACGTGAGTGGTGTCGTTAGAAGCGCCTCGGCGAGGGCTACGTAAATATGTAATAAACTAAGGTAGGTGTAATATAAAAATTAAAGTTATGGTCCAAAAACTAGTTTTTCATTTCAACATTTTTTCGAGCTATCCGCACGTGAGTGGTGTCGTTAGAAGCGCCTCGGCGAGGGCTACGTAAATATGTAATAAACTAAGGTAGGTGTAATATAAAAATTAAAGTTATGGTCCAAAAACTAGTTTTTCATTTCAACATTTTTTCGAGCTATCCGCACGTGAGTGGTGTCGTTAGAAGCGCCTCGGCGAGGGCTACGTAAATATGTAATAAACTAAGGTAGGTGTAATATAAAAATTAAAGTTATGGTCCAAAAACTAGTTTTTCATTTCAACATTTTTTCGAGCTATCCGCACGTGAGTGGTGTCGTTAGAAGCGCCTCGGCGAGGGCTACGTAAATATGTAATAAACTAAGGTAGGTGTAATATAAAAATTAAAGTTATGGTCCAAAAACTAGTTTTTCATTTCAACATTTTTTCGAGCTATCCGCACGTGAGTGGTGTCGTTAGAAGCGCCTCGGCGAGGGCTACGTAAATATGTAATAAACTAAGGTAGGTGTAATATAAAAATTAAAGTTATGGTCCAAAAACTAGTTTTTCATTTCAACATTTTTTCGAGCTATCCGCACGTGAGTGGTGTCGTTAGAAGCGCCTCGGCGAGGGCTACGTAAATATGTAATAAACTAAGGTAGGTGTAATATAAAAATTAAAGTTATGGTCCAAAAACTAGTTTTTCATTTCAACATTTTTTCGAGCTATCCGCACGTGAGTGGTGTCGTTAGAAGCGCCTCGGCGAGGGCTACGTAAATATGTAATAAACTAAGGTAGGTGTAATATAAAAATTAAAGTTATGGTCCAAAAACTAGTTTTTCATTTCAACATTTTTTCGAGCTATCCGCACGTGAGTGGTGTCGTTAGAAGCGCCTCGGCGAGGGCTACGTAAATATGTAATAAACTAAGGTAGGTGTAATATAAAAATTAAAGTTATGGTCCAAAAACTAGTTTTTCATTTCAACATTTTTTCGAGCTATCCGCACGTGAGTGGTGTCGTTAGAAGCGCCTCGGCGAGGGCTACGTAAATATGTAATAAACTAAGGTAGGTGTAATATAAAAATTAAAGTTATGGTCCAAAAACTAGTTTTTCATTTCAACATTTTTTCGAGCTATCCGCACGTGAGTGGTGTCGTTAGAAGCGCCTCGGCGAGGGCTACGTAAATATGTAATAAACTAAGGTAGGTGTAATATAAAAATTAAAGTTATGGTCCAAAAACTAGTTTTTCATTTCAACATTTTTTCGAGCTATCCGCACGTGAGTGGTGTCGTTAGAAGCGCCTCGGCGAGGGCTACGTAAATATGTAATAAACTAAGGTAGGTGTAATATAAAAATTAAAGTTATGGTCCAAAAACTAGTTTTTCATTTCAACATTTTTTCGAGCTATCCGCACGTGAGTGGTGTCGTTAGAAGCGCCTCGGCGAGGGCTACGTAAATATGTAATAAACTAAGGTAGGTGTAATATAAAAATTAAAGTTATGGTCCAAAAACTAGTTTTTCATTTCAACATTTTTTCGAGCTATCCGCACGTGAGTGGTGTCGTTAGAAGCGCCTCGGCGAGGGCTACGTAAATATGTAATAAACTAAGGTAGGTGTAATATAAAAATTAAAGTTATGGTCCAAAAACTAGTTTTTCATTTCAACATTTTTTCGAGCTATCCGCACGTGAGTGGTGTCGTTAGAAGCGCCTCGGCGAGGGCTACGTAAATATGTAATAAACTAAGGTAGGTGTAATATAAAAATTAAAGTTATGGTCCAAAAACTAGTTTTTCATTTCAACATTTTTTCGAGCTATCCGCACGTGAGTGGTGTCGTTAGAAGCGCCTCGGCGAGGGCTACGTAAATATGTAATAAACTAAGGTAGGTGTAATATAAAAATTAAAGTTATGGTCCAAAAACTAGTTTTTCATTTCAACATTTTTTCGAGCTATCCGCACGTGAGTGGTGTCGTTAGAAGCGCCTCGGCGAGGGCTACGTAAATATGTAATAAACTAAGGTAGGTGTAATATAAAAATTAAAGTTATGGTCCAAAAACTAGTTTTTCATTTCAACATTTTTTCGAGCTATCCGCACGTGAGTGGTGTCGTTAGAAGCGCCTCGGCGAGGGCTACGTAAATATGTAATAAACTAAGGTAGGTGTAATATAAAAATTAAAGTTATGGTCCAAAAACTAGTTTTTCATTTCAACATTTTTTCGAGCTATCCGCACGTGAGTGGTGTCGTTAGAAGCGCCTCGGCGAGGGCTACGTAAATATGTAATAAACTAAGGTAGGTGTAATATAAAAATTAAAGTTATGGTCCAAAAACTAGTTTTTCATTTCAACATTTTTTCGAGCTATCCGCACGTGAGTGGTGTCGTTAGAAGCGCCTCGGCGAGGGCTACGTAAATATGTAATAAACTAAGGTAGGTGTAATATAAAAATTAAAGTTATGGTCCAAAAACTAGTTTTTCATTTCAACATTTTTTCGAGCTATCCGCACGTGAGTGGTGTCGTTAGAAGCGCCTCGGCGAGGGCTACGTAAATATGTAATAAACTAAGGTAGGTGTAATATAAAAATTAAAGTTATGGTCCAAAAACTAGTTTTTCATTTCAACATTTTTTCGAGCTATCCGCACGTGAGTGGTGTCGTTAGAAGCGCCTCGGCGAGGGCTACGTAAATATGTAATAAACTAAGGTAGGTGTAATATAAAAATTAAAGTTATGGTCCAAAAACTAGTTTTTCATTTCAACATTTTTTCGAGCTATCCGCACGTGAGTGGTGTCGTTAGAAGCGCCTCGGCGAGGGCTACGTAAATATGTAATAAACTAAGGTAGGTGTAATATAAAAATTAAAGTTATGGTCCAAAAACTAGTTTTTCATTTCAACATTTTTTCGAGCTATCCGCACGTGAGTGGTGTCGTTAGAAGCGCCTCGGCGAGGGCTACGTAAATATGTAATAAACTAAGGTAGGTGTAATATAAAAATTAAAGTTATGGTCCAAAAACTAGTTTTTCATTTCAACATTTTTTCGAGCTATCCGCACGTGAGTGGTGTCGTTAGAAGCGCCTCGGCGAGGGCTACGTAAATATGTAATAAACTAAGGTAGGTGTAATATAAAAATTAAAGTTATGGTCCAAAAACTAGTTTTTCATTTCAACATTTTTTCGAGCTATCCGCACGTGAGTGGTGTCGTTAGAAGCGCCTCGGCGAGGGCTACGTAAATATGTAATAAACTAAGGTAGGTGTAATATAAAAATTAAAGTTATGGTCCAAAAACTAGTTTTTCATTTCAACATTTTTTCGAGCTATCCGCACGTGAGTGGTGTCGTTAGAAGCGCCTCGGCGAGGGCTACGTAAATATGTAATAAACTAAGGTAGGTGTAATATAAAAATTAAAGTTATGGTCCAAAAACTAGTTTTTCATTTCAACATTTTTTCGAGCTATCCGCACGTGAGTGGTGTCGTTAGAAGCGCCTCGGCGAGGGCTACGTAAATATGTAATAAACTAAGGTAGGTGTAATATAAAAATTAAAGTTATGGTCCAAAAACTAGTTTTTCATTTCAACATTTTTTCGAGCTATCCGCACGTGAGTGGTGTCGTTAGAAGCGCCTCGGCGAGGGCTACGTAAATATGTAATAAACTAAGGTAGGTGTAATATAAAAATTAAAGTTATGGTCCAAAAACTAGTTTTTCATTTCAACATTTTTTCGAGCTATCCGCACGTGAGTGGTGTCGTTAGAAGCGCCTCGGCGAGGGCTACGTAAATATGTAATAAACTAAGGTAGGTGTAATATAAAAATTAAAGTTATGGTCCAAAAACTAGTTTTTCATTTCAACATTTTTTCGAGCTATCCGCACGTGAGTGGTGTCGTTAGAAGCGCCTCGGCGAGGGCTACGTAAATATGTAATAAACTAAGGTAGGTGTAATATAAAAATTAAAGTTATGGTCCAAAAACTAGTTTTTCATTTCAACATTTTTTCGAGCTATCCGCACGTGAGTGGTGTCGTTAGAAGCGCCTCGGCGAGGGCTACGTAAATATGTAATAAACTAAGGTAGGTGTAATATAAAAATTAAAGTTATGGTCCAAAAACTAGTTTTTCATTTCAACATTTTTTCGAGCTATCCGCACGTGAGTGGTGTCGTTAGAAGCGCCTCGGCGAGGGCTACGTAAATATGTAATAAACTAAGGTAGGTGTAATATAAAAATTAAAGTTATGGTCCAAAAACTAGTTTTTCATTTCAACATTTTTTCGAGCTATCCGCACGTGAGTGGTGTCGTTAGAAGCGCCTCGGCGAGGGCTACGTAAATATGTAATAAACTAAGGTAGGTGTAATATAAAAATTAAAGTTATGGTCCAAAAACTAGTTTTTCATTTCAACATTTTTTCGAGCTATCCGCACGTGAGTGGTGTCGTTAGAAGCGCCTCGGCGAGGGCTACGTAAATATGTAATAAACTAAGGTAGGTGTAATATAAAAATTAAAGTTATGGTCCAAAAACTAGTTTTTCATTTCAACATTTTTTCGAGCTATCCGCACGTGAGTGGTGTCGTTAGAAGCGCCTCGGCGAGGGCTACGTAAATATGTAATAAACTAAGGTAGGTGTAATATAAAAATTAAAGTTATGGTCCAAAAACTAGTTTTTCATTTCAACATTTTTTCGAGCTATCCGCACGTGAGTGGTGTCGTTAGAAGCGCCTCGGCGAGGGCTACGTAAATATGTAATAAACTAAGGTAGGTGTAATATAAAAATTAAAGTTATGGTCCAAAAACTAGTTTTTCATTTCAACATTTTTTCGAGCTATCCGCACGTGAGTGGTGTCGTTAGAAGCGCCTCGGCGAGGGCTACGTAAATATGTAATAAACTAAGGTAGGTGTAATATAAAAATTAAAGTTATGGTCCAAAAACTAGTTTTTCATTTCAACATTTTTTCGAGCTATCCGCACGTGAGTGGTGTCGTTAGAAGCGCCTCGGCGAGGGCTACGTAAATATGTAATAAACTAAGGTAGGTGTAATATAAAAATTAAAGTTATGGTCCAAAAACTAGTTTTTCATTTCAACATTTTTTCGAGCTATCCGCACGTGAGTGGTGTCGTTAGAAGCGCCTCGGCGAGGGCTACGTAAATATGTAATAAACTAAGGTAGGTGTAATATAAAAATTAAAGTTATGGTCCAAAAACTAGTTTTTCATTTCAACATTTTTTCGAGCTATCCGCACGTGAGTGGTGTCGTTAGAAGCGCCTCGGCGAGGGCTACGTAAATATGTAATAAACTAAGGTAGGTGTAATATAAAAATTAAAGTTATGGTCCAAAAACTAGTTTTTCATTTCAACATTTTTTCGAGCTATCCGCACGTGAGTGGTGTCGTTAGAAGCGCCTCGGCGAGGGCTACGTAAATATGTAATAAACTAAGGTAGGTGTAATATAAAAATTAAAGTTATGGTCCAAAAACTAGTTTTTCATTTCAACATTTTTTCGAGCTATCCGCACGTGAGTGGTGTCGTTAGAAGCGCCTCGGCGAGGGCTACGTAAATATGTAATAAACTAAGGTAGGTGTAATATAAAAATTAAAGTTATGGTCCAAAAACTAGTTTTTCATTTCAACATTTTTTCGAGCTATCCGCACGTGAGTGGTGTCGTTAGAAGCGCCTCGGCGAGGGCTACGTAAATATGTAATAAACTAAGGTAGGTGTAATATAAAAATTAAAGTTATGGTCCAAAAACTAGTTTTTCATTTCAACATTTTTTCGAGCTATCCGCACGTGAGTGGTGTCGTTAGAAGCGCCTCGGCGAGGGCTACGTAAATATGTAATAAACTAAGGTAGGTGTAATATAAAAATTAAAGTTATGGTCCAAAAACTAGTTTTTCATTTCAACATTTTTTCGAGCTATCCGCACGTGAGTGGTGTCGTTAGAAGCGCCTCGGCGAGGGCTACGTAAATATGTAATAAACTAAGGTAGGTGTAATATAAAAATTAAAGTTATGGTCCAAAAACTAGTTTTTCATTTCAACATTTTTTCGAGCTATCCGCACGTGAGTGGTGTCGTTAGAAGCGCCTCGGCGAGGGCTACGTAAATATGTAATAAACTAAGGTAGGTGTAATATAAAAATTAAAGTTATGGTCCAAAAACTAGTTTTTCATTTCAACATTTTTTCGAGCTATCCGCACGTGAGTGGTGTCGTTAGAAGCGCCTCGGCGAGGGCTACGTAAATATGTAATAAACTAAGGTAGGTGTAATATAAAAATTAAAGTTATGGTCCAAAAACTAGTTTTTCATTTCAACATTTTTTCGAGCTATCCGCACGTGAGTGGTGTCGTTAGAAGCGCCTCGGCGAGGGCTACGTAAATATGTAATAAACTAAGGTAGGTGTAATATAAAAATTAAAGTTATGGTCCAAAAACTAGTTTTTCATTTCAACATTTTTTCGAGCTATCCGCACGTGAGTGGTGTCGTTAGAAGCGCCTCGGCGAGGGCTACGTAAATATGTAATAAACTAAGGTAGGTGTAATATAAAAATTAAAGTTATGGTCCAAAAACTAGTTTTTCATTTCAACATTTTTTCGAGCTATCCGCACGTGAGTGGTGTCGTTAGAAGCGCCTCGGCGAGGGCTACGTAAATATGTAATAAACTAAGGTAGGTGTAATATAAAAATTAAAGTTATGGTCCAAAAACTAGTTTTTCATTTCAACATTTTTTCGAGCTATCCGCACGTGAGTGGTGTCGTTAGAAGCGCCTCGGCGAGGGCTACGTAAATATGTAATAAACTAAGGTAGGTGTAATATAAAAATTAAAGTTATGGTCCAAAAACTAGTTTTTCATTTCAACATTTTTTCGAGCTATCCGCACGTGAGTGGTGTCGTTAGAAGCGCCTCGGCGAGGGCTACGTAAATATGTAATAAACTAAGGTAGGTGTAATATAAAAATTAAAGTTATGGTCCAAAAACTAGTTTTTCATTTCAACATTTTTTCGAGCTATCCGCACGTGAGTGGTGTCGTTAGAAGCGCCTCGGCGAGGGCTACGTAAATATGTAATAAACTAAGGTAGGTGTAATATAAAAATTAAAGTTATGGTCCAAAAACTAGTTTTTCATTTCAACATTTTTTCGAGCTATCCGCACGTGAGTGGTGTCGTTAGAAGCGCCTCGGCGAGGGCTACGTAAATATGTAATAAACTAAGGTAGGTGTAATATAAAAATTATAGTTATGGTCCAAAAACTAGTTTTTCATTTCAACATTTTTTCGAGCTATCCGCACGTGAGTGGTGTCGTTAGAAGCGCCTCGGCGAGGGCTACGTAAATATGTAATAAACTAAGGTAGGTGTAATATAAAAATTAAAGTTATGGTCCAAAAACTAGTTTTTCATTTCAACATTTTTTCGAGCTATCCGCACGTGAGTGGTGTCGTTAGAAGCGCCTCGGCGAGGGCTACGTAAATATGTAATAAACTAAGGTAGGTGTAATATAAAAATTAAAGTTATGGTCCAAAAACTAGTTTTTCATTTCAACATTTTTTCGAGCTATCCGCACGTGAGTGGTGTCGTTAGAAGCGCCTCGGCGAGGGCTACGTAAATATGTAATAAACTAAGGTAGGTGTAATATAAAAATTAAAGTTATGGTCCAAAAACTAGTTTTTCATTTCAACATTTTTTCGAGCTATCCGCACGTGAGTGGTGTCGTTAGAAGCGCCTCGGCGAGGGCTACGTAAATATGTAATAAACTAAGGTAGGTGTAATATAAAAATTAAAGTTATGGTCCAAAAACTAGTTTTTCATTTCAACATTTTTTCGAGCTATCCGCACGTGAGTGGTGTCGTTAGAAGCGCCTCGGCGAGGGCTACGTAAATATGTAATAAACTAAGGTAGGTGTAATATAAAAATTAAAGTTATGGTCCAAAAACTAGTTTTTCATTTCAACATTTTTTCGAGCTATCCGCACGTGAGTGGTGTCGTTAGAAGCGCCTCGGCGAGGGCTACGTAAATATGTAATAAACTAAGGTAGGTGTAATATAAAAATTAAAGTTATGGTCCAAAAACTAGTTTTTCATTTCAACATTTTTTCGAGCTATCCGCACGTGAGTGGTGTCGTTAGAAGCGCCTCGGCGAGGGCTACGTAAATATGTAATAAACTAAGGTAGGTGTAATATAAAAATTAAAGTTATGGTCCAAAAACTAGTTTTTCATTTCAACATTTTTTCGAGCTATCCGCACGTGAGTGGTGTCGTTAGAAGCGCCTCGGCGAGGGCTACGTAAATATGTAATAAACTAAGGTAGGTGTAATATAAAAATTAAAGTTATGGTCCAAAAACTAGTTTTTCATTTCAACATTTTTTCGAGCTATCCGCACGTGAGTGGTGTCGTTAGAAGCGCCTCGGCGAGGGCTACGTAAATATGTAATAAACTAAGGTAGGTGTAATATAAAAATTAAAGTTATGGTCCAAAAACTAGTTTTTCATTTCAACATTTTTTCGAGCTATCCGCACGTGAGTGGTGTCGTTAGAAGCGCCTCGGCGAGGGCTACGTAAATATGTAATAAACTAAGGTAGGTGTAATATAAAAATTAAAGTTATGGTCCAAAAACTAGTTTTTCATTTCAACATTTTTTCGAGCTATCCGCACGTGAGTGGTGTCGTTAGAAGCGCCTCGGCGAGGGCTACGTAAATATGTAATAAACTAAGGTAGGTGTAATATAAAAATTAAAGTTATGGTCCAAAAACTAGTTTTTCATTTCAACATTTTTTCGAGCTATCCGCACGTGAGTGGTGTCGTTAGAAGCGCCTCGGCGAGGGCTACGTAAATATGTAATAAACTAAGGTAGGTGTAATATAAAAATTAAAGTTATGGTCCAAAAACTAGTTTTTCATTTCAACATTTTTTCGAGCTATCCGCACGTGAGTGGTGTCGTTAGAAGCGCCTCGGCGAGGGCTACGTAAATATGTAATAAACTAAGGTAGGTGTAATATAAAAATTAAAGTTATGGTCCAAAAACTAGTTTTTCATTTCAACATTTTTTCGAGCTATCCGCACGTGAGTGGTGTCGTTAGAAGCGCCTCGGCGAGGGCTACGTAAATATGTAATAAACTAAGGTAGGTGTAATATAAAAATTAAAGTTATGGTCCAAAAACTAGTTTTTCATTTCAACATTTTTTCGAGCTATCCGCACGTGAGTGGTGTCGTTAGAAGCGCCTCGGCGAGGGCTACGTAAATATGTAATAAACTAAGGTAGGTGTAATATAAAAATTAAAGTTATGGTCCAAAAACTAGTTTTTCATTTCAACATTTTTTCGAGCTATCCGCACGTGAGTGGTGTCGT
Organism: Autographa pulchrina; assembly: GCA_905475315.1. Taxonomy (NCBI): domain Eukaryota; kingdom Metazoa; phylum Arthropoda; class Insecta; order Lepidoptera; family Noctuidae; genus Autographa; species Autographa pulchrina. Next base: position 15,294,942 of record FR997764.1, on the reverse strand, counting down.
TAGAAGCGCCTCGGCGAGGGCTACGTAAATATGTAATAAACTAAGGTAGGTGTAATATAAAAATTAAAGTTATGGTCCAAAAACTAGTTTTTCATTTCAACATTTTTTCGAGCTATCCGCACGTGAGTGGTGTCGTTAGAAGCGCCTCGGCGAGGGCTACGTAAATATGTAATAAACTAAGGTAGGTGTAATATAAAAATTAAAGTTATGGTCCAAAAACTAGTTTTTCATTTCAACATTTTTTCGAGCTATCCGCACGTGAGTGGTGTCGTTAGAAGCGCCTCGGCGAGGGCTACGTAAATATGTAATAAACTAAGGTAGGTGTAATATAAAAATTAAAGTTATGGTCCAAAAACTAGTTTTTCATTTCAACATTTTTTCGAGCTATCCGCACGTGAGTGGTGTCGTTAGAAGCGCCTCGGCGAGGGCTACGTAAATATGTAATAAACTAAGGTAGGTGTAATATAAAAATTAAAGTTATGGTCCAAAAACTAGTTTTTCATTTCAACATTTTTTCGAGCTATCCGCACGTGAGTGGTGTCGTTAGAAGCGCCTCGGCGAGGGCTACGTAAATATGTAATAAACTAAGGTAGGTGTAATATAAAAATTAAAGTTATGGTCCAAAAACTAGTTTTTCATTTCAACATTTTTTCGAGCTATCCGCACGTGAGTGGTGTCGTTAGAAGCGCCTCGGCGAGGGCTACGTAAATATGTAATAAACTAAGGTAGGTGTAATATAAAAATTAAAGTTATGGTCCAAAAACTAGTTTTTCATTTCAACATTTTTTCGAGCTATCCGCACGTGAGTGGTGTCGTTAGAAGCGCCTCGGCGAGGGCTACGTAAATATGTAATAAACTAAGGTAGGTGTAATATAAAAATTAAAGTTATGGTCCAAAAACTAGTTTTTCATTTCAACATTTTTTCGAGCTATCCGCACGTGAGTGGTGTCGTTAGAAGCGCCTCGGCGAGGGCTACGTAAATATGTAATAAACTAAGGTAGGTGTAATATAAAAATTAAAGTTATGGTCCAAAAACTAGTTTTTCATTTCAACATTTTTTCGAGCTATCCGCACGTGAGTGGTGTCGTTAGAAGCGCCTCGGCGAGGGCTACGTAAATATGTAATAAACTAAGGTAGGTGTAATATAAAAATTAAAGTTATGGTCCAAAAACTAGTTTTTCATTTCAACATTTTTTCGAGCTATCCGCACGTGAGTGGTGTCGTTAGAAGCGCCTCGGCGAGGGCTACGTAAATATGTAATAAACTAAGGTAGGTGTAATATAAAAATTAAAGTTATGGTCCAAAAACTAGTTTTTCATTTCAACATTTTTTCGAGCTATCCGCACGTGAGTGGTGTCGTTAGAAGCGCCTCGGCGAGGGCTACGTAAATATGTAATAAACTAAGGTAGGTGTAATATAAAAATTAAAGTTATGGTCCAAAAACTAGTTTTTCATTTCAACATTTTTTCGAGCTATCCGCACGTGAGTGGTGTCGTTAGAAGCGCCTCGGCGAGGGCTACGTAAATATGTAATAAACTAAGGTAGGTGTAATATAAAAATTAAAGTTATGGTCCAAAAACTAGTTTTTCATTTCAACATTTTTTCGAGCTATCCGCACGTGAGTGGTGTCGTTAGAAGCGCCTCGGCGAGGGCTACGTAAATATGTAATAAACTAAGGTAGGTGTAATATAAAAATTAAAGTTATGGTCCAAAAACTAGTTTTTCATTTCAACATTTTTTCGAGCTATCCGCACGTGAGTGGTGTCGTTAGAAGCGCCTCGGCGAGGGCTACGTAAATATGTAATAAACTAAGGTAGGTGTAATATAAAAATTAAAGTTATGGTCCAAAAACTAGTTTTTCATTTCAACATTTTTTCGAGCTATCCGCACGTGAGTGGTGTCGTTAGAAGCGCCTCGGCGAGGGCTACGTAAATATGTAATAAACTAAGGTAGGTGTAATATAAAAATTAAAGTTATGGTCCAAAAACTAGTTTTTCATTTCAACATTTTTTCGAGCTATCCGCACGTGAGTGGTGTCGTTAGAAGCGCCTCGGCGAGGGCTACGTAAATATGTAATAAACTAAGGTAGGTGTAATATAAAAATTAAAGTTATGGTCCAAAAACTAGTTTTTCATTTCAACATTTTTTCGAGCTATCCGCACGTGAGTGGTGTCGTTAGAAGCGCCTCGGCGAGGGCTACGTAAATATGTAATAAACTAAGGTAGGTGTAATATAAAAATTAAAGTTATGGTCCAAAAACTAGTTTTTCATTTCAACATTTTTTCGAGCTATCCGCACGTGAGTGGTGTCGTTAGAAGCGCCTCGGCGAGGGCTACGTAAATATGTAATAAACTAAGGTAGGTGTAATATAAAAATTAAAGTTATGGTCCAAAAACTAGTTTTTCATTTCAACATTTTTTCGAGCTATCCGCACGTGAGTGGTGTCGTTAGAAGCGCCTCGGCGAGGGCTACGTAAATATGTAATAAACTAAGGTAGGTGTAATATAAAAATTAAAGTTATGGTCCAAAAACTAGTTTTTCATTTCAACATTTTTTCGAGCTATCCGCACGTGAGTGGTGTCGTTAGAAGCGCCTCGGCGAGGGCTACGTAAATATGTAATAAACTAAGGTAGGTGTAATATAAAAATTAAAGTTATGGTCCAAAAACTAGTTTTTCATTTCAACATTTTTTCGAGCTATCCGCACGTGAGTGGTGTCGTTAGAAGCGCCTCGGCGAGGGCTACGTAAATATGTAATAAACTAAGGTAGGTGTAATATAAAAATTAAAGTTATGGTCCAAAAACTAGTTTTTCATTTCAACATTTTTTCGAGCTATCCGCACGTGAGTGGTGTCGTTAGAAGCGCCTCGGCGAGGGCTACGTAAATATGTAATAAACTAAGGTAGGTGTAATATAAAAATTAAAGTTATGGTCCAAAAACTAGTTTTTCATTTCAACATTTTTTCGAGCTATCCGCACGTGAGTGGTGTCGTTAGAAGCGCCTCGGCGAGGGCTACGTAAATATGTAATAAACTAAGGTAGGTGTAATATAAAAATTAAAGTTATGGTCCAAAAACTAGTTTTTCATTTCAACATTTTTTCGAGCTATCCGCACGTGAGTGGTGTCGTTAGAAGCGCCTCGGCGAGGGCTACGTAAATATGTAATAAACTAAGGTAGGTGTAATATAAAAATTAAAGTTATGGTCCAAAAACTAGTTTTTCATTTCAACATTTTTTCGAGCTATCCGCACGTGAGTGGTGTCGTTAGAAGCGCCTCGGCGAGGGCTACGTAAATATGTAATAAACTAAGGTAGGTGTAATATAAAAATTAAAGTTATGGTCCAAAAACTAGTTTTTCATTTCAACATTTTTTCGAGCTATCCGCACGTGAGTGGTGTCGTTAGAAGCGCCTCGGCGAGGGCTACGTAAATATGTAATAAACTAAGGTAGGTGTAATATAAAAATTAAAGTTATGGTCCAAAAACTAGTTTTTCATTTCAACATTTTTTCGAGCTATCCGCACGTGAGTGGTGTCGTTAGAAGCGCCTCGGCGAGGGCTACGTAAATATGTAATAAACTAAGGTAGGTGTAATATAAAAATTAAAGTTATGGTCCAAAAACTAGTTTTTCATTTCAACATTTTTTCGAGCTATCCGCACGTGAGTGGTGTCGTTAGAAGCGCCTCGGCGAGGGCTACGTAAATATGTAATAAACTAAGGTAGGTGTAATATAAAAATTAAAGTTATGGTCCAAAAACTAGTTTTTCATTTCAACATTTTTTCGAGCTATCCGCACGTGAGTGGTGTCGTTAGAAGCGCCTCGGCGAGGGCTACGTAAATATGTAATAAACTAAGGTAGGTGTAATATAAAAATTAAAGTTATGGTCCAAAAACTAGTTTTTCATTTCAACATTTTTTCGAGCTATCCGCACGTGAGTGGTGTCGTTAGAAGCGCCTCGGCGAGGGCTACGTAAATATGTAATAAACTAAGGTAGGTGTAATATAAAAATTAAAGTTATGGTCCAAAAACTAGTTTTTCATTTCAACATTTTTTCGAGCTATCCGCACGTGAGTGGTGTCGTTAGAAGCGCCTCGGCGAGGGCTACGTAAATATGTAATAAACTAAGGTAGGTGTAATATAAAAATTAAAGTTATGGTCCAAAAACTAGTTTTTCATTTCAACATTTTTTCGAGCTATCCGCACGTGAGTGGTGTCGTTAGAAGCGCCTCGGCGAGGGCTACGTAAATATGTAATAAACTAAGGTAGGTGTAATATAAAAATTAAAGTTATGGTCCAAAAACTAGTTTTTCATTTCAACATTTTTTCGAGCTATCCGCACGTGAGTGGTGTCGTTAGAAGCGCCTCGGCGAGGGCTACGTAAATATGTAATAAACTAAGGTAGGTGTAATATAAAAATTAAAGTTATGGTCCAAAAACTAGTTTTTCATTTCAACATTTTTTCGAGCTATCCGCACGTGAGTGGTGTCGTTAGAAGCGCCTCGGCGAGGGCTACGTAAATATGTAATAAACTAAGGTAGGTGTAATATAAAAATTAAAGTTATGGTCCAAAAACTAGTTTTTCATTTCAACATTTTTTCGAGCTATCCGCACGTGAGTGGTGTCGTTAGAAGCGCCTCGGCGAGGGCTACGTAAATATGTAATAAACTAAGGTAGGTGTAATATAAAAATTAAAGTTATGGTCCAAAAACTAGTTTTTCATTTCAACATTTTTTCGAGCTATCCGCACGTGAGTGGTGTCGTTAGAAGCGCCTCGGCGAGGGCTACGTAAATATGTAATAAACTAAGGTAGGTGTAATATAAAAATTAAAGTTATGGTCCAAAAACTAGTTTTTCATTTCAACATTTTTTCGAGCTATCCGCACGTGAGTGGTGTCGTTAGAAGCGCCTCGGCGAGGGCTACGTAAATATGTAATAAACTAAGGTAGGTGTAATATAAAAATTAAAGTTATGGTCCAAAAACTAGTTTTTCATTTCAACATTTTTTCGAGCTATCCGCACGTGAGTGGTGTCGTTAGAAGCGCCTCGGCGAGGGCTACGTAAATATGTAATAAACTAAGGTAGGTGTAATATAAAAATTAAAGTTATGGTCCAAAAACTAGTTTTTCATTTCAACATTTTTTCGAGCTATCCGCACGTGAGTGGTGTCGTTAGAAGCGCCTCGGCGAGGGCTACGTAAATATGTAATAAACTAAGGTAGGTGTAATATAAAAATTAAAGTTATGGTCCAAAAACTAGTTTTTCATTTCAACATTTTTTCGAGCTATCCGCACGTGAGTGGTGTCGTTAGAAGCGCCTCGGCGAGGGCTACGTAAATATGTAATAAACTAAGGTAGGTGTAATATAAAAATTAAAGTTATGGTCCAAAAACTAGTTTTTCATTTCAACATTTTTTCGAGCTATCCGCACGTGAGTGGTGTCGTTAGAAGCGCCTCGGCGAGGGCTACGTAAATATGTAATAAACTAAGGTAGGTGTAATATAAAAATTAAAGTTATGGTCCAAAAACTAGTTTTTCATTTCAACATTTTTTCGAGCTATCCGCACGTGAGTGGTGTCGTTAGAAGCGCCTCGGCGAGGGCTACGTAAATATGTAATAAACTAAGGTAGGTGTAATATAAAAATTAAAGTTATGGTCCAAAAACTAGTTTTTCATTTCAACATTTTTTCGAGCTATCCGCACGTGAGTGGTGTCGTTAGAAGCGCCTCGGCGAGGGCTACGTAAATATGTAATAAACTAAGGTAGGTGTAATATAAAAATTAAAGTTATGGTCCAAAAACTAGTTTTTCATTTCAACATTTTTTCGAGCTATCCGCACGTGAGTGGTGTCGTTAGAAGCGCCTCGGCGAGGGCTACGTAAATATGTAATAAACTAAGGTAGGTGTAATATAAAAATTAAAGTTATGGTCCAAAAACTAGTTTTTCATTTCAACATTTTTTCGAGCTATCCGCACGTGAGTGGTGTCGTTAGAAGCGCCTCGGCGAGGGCTACGTAAATATGTAATAAACTAAGGTAGGTGTAATATAAAAATTAAAGTTATGGTCCAAAAACTAGTTTTTCATTTCAACATTTTTTCGAGCTATCCGCACGTGAGTGGTGTCGTTAGAAGCGCCTCGGCGAGGGCTACGTAAATATGTAATAAACTAAGGTAGGTGTAATATAAAAATTAAAGTTATGGTCCAAAAACTAGTTTTTCATTTCAACATTTTTTCGAGCTATCCGCACGTGAGTGGTGTCGTTAGAAGCGCCTCGGCGAGGGCTACGTAAATATGTAATAAACTAAGGTAGGTGTAATATAAAAATTAAAGTTATGGTCCAAAAACTAGTTTTTCATTTCAACATTTTTTCGAGCTATCCGCACGTGAGTGGTGTCGTTAGAAGCGCCTCGGCGAGGGCTACGTAAATATGTAATAAACTAAGGTAGGTGTAATATAAAAATTAAAGTTATGGTCCAAAAACTAGTTTTTCATTTCAACATTTTTTCGAGCTATCCGCACGTGAGTGGTGTCGTTAGAAGCGCCTCGGCGAGGGCTACGTAAATATGTAATAAACTAAGGTAGGTGTAATATAAAAATTAAAGTTATGGTCCAAAAACTAGTTTTTCATTTCAACATTTTTTCGAGCTATCCGCACGTGAGTGGTGTCGTTAGAAGCGCCTCGGCGAGGGCTACGTAAATATGTAATAAACTAAGGTAGGTGTAATATAAAAATTAAAGTTATGGTCCAAAAACTAGTTTTTCATTTCAACATTTTTTCGAGCTATCCGCACGTGAGTGGTGTCGTTAGAAGCGCCTCGGCGAGGGCTACGTAAATATGTAATAAACTAAGGTAGGTGTAATATAAAAATTAAAGTTATGGTCCAAAAACTAGTTTTTCATTTCAACATTTTTTCGAGCTATCCGCACGTGAGTGGTGTCGTTAGAAGCGCCTCGGCGAGGGCTACGTAAATATGTAATAAACTAAGGTAGGTGTAATATAAAAATTAAAGTTATGGTCCAAAAACTAGTTTTTCATTTCAACATTTTTTCGAGCTATCCGCACGTGAGTGGTGTCGTTAGAAGCGCCTCGGCGAGGGCTACGTAAATATGTAATAAACTAAGGTAGGTGTAATATAAAAATTAAAGTTATGGTCCAAAAACTAGTTTTTCATTTCAACATTTTTTCGAGCTATCCGCACGTGAGTGGTGTCGTTAGAAGCGCCTCGGCCAGGGCTACGTAAATATGTAATAAACTAAGGTAGGTGTAATATAAAAATTAAAGTTATGGTCCAAAAACTAGTTTTTCATTTCAACATTTTTTCGAGCTATCCGCACGTGAGTGGTGTCGTTAGAAGCGCCTCGGCGAGGGCTACGTAAATATGTAATAAACTAAGGTAGGTGTAATATAAAAATTAAAGTTATGGTCCAAAAACTAGTTTTTCATTTCAACATTTTTTCGAGCTATCCGCACGTGAGTGGTGTCGTTAGAAGCGCCTCGGCGAGGGCTACGTAAATATGTAATAAACTAAGGTAGGCGTAATATAAAAATTAAAGTTATGGTCCAAAAACTAGTTTTTCATTTCAACATTTTTTCGAGCTATCCGCACGTGAGTGGTGTCGTTAGAAGCGCCTCGGCGAGGGCTACGTAAATATGTAATAAACTAAGGTAGGTGTAATATAAAAATCAAAGTTATGGTCCAAAAACTAGTTTTTCATTTCAACATTTTTTCGAGCTATCCGCACGTGAGTGGTGTCGTTAGAAGCGCCTCGGCGAGGGCTACGTAAATATGTAATAAACTAAGGTAGGTGTAATATAAAAATTAAAGTTATGGTCCAAAAACTAGTTTTTCATTTCAACATTTTTTCGAGCTATCCGCACGTGAGTGGTGTCGTTAGAAGCGCCTCGGCGAGGGCTACGTAAATATGTAATAAACTAAGGTAGGTGTAATATAAAAATTAAAGTTATGGTCCAAAAACTAGTTTTTCATTTCAAAATTTTTTCGAGCTATCCGCACGTGAGTGGTGTCGTTAGAAGCGCCTCGGCGAGGGCTACGTAAATATGTAATAAACTAAGGTAGGTGTAATATAAAAATTAAAGTTATGGTCCAAAAACTAGTTTTTCATTTCAACATTTTTTCGAGCTATCCGCACGTGAGTGGTGTCGTTAGAAGCGCCTCGGCGAGGGCTACGTAAATATGTAATAAACTAATGTAGGTGTAATATAAAAATTAAAGTTATGGTCCAAAAACTAGTTTTTCATTTCAACATTTTTTCGAGCTATCCGCACGTGAGTGGTGTCGTTAGAAGCGCCTCGGCGAGGGCTACGTAAATATGTAATAAATTAAGGTAGGCATACTATAAAAATTAAAGTTATGGTCCAAAAACTAGTTTTTCATTTCAACATTTTTTCGAGCTATCCGCACGTGAGTGGTGTCGTTAGAAGCGCCTCGGCGAGGGCTACGTAAATATGTAATAAACTAAGGTAGGTGTAATATAAAAATTAAAGTTATGGTCCAAAAACTAGTTTTTCATTTCAACATTTTTTCGAGCTATCCGCACGTGAGTGGTGTCGTTAGAAGCGCCTCGGCGAGGGCTACGTAAATATGTAATAAACTAAGGTAGGTGTAATATAAAAATTAAAGTTATGGTCCAAAAACTAGTTTTTCATTTCAACATTTTTTCGAGCTATCCGCACGTGAGTGGTGTCGTTAGAAGCGCCTCGGCGAGGGCTACGTAAATATGTAATAAACTAAGGTAGGTGTAATATAAAAATTAAAGTTATGGTCCAACAACTAGTTTTTCATTTCAACATTTTTTCGAGCTATCCGCACGTGAGTGGTGTCGTTAGAAGCGCCTCGGCGAGGGCTACGTAAATATGTAATAAACTAAGGTAGGCGTAATATAAAAATTAAAGTTATGGTCCAAAAACTAGTTTTTCATTTCAACATTTTTTCGAGCTATCCGCACGTGAGTGGTGTCGTTAGAAGCGCCTCGGCGAGGGCTACGTAAATATGTAATAAACTAAGGTAGGTGTAATATAAAAATTAAAGTTATGGTCCAAAAACTAGTTTTTCATTTCAACATTTTTTCGAGCTATCCGCACGTGAGTGGTGTCGTTAGAAGCGCCTCGGCGAGGGCTACGTAAATATGTAATAAACTAAGGTAGGCGTAATATAAAAATTAAAGTTATGGTCCAAAAACTAGTTTTTCATTTCAACATTTTTTCGAGCTATCCGCACGTGAGTGGTGTCGTTAGAAGCGCCTCGGCGAGGGCTACGTAAATATGTAATAAACTAAGGTAGGTGTAATATAAAAATTAAAGTTATGGTCCAAAAACTAGTTTTTCATTTCAACATTTTTTCGAGCTATCCGCACGTGAGTGGTGTCGTTAGAAGCGCCTCGGCGAGGGCTACGTAAATATGTAATAAACTAAGGTAGGTGTAATATAAAAATTAAAGTTATGGTCCAAAAACTAGTTTTTCATTTCAACATTTTTTCGAGCTATCCGCACGTGAGTGGTGTCGTTAGAAGCGCCTCGGCGAGGGCTACGTAAATATGTAATAAACTAAGGTAGGCGTAATATAAAAATTAAAGTTATGGTCCAAAAACTAGTTTTTCATTTCAACATTTTTTCGAGCTATCCGCACGTGAGTGGTGTCGTTAGAAGCGCCTCGGCGAGGGCTACGTAAATATGTAATAAACTAAGGTAGGTGTAATATAAAAATCAAAGTTATGGTCCAAAAACTAGTTTTTCATTTCAACATTTTTTCGAGCTATCCGCACGTGAGTGGTGTCGTTAGAAGCGCCTCGGCGAGGGCTACGTAAATATGTAATAAACTAAGGTAGGTGTAATATAAAAATTAAAGTTATGGTCCAAAAACTAGTTTTTCATTTCAACATTTTTTCGAGCTATCCGCACGTGAGTGGTGTCGTTAGAAGCGCCTCGGCGAGGGCTACGTAAATATGTAATAAACTAAGGTAGGTGTAATATAAAAATTAAAGTTATGGTCCAAAAACTAGTTTTTCATTTCAACATTTTTTCGAGCTATCCGCACGTGAGTGGTGTCGTTAGAAGCGCCTCGGCGAGGGCTACGTAAATATGTAATAAACTAAGGTAGGTGTAATATAAAAATTAAAGTTATGGTCCAAAAACTAGTTTTTCATTTCAACATTTTTTCGAGCTATCCGCACGTGAGTGGTGTCGTTAGAAGCGCCTCGGCGAGGGCTACGTAAATATGTAATAAACTAAGGTAGGTGTAATATAAAAATTAAAGTTATGGTCCAAAAACTAGTTTTTCATTTCAACATTTTTTCGAGCTATCCGCACGTGAGTGGTGTCGTTAGAAGCGCCTCGGCGAGGGCTACGTAAATATGTAATAAACTAAGGTAGGTGTAATATAAAAATTAAAGTTATGGTCCAACAACTAGTTTTTCATTTCAACATTTTTTCGAGCTATCCGCACGTGAGTGGTGTCGTTAGAAGCGCCTCGGCGAGGGCTACGTAAATATGTAATAAACTAAGGTAGGTGTAATATAAAAATTAAAGTTATGGTCCAAAAACTAGTTTTTCATTTCAACATTTTTTCGAGCTATCCGCACGTGAGTGGTGTCGTTAGAAGCGCCTCGGCGAGGGCTACGTAAATATGTAATAAACTAAGGTAGGTGTAATATAAAAATTAAAGTTATGGTCCAAAAACTAGTTTTTCATTTCAACATTTTTTCGAGCTATCCGCACGTGAGTGGTGTCGTTAGAAGCGCCTCAGCGAGGGCTACGTAAATATGTAATAAACTAAGGTAGGCGTCATATAAAAATTAAAGTTATGGTCCAAAAACTAGTTTTTCATTTCAACATTTTTTCGAGCTATCCGCACGTGAGTGGTGTCGTTAGAAGCGCCTCGGCGAGGGCTACGTAAATATGTAATAAACTAAGGTAGGTGTAATATAAAAATTAAAGTTATGGTCCAAAAACTAGTTTTTCATTTCAACATTTTTTCGAGCTATCCGCACGTGAGTGGTGTCGTTAGAAGCGCCTCGGCGAGGGCTACGTAAATATGTAATAAACTAAGGTAGGTGTAATATAAAAATTAAAGTTATGGTCCAAAAACTAGTTTTTCATTTCAACATTTTTTCGAGCTATCCGCACGTGAGTGGTGTCGTTAGAAGCGCCTCGGCGAGGGCTACGTAAATATGTAATAAACTAAGGTAGGCGTAATATAAAAATTAAAGTTATGGTCCAAAAACTAGTTTTTCATTTCAACATTTTTTCGAGCTATCCGCACGTGAGTGGTGTCGTTAGAAGCGCCTCGGCGAGGGCTACGTAAATATGTAATAAACTAAGGTAGGTGTAATATAAAAATCAAAGTTATGGTCCAAAAACTAGTTTTTCATTTCAACATTTTTTCGAGCTATCCGCACGTGAGTGGTGTCGTTAGAAGCGCCTCGGCGAGGGCTACGTAAATATGTAATAAACTAAGGTAGGTGTAATATAAAAATTAAAGTTATGGTCCAAAAACTAGTTTTTCATTTCAACATTTTTTCGAGCTATCCGCACGTGAGTGGTGTCGTTAGAAGCGCCTCGGCGAGGGCTACGTAAATATGTAATAAACTAAGGTAGGTGTAATATAAAAATTAAAGTTATGGTCCAAAAACTAGTTTTTCATTTCAACATTTTTTCGAGCTATCCGCACGTGAGTGGTGTCATTAGAAGCGCCTCGGCGAGGGCTACGTAAATATGTAATAAACTAAGGTAGGTGTAATATAAAAATTAAAGTTATGGTCCAAAAACTAGTTTTTCATTTCAACATTTTTTCGAGCTATCCGCACGTGAGTGGTGTCGTTAGAAGCGCCTCGGCGAGGGCTACGTAAATATGTAATAAACTAAGGTAGGTGTAATATAAAAATTAAAGTTATGGTCCAAAAACTAGTTTTTCATTTCAACATTTTTTCGAGCTATCCGCACGTGAGTGGTGTCGTTAGAAGCGCCTCGGCGAGGGCTACGTAAATATGTAATAAACTAAGGTAGGTGTAATATAAAAATTAAAGTTATGGTCCAAAAACTAGTTTTTCATTTCAACATTTTTTCGAGCTATCCGCACGTGAGTGGTGTCGTTAGAAGCGCCTCGGCGAGGGCTACGTAAATATGTAATAAACTAAGGTAGGTGTAATATAAAAATTAAAGTTATGGTCCAAAAACTAGTTTTTCATTTCAACATTTTTTCGAGCTATCCGCACGTGAGTGGTGTCGTTAGAAGCGCCTCGGCGAGGGCTACGTAAATATGTAATAAACTAAGGTAGGCGTCATATAAAAATTAAAGTTATGGTCCAAAAACTAGTTTTTCATTTCAACATTTTTTCGAGCTATCCGCACGTGAGTGGTGTCGTTAGAAGCGCCTCGGCGAGGGCTACGTAAATATGTAATAAACTAAGGTAGGTGTAATATAAAAATTAAAGTTATGGTCCAAAAACTAGTTTTTCATTTCAACATTTTTTCGAGCTATCCGCACGTGAGTGGTGTCGTTAGAAGCGCCTCGGCGAGGGCTACGTAAATATGTAATAAACTAAGGTAGGTGTAATATAAAAATTAAAGTTATGGTCCAAAAACTAGTTTTTCATTTCAACATTTTTTCGAGCTATCCGCACGTGAGTGGTGTCGTTAGAAGCGCCTCGGCGAGGGCTACGTAAATATGTAATAAACTAAGGTAGGCGTAATATAAAAATTAAAGTTATGGTCCAAAAACTAGTTTTTCATTTCAACATTTTTTCGAGCTATCCGCACGTGAGTGGTGTCGTTAGAAGCGCCTCGGCGAGGGCTACGTAAATATGTAATAAACTAAGGTAGGTGTAATATAAAAATCAAAGTTATGGTCCAAAAACTAGTTTTTCATTTCAACATTTTTTCGAGCTATCCGCACGTGAGTGGTGTCGTTAGAAGCGCCTCGGCGAGGGCTACGTAAATATGTAATAAACTAAGGTAGGTGTAATATAAAAATCAAAGTTATGGTCCAAAAACTAGTTTTTCATTTCAACATTTTTTCGAGCTATCCGCACGTGAGTGGTGTCGTTAGAAGCGCCTCGGCGAGGGCTACGTAAATATGTAATAAACTAAGGTAGGTGTAATATAAAAATTAAAGTTATGGTCCAAAAACTAGTTTTTCATTTCAACATTTTTTCGAGCTATCCGCACGTGAGTGGTGTCGTTAGAAGCGCCTCGGCGAGGGCTACGTAAATATGTAATAAACTAAGGTAGGTGTAATATAAAAATTAAAGTTATGGTCCAAAAACTAGTTTTTCATTTCAACATTTTTTCGAGCTATCCGCACGTGAGTGGTGTCGTTAGAAGCGCCTCGGCGAGGGCTACGTAAATATGTAATAAACTAAGGTAGGTGTAATATAAAAATTAAAGTTATGGTCCAAAAACTAGTTTTTCATTTCAACATTTTTTCGAGCTATCCGCACGTGAGTGGTGTCGTTAGAAGCGCCTCGGCGAGGGCTACGTAAATATGTAATAAACTAAGGTAGGTGTAATATAAAAATTAAAGTTATGGTCCAAAAACTAGTTTTTCATTTCAACATTTTTTCGAGCTATCCGCACGTGAGTGGTGTCGTTAGAAGCGCCTCGGCGAGGGCTACGTAAATATGTAATAAACTAATGTAGGTGTAATATAAAAATTAAAGTTATGGTCCAAAAACTAGTTTTTCATTTCAACATTTTTTCGAGCTATCCGCACGTGAGTGGTGTCGTTAGAAGCGCCTCGGCGAGGGCTACGTAAATATGTAATAAACTAAGGTAGGTGTAATATAAAAATTAAAGTTATGGTCCAAAAACTAGTTTTTCATTTCAACATTTTTTCGAGCTATCCGCACGTGAGTGGTGTCGTTAGAAGCGCCTCGGCGAGGGCTACGTAAATATGTAATAAACTAAGGTAGGTGTAATATAAAAATTAAAGTTATGGTCCAAAAACTAGTTTTTCATTTCAACATTTTTTCGAGCTATCCGCACGTGAGTGGTGTCGTTAGAAGCGCCTCGGCGAGGGCTACGTAAATATGTAATAAACTAAGGTAGGTGTAATATAAAAATTAAAGTTATGGTCCAAAAACTAGTTTTTCATTTCAACATTTTTTCGAGCTATCCGCACGTGAGTGGTGTCGTTAGAAGCGCCTCGGCGAGGGCTACGTAAATATGTAATAAACTAAGGTAGGTGTAATATAAAAATTAAAGTTATGGTCCAAAAACTAGTTTTTCATTTCAACATTTTTTCGAGCTATCCGCACGTGAGTGGTGTCGTTAGAAGCGCCTCGGCGAGGGCTACGTAAATATGTAATAAACTAAGGTAGGTGTAATATAAAAATTAAAGTTATGGTCCAAAAACTAGTTTTTCATTTCAACATTTTTTCGAGCTATCCGCACGTGAGTGGTGTCGTTAGAAGCGCCTCGGCGAGGGCTACGTAAATATGTAATAAACTAAGGTAGGTGTAATATAAAAATTAAAGTTATGGTCCAAAAACTAGTTTTTCATTTCAACATTTTTTCGAGCTATCCGCACGTGAGTGGTGTCGTTAGAAGCGCCTCGGCGAGGGCTACGTAAATATGTAATAAACTAAGGTAGGTGTAATATAAAAATTAAAGTTATGGTCCAACAACTAGTTTTTCATTTCAACATTTTTTCGAGCTATCCGCACGTGAGTGGTGTCGTTAGAAGCGCCTCGGCGAGGGCTACGTAAATATGTAATAAACTAAGGTAGGCGTAATATAAAAATTAAAGTTATGGTCCAAAAACTAGTTTTTCATTTCAACATTTTTTCGAGCTATCCGCACGTGAGTGGTGTCGTTAGAAGCGCCTCGGCGAGGGCTACGTAAATATGTAATAAACTAAGGTAGGTGTAATATAAAAATTAAAGTTATGGTCCAAAAACTAGTTTTTCATTTCAACATTTTTTCGAGCTATCCGCACGTGAGTGGTGTCGTTAGAAGCGCCTCGGCGAGGGCTACGTAAATATGTAATAAACTAAGGTAGGCGTCATATAAAAATTAAAGTTATGGTCCAAAAACTAGTTTTTCATTTCAACATTTTTTCGAGCTATCCGCACGTGAGTGGTGTCGTTAGAAGCGCCTCGGCGAGGGCTACGTAAATATGTAATAAACTAAGGTAGGTGTAATATAAAAATTAAAGTTATGGTCCAAAAACTAGTTTTTCATTTCAACATTTTTTCGAGCTATCCGCACGTGAGTGGTGTCGTTAGAAGCGCCTCGGCGAGGGCTACGTAAATATGTAATAAACTAAGGTAGGTGTAATATAAAAATTAAAGTTATGGTCCAAAAACTAGTTTTTCATTTCAACATTTTTTCGAGCTATCCGCACGTGAGTGGTGTCGTTAGAAGCGCCTCGGCGAGGGCTACGTAAATATGTAATAAACTAAGGTAGGCGTAATATAAAAATTAAAGTTATGGTCCAAAAACTAGTTTTTCATTTCAACATTTTTTCGAGCTATCCGCACGTGAGTGGTGTCGTTAGAAGCGCCTCGGCGAGGGCTACGTAAATATGTAATAAACTAAGGTAGGTGTAATATAAAAATCAAAGTTATGGTCCAAAAACTAGTTTTTCATTTCAACATTTTTTCGAGCTATCCGCACGTGAGTGGTGTCGTTAGAAGCGCCTCGGCGAGGGCTACGTAAATATGTAATAAACTAAGGTAGGTGTAATATAAAAATTAAAGTTATGGTCCAAAAACTAGTTTTTCATTTCAACATTTTTTCGAGCTATCCGCACGTGAGTGGTGTCGTTAGAAGCGCCTCGGCGAGGGCTACGTAAATATGTAATAAACTAAGGTAGGTGTAATATAAAAATTAAAGTTATGGTCCAAAAACTAGTTTTTCATTTCAAAATTTTTTCGAGCTATCCGCACGTGAGTGGTGTCGTTAGAAGCGCCTCGGCGAGGGCTACGTAAATATGTAATAAACTAAGGTAGGTGTAATATAAAAATTAAAGTTATGGTCCAAAAACTAGTTTTTCATTTCAACATTTTTTCGAGCTATCCGCACGTGAGTGGTGTCGTTAGAAGCGCCTCGGCGAGGGCTACGTAAATATGTAATAAACTAATGTAGGTGTAATATAAAAATTAAAGTTATGGTCCAAAAACTAGTTTTTCATTTCAACATTTTTTCGAGCTATCCGCACGTGAGTGGTGTCGTTAGAAGCGCCTCGGCGAGGGCTACGTAAATATGTAATAAATTAAGGTAGGCATACTATAAAAATTAAAGTTATGGTCCAAAAACTAGTTTTTCATTTCAACATTTTTTCGAGCTATCCGCACGTGAGTGGTGTCGTTAGAAGCGCCTCGGCGAGGGCTACGTAAATATGTAATAAACTAAGGTAGGTGTAATATAAAAATTAAAGTTATGGTCCAAAAACTAGTTTTTCATTTCAACATTTTTTCGAGCTATCCGCACGTGAGTGGTGTCGTTAGAAGCGCCTCGGCGAGGGCTACGTAAATATGTAATAAACTAAGGTAGGTGTAATATAAAAATTAAAGTTATGGTCCAAAAACTAGTTTTTCATTTCAACATTTTTTCGAGCTATCCGCACGTGAGTGGTGTCGTTAGAAGCGCCTCGGCGAGGGCTACGTAAATATGTAATAAACTAAGGTAGGTGTAATATAAAAATTAAAGTTATGGTCCAACAACTAGTTTTTCATTTCAACATTTTTTCGAGCTATCCGCACGTGAGTGGTGTCGTTAGAAGCGCCTCGGCGAGGGCTACGTAAATATGTAATAAACTAAGGTAGGCGTAATATAAAAATTAAAGTTATGGTCCAAAAACTAGTTTTTCATTTCAACATTTTTTCGAGCTATCCGCACGTGAGTGGTGTCGTTAGAAGCGCCTCGGCGAGGGCTACGTAAATATGTAATAAACTAAGGTAGGTGTAATATAAAAATTAAAGTTATGGTCCAAAAACTAGTTTTTCATTTCAACATTTTTTCGAGCTATCCGCACGTGAGTGGTGTCGTTAGAAGCGCCTCGGCGAGGGCTACGTAAATATGTAATAAACTAAGGTAGGCGTAATATAAAAATTAAAGTTATGGTCCAAAAACTAGTTTTTCATTTCAACATTTTTTCGAGCTATCCGCACGTGAGTGGTGTCGTTAGAAGCGCCTCGGCGAGGGCTACGTAAATATGTAATAAACTAAGGTAGGTGTAATATAAAAATTAAAGTTATGGTCCAAAAACTAGTTTTTCATTTCAACATTTTTTCGAGCTATCCGCACGTGAGTGGTGTCGTTAGAAGCGCCTCGGCGAGGGCTACGTAAATATGTAATAAACTAAGGTAGGTGTAATATAAAAATTAAAGTTATGGTCCAAAAACTAGTTTTTCATTTCAACATTTTTTCGAGCTATCCGCACGTGAGTGGTGTCGTTAGAAGCGCCTCGGCGAGGGCTACGTAAATATGTAATAAACTAAGGTAGGCGTAATATAAAAATTAAAGTTATGGTCCAAAAACTAGTTTTTCATTTCAACATTTTTTCGAGCTATCCGCACGTGAGTGGTGTCGTTAGAAGCGCCTCGGCGAGGGCTACGTAAATATGTAATAAACTAAGGTAGGTGTAATATAAAAATCAAAGTTATGGTCCAAAAACTAGTTTTTCATTTCAACATTTTTTCGAGCTATCCGCACGTGAGTGGTGTCGTTAGAAGCGCCTCGGCGAGGGCTACGTAAATATGTAATAAACTAAGGTAGGTGTAATATAAAAATTAAAGTTATGGTCCAAAAACTAGTTTTTCATTTCAACATTTTTTCGAGCTATCCGCACGTGAGTGGTGTCGTTAGAAGCGCCTCGGCGAGGGCTACGTAAATATGTAATAAACTAAGGTAGGTGTAATATAAAAATTAAAGTTATGGTCCAAAAACTAGTTTTTCATTTCAACATTTTTTCGAGCTATCCGCACGTGAGTGGTGTCGTTAGAAGCGCCTCGGCGAGGGCTACGTAAATATGTAATAAACTAAGGTAGGTGTAATATAAAAATTAAAGTTATGGTCCAAAAACTAGTTTTTCATTTCAACATTTTTTCGAGCTATCCGCACGTGAGTGGTGTCGTTAGAAGCGCCTCGGCGAGGGCTACGTAAATATGTAATAAACTAAGGTAGGTGTAATATAAAAATTAAAGTTATGGTCCAAAAACTAGTTTTTCATTTCAACATTTTTTCGAGCTATCCGCACGTGAGTGGTGTCGTTAGAAGCGCCTCGGCGAGGGCTACGTAAATATGTAATAAACTAAGGTAGGTGTAATATAAAAATTAAAGTTATGGTCCAACAACTAGTTTTTCATTTCAACATTTTTTCGAGCTATCCGCACGTGAGTGGTGTCGTTAGAAGCGCCTCGGCGAGGGCTACGTAAATATGTAATAAACTAAGGTAGGTGTAATATAAAAATTAAAGTTATGGTCCAAAAACTAGTTTTTCATTTCAACATTTTTTCGAGCTATCCGCACGTGAGTGGTGTCGTTAGAAGCGCCTCGGCGAGGGCTACGTAAATATGTAATAAACTAAGGTAGGTGTAATATAAAAATTAAAGTTATGGTCCAAAAACTAGTTTTTCATTTCAACATTTTTTCGAGCTATCCGCACGTGAGTGGTGTCGTTAGAAGCGCCTCAGCGAGGGCTACGTAAATATGTAATAAACTAAGGTAGGCGTCATATAAAAATTAAAGTTATGGTCCAAAAACTAGTTTTTCATTTCAACATTTTTTCGAGCTATCCGCACGTGAGTGGTGTCGTTAGAAGCGCCTCGGCGAGGGCTACGTAAATATGTAATAAACTAAGGTAGGTGTAATATAAAAATTAAAGTTATGGTCCAAAAACTAGTTTTTCATTTCAACATTTTTTCGAGCTATCCGCACGTGAGTGGTGTCGTTAGAAGCGCCTCGGCGAGGGCTACGTAAATATGTAATAAACTAAGGTAGGTGTAATATAAAAATTAAAGTTATGGTCCAAAAACTAGTTTTTCATTTCAACATTTTTTCGAGCTATCCGCACGTGAGTGGTGTCGTTAGAAGCGCCTCGGCGAGGGCTACGTAAATATGTAATAAACTAAGGTAGGCGTAATATAAAAATTAAAGTTATGGTCCAAAAACTAGTTTTTCATTTCAACATTTTTTCGAGCTATCCGCACGTGAGTGGTGTCGTTAGAAGCGCCTCGGCGAGGGCTACGTAAATATGTAATAAACTAAGGTAGGTGTAATATAAAAATCAAAGTTATGGTCCAAAAACTAGTTTTTCATTTCAACATTTTTTCGAGCTATCCGCACGTGAGTGGTGTCGTTAGAAGCGCCTCGGCGAGGGCTACGTAAATATGTAATAAACTAAGGTAGGTGTAATATAAAAATTAAAGTTATGGTCCAAAAACTAGTTTTTCATTTCAACATTTTTTCGAGCTATCCGCACGTGAGTGGTGTCGTTAGAAGCGCCTCGGCGAGGGCTACGTAAATATGTAATAAACTAAGGTAGGTGTAATATAAAAATTAAAGTTATGGTCCAAAAACTAGTTTTTCATTTCAACATTTTTTCGAGCTATCCGCACGTGAGTGGTGTCATTAGAAGCGCCTCGGCGAGGGCTACGTAAATATGTAATAAACTAAGGTAGGTGTAATATAAAAATTAAAGTTATGGTCCAAAAACTAGTTTTTCATTTCAACATTTTTTCGAGCTATCCGCACGTGAGTGGTGTCGTTAGAAGCGCCTCGGCGAGGGCTACGTAAATATGTAATAAACTAAGGTAGGTGTAATATAAAAATTAAAGTTATGGTCCAAAAACTAGTTTTTCATTTCAACATTTTTTCGAGCTATCCGCACGTGAGTGGTGTCGTTAGAAGCGCCTCGGCGAGGGCTACGTAAATATGTAATAAACTAAGGTAGGTGTAATATAAAAATTAAAGTTATGGTCCAAAAACTAGTTTTTCATTTCAACATTTTTTCGAGCTATCCGCACGTGAGTGGTGTCGTTAGAAGCGCCTCGGCGAGGGCTACGTAAATATGTAATAAACTAAGGTAAGTGTAATATAAAAATTAAAGTTATGGTCCAAAAACTAGTTTTTCATTTCAACATTTTTTCGAGCTATCCGCACGTGAGTGGTGTCGTTAGAAGCGCCTCGGCGAGGGCTACGTAAATATGTAATAAACTAAGGTAGGTGTAATATAAAAATTAAAGTTATGGTCCAACAACTAGTTTTTCATTTCAACATTTTTTCGAGCTATCCGCACGTGAGTGGTGTCGTTAGAAGCGCCTCGGCGAGGGCTACGTAAATATGTAATAAACTAAGGTAGGCGTAATATAAAAATTAAAGTTATGGTCCAAAAACTAGTTTTTCATTTCAACATTTTTTCGAGCTATCCGCACGTGAGTGGTGTCGTTAGAAGCGCCTCGGCGAGGGCTACGTAAATATGTAATAAACTAAGGTAGGTGTAATATAAAAATTAAAGTTATGGTCCAAAAACTAGTTTTTCATTTCAACATTTTTTCGAGCTATCCGCACGTGAGTGGTGTCGTTAGAAGCGCCTCGGCGAGGGCTACGTAAATATGTAATAAACTAAGGTAGGCGTCATATAAAAATTAAAGTTATGGTCCAAAAACTAGTTTTTCATTTCAACATTTTTTCGAGCTATCCGCACGTGAGTGGTGTCGTTAGAAGCGCCTCGGCGAGGGCTACGTAAATATGTAATAAACTAAGGTAGGTGTAATATAAAAATTAAAGTTATGGTCCAAAAACTAGTTTTTCATTTCAACATTTTTTCGAGCTATCCGCACGTGAGTGGTGTCGTTAGAAGCGCCTCGGCGAGGGCTACGTAAATATGTAATAAACTAAGGTAGGTGTAATATAAAAATTAAAGTTATGGTCCAAAAACTAGTTTTTCATTTCAACATTTTTTCGAGCTATCCGCACGTGAGTGGTGTCGTTAGAAGCGCCTCGGCGAGGGCTACGTAAATATGTAATAAACTAAGGTAGGTGTAATATAAAAATTAAAGTTATGGTCCAAAAACTAGTTTTTCATTTCAACATTTTTTCGAGCTATCCGCACGTGAGTGGTGTCGTTAGAAGCGCCTCGGCGAGGGCTACGTAAATATGTAATAAACTAAGGTAGGTGTAATATAAAAATTAAAGTTATGGTCCAAAAACTAGTTTTTCATTTCAACATTTTTTCGAGCTATCCGCACGTGAGTGGTGTCGTTAGAAGCGCCTCGGCGAGGGCTACGTAAATATGTAATAAACTAAGGTAGGTGTAATATAAAAATTAAAGTTATGGTCCAAAAACTAGTTTTTCATTTCAACATTTTTTCGAGCTATCCGCACGTGAGTGGTGTCGTTAGAAGCGCCTCGGCGAGGGCTACGTAAATATGTAATAAACTAATGTAGGTGTAATATAAAAATTAAAGTTATGGTCCAAAAACTAGTTTTTCATTTCAACATTTTTTCGAGCTATCCGCACGTGAGTGGTGTCGTTAGAAGCGCCTCGGCGAGGGCTACGTAAATATGTAATAAACTAAGGTAGGTGTAATATAAAAATTAAAGTTATGGTCCAAAAACTAGTTTTTCATTTCAACATTTTTTCGAGCTATCCGCACGTGAGTGGTGTCGTTAGAAGCGCCTCGGCGAGGGCTACGTAAATATGTAATAAACTAAGGTAGGTGTAATATAAAAATTAAAGTTATGGTCCAAAAACTAGTTTTTCATTTCAACATTTTTTCGAGCTATCCGCACGTGAGTGGTGTCGTTAGAAGCGCCTCGGCGAGGGCTACGTAAATATGTAATAAACTAAGGTAGGTGTAATATAAAAATTAAAGTTATGGTCCAAAAACTAGTTTTTCATTTCAACATTTTTTCGAGCTATCCGCACGTGAGTGGTGTCGTTAGAAGCGCCTCGGCGAGGGCTACGTAAATATGTAATAAACTAAGGTAGGTGTAATATAAAAATTAAAGTTATGGTCCAAAAACTAGTTTTTCATTTCAACATTTTTTCGAGCTATCCGCACGTGAGTGGTGTCGTTAGAAGCGCCTCGGCGAGGGCTACGTAAATATGTAATAAACTAAGGTAGGTGTAATATAAAAATTAAAGTTATGGTCCAAAAACTAGTTTTTCATTTCAACATTTTTTCGAGCTATCCGCACGTGAGTGGTGTCGTTAGAAGCGCCTCGGCGAGGGCTCCGTAAATATGTAATAAACTAAGGTAGGTGTAATATAAAAATTAAAGTTATGGTCCAAAAACTAGTTTTTCATTTCAACATTTTTTCGAGCTATCCGCACGTGAGTGGTGTCGTTAGAAGCGCCTCGGCGAGGGCTACGTAAATATGTAATAAACTAAGGTAGGTGTAATATAAAAATTAAAGTTATGGTCCAAAAACTAGTTTTTCATTTCAACATTTTTTCGAGCTATCCGCACGTGAGTGGTGTCGTTAGAAGCGCCTCGGCGAGGGCTACGTAAATATGTAATAAACTAAGGTAGGTGTAATATAAAAATTAAAGTTATGGTCCAACAACTAGTTTTTCATTTCAACATTTTTTCGAGCTATCCGCACGTGAGTGGTGTCGTTAGAAGCGCCTCGGCGAGGGCTACGTAAATATGTAATAAACTAAGGTAGGCGTAATATAAAAATTAAAGTTATGGTCCAAAAACTAGTTTTTCATTTCAACATTTTTTCGAGCTATCCGCACGTGAGTGGTGTCGTTAGAAGCGCCTCGGCGAGGGCTACGTAAATATGTAATAAACTAAGGTAGGTGTAATATAAAAATTAAAGTTATGGTCCAAAAACTAGTTTTTCATTTCAACATTTTTTCGAGCTATCCGCACGTGAGTGGTGTCGTTAGAAGCGCCTCGGCGAGGGCTACGTAAATATGTAATAAACTAAGGTAGGCGTCATATAAAAATTAAAGTTATGGTCCAAAAACTAGTTTTTCATTTCAACATTTTTTCGAGCTATCCGCACGTGAGTGGTGTCGTTAGAAGCGCCTCGGCGAGGGCTACGTAAATATGTAATAAACTAAGGTAGGTGTAATATAAAAATTAAAGTTATGGTCCAAAAACTAGTTTTTCATTTCAACATTTTTTCGAGCTATCCGCACGTGAGTGGTGTCGTTAGAAGCGCCTCGGCGAGGGCTACGTAAATATGTAATAAACTAAGGTAGGTGTAATATAAAAATTAAAGTTATGGTCCAAAAACTAGTTTTTCATTTCAACATTTTTTCGAGCTATCCGCACGTGAGTGGTGTCGTTAGAAGCGCCTCGGCGAGGGCTACGTAAATATGTAATAAACTAAGGTAGGCGTAATATAAAAATTAAAGTTATGGTCCAAAAACTAGTTTTTCATTTCAACATTTTTTCGAGCTATCCGCACGTGAGTGGTGTCGTTAGAAGCGCCTCGGCGAGGGCTACGTAAATATGTAATAAACTAAGGTAGGTGTAATATAAAAATCAAAGTTATGGTCCAAAAACTAGTTTTTCATTTCAACATTTTTTCGAGCTATCCGCACGTGAGTGGTGTCGTTAGAAGCGCCTCGGCGAGGGCTACGTAAATATGTAATAAACTAAGGTAGGTGTAATATAAAAATCAAAGTTATGGTCCAAAAACTAGTTTTTCATTTCAACATTTTTTCGAGCTATCCGCACGTGAGTGGTGTCGTTAGAAGCGCCTCGGCGAGGGCTACGTAAATATGTAATAAACTAAGGTAGGTGTAATATAAAAATTAAAGTTATGGTCCAAAAACTAGTTTTTCATTTCAACATTTTTTCGAGCTATCCGCACGTGAGTGGTGTCGTTAGAAGCGCCTCGGCGAGGGCTACGTAAATATGTAATAAACTAAGGTAGGTGTAATATAAAAATTAAAGTTATGGTCCAAAAACTAGTTTTTCATTTCAACATTTTTTCGAGCTATCCGCACGTGAGTGGTGTCGTTAGAAGCGCCTCGGCGAGGGCTACGTAAATATGTAATAAACTAAGGTAGGTGTAATATAAAAATTAAAGTTATGGTCCAAAAACTAGTTTTTCATTTCAGCATTTTTTCGAGCTATCCGCACGTGAGTGGTGTCGTTAGAAGCGCCTCGGCGAGGGCTACGTAAATATGTAATAAACTAAGGTAGGTGTAATATAAAAATTAAAGTTATGGTCCAAAAACTAGTTTTTCATTTCAACATTTTTTCGAGCTATCCGCACGTGAGTGGTGTCGTTAGAAGCGCCTCGGCGAGGGCTACGTAAATATGTAATAAACTAATGTAGGTGTAATATAAAAATTAAAGTTATGGTCCAAAAACTAGTTTTTCATTTCAACATTTTTTCGAGCTATCCGCACGTGAGTGGTGTCGTTAGAAGCGCCTCGGCGAGGGCTACGTAAATATGTAATAAACTAAGGTAGGTGTAATATAAAAATTAAAGTTATGGTCCAAAAACTAGTTTTTCATTTCAACATTTTTTCGAGCTATCCGCACGTGAGTGGTGTCGTTAGAAGCGCCTCGGCGAGGGCTACGTAAATATGTAATAAACTAAGGTAGGTGTAATATAAAAATTAAAGTTATGGTCCAAAAACTAGTTTTTCATTTCAACATTTTTTCGAGCTATCCGCACGTGAGTGGTGTCGTTAGAAGCGCCTCGGCGAGGGCTACGTAAATATGTAATAAACTAAGGTAGGTGTAATATAAAAATTAAAGTTATGGTCCAAAAACTAGTTTTTCATTTCAACATTTTTTCGAGCTATCCGCACGTGAGTGGTGTCGTTAGAAGCGCCTCGGCGAGGGCTACGTAAATATGTAATAAACTAAGGTAGGTGTAATATAAAAATTAAAGTTATGGTCCAAAAACTAGTTTTTCATTTCAACATTTTTTCGAGCTATCCGCACGTGAGTGGTGTCGTTAGAAGCGCCTCGGCGAGGGCTACGTAAATATGTAATAAACTAAGGTAGGTGTAATATAAAAATTAAAGTTATGGTCCAAAAACTAGTTTTTCATTTCAACATTTTTTCGAGCTATCCGCACGTGAGTGGTGTCGTTAGAAGCGCCTCGGCGAGGGCTACGTAAATATGTAATAAACTAAGGTAGGTGTAATATAAAAATTAAAGTTATGGTCCAAAAACTAGTTTTTCATTTCAACATTTTTTCGAGCTATCCGCACGTGAGTGGTGTCGTTAGAAGCGCCTCGGCGAGGGCTACGTAAATATGTAATAAACTAAGGTAGGTGTAATATAAAAATTAAAGTTATGGTCCAACAACTAGTTTTTCATTTCAACATTTTTTCGAGCTATCCGCACGTGAGTGGTGTCGTTAGAAGCGCCTCGGCGAGGGCTACGTAAATATGTAATAAACTAAGGTAGGCGTAATATAAAAATTAAAGTTATGGTCCAAAAACTAGTTTTTCATTTCAACATTTTTTCGAGCTATCCGCACGTGAGTGGTGTCGTTAGAAGCGCCTCGGCGAGGGCTACGTAAATATGTAATAAACTAAGGTAGGTGTAATATAAAAATTAAAGTTATGGTCCAAAAACTAGTTTTTCATTTCAACATTTTTTCGAGCTATCCGCACGTGAGTGGTGTCGTTAGAAGCGCCTCGGCGAGGGCTACGTAAATATGTAATAAACTAAGGTAGGCGTCATATAAAAATTAAAGTTATGGTCCAAAAACTAGTTTTTCATTTCAACATTTTTTCGAGCTATCCGCACGTGAGTGGTGTCGTTAGAAGCGCCTCGGCGAGGGCTACGTAAATATGTAATAAACTAAGGTAAGTGTAATATAAAAATTAAAGTTATGGTCCAAAAACTAGTTTTTCATTTCAACATTTTTTCGAGCTATCCGCACGTGAGTGGTGTCGTTAGAAGCGCCTCGGCGAGGGCTACGTAAATATGTAATAAACTAAGGTAGGTGTAATATAAAAATTAAAGTTATGGTCCAAAAACTAGTTTTTCATTTCAACATTTTTTCGAGCTATCCGCACGTGAGTGGTGTCGTTAGAAGCGCCTCGCCGAGGGCTACGTAAATATGTAATAAACTAAGGTAGGCGTAATATAAAAATTAAAGTTATGGTCCAAAAACTAGTTTTTCATTTCAACATTTTTTCGAGCTATCCGCACGTGAGTGGTGTCGTTAGAAGCGCCTCGGCGAGGGCTACGTAAATATGTAATAAACTAAGGTAGGTGTAATATAAAAATCAAAGTTATGGTCCAAAAACTAGTTTTTCATTTCAACATTTTTTCGAGCTATCCGCACGTGAGTGGTGTCGTTAGAAGCGCCTCGGCGAGGGCTACGTAAATATGTAATAAACTAAGGTAGGTGTAATATAAAAATTAAAGTTATGGTCCAAAAACTAGTTTTTCATTTCAACATTTTTTCGAGCTATCCGCACGTGAGTGGTGTCGTTAGAAGCGCCTCGGCGAGGGCTACGTAAATATGTAATAAACTAAGGTAGGTGTAATATAAAAATTAAAGTTATGGTCCAAAAACTAGTTTTTCATTTCAACATTTTTTCGAGCTATCCGCACGTGAGTGGTGTCGTTAGAAGCGCCTCGGCGAGGGCTACGTAAATATGTAATAAACTAAGGTAGGTGTAATATAAAAATTAAAGTTATGGTCCAAAAACTAGTTTTTCATTTCAACATTTTTTCGAGCTATCCGCACGTGAGTGGTGTCGTTAGAAGCGCCTCGGCGAGGGCTACGTAAATATGTAATAAACTAATGTAGGTGTAATATAAAAATTAAAGTTATGGTCCAAAAACTAGTTTTTCATTTCAACATTTTTTCGAGCTATCCGCACGTGAGTGGTGTCGTTAGAAGCGCCTCGGCGAGGGCTACGTAAATATGTAATAAACTAAGGTAGGTGTAATATAAAAATTAAAGTTATGGTCCAAAAACTAGTTTTTCATTTCAACATTTTTTCGAGCTATCCGCACGTGAGTGGTGTCGTTAGAAGCGCCTCGGCGAGGGCTACGTAAATATGTAATAAACTAAGGTAGGTGTAATATAAAAATTAAAGTTATGGTCCAAAAACTAGTTTTTCATTTCAACATTTTTTCGAGCTATCCGCACGTGAGTGGTGTCGTTAGAAGCGCCTCGGCGAGGGCTACGTAAATATGTAATAAACTAAGGTAGGTGTAATATAAAAATTAAAGTTATGGTCCAAAAACTAGTTTTTCATTTCAACATTTTTTCGAGCTATCCGCACGTGAGTGGTGTCGTTAGAAGCGCCTCGGCGAGGGCTACGTAAATATGTAATAAACTAAGGTAGGTGTAATATAAAAATTAAAGTTATGGTCCAAAAACTAGTTTTTCATTTCAACATTTTTTCGAGCTATCCGCACGTGAGTGGTGTCGTTAGAAGCGCCTCGGCGAGGGCTACGTAAATATGTAATAAACTAAGGTAGGTGTAATATAAAAATTAAAGTTATGGTCCAAAAACTAGTTTTTCATTTCAACATTTTTTCGAGCTATCCGCACGTGAGTGGTGTCGTTAGAAGCGCCTCGGCGAGGGCTACGTAAATATGTAATAAACTAAGGTAGGTGTAATATAAAAATCAAAGTTATGGTCCAAAAACTAGTTTTTCATTTCAACATTTTTTCGAGCTATCCGCACGTGAGTGGTGTCGTTAGAAGCGCCTCGGCGAGGGCTACGTAAATATGTAATAAACTAAGGTAGGTGTAATATAAAAATTAAAGTTATGGTCCAAAAACTAGTTTTTCATTTCAACATTTTTTCGAGCTATCCGCATGTGAGTGGTGTCGTTAGAAGCGCCTCGGCGAGGGATACGTAAATATGTAATAAACTAAGGTAGGTGTAATATAAAAATTAAAGTTATGGTCCAAAAACTAGTTTTTCATTTCAACATTTTTTCGAGCTATCCGCACGTGAGTGGTGTCGTTAGAAGCGCCTCGGCGAGGGCTACGTAAATATGTAATAAACTAAGGTAGGTGTAATATAAAAATTAAAGTTATGGTCCAAAAACTAGTTTTTCATTTCAACATTTTTTCGAGCTATCCGCACGTGAGTGGTGTCGTTAGAAGCGCCTCGGCGAGGGCTACGTAAATATGTAATAAACTAAGGTAGGTGTAATATAAAAATTAAAGTTATGGTCCAAAAACTAGTTTTTCATTTCAACATTTTTTCGAGCTATCCGCACGTGAGTGGTGTCGTTAGAAGCGCCTCGGCGAGGGCTACGTAAATATGTAATAAACTAAGGTAGGCGTAATATAAAAATTAAAGTTATGGTCCAAAAACTAGTTTTTCATTTCAACATTTTTTCGAGCTATCCGCACGTGAGTGGTGTCGTTAGAAGCGCCTCGGCGAGGGCTACGTAAATATGTAATAAACTAAGGTAGGTGTAATATAAAAATTAAAGTTATGGTCCAAAAACTAGTTTTTCATTTCAACATTTTTTCGAGCTATCCGCACGTGAGTGGTGTCGTTAGAAGCGCCTCGGCGAGGGCTACGTAAATATGTAATAAACTAAGGTAGGTGTAATATAAAAATTAAAGTTATGGTCCAAAAACTAGTTTTTCATTTCAAAATTTTTTCGAGCTATCCGCACGTGAGTGGTGTCGTTAGAAGCGCCTCGGCGAGGGCTACGTAAATATGTAATAAACTAAGGTAGGTGTAATATAAAAATTAAAGTTATGGTCCAAAAACTAGTTTTTCATTTCAACATTTTTTCGAGCTATCCGCACGTGAGTGGTGTCGTTAGAAGCGCCTCGGCGAGGGCTACGTAAATATGTAATAAACTAAGGTAGGTGTAATATAAAAATTAAAGTTATGGTCCAAAAACTAGTTTTTCATTTCAACATTTTTTCGAGCTATCCCCACGTGAGTGGTGTCGTTAGAAGCGCCTCGGCGAGGGCTACGTAAATATGTAATAAACTAAGGTAGGTGTAATATAAAAATTAAAGTTATGGTCCAAAAACTAGTTTTTCATTTCAACATTTTTTCGAGCTATCCGCACGTGAGTGGTGTCGTTAGAAGCGCCTCGGCGAGGGCTACGTAAATATGTAATAAACTAAGGTAGGTGTAATATAAAAATTAAAGTTATGGTCCAAAAACTAGTTTTTCATTTCAACATTTTTTCGAGCTATCCGCACGTGAGTGGTGTCGTTAGAAGCGCCTCGGCGAGGGCTACGTAAATATGTAATAAACTAATGTAGGTGTAATATAAAAATTAAAGTTATGGTCCAAAAACTAGTTTTTCATTTCAACATTTTTTCGAGCTATCCGCACGTGAGTGGTGTCGTTAGAAGCGCCTCGGCGAGGGCTACGTAAATATGTAATAAACTAAGGTAGGTGTAATATAAAAATTAAAGTTATGGTCCAAAAACTAGTTTTTCATTTCAACATTTTTTCGAGCTATCCGCACGTGAGTGGTGTCGTTAGAAGCGCCTCGGCGAGGGCTACGTAAATATGTAATAAACTAAGGTAGGCGTAATATAAAAATTAAAGTTATGGTCCAAAAACTAGTTTTTCATTTCAACATTTTTTCGAGCTATCCGCACGTGAGTGGTGTCGTTAGAAGCGCCTCGGCGAGGGCTACGTAAATATGTAATAAACTAAGGTAGGTGTAATATAAAAATTAAAGTTATGGTCCAAAAACTAGTTTTTCATTTCAACATTTTTTCGAGCTATCCGCACGTGAGTGGTGTCGTTAGAAGCGCCTCGGCGAGGGCTACGTAAATATGTAATAAATTAAGGTAGGCATACTATAAAAATTAAAGTTATGGTCCAAAAACTAGTTTTTCATTTCAACATTTTTTCGAGCTATCCGCACGTGAGTGGTGTCGTTAGAAGCGCCTCGGCGAGGGCTACGTAAATATGTAATAAACTAAGGTAGGTGTAATATAAAAATTAAAGTTATGGTCCAAAAACTAGTTTTTCATTTCAACATTTTTTCGAGCTATCCGCACGTGAGTGGTGTCGTTAGAAGCGCCTCGGCGAGAGCTACGTAAATATGTAATAAACTAAGGTAGGTGTAATATAAAAATTAAAGTTATGGTCCAAAAACTAGTTTTTCATTTCAA
Organism: Autographa pulchrina; assembly: GCA_905475315.1. Taxonomy (NCBI): domain Eukaryota; kingdom Metazoa; phylum Arthropoda; class Insecta; order Lepidoptera; family Noctuidae; genus Autographa; species Autographa pulchrina. The sequence goes on along the minus strand of FR997764.1, from coordinate 15,264,922 downwards.
CATTTTTTCGAGCTATCCGCACGTGAGTGGTGTCGTTAGAAGCGCCTCGGCGAGGGCTACGTAAATATGTAATAAACTAAGGTAGGTGTAATATAAAAATTAAAGTTATGGTCCAACAACTAGTTTTTCATTTCAACATTATTTCGAGCTATCCGCACGTGAGTGGTGTCGTTAGAAGCGCCTCGGCGAGGGCTACGTAAATATGTAATAAACTAAGGTAGGCGTAATATAAAAATTAAAGTTATGGTCCAAAAACTAGTTTTTCATTTCAACATTTTTTCGAGCTATCCGCACGTGAGTGGTGTCGTTAGAAGCGCCTCGGCGAGGGCTACGTAAATATGTAATAAACTAAGGTAGGTGTAATATAAAAATTAAAGTTATGGTCCAAAAACTAGTTTTTCATTTCAACATTTTTTCGAGCTATCCGCACGTGAGTGGTGTCGTTAGAAGCGCCTCGGCGAGGGCTACGTAAATATGTAATAAACTAAGGTAGGCGTAATATAAAAATTAAAGTTATGGTCCAAAAACTAGTTTTTCATTTCAACATTTTTTCGAGCTATCCGCACGTGAGTGGTGTCGTTAGAAGCGCCTCGGCGAGGGCTACGTAAATATGTAATAAACTAAGGTAGGTGTAATATAAAAATTAAAGTTATGGTCCAAAAACTAGTTTTTCATTTCAACATTTTTTCGAGCTATCCGCACGTGAGTGGTGTCGTTAGAAGCGCCTCGGCGAGGGCTACGTAAATATGTAATAAACTAAGGTAGGTGTAATATAAAAATTAAAGTTATGGTCCAAAAACTAGTTTTTCATTTCAACATTTTTTCGAGCTATCCGCACGTGAGTGGTGTCGTTAGAAGCGCCTCGGCGAGGGCTACGTAAATATGTAATAAACTAAGGTAGGTGTAATATAAAAATTAAAGTTATGGTCCAAAAACTAGTTTTTCATTTCAACATTTTTTCGAGCTATCCGCACGTGAGTGGTGTCGTTAGAAGCGCCTCGGCGAGGGCTACGTAAATATGTAATAAACTAAGGTAGGTGTAATATAAAAATCAAAGTTATGGTCCAAAAACTAGTTTTTCATTTCAACATTTTTTCGAGCTATCCGCACGTGAGTGGTGTCGTTAGAAGCGCCTCGGCGAGGGCTACGTAAATATGTAATAAACTAAGGTAGGTGTAATATAAAAATTAAAGTTATGGTCCAAAAACTAGTTTTTCATTTCAACATTTTTTCGAGCTATCCGCACGTGAGTGGTGTCGTTAGAAGCGCCTCGGCGAGGGCTACGTAAATATGTAATAAACTAAGGTAGGTGTAATATAAAAATTAAAGTTATGGTCCAAAAACTAGTTTTTCATTTCAACATTTTTTCGAGCTATCCGCACGTGAGTGGTGTCGTTAGAAGCGCCTCGGCGAGGGCTACGTAAATATGTAATAAACTAAGGTAGGTGTAATATAAAAATTAAAGTTATGGTCCAAAAACTAGTTTTTCATTTCAACATTTTTTCGAGCTATCCGCACGTGAGTGGTGTCGTTAGAAGCGCCTCGGCGAGGGCTACGTAAATATGTAATAAACTAAGGTAGGTGTAATATAAAAATTAAAGTTATGGTCCAAAAACTAGTTTTTCATTTCAACATTTTTTCGAGCTATCCGCACGTGAGTGGTGTCGTTAGAAGCGCCTCGGCGAGGGCTACGTAAATATGTAATAAACTAAGGTAGGTGTAATATAAAAATTAAAGTTATGGTCCAAAAACTAGTTTTTCATTTCAACATTTTTTCGAGCTATCCGCACGTGAGTGGTGTCGTTAGAAGCGCCTCGGCGAGGGCTACGTAAATATGTAATAAACTAAGGTAGGTGTAATATAAAAATCAAAGTTATGGTCCAAAAACTAGTTTTTCATTTCAACATTTTTTCGAGCTATCCGCACGTGAGTGGTGTCGTTAGAAGCGCCTCGGCGAGGGCTACGTAAATATGTAATAAACTAAGGTAGGTGTAATATAAAAATTAAAGTTATGGTCCAAAAACTAGTTTTTCATTTCAACATTTTTTCGAGCTATCCGCATGTGAGTGGTGTCGTTAGAAGCGCCTTGGCGAGGGCTACGTAAATATGTAATAAACTAAGGTAGGCGTAATATAAAAATTAAAGTTATGGTCCAAAAACTAGTTTTTCATTTCAACATTTTTTCGAGCTATCCGCACGTGAGTGGTGTCGTTAGAAGCGCCTCGGCGAGGGCTACGTAAATATGTAATAAACTAAGGTAGGTGTAATATAAAAATTAAAGTTATGGTCCAAAAACTAGTTTTTCATTTCAACATTTTTTCGAGCTATCCGCACGTGAGTGGTGTCGTTAGAAGCGCCTCGGCGAGGGCTACGTAAATATGTAATAAACTAAGGTAGGTGTAATATAAAAATTAAAGTTATGGTCCAAAAACTAGTTTTTCATTTCAACATTTTTTCGAGCTATCCGCACGTGAGTGGTGTCGTTAGAAGCGCCTCGGCGAGGGCTACGTAAATATGTAATAAACTAAGGTAGGTGTAATATAAAAATCAAAGTTATGGTCCAAAAACTAGTTTTTCATTTCAACATTTTTTCGAGCTATCCGCACGTGAGTGGTGTCGTTAGAAGCGCCTCGGCGAGGGCTACGTAAATATGTAATAAACTAAGGTAGGTGTAATATAAAAATTAAAGTTATGGTCCAAAAACTAGTTTTTCATTTCAACATTTTTTCGAGCTATCCGCATGTGAGTGGTGTCGTTAGAAGCGCCTCGGCGAGGGCTACGTAAATATGTAATAAACTAAGGTAGGTGTAATATAAAAATTAAAGTTATGGTCCAAAAACTAGTTTTTCATTTCAACATTTTTTCGAGCTATCCGCACGTGAGTGGTGTCGTTAGAAGCGCCTCGGCGAGGGCTACGTAAATATGTAATAAACTAAGGTAGGTGTAATATAAAAATTAAAGTTATGGTCCAAAAACTAGTTTTTCATTTCAACATTTTTTCGAGCTATCCGCACGTGAGTGGTGTCGTTAGAAGCGCCTCGGCGAGGGCTACGTAAATATGTAATAAACTAAGGTAGGTGTAATATAAAAATTAAAGTTATGGTCCAAAAACTAGTTTTTCATTTCAACATTTTTTCGAGCTATCCGCACGTGAGTGGTGTCGTTAGAAGCGCCTCGGCGAGGGCTACGTAAATATGTAATAAACTAAGGTAGGTGTAATATAAAAATTAAAGTTATGGTCCAAAAACTAGTTTTTCATTTCAACATTTTTTCGAGCTATCCGCACGTGAGTGGTGTCGTTAGAAGCGCCTCGGCGAGGGCTACGTAAATATGTAATAAACTAAGGTAGGTGTAATATAAAAATTAAAGTTATGGTCCAAAAACTAGTTTTTCATTTCAACATTTTTTCGAGCTATCCGCACGTGAGTGGTGTCGTTAGAAGCGCCTCGCCGAGGGCTACGTAAATATGTAATAAACTAAGGTAGGTGTAATATAAAAATTAAAGTTATGGTCCAAAAACTAGTTTTTCATTTCAAAATTTTTTCGAGCTATCCGCACGTGAGTGGTGTCGTTAGAAGCGCCTCGGCGAGGGCTACGTAAATATGTAATAAACTAAGGTAGGTGTAATATAAAAATTAAAGTTATGGTCCAAAAACTAGTTTTTCATTTCAACATTTTTTCGAGCTATCCGCACGTGAGTGGTGTCGTTAGAAGCGCCTCGGCGAGGGCTACGTAAATATGTAATAAACTAAGGTAGGCGTACTATAAAAATTAAAGTTATGGTCCAAAAACTAGTTTTTCATTTCAACATTTTTTCGAGCTATCCGCACGTGAGTGGTGTCGTTAGAAGCGCCTCGGCGAGGGCTACGTAAATATGTAATAAACTAAGGTAGGTGTAATATAAAAATTAAAGTTATGGTCCAAAAACTAGTTTTTCATTTCAACAGTTTTTCGAGCTATCCGCACGTGAGTGGTGTCGTTAGAAGCGCCTCGGCGAGGGCTACGTAAATATGTAATAAACTAAGGTAGGTGTAATATAAAAATTAAAGTTATGGTCCAAAAACTAGTTTTTCATTTCAACATTTTTTCGAGCTATCCGCACGTGAGTGGTGTCGTTAGAAGCGCCTCGGCGAGGGCTACGTAAATATGTAATAAACTAAGGTAGGTGTAATATAAAAATTAAAGTTATGGTCCAACAACTAGTTTTTCATTTCAACATTTTTTCGAGCTATCCGCACGTGAGTGGTGTCGTTAGAAGCGCCTCGGCGAGGGCTACGTAAATATGTAATAAACTAAGGTAGGCGTAATATAAAAATTAAAGTTATGGTCCAAAAACTAGTTTTTCATTTCAACATTTTTTCGAGCTATCCGCACGTGAGTGGTGTCGTTAGAAGCGCCTCGGCGAGGGCTACGTAAATATGTAATAAACTAAGGTAGGTGTAATATAAAAATTAAAGTTATGGTCCAAAAACTAGTTTTTCATTTCAACATTTTTTCGAGCTATCCGCACGTGAGTGGTGTCGTTAGAAGCGCCTCGGCGAGGGCTACGTAAATATGTAATAAACTAAGGTAGGTGTAATATAAAAATTAAAGTTATGGTCCAACAACTAGTTTTTCATTTCAACATTTTTTCGAGCTATCCGCACGTGAGTGGTGTCGTTAGAAGCGCCTCGGCGAGGGCTACGTAAATATGTAATAAACTAAGGTAGGCGTAATATAAAAATTAAAGTTATGGTCCAAAAACTAGTTTTTCATTTCAACATTTTTTCGAGCTATCCGCACGTGAGTGGTGTCGTTAGAAGCGCCTCGGCGAGGGCTACGTAAATATGTAATAAACTAAGGTAGGTGTAATATAAAAATCAAAGTTATGGTCCAAAAACTAGTTTTTCATTTCAACATTTTTTCGAGCTATCCGCACGTGAGTGGTGTCGTTAGAAGCGCCTCGGCGAGGGCTACGTAAATATGTAATAAACTAAGGTAGGTGTAATATAAAAATTAAAGTTATGGTCCAAAAACTAGTTTTTCATTTCAACATTTTTTCGAGCTATCCGCACGTGAGTGGTGTCGTTAGAAGCGCCTCGGCGAGGGCTACGTAAATATGTAATAAACTAAGGTAGGTGTAATATAAAAATTAAAGTTATGGTCCACAAACTAGTTTTTCATTTCAACATTTTTTCGAGCTATCCGCACGTGAGTGGTGTCGTTAGAAGCGCCTCGGCGAGGGCTACGTAAATATGTAATAAACTAAGGTAGGTGTAATATAAAAATTAAAGTTATGGTCCAAAAACTAGTTTTTCATTTCAACAATTTTTCGAGCTATCCGCACGTGAGTGGTGTCGTTAGAAGCGCCTCGGCGAGGGCTACGTAAATATGTAATAAACTAAGGTAGGTGTAATATAAAAATTAAAGTTATGGTCCAAAAACTAGTTTTTCATTTCAACATTTTTTCGAGCTATCCGCACGTGAGTGGTGTCGTTAGAAGCGCCTCGGCGAGGGCTACGTAAATATGTAATAAACTAAGGTAGGCGTAATATAAAAATTAAAGTTATGGTCCAAAAACTAGTTTTTCATTTCAACATTTTTTCGAGCTATCCGCACGTGAGTGGTGTCGTTAGAAGCGCCTCGGCGAGGGCTACGTAAATATGTAATAAACTAAGGTAGGTGTAATATAAAAATTAAAGTTATGGTCCAAAAACTAGTTTTTCATTTCAACATTTTTTCGAGCTATCCGCACGTGAGTGGTGTCGTTAGAAGCGCCTCGGCGAGGGCTACGTAAATATGTAATAAACTAAGGTAGGTGTAATATAAAAATTAAAGTTATGGTCCAAAAACTAGTTTTTCATTTCAACATTTTTTCGAGCTATCCGCACGTGAGTGGTGTCGTTAGAAGCGCCTCGGCGAGGGCTACGTAAATATGTAATAAACTAAGGTAGGTGTAATATAAAAATTAAAGTTATGGTCCAAAAACTAGTTTTTCATTTCAACATTTTTTCGAGCTATCCGCACGTGAGTGGTGTCGTTAGAAGCGCCTCGGCGAGGGCTACGTAAATATGTAATAAACTAAGGTAGGCGTAATATAAAAATTAAAGTTATGGTCCAAAAACTAGTTTTTCATTTCAACATTTTTTCGAGCTATCCACACGTGAGTGGTGTCGTTAGAAGCGCCTCGGCGAGGGCTACGTAAATATGTAATAAACTAAGGTAGGTGTAATATAAAAATTAAAGTTATGGTCCAAAAACTAGTTTTTCATTTCAACATTTTTTCGAGCTATCCGCACGTGAGTGGTGTCGTTAGAAGCGCCTCGGCGAGGGCTACGTAAATATGTAATAAACTAAGGTAGGCGTAATATAAAAATTAAAGTTATGGTCCAAAAACTAGTTTTTCATTTCAACATTTTTTCGAGCTATCCGCACGTGAGTGGTGTCGTTAGAAGCGCCTCGGCGAGGGCTACGTAAATATGTAATAAACTAAGGTAGGTGTAATATAAAAATTAAAGTTATGGTCCAAAAACTAGTTTTTCATTTCAACATTTTTTCGAGCTATCCGCACGTGAGTGGTGTCGTTAGAAGCGCCTCGGCGAGGGCTACGTAAATATGTAATAAACTAAGGTAGGTGTAATATAAAAATTAAAGTTATGGTCCAAAAACTAGTTTTTCATTTCAACATTTTTTCGAGCTATCCGCACGTGAGTGGTGTCGTTAGAAGCGCCTCGGCGAGGGCTACGTAAATATGTAATAAACTAAGGTAGGTGTAATATAAAAATTAAAGTTATGGTCCAAAAACTAGTTTTTCATTTCAACATTTTTTCGAGCTATCCGCACGTGAGTGGTGTCGTTAGAAGCGCCTCGGCGAGGGCTACGTAAATATGTAATAAACTAAGGTAGGTGTAATATAAAAATTAAAGTTATGGTCCAAAAACTAGTTTTTCATTTCAACATTTTTTCGAGCTATCCGCACGTGAGTGGTGTCGTTAGAAGCGCCTCGGCGAGGGCTACGTAAATATGTAATAAACTAAGGTAGGTGTAATATAAAAATTAAAGTTATGGTCCAAAAACTAGTTTTTCATTTCAACATTTTTTCGAGCTATCCGCACGTGAGTGGTGTCGTTAGAAGCGCCTCGGCGAGGGCTACGTAAATATGTAATAAACTAAGGTAGGTGTAATATAAAAATTAAAGTTATGGTCCAAAAACTAGTTTTTCATTTCAACATTTTTTCGAGCTATCCGCACGTGAGTGGTGTCGTTAGAAGCGCCTCGGCGAGGGCTACGTAAATATGTAATAAACTAAGGTAGGTGTAATATAAAAATTAAAGTTATGGTCCAAAAACTAGTTTTTCATTTCAACATTTTTTCGAGCTATCCGCACGTGAGTGGTGTCGTTAGAAGCGCCTCGGCGAGGGCTACGTAAATATGTAATAAACTAAGGTAGGTGTAATATAAAAATTAAAGTTATGGTCCAAAAACTAGTTTTTCATTTCAACATTTTTTCGAGCTATCCGCACGTGAGTGGTGTCGTTAGAAGCGCCTCGGCGAGGGCTACGTAAATATGTAATAAACTAAGGTAGGTTTAATATAAAAATTAAAGTTATGGTCCAAAAACTAGTTTTTCATTTCAACATTTTTTCGAGCTATCCGCACGTGAGTGGTGTCGTTAGAAGCGCCTCGGCGAGGGCTACGTAAATATGTAATAAACTAAGGTAGGTGTAATATAAAAATTAAAGTTTTGGTCCAAAAACTAGTTTTTCATTTCAACATTTTTTCGAGCTATCCGCACGTGAGTGGTGTCGTTAGAAGCGCCTCGGCGAGGGCTACGTAAATATGTAATAAACTAAGGTAGGTGTAATATAAAAATTAAAGTTATGGTCCAAAAACTAGTTTTTCATTTCAACATTTTTTCGAGCTATCCGCACGTGAGTGGTGTCGTTAGAAGCGCCTCGGCGAGGGCTACGTAAATATGTAATAAACTAAGGTAGGTGTAATATAAAAATTAAAGTTATGGTCCAAAAACTAGTTTTTCATTTCAACATTTTTTCGAGCTATCCGCACGTGAGTGGTGTCGTTAGAAGCGCCTCGGCGAGGGCTACGTAAATATGTAATAAACTAAGGTAGGTGTAATATAAAAATTAAAGTTATGGTCCAAAAACTAGTTTTTCATTTCAACATTTTTTCGAGCTATCCGCACGTGAGTGGTGTCGTTAGAAGCGCCTCGGCGAGGGCTACGTAAATATGTAATAAACTAAGGTAGGTGTAATATAAAAATTAAAGTTATGGTCCAAAAACTAGTTTTTCATTTCAACATTTTTTCGAGCTATCCGCACGTGAGTGGTGTCGTTAGAAGCGCCTCGGCGAGGGCTACGTAAATATGTAATAAACTAAGGTAGGTGTAATATAAAAATTAAAGTTATGGTCCAAAAACTAGTTTTTCATTTCAACATTTTTTCGAGCTATCCGCACGTGAGTGGTGTCGTTAGAAGCGCCTCGGCGAGGGCTACGTAAATATGTAATAAACTAAGATAGGTGTAATATAAAAATTAAAGTTATGGTCCAAAAACTAGTTTTTCATTTCAACATTTTTTCGAGCTATCCGCACGTGAGTGGTGTCGTTAGAAGCGCCTCGGCGAGGGCTACGTAAATATGTAATAAACTAAGGTAGGTGTAATATAAAAATTAAAGTTATGGTCCAAAAACTAGTTTTTCATTTCAACATTTTGAAATGAAATGAAATGAAATGAAATGAAATGAAATATTTTATTCTTGTAAGTAGGACTATATAAATCACTTTTACAATGTCTTCCTAAGCTAGATGAAGTCGACATTTCCTAACTGACTACCCTGAGAAGAAATGTCGAAACAAACTCAGGGGTCTTAGTCTCTTTTATAGTCCAAATAATACAATAATAAATTTATAAATTTGTGTAAACAAATGCAGTGTATTTACTGGACTGGGCTTTGGAAGAAAGAACCAGATCGATCTGAGCAAGCCTGTGCCAGCAGACGGCAAGCATGCCCCGAATAGCTCATGCAGCTCAACCATTTTTGAGGGAGCTGCACAACCCGGTACACAACAATACCGCCAGTGGCACCATAAAAATATGTGGGGCAACAACTCACTCAGATCGCCAGCCTAATAATAACTATAAACTATAATATCAATAAATATAAACTATAATGATATACCTGCATAATGTTTACACTTACAATGGATACAAGGTTAGAGCAAGGAAATTAAAAAAATAATAATAGAAAAACATAAAAATAATAATAACATAAACGTTATTGAATGTCAAAGTGTAAAATATTATATGCAAAAGCACAAAACATGTCAATAATGTAGAAAAAAAAATGAATATGCAATAAGCACAAACATGTCAGTAGAATATAAAAAAAATGCATATGCAAAAGCACAAAACATGTCAGTTTGTAAATATGTACAACATGCAAAAAAAAAAAAACGAGGAAAAAATACTTAAAAAATAAACACAAGCGATAGCTGTATAAGCGAGCAGCTCAATCCCAGGCGTTTCTATCATTTAAATAATCGGATATGTTGTAATATCCTTTTGTTAATAATTTTGATTTAATAAAAAATTTAAATTTCTTAATGGGTAGTTTTCGAACATCCATGGGAAGTTTATTGTAGAAGCGTATACATTGACCCATGAACGAGTTGCTTATTCTATGGAGGCGAGTAGCATGAACTGTTAAATTATTTTTGTTCCTGGTGTTCCGGGAGTGAACATCAGACAATTTAACAAAATCAGATTCGTTTTTATGAACATAGAGTAGATTTTCAAATATATATTGTGAAGCTACAGTCAGAATGTTTATCTCCTTGAATTTCTCTCGGAGAGAAACTCTAGGACCCAGATTATATATAGCGCGGACAGCTCTTTTTTGTAATACGAAAATTGAATTAATATCCGCACAGCTTCCCCAAAGGAGAATTCCGTACGTCATCAAGCTATGAAAATAACTAAAATAAACAATTCTGGCTGTATCCACATCAGTTATTTGTCTAATTTTTTTTACAGCATAAGCGGCTGAACTAAGCCTTCCAGACAATTTGTTTATGTGTGGGCCCCACTGTAGTTTGGCGTCAACAGTAATGCCAAGAAAAACAGTTGACTCCACAGGGTCCAACTCTACTCCATTCAGTTGTACATTGGTGCTTAACTGTCTCACATTAGGCGTAGAAAATTTAATTAATTTAGTTTTACTTGAATTCAAAAGTAGATTATTAACATTAAACCAATGGACAACCTTAGATAATGCCAAATTAACTTGGTCAAAATTTTCAAGCTGACGCTTAACTTTAAAAACAAGTGAAGTGTCATCCGCAAATAAGAGGATTTTGTGATCATCCCTTACACAAAAGGGTAAATCATTAATATAAATAAGGAATAAGAAAGGACCTAGTATTGAACCCTGCGGAACACCCATAGTTACCACAGATCCTTTTGATTTTTGGCCATTAATATCTACTCTTTGTATTCTATTGTCTAAATATGAACCCAGAAGTCTAAGAGCCTTATTTCTAATACCGTAGTGGTGTAGTTTCTTGATAAGTGTGTCATGACAAACACAATCAAAAGCTTTGGACAAGTCACAGAATATGCCTAAAGCATCCTGTGAATTCTCCCAAGCCTCGAATATATTTTTTAGTAACTCCACACCTGCATCTGCAGTAGACCGACCCTTGGTAAATCCAAATTGTTTTGAATGAAAAAGATTTTGTCTATTGAAGTGTTTTAGCATTTGCTTTAAAATTATTTTCTCAAAAATTTTGCTCAAAGTGGGCAAAATTGAGATAGGGCGAAAATTCGTAGGATCGGTTGTACTACCAGATTTGAAGAGTGGAATCACCTTGCTTAATTTCATTAAGTCCGGAAACACACCAGATGCGACACAAGAGTTGAACACAATTGCCAGAAATGGGGAAATAGATTCAATTATTGAGGATATTATTTGAACTGACAACCCCCAAAGATCGGTGGACTTTTTTACTTCTAGATCTTTAAATGATTCTAGAATGTCCTTAGCACTAACAACTGTAAATTCAAAACTTGTCCCACATTCCGCGACACAGTCTTTGAGTATATTGTATGCGGAGCTGGAAGACGACAACAAAGTTTTAGTTGTTAATACAGGAATATTAGTGAAAAAAGATTCAAACTCTGTTGCCACCTCCATATCCGCCCTAACATCTACATCATTAATTTTAAGATGAAAATCATTATTCTTAACCGTGGTTCTTCCTATTTCAGAATTAATAATATTCCAAGTAGTTTTAATTTTGTTTGCAGAAGATTTTATTTTGTTTTTAATGTATAAAGCTTTTGCGACAGTGCAGGCTCTCTTGAATGTCTTAGAGTAACTTTTAACATACTCCCTAAACCTTTCACTATGATCATGCCTCCTTTCATTATATAATTCAAATAATCTAATTCTACTTTTGAAAATACCCGGTGTTGCCCAATCACTGAACAAAACTCGGTCACTTACAGATATTGATTTAGAAGTAAAAACCTTCCTATACTGAGAATTAATTAGGTTAAATAATAAAGAGTAAGCTTGGTCAGGGTTATTGTGATAAGGCAAACTAGGTAATTTTTCAATTAAATTATTTTTAAAAAGTTCTAAACGACAACTGGTTACAGGAACAAAATTAATAGTTTTTCGATGTGCTTTAACAATGTTCTTAGTGTATGAAACCAACTGGCCACAGTGATCTGAATCCAACAAATTAATAATTGAATAATAAGTTGGCTTCATGTTTGTAAAAACATTGTCAATACAAGTTGCACTGGTGGCAGTTATTCTAGTTGGCTCAAGGAAAGTATTGTATAAATTATATGACTTCAATAAGATTAGAAATCTATTAACAATACTAGATTTTTCTAATAAGTTTATATTAAAGTCTCCACAGACAGCAACCGTTTTATTAGTATTTGATATTTTTAATAATACATCTTCTAGGATTTTTTCAAAAGTATCATATAAAGCACATGGGGGCCTGTATACACTCAATACAATGAACCGCTCAAGCTCAATACATGCTATCTCAGCATTTTTTCGAGCTATCCGCACGTGAGTGGTGTCGTTAGAAGCGCCTCGGCGAGGGCTACGTAAATATGTAATAAACTAAGGTAGGTGTAATATAAAAATTAAAGTTATGGTCCAAAAACTAGTTTTTCATTTCAACATTTTTTCGAGCTATCCGCACGTGAGTGGTGTCGTTAGAAGCGCCTCGGCGAGGGCTACGTAAATATGTAATAAACTAAGGTAGGTGTAATATAAAAATTAAAGTTATGGTCCAAAAACTAGTTTTTCATTTCAACATTTTTTCGAGCTATCCGCACGTGAGTGGTGTCGTTAGAAGCGCCTCGGCGAGGGCTACGTAAATACGTAATAAACTAAGGTAGGTGTAATATAAAAATTAAAGTTATGGTCCAAAAACTAGTTTTTCATTTCAACATTTTTTCGAGCTATCCGCACGTGAGTGGTGTCGTTAGAAGCGCCTCGGCGAGGGCTACGTAAATATGTAATAAACTAAGGTAGGTGTAATATAAAAATTAAAGTTATGGTCCAAAAACTAGTTTTTCATTTCAACATTTTTTCGAGCTATCCGCACGTGAGTGGTGTCGTTAGAAGCGCCTCGGCGAGGGCTACGTAAATATGTAATAAACTAAGGTAGGTGTAATATAAAAATTAAAGTTATGGTCCAAAAACTAGTTTTTCATTTCAACATTTTTTCGAGCTATCCGCACGTGAGTGGTGTCGTTAGAAGCGCCTCGGCGAGGGCTACGTAAATATGTAATAAACTAAGGTAGGTGTAATATAAAAATTAAAGTTATGGTCCAAAAACTAGTTTTTCATTTCAACATTTTTTCGAGCTATCCGCACGTGAGTGGTGTCGTTAGAAGCGCCTCGGCGAGGGCTAGCTAAATATGTAATAAACTAAGGTAGGTGTAATATAAAAATTAAAGTTATGGTCCAAAAACTAGTTTTTCATTTCAACATTTTTTCGAGCTATCCGCACGTGAGTGGTGTCGTTAGAAGCACCTCGGCGAGGGCTACGTAAATACGTAATAAACTAAGGTAGGTGTAATATAAAAATTAAAGTTATGGTCCAAAAACTAGTTTTTCATTTCAACATTTTTTCGAGCTATCCGCACGTGAGTGGTGTCGTTAGAAGCGCCTCGGCGAGGGCTACGTAAATATGTAATAAACTAAGGTAGGTGTAATATAAAAATTAAAGTTATGGTCCAAAAACTAGTTTTTCATTTCAACATTTTTTCGAGCTATCCGCACGTGAGTGGTGTCGTTAGAAGCGCCTCGGCGAGGGCTACGTAAATATGTAATAAACTAAGGTAGGTGTAATATAAAAATTAAAGTTATGGTCCAAAAACTAGTTTTTCATTTCAACATTTTTTCGAGCTATCCGCACGTGAGTGGTGTCGTTAGAAGCGCCTCGGCGAGGGCTAGCTAAATATGTAATAAACTAAGGTAGGTGTAATATAAAAATTAAAGTTATGGTCCAAAAACTAGTTTTTCATTTCAACATTTTTTCGAGCTATCCGCACGTGAGTGGTGTCGTTAGAAGCGCCTCGGCGAGGGCTACGTAAATATGTAATAAACTAAGGTAGGTGTAATATAAAAATTAAAGTTATGGTCCAAAAACTAGTTTTTCATTTCAACATTTTTTCGAGCTATCCGCACGTGAGTGGTGTCGTTAGAAGCGCCTCGGCGAGGGCTACGTAAATATGTAATAAACTAAGGTAGGTGTAATATAAAAATTAAAGTTATGGTCCAAAAACTAGTTTTTCATTTCAACATTTTTTCGAGCTATCCGCACGTGAGTGGTGTCGTTAGAAGCGCCTCGGCGAGGGCTACGTAAATATGTAATAAACTAAGGTAGGTGTAATATAAAAATTAAAGTTATGGTCCAAAAACTAGTTTTTCATTTCAACATTTTTTCGAGCTATCCGCACGTGAGTGGTGTCGTTAGAAGCGCCTCGGCGAGGGCTACGTAAATATGTAATAAACTAAGGTAGGTGTAATATAAAAATTAAAGTTATGGTCCAAAAACTAGTTTTTCATTTCAACATTTTTTCGAGCTATCCGCACGTGAGTGGTGTCGTTAGAAGCGCCTCGGCGAGGGCTACGTAAATATGTAATAAACTAAGGTAGGTGTAATATAAAAATTAAAGTTATGGTCCAAAAACTAGTTTTTCATTTCAACATTTTTTCGAGCTATCCGCACGTGAGTGGTGTCGTTAGAAGCGCCTCGGCGAGGGCTACGTAAATATGTAATAAACTAAGGTAGGTGTAATATAAAAATTAAAGTTATGGTCCAAAAACTAGTTTTTCATTTCAACATTTTTTCGAGCTATCCGCACGTGAGTGGTGTCGTTAGAAGCGCCTCGGCGAGGGCTACGTAAATATGTAATAAACTAAGGTAGGTTTAATATAAAAATTAAAGTTATGGTCCAAAAACTAGTTTTTCATTTCAACATTTTTTCGAGCTATCCGCACGTGAGTGGTGTCGTTAGAAGCGCCTCGGCGAGGGCTACGTAAATATGTAATAAACTAAGGTAGGTGTAATATAAAAATTAAAGTTTTGGTCCAAAAACTAGTTTTTCATTTCAACATTTTTTCGAGCTATCCGCACGTGAGTGGTGTCGTTAGAAGCGCCTCGGCGAGGGCTACGTAAATATGTAATAAACTAAGGTAGGTGTAATATAAAAATTAAAGTTATGGTCCAAAAACTAGTTTTTCATTTCAACATTTTTTCGAGCTATCCGCACGTGAGTGGTGTCGTTAGAAGCGCCTCGGCGAGGGCTACGTAAATATGTAATAAACTAAGGTAGGTGTAATATAAAAATTAAAGTTATGGTCCAAAAACTAGTTTTTCATTTCAACATTTTTTCGAGCTATCCGCACGTGAGTGGTGTCGTTAGAAGCGCCTCGGCGAGGGCTACGTAAATATGTAATAAACTAAGGTAGGTGTAATATAAAAATTAAAGTTATGGTCCAAAAACTAGTTTTTCATTTCAACATTTTTTCGAGCTATCCGCACGTGAGTGGTGTCGTTAGAAGCGCCTCGGCGAGGGCTACGTAAATATGTAATAAACTAAGGTAGGTGTAATATAAAAATTAAAGTTATGGTCCAAAAACTAGTTTTTCATTTCAACATTTTTTCGAGCTATCCGCACGTGAGTGGTGTCGTTAGAAGCGCCTCGGCGAGGGCTACGTAAATATGTAATAAACTAAGGTAGGTGTAATATAAAAATTAAAGTTATGGTCCAAAAACTAGTTTTTCATTTCAACATTTTTTCGAGCTATCCGCACGTGAGTGGTGTCGTTAGAAGCGCCTCGGCGAGGGCTACGTAAATATGTAATAAACTAAGGTAGGTGTAATATAAAAATTAAAGTTATGGTCCAAAAACTAGTTTTTCATTTCAACATTTTTTCGAGCTATCCGCACGTGAGTGGTGTCGTTAGAAGCGCCTCGGCGAGGGCTACGTAAATATGTAATAAACTAAGATAGGTGTAATATAAAAATTAAAGTTATGGTCCAAAAACTAGTTTTTCATTTCAACATTTTTTCGAGCTATCCGCACGTGAGTGGTGTCGTTAGAAGCGCCTCGGCGAGGGCTACGTAAATATGTAATAAACTAAGGTAGGTGTAATATAAAAATTAAAGTTATGGTCCAAAAACTAGTTTTTCATTTCAACATTTTGAAATGAAATGAAATGAAATGAAATGAAATGAAATGAAATATTTTATTCTTGTAAGTAGGACTATATAAATCACTTTTACAATGTCTTCCTAAGCTAGATGAAGTCGACATTTCCTAACTGACTACCCTGAGAAGAAATGTCGAAACAAACTCAGGGGTCTTAGTCTCTTTTATAGTCCAAATAATACAATAATAAATTTATAAATTTGTGTAAACAAATGCAGTGTATTTACTGGACTGGGCTTTGGAAGAAAGAACCAGATCGATCTGAGCAAGCCTGTGCCAGCAGACGGCAAGCATGCCCCGAATAGCTCATGCAGCTCAACCATTTTTGAGGGAGCTGCACAACCCGGTACACAACAATACCGCCAGTGGCACCATAAAAATATGTGGGGCAACAACTCACTCAGATCGCCAGCCTAATAATAACTATAAACTATAATATCAATAAATATAAACTATAATGATATACCTGCATAATGTTTACACTTACAATGGATACAAGGTTAGAGCAAGGAAATTAAAAAAATAATAATAGAAAAACATAAAAATAATAATAACATAAACGTTATTGAATGTCAAAGTGTAAAATATTATATGCAAAAGCACAAAACATGTCAATAATGTAGAAAAAAAAATGAATATGCAATAAGCACAAACATGTCAGTAGAATATAAAAAAAATGCATATGCAAAAGCACAAAACATGTCAGTTTGTAAATATGTACAACATGCAAAAAAAAAAAAAACAAGGAAAAAATACTTAAAAAATAAACACAAGCGATAGCTGTATAAGCGAGCAGCTCAATCCCAGGCGTTTCTATCATTTAAATAATCGGATATGTTGTAATATCCTTTTGTTAATAATTTTGATTTAATAAAAAATTTAAATTTCTTAATGGGTAGTTTTCGAACATCCATGGGAAGTTTATTGTAGAAGCGTATACATTGACCCATGAACGAGTTGCTTATTCTATGGAGGCGAGTAGCATGAACTGTTAAATTATTTTTGTTCCTGGTGTTCCGGGAGTGAACATCAGACAATTTAACAAAATCAGATTCGTTTTTATGAACATAGAGTAGATTTTCAAATATATATTGTGAAGCTACAGTCAGAATGTTTATCTCCTTGAATTTCTCTCGGAGAGAAACTCTAGGACCCAGATTATATATAGCGCGGACAGCTCTTTTTTGTAATACGAAAATTGAATTAATATCCGCACAGCTTCCCCAAAGGAGAATTCCGTACGTCATCAAGCTATGAAAATAACTAAAATAAACAATTCTGGCTGTATCCACATCAGTTATTTGTCTAATTTTTTTTACAGCATAAGCGGCTGAACTAAGCCTTCCAGACAATTTGTTTATGTGTGGGCCCCACTGTAGTTTGGCGTCAACAGTAATGCCAAGAAAAACAGTTGACTCCACAGGGTCCAACTCTACTCCATTCAGTTGTACATTGGTGCTTAACTGTCTCACATTAGGCGTAGAAAATTTAATTAATTTAGTTTTACTTGAATTCAAAAGTAGATTATTAACATTAAACCAATGGACAACCTTAGATAATGCCAAATTAACTTGGTCAAAATTTTCAAGCTGACGCTTAACTTTAAAAACAAGTGAAGTGTCATCCGCAAATAAGAGGATTTTGTGATCATCCCTTACACAAAAGGGTAAATCATTAATATAAATAAGGAATAAGAAAGGACCTAGTATTGAACCCTGCGGAACACCCATAGTTACCACAGATCCTTTTGATTTTTGGCCATTAATATCTACTCTTTGTATTCTATTGTCTAAATATGAACCCAGAAGTCTAAGAGCCTTATTTCTAATACCGTAGTGGTGTAGTTTCTTGATAAGTGTGTCATGACAAACACAATCAAAAGCTTTGGACAAGTCACAGAATATGCCTAAAGCATCCTGTGAATTCTCCCAAGCCTCGAATATATTTTTTAGTAACTCCACACCTGCATCTGCAGTAGACCGACCCTTGGTAAATCCAAATTGTTTTGAATGAAAAAGATTTTGTCTATTGAAGTGTTTTAGCATTTGCTTTAAAATTATTTTCTCAAAAATTTTGCTCAAAGTGGGCAAAATTGAGATAGGGCGAAAATTCGTAGGATCGGTTGTACTACCAGATTTGAAGAGTGGAATCACCTTGCTTAATTTCATTAAGTCCGGAAACACACCAGATGCGACACAAGAGTTGAACACAATTGCCAGAAATGGGGAAATAGATTCAATTATTGAGGATATTATTTGAACTGACAACCCCCAAAGATCGGTGGACTTTTTTACTTCTAGATCTTTAAATGATTCTAGAATGTCCTTAGCACTAACAACTGTAAATTCAAAACTTGTCCCACATTCCGCGACACAGTCTTTGAGTATA
Organism: Autographa pulchrina; assembly: GCA_905475315.1. Taxonomy (NCBI): domain Eukaryota; kingdom Metazoa; phylum Arthropoda; class Insecta; order Lepidoptera; family Noctuidae; genus Autographa; species Autographa pulchrina. The sequence continues at coordinate 15,246,785 of FR997764.1, read as the reverse complement.
TTGTATGCGGAGCTGGAAGACGACAACAAAGTTTTAGTTGTTAATACAGGAATATTAGTGAAAAAAGATTCAAACTCTGTTGCCACCTCCATATCCGCCCTAACATCTACATCATTAATTTTAAGATGAAAATCATTATTCTTAACCGTGGTTCTTCCTATTTCAGAATTAATAATATTCCAAGTAGTTTTAATTTTGTTTGCAGAAGATTTTATTTTGTTTTTAATGTATAAAGCTTTTGCGACAGTGCAGGCTCTCTTGAATGTCTTAGAGTAACTTTTAACATACTCCCTAAACCTTTCACTATGATCATGCCTCCTTTCATTATATAATTCAAATAATCTAATTCTACTTTTGAAAATACCCGGTGTTGCCCAATCACTGAACAAAACTCGGTCACTTACAGATATTGATTTAGAAGTAAAAACCTTCCTATACTGAGAATTAATTAGGTTAAATAATAAAGAGTAAGCTTGGTCAGGGTTATTGTGATAAGGCAAACTAGGTAATTTTTCAATTAAATTATTTTTAAAAAGTTCTAAACGACAACTGGTTACAGGAACAAAATTAATAGTTTTTCGATGTGCTTTAACAATGTTCTTAGTGTATGAAACCAACTGGCCACAGTGATCTGAATCCAACAAATTAATAATTGAATAATAAGTTGGCTTCATGTTTGTAAAAACATTGTCAATACAAGTTGCACTGGTGGCAGTTATTCTAGTTGGCTCAAGGAAAGTATTGTATAAATTATATGACTTCAATAAGATTAGAAATCTATTAACAATACTAGATTTTTCTAATAAGTTTATATTAAAGTCTCCACAGACAGCAACCGTTTTATTAGTATTTGATATTTTTAATAATACATCTTCTAGGATTTTTTCAAAAGTATCATATAAAGCACATGGGGGCCTGTATACACTCAATACAATGAACCGCTCAAGCTCAATACATGCTATCTCAGCATTTTTTCGAGCTATCCGCACGTGAGTGGTGTCGTTAGAAGCGCCTCGGCGAGGGCTACGTAAATATGTAATAAACTAAGGTAGGTGTAATATAAAAATTAAAGTTATGGTCCAAAAACTAGTTTTTCATTTCAACATTTTTTCGAGCTATCCGCACGTGAGTGGTGTCGTTAGAAGCGCCTCGGCGAGGGCTACGTAAATATGTAATAAACTAAGGTAGGTGTAATATAAAAATTAAAGTTATGGTCCAAAAACTAGTTTTTCATTTCAACATTTTTTCGAGCTATCCGCACGTGAGTGGTGTCGTTAGAAGCGCCTCGGCGAGGGCTACGTAAATATGTAATAAACTAAGGTAGGTTTAATATAAAAATTAAAGTTATGGTCCAAAAACTAGTTTTTCATTTCAACATTTTTTCGAGCTATCCGCACGTGAGTGGTGTCGTTAGAAGCGCCTCGGCGAGGGCTACGTAAATATGTAATAAACTAAGGTAGGTGTAATATAAAAATTAAAGTTTTGGTCCAAAAACTAGTTTTTCATTTCAACATTTTTTCGAGCTATCCGCACGTGAGTGGTGTCGTTAGAAGCGCCTCGGCGAGGGCTACGTAAATATGTAATAAACTAAGGTAGGTGTAATATAAAAATTAAAGTTATGGTCCAAAAACTAGTTTTTCATTTCAACATTTTTTCGAGCTATCCGCACGTGAGTGGTGTCGTTAGAAGCGCCTCGGCGAGGGCTACGTAAATATGTAATAAACTAAGGTAGGTGTAATATAAAAATTAAAGTTATGGTCCAAAAACTAGTTTTTCATTTCAACATTTTTTCGAGCTATCCGCACGTGAGTGGTGTCGTTAGAAGCGCCTCGGCGAGGGCTACGTAAATATGTAATAAACTAAGGTAGGTGTAATATAAAAATTAAAGTTATGGTCCAAAAACTAGTTTTTCATTTCAACATTTTTTCGAGCTATCCGCACGTGAGTGGTGTCGTTAGAAGCGCCTCGGCGAGGGCTACGTAAATATGTAATAAACTAAGGTAGGTGTAATATAAAAATTAAAGTTATGGTCCAAAAACTAGTTTTTCATTTCAACATTTTTTCGAGCTATCCGCACGTGAGTGGTGTCGTTAGAAGCGCCTCGGCGAGGGCTACGTAAATATGTAATAAACTAAGATAGGTGTAATATAAAAATTAAAGTTATGGTCCAAAAACTAGTTTTTCATTTCAACATTTTTTCGAGCTATCCGCACGTGAGTGGTGTCGTTAGAAGCGCCTCGGCGAGGGCTACGTAAATATGTAATAAACTAATGTAGGTGTAATATAAAAATTAAAGTTATGGTCCAAAAACTAGTTTTTCATTTCAACATTTTTTCGAGCTATCCGCACGTGAGTGGTGTCGTTAGAAGCGCCTCGGCGAGGGCTACGTAAATATGTAATAAACTAAGGTAGGTGTACTATAAAAATTAAAGTTATGGTCCAAAAACTAGTTTTTCATTTCAACATTTTTTCGAGCTATCCGCACGTGAGTGGTGTCGTTAGAAGCGCCTCGGCGAGGGCTACGTAAATATGTAATAAACTAAGGTAGGTGTAATATAAAAATTAAAGTTATGGTCCAAAAACTAGTTTTTCATTTCAACATTTTTTCGAGCTATCCGCACGTGAGTGGTGTCGTTAGAAGCGCCTCGGCGAGGGCTACGTAAATATGTAATAAACTAAGGTAGGTTTAATATAAAAATTAAAGTTATGGTCCAAAAACTAGTTTTTCATTTCAACATTTTTTCGAGCTATCCGCACGTGAGTGGTGTCGTTAGAAGCGCCTCGGCGAGGGCTACGTAAATATGTAATAAACTAAGGTAGGTGTAATATAAAAATTAAAGTTTTGGTCCAAAAACTAGTTTTTCATTTCAACATTTTTTCGAGCTATCCGCACGTGAGTGGTGTCGTTAGAAGCGCCTCGGCGAGGGCTACGTAAATATGTAATAAACTAAGGTAGGTGTAATATAAAAATTAAAGTTATGGTCCAAAAACTAGTTTTTCATTTCAACATTTTTTCGAGCTATCCGCACGTGAGTGGTGTCGTTAGAAGCGCCTCGGCGAGGGCTACGTAAATATGTAATAAACTAAGGTAGGTGTAATATAAAAATTAAAGTAATGGTCCAAAAACTAGTTTTTCATTTCAACATTTTTTCGAGCTATCCGCACGTGAGTGGTGTCGTTAGAAGCGCCTCGGCGAGGGCTACGTAAATATGTAATAAACTAAGGTAGGTGTAATATAAAAATTAAAGTTATGGTCCAAAAACTAGTTTTTCATTTCAACATTTTTTCGAGCTATCCGCACGTGAGTGGTGTCGTTAGAAGCGCCTCGGCGAGGGCTACGTAAATATGTAATAAACTAAGGTAGGTGTAATATAAAAATTAAAGTTATGGTCCAAAAACTAGTTTTTCATTTCAACATTTTTTCGAGCTATCCGCACGTGAGTGGTGTCGTTAGAAGCGCCTCGGCGAGGGCTACGTAAATATGTAATAAACTAAGGTAGGTGTAATATAAAAATTAAAGTTATGGTCCAAAAACTAGTTTTTCATTTCAACATTTTTTCGAGCTATCCGCACGTGAGTGGTGTCGTTAGAAGCGCCTCGGCGAGGGCTACGTAAATATGTAATAAACTAAGGTAGGTGTAATATAAAAATTAAAGTTATGGTCCAAAAACTAGTTTTTCATTTCAAAATTTTTTCGAGCTATCCGCACGTGAGTGGTGTCGTTAGAAGCGCCTCGGCGAGGGCTACGTAAATATGTAATAAACTAAGGTAGGTGTAATATAAAAATTAAAGTTATGGTCCAAAAACTAGTTTTTCATTTCAACATTTTTTCGAGCTATCCGCACGTGAGTGGTGTCGTTAGAAGCGCCTCGGCGAGGGCTACGTAAATATGTAATAAACTAAGGTAGGCGTACTATAAAAATTAAAGTTATGGTCCAAAAACTAGTTTTTCATTTCAACATTTTTTCGAGCTATCCGCACGTGAGTGGTGTCGTTAGAAGCGCCTCGGCGAGGGCTACGTAAATATGTAATAAACTAAGGTAGGTGTAATATAAAAATTAAAGTTATGGTCCAAAAACTAGTTTTTCATTTCAACAGTTTTTCGAGCTATCCGCACGTGAGTGGTGTCGTTAGAAGCGCCTCGGCGAGGGCTACGTAAATATGTAATAAACTAAGGTAGGTGTAATATAAAAATTAAAGTTATGGTCCAAAAACTAGTTTTTCATTTCAACATTTTTTCGAGCTATCCGCACGTGAGTGGTGTCGTTAGAAGCGCCTCGGCGAGGGCTACGTAAATATGTAATAAACTAAGGTAGGTGTAATATAAAAATTAAAGTTATGGTCCAACAACTAGTTTTTCATTTCAACATTTTTTCGAGCTATCCGCACGTGAGTGGTGTCGTTAGAAGCGCCTCGGCGAGGGCTACGTAAATATGTAATAAACTAAGGTAGGCGTAATATAAAAATTAAAGTTATGGTCCAAAAACTAGTTTTTCATTTCAACATTTTTTCGAGCTATCCGCACGTGAGTGGTGTCGTTAGAAGCGCCTCGGCGAGGGCTACGTAAATATGTAATAAACTAAGGTAGGTGTAATATAAAAATTAAAGTTATGGTCCAAAAACTAGTTTTTCATTTCAACATTTTTTCGAGCTATCCGCACGTGAGTGGTGTCGTTAGAAGCGCCTCGGCGAGGGCTACGTAAATATGTAATAAACTAAGGTAGGTGTAATATAAAAATTAAAGTTATGGTCCAAAAACTAGTTTTTCATTTCAACATTTTTTCGAGCTATCCGCACGTGAGTGGTGTCGTTAGAAGCGCCTCGGCGAGGGCTACGTAAATATGTAATAAACTAAGGTAGGTGTAATATAAAAATTAAAGTTATGGTCCAACAACTAGTTTTTCATTTCAACATTTTTTCGAGCTATCCGCACGTGAGTGGTGTCGTTAGAAGCGCCTCGGCGAGGGCTACGTAAATATGTAATAAACTAAGGTAGGCGTAATATAAAAATTAAAGTTATGGTCCAAAAACTAGTTTTTCATTTCAACATTTTTTCGAGCTATCCGCACGTGAGTGGTGTCGTTAGAAGCGCCTCGGCGAGGGCTACGTAAATATGTAATAAACTAAGGTAGGTGTAATATAAAAATCAAAGTTATGGTCCAAAAACTAGTTTTTCATTTCAACATTTTTTCGAGCTATCCGCACGTGAGTGGTGTCGTTAGAAGCGCCTCGGCGAGGGCTACGTAAATATGTAATAAACTAAGGTAGGTGTAATATAAAAATCAAAGTTATGGTCCAAAAACTAGTTTTTCATTTCAACATTTTTTCGAGCTATCCGCACGTGAGTGGTGTCGTTAGAAGCGCCTCGGCGAGGGCTACGTAAATATGTAATAAACTAAGGTAGGTGTAATATAAAAATTAAAGTTATGGTCCAAAAACTAGTTTTTCATTTCAACATTTTTTCGAGCTATCCGCACGTGAGTGGTGTCGTTAGAAGCGCCTCGGCGAGGGCTACGTAAATATGTAATAAACTAAGGTAGGTGTAATATAAAAATTAAAGTTATGGTCCAAAAACTAGTTTTTCATTTCAACATTTTTTCGAGCTATCCGCACGTGAGTGGTGTCGTTAGAAGCGCCTCGGCGAGGGCTACGTAAATATGTAATAAACTAAGGTAGGTGTAATATAAAAATTAAAGTTATGGTCCAAAAACTAGTTTTTCATTTCAACATTTTTTCGAGCTATCCGCACGTGAGTGGTGTCGTTAGAAGCGCCTCGGCGAGGGCTACGTAAATATGTAATAAACTAAGGTAGGCGTAATATAAAAATTAAAGTTATGGTCCAAAAACTAGTTTTTCATTTCAACATTTTTTCGAGCTATCCGCACGTGAGTGGTGTCGTTAGAAGCGCCTCGGCGAGGGCTACGTAAATATGTAATAAACTAAGGTAGGTGTAATATAAAAATTAAAGTTATGGTCCAAAAACTAGTTTTTCATTTCAACATTTTTTCGAGCTATCCGCACGTGAGTGGTGTCGTTAGAAGCGCCTCGGCGAGGGCTACGTAAATATGTAATAAACTAAGGTAGGTGTAATATAAAAATTAAAGTTATGGTCCAAAAACTAGTTTTTCATTTCAACATTTTTTCGAGCTATCCGCACGTGAGTGGTGTCGTTAGAAGCGCCTCGGCGAGGGCTACGTAAATATGTAATAAACTAAGGTAGGTGTAATATAAAAATTAAAGTTATGGTCCAAAAACTAGTTTTTCATTTCAACATTTTTTCGAGCTATCCGCACGTGAGTGGTGTCGTTAGAAGCGCCTCGGCGAGGGCTACGTAAATATGTAATAAACTAAGGTAGGCGTAATATAAAAATTAAAGTTATGGTCCAAAAACTAGTTTTTCATTTCAACATTTTTTCGAGCTATCCACACGTGAGTGGTGTCGTTAGAAGCGCCTCGGCGAGGGCTACGTAAATATGTAATAAACTAAGGTAGGTGTAATATAAAAATTAAAGTTATGGTCCAAAAACTAGTTTTTCATTTCAACATTTTTTCGAGCTATCCGCACGTGAGTGGTGTCGTTAGAAGCGCCTCGGCGAGGGCTACGTAAATATGTAATAAACTAAGGTAGGCGTAATATAAAAATTAAAGTTATGGTCCAAAAACTAGTTTTTCATTTCAACATTTTTTCGAGCTATCCGCACGTGAGTGGTGTCGTTAGAAGCGCCTCGGCGAGGGCTACGTAAATATGTAATAAACTAAGGTAGGTGTAATATAAAAATTAAAGTTATGGTCCAAAAACTAGTTTTTCATTTCAACATTTTTTCGAGCTATCCGCACGTGAGTGGTGTCGTTAGAAGCGCCTCGGCGAGGGCTACGTAAATATGTAATAAACTAAGGTAGGTGTAATATAAAAATTAAAGTTATGGTCCAAAAACTAGTTTTTCATTTCAACATTTTTTCGAGCTATCCGCACGTGAGTGGTGTCGTTAGAAGCGCCTCGGCGAGGGCTACGTAAATATGTAATAAACTAAGGTAGGTGTAATATAAAAATTAAAGTTATGGTCCAAAAACTAGTTTTTCATTTCAACATTTTTTCGAGCTATCCGCACGTGAGTGGTGTCGTTAGAAGCGCCTCGGCGAGGGCTACGTAAATATGTAATAAACTAAGGTAGGTGTAATATAAAAATTAAAGTTATGGTCCAAAAACTAGTTTTTCATTTCAACATTTTTTCGAGCTATCCGCACGTGAGTGGTGTCGTTAGAAGCGCCTCGGCGAGGGCTACGTAAATATGTAATAAACTAAGGTAGGTGTAATATAAAAATTAAAGTTATGGTCCAAAAACTAGTTTTTCATTTCAACATTTTTTCGAGCTATCCGCACGTGAGTGGTGTCGTTAGAAGCGCCTCGGCGAGGGCTACGTAAATATGTAATAAACTAAGGTAGGTGTAATATAAAAATTAAAGTTATGGTCCAAAAACTAGTTTTTCATTTCAACATTTTTTCGAGCTATCCGCACGTGAGTGGTGTCGTTAGAAGCGCCTCGGCGAGGGCTACGTAAATATGTAATAAACTAAGGTAGGTGTAATATAAAAATTAAAGTTATGGTCCAAAAACTAGTTTTTCATTTCAACATTTTTTCGAGCTATCCGCACGTGAGTGGTGTCGTTAGAAGCGCCTCGGCGAGGGCTACGTAAATATGTAATAAACTAAGGTAGGTGTAATATAAAAATTAAAGTTATGGTCCAAAAACTAGTTTTTCATTTCAACATTTTTTCGAGCTATCCGCACGTGAGTGGTGTCGTTAGAAGCGCCTCGGCGAGGGCTACGTAAATATGTAATAAACTAAGGTAGGTTTAATATAAAAATTAAAGTTATGGTCCAAAAACTAGTTTTTCATTTCAACATTTTTTCGAGCTATCCGCACGTGAGTGGTGTCGTTAGAAGCGCCTCGGCGAGGGCTACGTAAATATGTAATAAACTAAGGTAGGTGTAATATAAAAATTAAAGTTTTGGTCCAAAAACTAGTTTTTCATTTCAACATTTTTTCGAGCTATCCGCACGTGAGTGGTGTCGTTAGAAGCGCCTCGGCGAGGGCTACGTAAATATGTAATAAACTAAGGTAGGTGTAATATAAAAATTAAAGTTATGGTCCAAAAACTAGTTTTTCATTTCAACATTTTTTCGAGCTATCCGCACGTGAGTGGTGTCGTTAGAAGCGCCTCGGCGAGGGCTACGTAAATATGTAATAAACTAAGGTAGGTGTAATATAAAAATTAAAGTTATGGTCCAAAAACTAGTTTTTCATTTCAACATTTTTTCGAGCTATCCGCACGTGAGTGGTGTCGTTAGAAGCGCCTCGGCGAGGGCTACGTAAATATGTAATAAACTAAGGTAGGTGTAATATAAAAATTAAAGTTATGGTCCAAAAACTAGTTTTTCATTTCAACATTTTTTCGAGCTATCCGCACGTGAGTGGTGTCGTTAGAAGCGCCTCGGCGAGGGCTACGTAAATATGTAATAAACTAAGGTAGGTGTAATATAAAAATTAAAGTTATGGTCCAAAAACTAGTTTTTCATTTCAACATTTTTTCGAGCTATCCGCACGTGAGTGGTGTCGTTAGAAGCGCCTCGGCGAGGGCTACGTAAATATGTAATAAACTAAGGTAGGTGTAATATAAAAATTAAAGTTATGGTCCAAAAACTAGTTTTTCATTTCAACATTTTTTCGAGCTATCCGCACGTGAGTGGTGTCGTTAGAAGCGCCTCGGCGAGGGCTACGTAAATATGTAATAAACTAAGATAGGTGTAATATAAAAATTAAAGTTATGGTCCAAAAACTAGTTTTTCATTTCAACATTTTTTCGAGCTATCCGCACGTGAGTGGTGTCGTTAGAAGCGCCTCGGCGAGGGCTACGTAAATATGTAATAAACTAAGGTAGGTGTAATATAAAAATTAAAGTTATGGTCCAAAAACTAGTTTTTCATTTCAACATTTTGAAATGAAATGAAATGAAATGAAATGAAATGAAATGAAATGAAATGAAATATTTTATTCTTGTAAGTAGGACTATATAAATCACTTTTACAATGTCTTCCTAAGCTAGATGAAGTCGACATTTCCTAACTGACTACCCTGAGAAGAAATGTCGAAACAAACTCAGGGGTCTTAGTCTCTTTTATAGTCCAAATAATACAATAATAAATTTATAAATTTGTGTAAACAAATGCAGTGTATTTACTGGACTGGGCTTTGGAAGAAAGAACCAGATCGATCTGAGCAAGCCTGTGCCAGCAGACGGCAAGCATGCCCCGAATAGCTCATGCAGCTCAACCATTTTTGAGGGAGCTGCACAACCCGGTACACAACAATACCGCCAGTGGCACCATAAAAATATGTGGGGCAACAACTCACTCAGATCGCCAGCCTAATAATAACTATAAACTATAATATCAATAAATATAAACTATAATGATATACCTGCATAATGTTTACACTTACAATGGATACAAGGTTAGAGCAAGGAAATTAAAAAAATAATAATAGAAAAACATAAAAATAATAATAACATAAACGTTATTGAATGTCAAAGTGTAAAATATTATATGCAAAAGCACAAAACATGTCAATAATGTAGAAAAAAAAATGAATATGCAATAAGCACAAACATGTCAGTAGAATATAAAAAAAATGCATATGCAAAAGCACAAAACATGTCAGTTTGTAAATATGTACAACATGCAAAAAAAAAAAAAACGAGGAAAAAATACTTAAAAAATAAACACAAGCGATAGCTGTATAAGCGAGCAGCTCAATCCCAGGCGTTTCTATCATTTAAATAATCGGATATGTTGTAATATCCTTTTGTTAATAATTTTGATTTAATAAAAAATTTAAATTTCTTAATGGGTAGTTTTCGAACATCCATGGGAAGTTTATTGTAGAAGCGTATACATTGACCCATGAACGAGTTGCTTATTCTATGGAGGCGAGTAGCATGAACTGTTAAATTATTTTTGTTCCTGGTGTTCCGGGAGTGAACATCAGACAATTTAACAAAATCAGATTCGTTTTTATGAACATAGAGTAGATTTTCAAATATATATTGTGAAGCTACAGTCAGAATGTTTATCTCCTTGAATTTCTCTCGGAGAGAAACTCTAGGACCCAGATTATATATAGCGCGGACAGCTCTTTTTTGTAATACGAAAATTGAATTAATATCCGCACAGCTTCCCCAAAGGAGAATTCCGTACGTCATCAAGCTATGAAAATAACTAAAATAAACAATTCTGGCTGTATCCACATCAGTTATTTGTCTAATTTTTTTTACAGCATAAGCGGCTGAACTAAGCCTTCCAGACAATTTGTTTATGTGTGGGCCCCACTGTAGTTTGGCGTCAACAGTAATGCCAAGAAAAACAGTTGACTCCACAGGGTCCAACTCTACTCCATTCAGTTGTACATTGGTGCTTAACTGTCTCACATTAGGCGTAGAAAATTTAATTAATTTAGTTTTACTTGAATTCAAAAGTAGATTATTAACATTAAACCAATGGACAACCTTAGATAATGCCAAATTAACTTGGTCAAAATTTTCAAGCTGACGCTTAACTTTAAAAACAAGTGAAGTGTCATCCGCAAATAAGAGGATTTTGTGATCATCCCTTACACAAAAGGGTAAATCATTAATATAAATAAGGAATAAGAAAGGACCTAGTATTGAACCCTGCGGAACACCCATAGTTACCACAGATCCTTTTGATTTTTGGCCATTAATATCTACTCTTTGTATTCTATTGTCTAAATATGAACCCAGAAGTCTAAGAGCCTTATTTCTAATACCGTAGTGGTGTAGTTTCTTGATAAGTGTGTCATGACAAACACAATCAAAAGCTTTGGACAAGTCACAGAATATGCCTAAAGCATCCTGTGAATTCTCCCAAGCCTCGAATATATTTTTTAGTAACTCCACACCTGCATCTGCAGTAGACCGACCCTTGGTAAATCCAAATTGTTTTGAATGAAAAAGATTTTGTCTATTGAAGTGTTTTAGCATTTGCTTTAAAATTATTTTCTCAAAAATTTTGCTCAAAGTGGGCAAAATTGAGATAGGGCGAAAATTCGTAGGATCGGTTGTACTACCAGATTTGAAGAGTGGAATCACCTTGCTTAATTTCATTAAGTCCGGAAACACACCAGATGCGACACAAGAGTTGAACACAATTGCCAGAAATGGGGAAATAGATTCAATTATTGAGGATATTATTTGAACTGACAACCCCCAAAGATCGGTGGACTTTTTTACTTCTAGATCTTTAAATGATTCTAGAATGTCCTTAGCACTAACAACTGTAAATTCAAAACTTGTCCCACATTCCGCGACACAGTCTTTGAGTATATTGTATGCGGAGCTGGAAGACGACAACAAAGTTTTAGTTGTTAATACAGGAATATTAGTGAAAAAAGATTCAAACTCTGTTGCCACCTCCATATCCGCCCTAACATCTACATCATTAATTTTAAGATGAAAATCATTATTCTTAACCGTGGTTCTTCCTATTTCAGAATTAATAATATTCCAAGTAGTTTTAATTTTGTTTGCAGAAGATTTTATTTTGTTTTTAATGTATAAAGCTTTTGCGACAGTGCAGGCTCTCTTGAATGTCTTAGAGTAACTTTTAACATACTCCCTAAACCTTTCACTATGATCATGCCTCCTTTCATTATATAATTCAAATAATCTAATTCTACTTTTGAAAATACCCGGTGTTGCCCAATCACTGAACAAAACTCGGTCACTTACAGATATTGATTTAGAAGTAAAAACCTTCCTATACTGAGAATTAATTAGGTTAAATAATAAAGAGTAAGCTTGGTCAGGGTTATTGTGATAAGGCAAACTAGGTAATTTTTCAATTAAATTATTTTTAAAAAGTTCTAAACGACAACTGGTTACAGGAACAAAATTAATAGTTTTTCGATGTGCTTTAACAATGTTCTTAGTGTATGAAACCAACTGGCCACAGTGATCTGAATCCAACAAATTAATAATTGAATAATAAGTTGGCTTCATGTTTGTAAAAACATTGTCAATACAAGTTGCACTGGTGGCAGTTATTCTAGTTGGCTCAAGGAAAGTATTGTATAAATTATATGACTTCAATAAGATTAGAAATCTATTAACAATACTAGATTTTTCTAATAAGTTTATATTAAAGTCTCCACAGACAGCAACCGTTTTATTAGTATTTGATATTTTTAATAATACATCTTCTAGGATTTTTTCAAAAGTATCATATAAAGCACATGGGGGCCTGTATACACTCAATACAATGAACCGCTCAAGCTCAATACATGCTATCTCAGCATTTTTTCGAGCTATCCGCACGTGAGTGGTGTCGTTAGAAGCGCCTCGGCGAGGGCTACGTAAATATGTAATAAACTAAGGTAGGTGTAATATAAAAATTAAAGTTATGGTCCAAAAACTAGTTTTTCATTTCAACATTTTTTCGAGCTATCCGCACGTGAGTGGTGTCGTTAGAAGCGCCTCGGCGAGGGCTACGTAAATATGTAATAAACTAAGGTAGGTGTAATATAAAAATTAAAGTTATGGTCCAAAAACTAGTTTTTCATTTCAACATTTTTTCGAGCTATCCGCACGTGAGTGGTGTCGTTAGAAGCGCCTCGGCGAGGGCTACGTAAATACGTAATAAACTAAGGTAGGTGTAATATAAAAATTAAAGTTATGGTCCAAAAACTAGTTTTTCATTTCAACATTTTTTCGAGCTATCCGCACGTGAGTGGTGTCGTTAGAAGCGCCTCGGCGAGGGCTACGTAAATATGTAATAAACTAAGGTAGGTGTAATATAAAAATTAAAGTTATGGTCCAAAAACTAGTTTTTCATTTCAACATTTTTTCGAGCTATCCGCACGTGAGTGGTGTCGTTAGAAGCGCCTCGGCGAGGGCTACGTAAATATGTAATAAACTAAGGTAGGTGTAATATAAAAATTAAAGTTATGGTCCAAAAACTAGTTTTTCATTTCAACATTTTTTCGAGCTATCCGCACGTGAGTGGTGTCGTTAGAAGCGCCTCGGCGAGGGCTACGTAAATATGTAATAAACTAAGGTAGGTGTAATATAAAAATTAAAGTTATGGTCCAAAAACTAGTTTTTCATTTCAACATTTTTTCGAGCTATCCGCACGTGAGTGGTGTCGTTAGAAGCGCCTCGGCGAGGGCTAGCTAAATATGTAATAAACTAAGGTAGGTGTAATATAAAAATTAAAGTTATGGTCCAAAAACTAGTTTTTCATTTCAACATTTTTTCGAGCTATCCGCACGTGAGTGGTGTCGTTAGAAGCGCCTCGGCGAGGGCTACGTAAATACGTAATAAACTAAGGTAGGTGTAATATAAAAATTAAAGTTATGGTCCAAAAACTAGTTTTTCATTTCAACATTTTTTCGAGCTATCCGCACGTGAGTGGTGTCGTTAGAAGCGCCTCGGCGAGGGCTACGTAAATATGTAATAAACTAAGGTAGGTGTAATATAAAAATTAAAGTTATGGTCCAAAAACTAGTTTTTCATTTCAACATTTTTTCGAGCTATCCGCACGTGAGTGGTGTCGTTAGAAGCGCCTCGGCGAGGGCTAGCTAAATATGTAATAAACTAAGGTAGGTGTAATATAAAAATTAAAGTTATGGTCCAAAAACTAGTTTTTCATTTCAACATTTTTTCGAGCTATCCGCACGTGAGTGGTGTCGTTAGAAGCGCCTCGGCGAGGGCTACGTAAATATGTAATAAACTAAGGTAGGTGTAATATAAAAATTAAAGTTATGGTCCAAAAACTAGTTTTTCATTTCAACATTTTTTCGAGCTATCCGCACGTGAGTGGTGTCGTTAGAAGCGCCTCGGCGAGGGCTACGTAAATATGTAATAAACTAAGGTAGGTGTAATATAAAAATTAAAGTTATGGTCCAAAAACTAGTTTTTCATTTCAACATTTTTTCGAGCTATCCGCACGTGAGTGGTGTCGTTAGAAGCGCCTCGGCGAGGGCTACGTAAATATGTAATAAACTAAGGTAGGTGTAATATAAAAATTAAAGTTATGGTCCAAAAACTAGTTTTTCATTTCAACATTTTTTCGAGCTATCCGCACGTGAGTGGTGTCGTTAGAAGCGCCTCGGCGAGGGCTACGTAAATATGTAATAAACTAAGGTAGGTGTAATATAAAAATTAAAGTTATGGTCCAAAAACTAGTTTTTCATTTCAACATTTTTTCGAGCTATCCGCACGTGAGTGGTGTCGTTAGAAGCGCCTCGGCGAGGGCTACGTAAATATGTAATAAACTAAGGTAGGTGTAATATAAAAATTAAAGTTATGGTCCAAAAACTAGTTTTTCATTTCAACATTTTTTCGAGCTATCCGCACGTGAGTGGTGTCGTTAGAAGCGCCTCGGCGAGGGCTACGTAAATATGTAATAAACTAAGGTAGGTGTAATATAAAAATTAAAGTTATGGTCCAAAAACTAGTTTTTCATTTCAACATTTTTTCGAGCTATCCGCACGTGAGTGGTGTCGTTAGAAGCGCCTCGGCGAGGGCTACGTAAATATGTAATAAACTAAGGTAGGTTTAATATAAAAATTAAAGTTATGGTCCAAAAACTAGTTTTTCATTTCAACATTTTTTCGAGCTATCCGCACGTGAGTGGTGTCGTTAGAAGCGCCTCGGCGAGGGCTACGTAAATATGTAATAAACTAAGGTAGGTGTAATATAAAAATTAAAGTTTTGGTCCAAAAACTAGTTTTTCATTTCAACATTTTTTCGAGCTATCCGCACGTGAGTGGTGTCGTTAGAAGCGCCTCGGCGAGGGCTACGTAAATATGTAATAAACTAAGGTAGGTGTAATATAAAAATTAAAGTTATGGTCCAAAAACTAGTTTTTCATTTCAACATTTTTTCGAGCTATCCGCACGTGAGTGGTGTCGTTAGAAGCGCCTCGGCGAGGGCTACGTAAATATGTAATAAACTAAGGTAGGTGTAATATAAAAATTAAAGTTATGGTCCAAAAACTAGTTTTTCATTTCAACATTTTTTCGAGCTATCCGCACGTGAGTGGTGTCGTTAGAAGCGCCTCGGCGAGGGCTACGTAAATATGTAATAAACTAAGGTAGGTGTAATATAAAAATTAAAGTTATGGTCCAAAAACTAGTTTTTCATTTCAACATTTTTTCGAGCTATCCGCACGTGAGTGGTGTCGTTAGAAGCGCCTCGGCGAGGGCTACGTAAATATGTAATAAACTAAGGTAGGTGTAATATAAAAATTAAAGTTATGGTCCAAAAACTAGTTTTTCATTTCAACATTTTTTCGAGCTATCCGCACGTGAGTGGTGTCGTTAGAAGCGCCTCGGCGAGGGCTACGTAAATATGTAATAAACTAAGGTAGGTGTAATATAAAAATTAAAGTTATGGTCCAAAAACTAGTTTTTCATTTCAACATTTTTTCGAGCTATCCGCACGTGAGTGGTGTCGTTAGAAGCGCCTCGGCGAGGGCTACGTAAATATGTAATAAACTAAGGTAGGTGTAATATAAAAATTAAAGTTATGGTCCAAAAACTAGTTTTTCATTTCAACATTTTTTCGAGCTATCCGCACGTGAGTGGTGTCGTTAGAAGCGCCTCGGCGAGGGCTACGTAAATATGTAATAAACTAAGATAGGTGTAATATAAAAATTAAAGTTATGGTCCAAAAACTAGTTTTTCATTTCAACATTTTTTCGAGCTATCCGCACGTGAGTGGTGTCGTTAGAAGCGCCTCGGCGAGGGCTACGTAAATATGTAATAAACTAAGGTAGGTGTAATATAAAAATTAAAGTTATGGTCCAAAAACTAGTTTTTCATTTCAACATTTTGAAATGAAATGAAATGAAATGAAATGAAATGAAATGAAATATTTTATTCTTGTAAGTAGGACTATATAAATCACTTTTACAATGTCTTCCTAAGCTAGATGAAGTCGACATTTCCTAACTGACTACCCTGAGAAGAAATGTCGAAACAAACTCAGGGGTCTTAGTCTCTTTTATAGTCCAAATAATACAATAATAAATTTATAAATTTGTGTAAACAAATGCAGTGTATTTACTGGACTGGGCTTTGGAAGAAAGAACCAGATCGATCTGAGCAAGCCTGTGCCAGCAGACGGCAAGCATGCCCCGAATAGCTCATGCAGCTCAACCATTTTTGAGGGAGCTGCACAACCCGGTACACAACAATACCGCCAGTGGCACCATAAAAATATGTGGGGCAACAACTCACTCAGATCGCCAGCCTAATAATAACTATAAACTATAATATCAATAAATATAAACTATAATGATATACCTGCATAATGTTTACACTTACAATGGATACAAGGTTAGAGCAAGGAAATTAAAAAAATAATAATAGAAAAACATAAAAATAATAATAACATAAACGTTATTGAATGTCAAAGTGTAAAATATTATATGCAAAAGCACAAAACATGTCAATAATGTAGAAAAAAAAATGAATATGCAATAAGCACAAACATGTCAGTAGAATATAAAAAAAATGCATATGCAAAAGCACAAAACATGTCAGTTTGTAAATATGTACAACATGCAAAAAAAAAAAAAACGAGGAAAAAATACTTAAAAAATAAACACAAGCGATAGCTGTATAAGCGAGCAGCTCAATCCCAGGCGTTTCTATCATTTAAATAATCGGATATGTTGTAATATCCTTTTGTTAATAATTTTGATTTAATAAAAAATTTAAATTTCTTAATGGGTAGTTTTCGAACATCCATGGGAAGTTTATTGTAGAAGCGTATACATTGACCCATGAACGAGTTGCTTATTCTATGGAGGCGAGTAGCATGAACTGTTAAATTATTTTTGTTCCTGGTGTTCCGGGAGTGAACATCAGACAATTTAACAAAATCAGATTCGTTTTTATGAACATAGAGTAGATTTTCAAATATATATTGTGAAGCTACAGTCAGAATGTTTATCTCCTTGAATTTCTCTCGGAGAGAAACTCTAGGACCCAGATTATATATAGCGCGGACAGCTCTTTTTTGTAATACGAAAATTGAATTAATATCCGCACAGCTTCCCCAAAGGAGAATTCCGTACGTCATCAAGCTATGAAAATAACTAAAATAAACAATTCTGGCTGTATCCACATCAGTTATTTGTCTAATTTTTTTTACAGCATAAGCGGCTGAACTAAGCCTTCCAGACAATTTGTTTATGTGTGGGCCCCACTGTAGTTTGGCGTCAACAGTAATGCCAAGAAAAACAGTTGACTCCACAGGGTCCAACTCTACTCCATTCAGTTGTACATTGGTGCTTAACTGTCTCACATTAGGCGTAGAAAATTTAATTAATTTAGTTTTACTTGAATTCAAAAGTAGATTATTAACATTAAACCAATGGACAACCTTAGATAATGCCAAATTAACTTGGTCAAAATTTTCAAGCTGACGCTTAACTTTAAAAACAAGTGAAGTGTCATCCGCAAATAAGAGGATTTTGTGATCATCCCTTACACAAAAGGGTAAATCATTAATATAAATAAGGAATAAGAAAGGACCTAGTATTGAACCCTGCGGAACACCCATAGTTACCACAGATCCTTTTGATTTTTGGCCATTAATATCTACTCTTTGTATTCTATTGTCTAAATATGAACCCAGAAGTCTAAGAGCCTTATTTCTAATACCGTAGTGGTGTAGTTTCTTGATAAGTGTGTCATGACAAACACAATCAAAAGCTTTGGACAAGTCACAGAATATGCCTAAAGCATCCTGTGAATTCTCCCAAGCCTCGAATATATTTTTTAGTAACTCCACACCTGCATCTGCAGTAGACCGACCCTTGGTAAATCCAAATTGTTTTGAATGAAAAAGATTTTGTCTATTGAAGTGTTTTAGCATTTGCTTTAAAATTATTTTCTCAAAAATTTTGCTCAAAGTGGGCAAAATTGAGATAGGGCGAAAATTCGTAGGATCGGTTGTACTACCAGATTTGAAGAGTGGAATCACCTTGCTTAATTTCATTAAGTCCGGAAACACACCAGATGCGACACAAGAGTTGAACACAATTGCCAGAAATGGGGAAATAGATTCAATTATTGAGGATATTATTTGAACTGACAACCCCCAAAGATCGGTGGACTTTTTTACTTCTAGATCTTTAAATGATTCTAGAATGTCCTTAGCACTAACAACTGTAAATTCAAAACTTGTCCCACATTCCGCGACACAGTCTTTGAGTATATTGTATGCGGAGCTGGAAGACGACAACAAAGTTTTAGTTGTTAATACAGGAATATTAGTGAAAAAAGATTCAAACTCTGTTGCCACCTCCATATCCGCCCTAACATCTACATCATTAATTTTAAGATGAAAATCATTATTCTTAACCGTGGTTCTTCCTATTTCAGAATTAATAATATTCCAAGTAGTTTTAATTTTGTTTGCAGAAGATTTTATTTTGTTTTTAATGTATAAAGCTTTTGCGACAGTGCAGGCTC
Organism: Autographa pulchrina; assembly: GCA_905475315.1. Lineage (NCBI taxonomy): Eukaryota > Metazoa > Arthropoda > Insecta > Lepidoptera > Noctuidae > Autographa > Autographa pulchrina. Next base: position 15,228,225 of record FR997764.1, on the reverse strand, counting down.
TCTTGAATGTCTTAGAGTAACTTTTAACATACTCCCTAAACCTTTCACTATGATCATGCCTCCTTTCATTATATAATTCAAATAATCTAATTCTACTTTTGAAAATACCCGGTGTTGCCCAATCACTGAACAAAACTCGGTCACTTACAGATATTGATTTAGAAGTAAAAACCTTCCTATACTGAGAATTAATTAGGTTAAATAATAAAGAGTAAGCTTGGTCAGGGTTATTGTGATAAGGCAAACTAGGTAATTTTTCAATTAAATTATTTTTAAAAAGTTCTAAACGACAACTGGTTACAGGAACAAAATTAATAGTTTTTCGATGTGCTTTAACAATGTTCTTAGTGTATGAAACCAACTGGCCACAGTGATCTGAATCCAACAAATTAATAATTGAATAATAAGTTGGCTTCATGTTTGTAAAAACATTGTCAATACAAGTTGCACTGGTGGCAGTTATTCTAGTTGGCTCAAGGAAAGTATTGTATAAATTATATGACTTCAATAAGATTAGAAATCTATTAACAATACTAGATTTTTCTAATAAGTTTATATTAAAGTCTCCACAGACAGCAACCGTTTTATTAGTATTTGATATTTTTAATAATACATCTTCTAGGATTTTTTCAAAAGTATCATATAAAGCACATGGGGGCCTGTATACACTCAATACAATGAACCGCTCAAGCTCAATACATGCTATCTCAGCATTTTTTCGAGCTATCCGCACGTGAGTGGTGTCGTTAGAAGCGCCTCGGCGAGGGCTACGTAAATATGTAATAAACTAAGGTAGGTGTAATATAAAAATTAAAGTTATGGTCCAAAAACTAGTTTTTCATTTCAACATTTTTTCGAGCTATCCGCACGTGAGTGGTGTCGTTAGAAGCGCCTCGGCGAGGGCTACGTAAATATGTAATAAACTAAGGTAGGTGTAATATAAAAATTAAAGTTATGGTCCAAAAACTAGTTTTTCATTTCAACATTTTTTCGAGCTATCCGCACGTGAGTGGTGTCGTTAGAAGCGCCTCGGCGAGGGCTACGTAAATACGTAATAAACTAAGGTAGGTGTAATATAAAAATTAAAGTTATGGTCCAAAAACTAGTTTTTCATTTCAACATTTTTTCGAGCTATCCGCACGTGAGTGGTGTCGTTAGAAGCGCCTCGGCGAGGGCTACGTAAATATGTAATAAACTAAGGTAGGTGTAATATAAAAATTAAAGTTATGGTCCAAAAACTAGTTTTTCATTTCAACATTTTTTCGAGCTATCCGCACGTGAGTGGTGTCGTTAGAAGCGCCTCGGCGAGGGCTACGTAAATATGTAATAAACTAAGGTAGGTGTAATATAAAAATTAAAGTTATGGTCCAAAAACTAGTTTTTCATTTCAACATTTTTTCGAGCTATCCGCACGTGAGTGGTGTCGTTAGAAGCGCCTCGGCGAGGGCTACGTAAATATGTAATAAACTAAGGTAGGTGTAATATAAAAATTAAAGTTATGGTCCAAAAACTAGTTTTTCATTTCAACATTTTTTCGAGCTATCCGCACGTGAGTGGTGTCGTTAGAAGCGCCTCGGCGAGGGCTAGCTAAATATGTAATAAACTAAGGTAGGTGTAATATAAAAATTAAAGTTATGGTCCAAAAACTAGTTTTTCATTTCAACATTTTTTCGAGCTATCCGCACGTGAGTGGTGTCGTTAGAAGCGCCTCGGCGAGGGCTACGTAAATATGTAATAAACTAAGGTAGGTGTAATATAAAAATCAAAGTTATGGTCCAAAAACTAGTTTTTCATTTCAACATTTTTTCGAGCTATCCGCACGTGAGTGGTGTCGTTAGAAGCGCCTCGGCGAGGGCTACGTAAATATGTAATAAACTAAGGTAGGTGTAATATAAAAATTAAAGTTATGGTCCAAAAACTAGTTTTTCATTTCAACATTTTTTCGAGCTATCCGCACGTGAGTGGTGTCGTTAGAAGCGCCTCGGCGAGGGCTACGTAAATATGTAATAAACTAAGGTAGGTGTAATATAAAAATTAAAGTTATGGTCCAAAAACTAGTTTTTCATTTCAACATTTTTTCGAGCTATCCGCACGTGAGTGGTGTCGTTAGAAGCGCCTCGGCGAGGGCTACGTAAATATGTAATAAACTAAGGTAGGTGTAATATAAAAATTAAAGTTATGGTCCAAAAACTAGTTTTTCATTTCAACATTTTTTCGAGCTATCCGCACGTGAGTGGTGTCGTTAGAAGCGCCTCGGCGAGGGCTACGTAAATATGTAATAAACTAAGGTAGGCGTAATATAAAAATTAAAGTTATGGTCCAAAAACTAGTTTTTCATTTCAACATTTTTTCGAGCTATCCGCACGTGAGTGGTGTCGTTAGAAGCGCCTCGGCGAGGGCTACGTAAATATGTAATAAACTAAGGTAGGTGTAATATAAAAATTAAAGTTATGGTCCAAAAACTAGTTTTTCATTTCAACATTTTTTCGAGCTATCCGCACGTGAGTGGTGTCGTTAGAAGCGCCTCGGCGAGGGCTACGTAAATATGTAATAAACTAAGGTAGGTGTAATATAAAAATTAAAGTTATGGTCCAAAAACTAGTTTTTCATTTCAACATTTTTTCGAGCTATCCGCACGTGAGTGGTGTCGTTAGAAGCGCCTCGGCGAGGGCTACGTAAATATGTAATAAACTAAGGTAGGTGTAATATAAAAATTAAAGTTATGGTCCAAAAACTAGTTTTTCATTTCAACATTTTTTCGAGCTATCCGCACGTGAGTGGTGTCGTTAGAAGCGCCTCGGCGAGGGCTACGTAAATATGTAATAAACTAAGGTAGGCGTAATATAAAAATTAAAGTTATGGTCCAAAAACTAGTTTTTCATTTCAACATTTTTTCGAGCTATCCACACGTGAGTGGTGTCGTTAGAAGCGCCTCGGCGAGGGCTACGTAAATATGTAATAAACTAAGGTAGGTGTAATATAAAAATCAAAGTTATGGTCCAAAAACTAGTTTTTCATTTCAACATTTTTTCGAGCTATCCGCACGTGAGTGGTGTCGTTAGAAGCGCCTCGGCGAGGGCTACGTAAATATGTAATAAACTAAGGTAGGTGTAATATAAAAATTAAAGTTATGGTCCAAAAACTAGTTTTTCATTTCAACATTTTTTCGAGCTATCCGCACGTGAGTGGTGTCGTTAGAAGCGCCTCGGCGAGGGCTACGTAAATATGTAATAAACTAAGGTAGGTGTAATATAAAAATTAAAGTTATGGTCCAAAAACTAGTTTTTCATTTCAACATTTTTTCGAGCTATCCGCACGTGAGTGGTGTCGTTAGAAGCGCCTCGGCGAGGGCTACGTAAATATGTAATAAACTAAGGTAGGTGTAATATAAAAATTAAAGTTATGGTCCAAAAACTAGTTTTTCATTTCAACATTTTTTCGAGCTATCCGCACGTGAGTGGTGTCGTTAGAAGCGCCTCGGCGAGGGCTACGTAAATATGTAATAAACTAAGGTAGGCGTAATATAAAAATTAAAGTTATGGTCCAAAAACTAGTTTTTCATTTCAACATTTTTTCGAGCTATCCGCACGTGAGTGGTGTCGTTAGAAGCGCCTCGGCGAGGGCTACGTAAATATGTAATAAACTAAGGTAGGTGTAATATAAAAATTAAAGTTATGGTCCAAAAACTAGTTTTTCATTTCAACATTTTTTCGAGCTATCCGCACGTGAGTGGTGTCGTTAGAAGCGCCTCGGCGAGGGCTACGTAAATATGTAATAAACTAAGGTAGGTGTAATATAAAAATTAAAGTTATGGTCCAAAAACTAGTTTTTCATTTCAACATTTTTTCGAGCTATCCGCACGTGAGTGGTGTCGTTAGAAGCGCCTCGGCGAGGGCTACGTAAATATGTAATAAACTAAGGTAGGTGTAATATAAAAATTAAAGTTATGGTCCAAAAACTAGTTTTTCATTTCAACATTTTTTCGAGCTATCCGCACGTGAGTGGTGTCGTTAGAAGCGCCTCGGCGAGGGCTACGTAAATATGTAATAAACTAAGGTAGGCGTAATATAAAAATTAAAGTTATGGTCCAAAAACTAGTTTTTCATTTCAACATTTTTTCGAGCTATCCACACGTGAGTGGTGTCGTTAGAAGCGCCTCGGCGAGGGCTACGTAAATATGTAATAAACTAAGGTAGGTGTAATATAAAAATTAAAGTTATGGTCCAAAAACTAGTTTTTCATTTCAACATTTTTTCGAGCTATCCGCACGTGAGTGGTGTCGTTAGAAGCGCCTCGGCGAGGGCTACGTAAATATGTAATAAACTAAGGTAGGCGTAATATAAAAATTAAAGTTATGGTCCAAAAACTAGTTTTTCATTTCAACATTTTTTCGAGCTATCCGCACGTGAGTGGTGTCGTTAGAAGCGCCTCGGCGAGGGCTACGTAAATATGTAATAAACTAAGGTAGGTGTAATATAAAAATTAAAGTTATGGTCCAAAAACTAGTTTTTCATTTCAACATTTTTTCGAGCTATCCGCACGTGAGTGGTGTCGTTAGAAGCGCCTCGGCGAGGGCTACGTAAATATGTAATAAACTAAGGTAGGTGTAATATAAAAATTAAAGTTATGGTCCAAAAACTAGTTTTTCATTTCAACATTTTTTCGAGCTATCCGCACGTGAGTGGTGTCGTTAGAAGCGCCTCGGCGAGGGCTACGTAAATATGTAATAAACTAAGGTAGGTGTAATATAAAAATTAAAGTTATGGTCCAAAAACTAGTTTTTCATTTCAACATTTTTTCGAGCTATCCGCACGTGAGTGGTGTCGTTAGAAGCGCCTCGGCGAGGGCTACGTAAATATGTAATAAACTAAGGTAGGTGTAATATAAAAATTAAAGTTATGGTCCAAAAACTAGTTTTTCATTTCAACATTTTTTCGAGCTATCCGCACGTGAGTGGTGTCGTTAGAAGCGCCTCGGCGAGGGCTACGTAAATATGTAATAAACTAAGGTAGGTGTAATATAAAAATTAAAGTTATGGTCCAAAAACTAGTTTTTCATTTCAACATTTTTTCGAGCTATCCGCACGTGAGTGGTGTCGTTAGAAGCGCCTCGGCGAGGGCTACGTAAATATGTAATAAACTAAGGTAGGTGTAATATAAAAATTAAAGTTATGGTCCAAAAACTAGTTTTTCATTTCAACATTTTTTCGAGCTATCCGCACGTGAGTGGTGTCGTTAGAAGCGCCTCGGCGAGGGCTACGTAAATATGTAATAAACTAAGGTAGGTGTAATATAAAAATTAAAGTTATGGTCCAAAAACTAGTTTTTCATTTCAACATTTTTTCGAGCTATCCGCACGTGAGTGGTGTCGTTAGAAGCGCCTCGGCGAGGGCTACGTAAATATGTAATAAACTAAGGTAGGTGTAATATAAAAATTAAAGTTATGGTCCAAAAACTAGTTTTTCATTTCAACATTTTTTCGAGCTATCCGCACGTGAGTGGTGTCGTTAGAAGCGCCTCGGCGAGGGCTACGTAAATATGTAATAAACTAAGGTAGGTTTAATATAAAAATTAAAGTTATGGTCCAAAAACTAGTTTTTCATTTCAACATTTTTTCGAGCTATCCGCACGTGAGTGGTGTCGTTAGAAGCGCCTCGGCGAGGGCTACGTAAATATGTAATAAACTAAGGTAGGTGTAATATAAAAATTAAAGTTTTGGTCCAAAAACTAGTTTTTCATTTCAACATTTTTTCGAGCTATCCGCACGTGAGTGGTGTCGTTAGAAGCGCCTCGGCGAGGGCTACGTAAATATGTAATAAACTAAGGTAGGTGTAATATAAAAATTAAAGTTATGGTCCAAAAACTAGTTTTTCATTTCAACATTTTTTCGAGCTATCCGCACGTGAGTGGTGTCGTTAGAAGCGCCTCGGCGAGGGCTACGTAAATATGTAATAAACTAAGGTAGGTGTAATATAAAAATTAAAGTTATGGTCCAAAAACTAGTTTTTCATTTCAACATTTTTTCGAGCTATCCGCACGTGAGTGGTGTCGTTAGAAGCGCCTCGGCGAGGGCTACGTAAATATGTAATAAACTAAGGTAGGTGTAATATAAAAATTAAAGTTATGGTCCAAAAACTAGTTTTTCATTTCAACATTTTTTCGAGCTATCCGCACGTGAGTGGTGTCGTTAGAAGCGCCTCGGCGAGGGCTACGTAAATATGTAATAAACTAAGGTAGGTGTAATATAAAAATTAAAGTTATGGTCCAAAAACTAGTTTTTCATTTCAACATTTTTTCGAGCTATCCGCACGTGAGTGGTGTCGTTAGAAGCGCCTCGGCGAGGGCTACGTAAATATGTAATAAACTAAGGTAGGTGTAATATAAAAATTAAAGTTATGGTCCAAAAACTAGTTTTTCATTTCAACATTTTTTCGAGCTATCCGCACGTGAGTGGTGTCGTTAGAAGCGCCTCGGCGAGGGCTACGTAAATATGTAATAAACTAAGATAGGTGTAATATAAAAATTAAAGTTATGGTCCAAAAACTAGTTTTTCATTTCAACATTTTTTCGAGCTATCCGCACGTGAGTGGTGTCGTTAGAAGCGCCTCGGCGAGGGCTACGTAAATATGTAATAAACTAAGGTAGGTGTAATATAAAAATTAAAGTTATGGTCCAAAAACTAGTTTTTCATTTCAACATTTTGAAATGAAATGAAATGAAATGAAATGAAATGAAATGAAATGAAATGAAATATTTTATTCTTGTAAGTAGGACTATATAAATCACTTTTACAATGTCTTCCTAAGCTAGATGAAGTCGACATTTCCTAACTGACTACCCTGAGAAGAAATGTCGAAACAAACTCAGGGGTCTTAGTCTCTTTTATAGTCCAAATAATACAATAATAAATTTATAAATTTGTGTAAACAAATGCAGTGTATTTACTGGACTGGGCTTTGGAAGAAAGAACCAGATCGATCTGAGCAAGCCTGTGCCAGCAGACGGCAAGCATGCCCCGAATAGCTCATGCAGCTCAACCATTTTTGAGGGAGCTGCACAACCCGGTACACAACAATACCGCCAGTGGCACCATAAAAATATGTGGGGCAACAACTCACTCAGATCGCCAGCCTAATAATAACTATAAACTATAATATCAATAAATATAAACTATAATGATATACCTGCATAATGTTTACACTTACAATGGATACAAGGTTAGAGCAAGGAAATTAAAAAAATAATAATAGAAAAACATAAAAATAATAATAACATAAACGTTATTGAATGTCAAAGTGTAAAATATTATATGCAAAAGCACAAAACATGTCAATAATGTAGAAAAAAAAATGAATATGCAATAAGCACAAACATGTCAGTAGAATATAAAAAAAATGCATATGCAAAAGCACAAAACATGTCAGTTTGTAAATATGTACAACATGCAAAAAAAAAAAAAACGAGGAAAAAATACTTAAAAAATAAACACAAGCGATAGCTGTATAAGCGAGCAGCTCAATCCCAGGCGTTTCTATCATTTAAATAATCGGATATGTTGTAATATCCTTTTGTTAATAATTTTGATTTAATAAAAAATTTAAATTTCTTAATGGGTAGTTTTCGAACATCCATGGGAAGTTTATTGTAGAAGCGTATACATTGACCCATGAACGAGTTGCTTATTCTATGGAGGCGAGTAGCATGAACTGTTAAATTATTTTTGTTCCTGGTGTTCCGGGAGTGAACATCAGACAATTTAACAAAATCAGATTCGTTTTTATGAACATAGAGTAGATTTTCAAATATATATTGTGAAGCTACAGTCAGAATGTTTATCTCCTTGAATTTCTCTCGGAGAGAAACTCTAGGACCCAGATTATATATAGCGCGGACAGCTCTTTTTTGTAATACGAAAATTGAATTAATATCCGCACAGCTTCCCCAAAGGAGAATTCCGTACGTCATCAAGCTATGAAAATAACTAAAATAAACAATTCTGGCTGTATCCACATCAGTTATTTGTCTAATTTTTTTTACAGCATAAGCGGCTGAACTAAGCCTTCCAGACAATTTGTTTATGTGTGGGCCCCACTGTAGTTTGGCGTCAACAGTAATGCCAAGAAAAACAGTTGACTCCACAGGGTCCAACTCTACTCCATTCAGTTGTACATTGGTGCTTAACTGTCTCACATTAGGCGTAGAAAATTTAATTAATTTAGTTTTACTTGAATTCAAAAGTAGATTATTAACATTAAACCAATGGACAACCTTAGATAATGCCAAATTAACTTGGTCAAAATTTTCAAGCTGACGCTTAACTTTAAAAACAAGTGAAGTGTCATCCGCAAATAAGAGGATTTTGTGATCATCCCTTACACAAAAGGGTAAATCATTAATATAAATAAGGAATAAGAAAGGACCTAGTATTGAACCCTGCGGAACACCCATAGTTACCACAGATCCTTTTGATTTTTGGCCATTAATATCTACTCTTTGTATTCTATTGTCTAAATATGAACCCAGAAGTCTAAGAGCCTTATTTCTAATACCGTAGTGGTGTAGTTTCTTGATAAGTGTGTCATGACAAACACAATCAAAAGCTTTGGACAAGTCACAGAATATGCCTAAAGCATCCTGTGAATTCTCCCAAGCCTCGAATATATTTTTTAGTAACTCCACACCTGCATCTGCAGTAGACCGACCCTTGGTAAATCCAAATTGTTTTGAATGAAAAAGATTTTGTCTATTGAAGTGTTTTAGCATTTGCTTTAAAATTATTTTCTCAAAAATTTTGCTCAAAGTGGGCAAAATTGAGATAGGGCGAAAATTCGTAGGATCGGTTGTACTACCAGATTTGAAGAGTGGAATCACCTTGCTTAATTTCATTAAGTCCGGAAACACACCAGATGCGACACAAGAGTTGAACACAATTGCCAGAAATGGGGAAATAGATTCAATTATTGAGGATATTATTTGAACTGACAACCCCCAAAGATCGGTGGACTTTTTTACTTCTAGATCTTTAAATGATTCTAGAATGTCCTTAGCACTAACAACTGTAAATTCAAAACTTGTCCCACATTCCGCGACACAGTCTTTGAGTATATTGTATGCGGAGCTGGAAGACGACAACAAAGTTTTAGTTGTTAATACAGGAATATTAGTGAAAAAAGATTCAAACTCTGTTGCCACCTCCATATCCGCCCTAACATCTACATCATTAATTTTAAGATGAAAATCATTATTCTTAACCGTGGTTCTTCCTATTTCAGAATTAATAATATTCCAAGTAGTTTTAATTTTGTTTGCAGAAGATTTTATTTTGTTTTTAATGTATAAAGCTTTTGCGACAGTGCAGGCTCTCTTGAATGTCTTAGAGTAACTTTTAACATACTCCCTAAACCTTTCACTATGATCATGCCTCCTTTCATTATATAATTCAAATAATCTAATTCTACTTTTGAAAATACCCGGTGTTGCCCAATCACTGAACAAAACTCGGTCACTTACAGATATTGATTTAGAAGTAAAAACCTTCCTATACTGAGAATTAATTAGGTTAAATAATAAAGAGTAAGCTTGGTCAGGGTTATTGTGATAAGGCAAACTAGGTAATTTTTCAATTAAATTATTTTTAAAAAGTTCTAAACGACAACTGGTTACAGGAACAAAATTAATAGTTTTTCGATGTGCTTTAACAATGTTCTTAGTGTATGAAACCAACTGGCCACAGTGATCTGAATCCAACAAATTAATAATTGAATAATAAGTTGGCTTCATGTTTGTAAAAACATTGTCAATACAAGTTGCACTGGTGGCAGTTATTCTAGTTGGCTCAAGGAAAGTATTGTATAAATTATATGACTTCAATAAGATTAGAAATCTATTAACAATACTAGATTTTTCTAATAAGTTTATATTAAAGTCTCCACAGACAGCAACCGTTTTATTAGTATTTGATATTTTTAATAATACATCTTCTAGGATTTTTTCAAAAGTATCATATAAAGCACATGGGGGCCTGTATACACTCAATACAATGAACCGCTCAAGCTCAATACATGCTATCTCAGCATTTTTTCGAGCTATCCGCACGTGAGTGGTGTCGTTAGAAGCGCCTCGGCGAGGGCTACGTAAATATGTAATAAACTAAGGTAGGTGTAATATAAAAATTAAAGTTATGGTCCAAAAACTAGTTTTTCATTTCAACATTTTTTCGAGCTATCCGCACGTGAGTGGTGTCGTTAGAAGCGCCTCGGCGAGGGCTACGTAAATATGTAATAAACTAAGGTAGGTGTAATATAAAAATTAAAGTTATGGTCCAAAAACTAGTTTTTCATTTCAACATTTTTTCGAGCTATCCGCACGTGAGTGGTGTCGTTAGAAGCGCCTCGGCGAGGGCTACGTAAATATGTAATAAACTAAGGTAGGTTTAATATAAAAATTAAAGTTATGGTCCAAAAACTAGTTTTTCATTTCAACATTTTTTCGAGCTATCCGCACGTGAGTGGTGTCGTTAGAAGCGCCTCGGCGAGGGCTACGTAAATATGTAATAAACTAAGGTAGGTGTAATATAAAAATTAAAGTTTTGGTCCAAAAACTAGTTTTTCATTTCAACATTTTTTCGAGCTATCCGCACGTGAGTGGTGTCGTTAGAAGCGCCTCGGCGAGGGCTACGTAAATATGTAATAAACTAAGGTAGGTGTAATATAAAAATTAAAGTTATGGTCCAAAAACTAGTTTTTCATTTCAACATTTTTTCGAGCTATCCGCACGTGAGTGGTGTCGTTAGAAGCGCCTCGGCGAGGGCTACGTAAATATGTAATAAACTAAGGTAGGTGTAATATAAAAATTAAAGTTATGGTCCAAAAACTAGTTTTTCATTTCAACATTTTTTCGAGCTATCCGCACGTGAGTGGTGTCGTTAGAAGCGCCTCGGCGAGGGCTACGTAAATATGTAATAAACTAAGGTAGGTGTAATATAAAAATTAAAGTTATGGTCCAAAAACTAGTTTTTCATTTCAACATTTTTTCGAGCTATCCGCACGTGAGTGGTGTCGTTAGAAGCGCCTCGGCGAGGGCTACGTAAATATGTAATAAACTAAGGTAGGTGTAATATAAAAATTAAAGTTATGGTCCAAAAACTAGTTTTTCATTTCAACATTTTTTCGAGCTATCCGCACGTGAGTGGTGTCGTTAGAAGCGCCTCGGCGAGGGCTACGTAAATATGTAATAAACTAAGATAGGTGTAATATAAAAATTAAAGTTATGGTCCAAAAACTAGTTTTTCATTTCAACATTTTTTCGAGCTATCCGCACGTGAGTGGTGTCGTTAGAAGCGCCTCGGCGAGGGCTACGTAAATATGTAATAAACTAATGTAGGTGTAATATAAAAATTAAAGTTATGGTCCAAAAACTAGTTTTTCATTTCAACATTTTTTCGAGCTATCCGCACGTGAGTGGTGTCGTTAGAAGCGCCTCGGCGAGGGCTACGTAAATATGTAATAAACTAAGGTAGGTGTACTATAAAAATTAAAGTTATGGTCCAAAAACTAGTTTTTCATTTCAACATTTTTTCGAGCTATCCGCACGTGAGTGGTGTCGTTAGAAGCGCCTCGGCGAGGGCTACGTAAATATGTAATAAACTAAGGTAGGTGTAATATAAAAATTAAAGTTATGGTCCAAAAACTAGTTTTTCATTTCAACATTTTTTCGAGCTATCCGCACGTGAGTGGTGTCGTTAGAAGCGCCTCGGCGAGGGCTACGTAAATATGTAATAAACTAAGGTAGGTTTAATATAAAAATTAAAGTTATGGTCCAAAAACTAGTTTTTCATTTCAACATTTTTTCGAGCTATCCGCACGTGAGTGGTGTCGTTAGAAGCGCCTCGGCGAGGGCTACGTAAATATGTAATAAACTAAGGTAGGTGTAATATAAAAATTAAAGTTTTGGTCCAAAAACTAGTTTTTCATTTCAACATTTTTTCGAGCTATCCGCACGTGAGTGGTGTCGTTAGAAGCGCCTCGGCGAGGGCTACGTAAATATGTAATAAACTAAGGTAGGTGTAATATAAAAATTAAAGTTATGGTCCAAAAACTAGTTTTTCATTTCAACATTTTTTCGAGCTATCCGCACGTGAGTGGTGTCGTTAGAAGCGCCTCGGCGAGGGCTACGTAAATATGTAATAAACTAAGGTAGGTGTAATATAAAAATTAAAGTAATGGTCCAAAAACTAGTTTTTCATTTCAACATTTTTTCGAGCTATCCGCACGTGAGTGGTGTCGTTAGAAGCGCCTCGGCGAGGGCTACGTAAATATGTAATAAACTAAGGTAGGTGTAATATAAAAATTAAAGTTATGGTCCAAAAACTAGTTTTTCATTTCAACATTTTTTCGAGCTATCCGCACGTGAGTGGTGTCGTTAGAAGCGCCTCGGCGAGGGCTACGTAAATATGTAATAAACTAAGGTAGGTGTAATATAAAAATTAAAGTTATGGTCCAAAAACTAGTTTTTCATTTCAACATTTTTTCGAGCTATCCGCACGTGAGTGGTGTCGTTAGAAGCGCCTCGGCGAGGGCTACGTAAATATGTAATAAACTAAGGTAGGTGTAATATAAAAATTAAAGTTATGGTCCAAAAACTAGTTTTTCATTTCAACATTTTTTCGAGCTATCCGCACGTGAGTGGTGTCGTTAGAAGCGCCTCGGCGAGGGCTACGTAAATATGTAATAAACTAAGGTAGGTGTAATATAAAAATTAAAGTTATGGTCCAAAAACTAGTTTTTCATTTCAAAATTTTTTCGAGCTATCCGCACGTGAGTGGTGTCGTTAGAAGCGCCTCGGCGAGGGCTACGTAAATATGTAATAAACTAAGGTAGGTGTAATATAAAAATTAAAGTTATGGTCCAAAAACTAGTTTTTCATTTCAACATTTTTTCGAGCTATCCGCACGTGAGTGGTGTCGTTAGAAGCGCCTCGGCGAGGGCTACGTAAATATGTAATAAACTAAGGTAGGCGTACTATAAAAATTAAAGTTATGGTCCAAAAACTAGTTTTTCATTTCAACATTTTTTCGAGCTATCCGCACGTGAGTGGTGTCGTTAGAAGCGCCTCGGCGAGGGCTACGTAAATATGTAATAAACTAAGGTAGGTGTAATATAAAAATTAAAGTTATGGTCCAAAAACTAGTTTTTCATTTCAACAGTTTTTCGAGCTATCCGCACGTGAGTGGTGTCGTTAGAAGCGCCTCGGCGAGGGCTACGTAAATATGTAATAAACTAAGGTAGGTGTAATATAAAAATTAAAGTTATGGTCCAAAAACTAGTTTTTCATTTCAACATTTTTTCGAGCTATCCGCACGTGAGTGGTGTCGTTAGAAGCGCCTCGGCGAGGGCTACGTAAATATGTAATAAACTAAGGTAGGTGTAATATAAAAATTAAAGTTATGGTCCAACAACTAGTTTTTCATTTCAACATTTTTTCGAGCTATCCGCACGTGAGTGGTGTCGTTAGAAGCGCCTCGGCGAGGGCTACGTAAATATGTAATAAACTAAGGTAGGCGTAATATAAAAATTAAAGTTATGGTCCAAAAACTAGTTTTTCATTTCAACATTTTTTCGAGCTATCCGCACGTGAGTGGTGTCGTTAGAAGCGCCTCGGCGAGGGCTACGTAAATATGTAATAAACTAAGGTAGGTGTAATATAAAAATTAAAGTTATGGTCCAAAAACTAGTTTTTCATTTCAACATTTTTTCGAGCTATCCGCACGTGAGTGGTGTCGTTAGAAGCGCCTCGGCGAGGGCTACGTAAATATGTAATAAACTAAGGTAGGTGTAATATAAAAATTAAAGTTATGGTCCAAAAACTAGTTTTTCATTTCAACATTTTTTCGAGCTATCCGCACGTGAGTGGTGTCGTTAGAAGCGCCTCGGCGAGGGCTACGTAAATATGTAATAAACTAAGGTAGGTGTAATATAAAAATTAAAGTTATGGTCCAACAACTAGTTTTTCATTTCAACATTTTTTCGAGCTATCCGCACGTGAGTGGTGTCGTTAGAAGCGCCTCGGCGAGGGCTACGTAAATATGTAATAAACTAAGGTAGGCGTAATATAAAAATTAAAGTTATGGTCCAAAAACTAGTTTTTCATTTCAACATTTTTTCGAGCTATCCGCACGTGAGTGGTGTCGTTAGAAGCGCCTCGGCGAGGGCTACGTAAATATGTAATAAACTAAGGTAGGTGTAATATAAAAATCAAAGTTATGGTCCAAAAACTAGTTTTTCATTTCAACATTTTTTCGAGCTATCCGCACGTGAGTGGTGTCGTTAGAAGCGCCTCGGCGAGGGCTACGTAAATATGTAATAAACTAAGGTAGGTGTAATATAAAAATTAAAGTTATGGTCCAAAAACTAGTTTTTCATTTCAACATTTTTTCGAGCTATCCGCACGTGAGTGGTGTCGTTAGAAGCGCCTCGGCGAGGGCTACGTAAATATGTAATAAACTAAGGTAGGTGTAATATAAAAATTAAAGTTATGGTCCAAAAACTAGTTTTTCATTTCAACATTTTTTCGAGCTATCCGCACGTGAGTGGTGTCGTTAGAAGCGCCTCGGCGAGGGCTACGTAAATATGTAATAAACTAAGGTAGGTGTAATATAAAAATTAAAGTTATGGTCCAAAAACTAGTTTTTCATTTCAACATTTTTTCGAGCTATCCGCACGTGAGTGGTGTCGTTAGAAGCGCCTCGGCGAGGGCTACGTAAATATGTAATAAACTAAGGTAGGTGTAATATAAAAATTAAAGTTATGGTCCAAAAACTAGTTTTTCATTTCAACATTTTTTCGAGCTATCCGCACGTGAGTGGTGTCGTTAGAAGCGCCTCGGCGAGGGCTACGTAAATATGTAATAAACTAAGGTAGGCGTAATATAAAAATTAAAGTTATGGTCCAAAAACTAGTTTTTCATTTCAACATTTTTTCGAGCTATCCGCACGTGAGTGGTGTCGTTAGAAGCGCCTCGGCGAGGGCTACGTAAATATGTAATAAACTAAGGTAGGTGTAATATAAAAATTAAAGTTATGGTCCAAAAACTAGTTTTTCATTTCAACATTTTTTCGCGCTATCCGCACGTGAGTGGTGTCGTTAGAAGCGCCTCGCCGAGGGCTACGTAAATATGTAATAAACTAAGGTAGGTGTAATATAAAAATTAAAGTTATGGTCCAAAAACTAGTTTTTCATTTCAACATTTTTTCGAGCTATCCGCACGTGAGTGGTGTCGTTAGAAGCGCCTCGGCGAGGGCTACGTAAATATGTAATAAACTAAGGTAGGTGTAATATAAAAATTAAAGTTATGGTCCAAAAACTAGTTTTTCATTTCAACATTTTTTCGAGCTATCCGCACGTGAGTGGTGTCGTTAGAAGCGCCTCGGCGAGGGCTACGTAAATATGTAATAAACTAAGGTAGGCGTAATATAAAAATTAAAGTTATGGTCCAAAAACTAGTTTTTCATTTCAACATTTTTTCGAGCTATCCACACGTGAGTGGTGTCGTTAGAAGCGCCTCGGCGAGGGCTACGTAAATATGTAATAAACTAAGGTAGGTGTAATATAAAAATTAAAGTTATGGTCCAAAAACTAGTTTTTCATTTCAACATTTTTTCGAGCTATCCGCACGTGAGTGGTGTCGTTAGAAGCGCCTCGGCGAGGGCTACGTAAATATGTAATAAACTAAGGTAGGCGTAATATAAAAATTAAAGTTATGGTCCAAAAACTAGTTTTTCATTTCAACATTTTTTCGAGCTATCCGCACGTGAGTGGTGTCGTTAGAAGCGCCTCGGCGAGGGCTACGTAAATATGTAATAAACTAAGGTAGGTGTAATATAAAAATTAAAGTTATGGTCCAAAAACTAGTTTTTCATTTCAACATTTTTTCGAGCTATCCGCACGTGAGTGGTGTCGTTAGAAGCGCCTCGGCGAGGGCTACGTAAATATGTAATAAACTAAGGTAGGTGTAATATAAAAATTAAAGTTATGGTCCAAAAACTAGTTTTTCATTTCAACATTTTTTCGAGCTATCCGCACGTGAGTGGTGTCGTTAGAAGCGCCTCGGCGAGGGCTACGTAAATATGTAATAAACTAAGGTAGGTGTAATATAAAAATTAAAGTTATGGTCCAAAAACTAGTTTTTCATTTCAACATTTTTT
The DNA here is from genome assembly GCA_905475315.1 of Autographa pulchrina. Taxonomy (NCBI): domain Eukaryota; kingdom Metazoa; phylum Arthropoda; class Insecta; order Lepidoptera; family Noctuidae; genus Autographa; species Autographa pulchrina. The sequence goes on along the minus strand of FR997764.1, from coordinate 15,212,025 downwards.
CGAGCTATCCGCACGTGAGTGGTGTCGTTAGAAGCGCCTCGGCGAGGGCTACGTAAATATGTAATAAACTAAGGTAGGTGTAATATAAAAATTAAAGTTATGGTCCAAAAACTAGTTTTTCATTTCAACATTTTTTCGAGCTATCCGCACGTGAGTGGTGTCGTTAGAAGCGCCTCGGCGAGGGCTACGTAAATATGTAATAAACTAAGGTAGGTGTAATATAAAAATTAAAGTTATGGTCCAAAAACTAGTTTTTCATTTCAACATTTTTTCGAGCTATCCGCACGTGAGTGGTGTCGTTAGAAGCGCCTCGGCGAGGGCTACGTAAATATGTAATAAACTAAGGTAGGTGTAATATAAAAATTAAAGTTATGGTCCAAAAACTAGTTTTTCATTTCAACATTTTTTCGAGCTATCCGCACGTGAGTGGTGTCGTTAGAAGCGCCTCGGCGAGGGCTACGTAAATATGTAATAAACTAAGGTAGGTGTAATATAAAAATTAAAGTTATGGTCCAAAAACTAGTTTTTCATTTCAACATTTTTTCGAGCTATCCGCACGTGAGTGGTGTCGTTAGAAGCGCCTCGGCGAGGGCTACGTAAATATGTAATAAACTAAGGTAGGTGTAATATAAAAATTAAAGTTATGGTCCAAAAACTAGTTTTTCATTTCAACATTTTTTCGAGCTATCCGCACGTGAGTGGTGTCGTTAGAAGCGCCTCGGCGAGGGCTACGTAAATATGTAATAAACTAAGGTAGGTTTAATATAAAAATTAAAGTTATGGTCCAAAAACTAGTTTTTCATTTCAACATTTTTTCGAGCTATCCGCACGTGAGTGGTGTCGTTAGAAGCGCCTCGGCGAGGGCTACGTAAATATGTAATAAACTAAGGTAGGTGTAATATAAAAATTAAAGTTTTGGTCCAAAAACTAGTTTTTCATTTCAACATTTTTTCGAGCTATCCGCACGTGAGTGGTGTCGTTAGAAGCGCCTCGGCGAGGGCTACGTAAATATGTAATAAACTAAGGTAGGTGTAATATAAAAATTAAAGTTATGGTCCAAAAACTAGTTTTTCATTTCAACATTTTTTCGAGCTATCCGCACGTGAGTGGTGTCGTTAGAAGCGCCTCGGCGAGGGCTACGTAAATATGTAATAAACTAAGGTAGGTGTAATATAAAAATTAAAGTTATGGTCCAAAAACTAGTTTTTCATTTCAACATTTTTTCGAGCTATCCGCACGTGAGTGGTGTCGTTAGAAGCGCCTCGGCGAGGGCTACGTAAATATGTAATAAACTAAGGTAGGTGTAATATAAAAATTAAAGTTATGGTCCAAAAACTAGTTTTTCATTTCAACATTTTTTCGAGCTATCCGCACGTGAGTGGTGTCGTTAGAAGCGCCTCGGCGAGGGCTACGTAAATATGTAATAAACTAAGGTAGGTGTAATATAAAAATTAAAGTTATGGTCCAAAAACTAGTTTTTCATTTCAACATTTTTTCGAGCTATCCGCACGTGAGTGGTGTCGTTAGAAGCGCCTCGGCGAGGGCTACGTAAATATGTAATAAACTAAGGTAGGTGTAATATAAAAATTAAAGTTATGGTCCAAAAACTAGTTTTTCATTTCAACATTTTTTCGAGCTATCCGCACGTGAGTGGTGTCGTTAGAAGCGCCTCGGCGAGGGCTACGTAAATATGTAATAAACTAAGATAGGTGTAATATAAAAATTAAAGTTATGGTCCAAAAACTAGTTTTTCATTTCAACATTTTTTCGAGCTATCCGCACGTGAGTGGTGTCGTTAGAAGCGCCTCGGCGAGGGCTACGTAAATATGTAATAAACTAAGGTAGGTGTAATATAAAAATTAAAGTTATGGTCCAAAAACTAGTTTTTCATTTCAACATTTTGAAATGAAATGAAATGAAATGAAATGAAATGAAATGAAATGAAATGAAATATTTTATTCTTGTAAGTAGGACTATATAAATCACTTTTACAATGTCTTCCTAAGCTAGATGAAGTCGACATTTCCTAACTGACTACCCTGAGAAGAAATGTCGAAACAAACTCAGGGGTCTTAGTCTCTTTTATAGTCCAAATAATACAATAATAAATTTATAAATTTGTGTAAACAAATGCAGTGTATTTACTGGACTGGGCTTTGGAAGAAAGAACCAGATCGATCTGAGCAAGCCTGTGCCAGCAGACGGCAAGCATGCCCCGAATAGCTCATGCAGCTCAACCATTTTTGAGGGAGCTGCACAACCCGGTACACAACAATACCGCCAGTGGCACCATAAAAATATGTGGGGCAACAACTCACTCAGATCGCCAGCCTAATAATAACTATAAACTATAATATCAATAAATATAAACTATAATGATATACCTGCATAATGTTTACACTTACAATGGATACAAGGTTAGAGCAAGGAAATTAAAAAAATAATAATAGAAAAACATAAAAATAATAATAACATAAACGTTATTGAATGTCAAAGTGTAAAATATTATATGCAAAAGCACAAAACATGTCAATAATGTAGAAAAAAAAATGAATATGCAATAAGCACAAACATGTCAGTAGAATATAAAAAAAATGCATATGCAAAAGCACAAAACATGTCAGTTTGTAAATATGTACAACATGCAAAAAAAAAAAAAACGAGGAAAAAATACTTAAAAAATAAACACAAGCGATAGCTGTATAAGCGAGCAGCTCAATCCCAGGCGTTTCTATCATTTAAATAATCGGATATGTTGTAATATCCTTTTGTTAATAATTTTGATTTAATAAAAAATTTAAATTTCTTAATGGGTAGTTTTCGAACATCCATGGGAAGTTTATTGTAGAAGCGTATACATTGACCCATGAACGAGTTGCTTATTCTATGGAGGCGAGTAGCATGAACTGTTAAATTATTTTTGTTCCTGGTGTTCCGGGAGTGAACATCAGACAATTTAACAAAATCAGATTCGTTTTTATGAACATAGAGTAGATTTTCAAATATATATTGTGAAGCTACAGTCAGAATGTTTATCTCCTTGAATTTCTCTCGGAGAGAAACTCTAGGACCCAGATTATATATAGCGCGGACAGCTCTTTTTTGTAATACGAAAATTGAATTAATATCCGCACAGCTTCCCCAAAGGAGAATTCCGTACGTCATCAAGCTATGAAAATAACTAAAATAAACAATTCTGGCTGTATCCACATCAGTTATTTGTCTAATTTTTTTTACAGCATAAGCGGCTGAACTAAGCCTTCCAGACAATTTGTTTATGTGTGGGCCCCACTGTAGTTTGGCGTCAACAGTAATGCCAAGAAAAACAGTTGACTCCACAGGGTCCAACTCTACTCCATTCAGTTGTACATTGGTGCTTAACTGTCTCACATTAGGCGTAGAAAATTTAATTAATTTAGTTTTACTTGAATTCAAAAGTAGATTATTAACATTAAACCAATGGACAACCTTAGATAATGCCAAATTAACTTGGTCAAAATTTTCAAGCTGACGCTTAACTTTAAAAACAAGTGAAGTGTCATCCGCAAATAAGAGGATTTTGTGATCATCCCTTACACAAAAGGGTAAATCATTAATATAAATAAGGAATAAGAAAGGACCTAGTATTGAACCCTGCGGAACACCCATAGTTACCACAGATCCTTTTGATTTTTGGCCATTAATATCTACTCTTTGTATTCTATTGTCTAAATATGAACCCAGAAGTCTAAGAGCCTTATTTCTAATACCGTAGTGGTGTAGTTTCTTGATAAGTGTGTCATGACAAACACAATCAAAAGCTTTGGACAAGTCACAGAATATGCCTAAAGCATCCTGTGAATTCTCCCAAGCCTCGAATATATTTTTTAGTAACTCCACACCTGCATCTGCAGTAGACCGACCCTTGGTAAATCCAAATTGTTTTGAATGAAAAAGATTTTGTCTATTGAAGTGTTTTAGCATTTGCTTTAAAATTATTTTCTCAAAAATTTTGCTCAAAGTGGGCAAAATTGAGATAGGGCGAAAATTCGTAGGATCGGTTGTACTACCAGATTTGAAGAGTGGAATCACCTTGCTTAATTTCATTAAGTCCGGAAACACACCAGATGCGACACAAGAGTTGAACACAATTGCCAGAAATGGGGAAATAGATTCAATTATTGAGGATATTATTTGAACTGACAACCCCCAAAGATCGGTGGACTTTTTTACTTCTAGATCTTTAAATGATTCTAGAATGTCCTTAGCACTAACAACTGTAAATTCAAAACTTGTCCCACATTCCGCGACACAGTCTTTGAGTATATTGTATGCGGAGCTGGAAGACGACAACAAAGTTTTAGTTGTTAATACAGGAATATTAGTGAAAAAAGATTCAAACTCTGTTGCCACCTCCATATCCGCCCTAACATCTACATCATTAATTTTAAGATGAAAATCATTATTCTTAACCGTGGTTCTTCCTATTTCAGAATTAATAATATTCCAAGTAGTTTTAATTTTGTTTGCAGAAGATTTTATTTTGTTTTTAATGTATAAAGCTTTTGCGACAGTGCAGGCTCTCTTGAATGTCTTAGAGTAACTTTTAACATACTCCCTAAACCTTTCACTATGATCATGCCTCCTTTCATTATATAATTCAAATAATCTAATTCTACTTTTGAAAATACCCGGTGTTGCCCAATCACTGAACAAAACTCGGTCACTTACAGATATTGATTTAGAAGTAAAAACCTTCCTATACTGAGAATTAATTAGGTTAAATAATAAAGAGTAAGCTTGGTCAGGGTTATTGTGATAAGGCAAACTAGGTAATTTTTCAATTAAATTATTTTTAAAAAGTTCTAAACGACAACTGGTTACAGGAACAAAATTAATAGTTTTTCGATGTGCTTTAACAATGTTCTTAGTGTATGAAACCAACTGGCCACAGTGATCTGAATCCAACAAATTAATAATTGAATAATAAGTTGGCTTCATGTTTGTAAAAACATTGTCAATACAAGTTGCACTGGTGGCAGTTATTCTAGTTGGCTCAAGGAAAGTATTGTATAAATTATATGACTTCAATAAGATTAGAAATCTATTAACAATACTAGATTTTTCTAATAAGTTTATATTAAAGTCTCCACAGACAGCAACCGTTTTATTAGTATTTGATATTTTTAATAATACATCTTCTAGGATTTTTTCAAAAGTATCATATAAAGCACATGGGGGCCTGTATACACTCAATACAATGAACCGCTCAAGCTCAATACATGCTATCTCAGCATTTTTTCGAGCTATCCGCACGTGAGTGGTGTCGTTAGAAGCGCCTCGGCGAGGGCTACGTAAATATGTAATAAACTAAGGTAGGTGTAATATAAAAATTAAAGTTATGGTCCAAAAACTAGTTTTTCATTTCAACATTTTTTCGAGCTATCCGCACGTGAGTGGTGTCGTTAGAAGCGCCTCGGCGAGGGCTACGTAAATATGTAATAAACTAAGGTAGGTGTAATATAAAAATTAAAGTTATGGTCCAAAAACTAGTTTTTCATTTCAACATTTTTTCGAGCTATCCGCACGTGAGTGGTGTCGTTAGAAGCGCCTCGGCGAGGGCTACGTAAATACGTAATAAACTAAGGTAGGTGTAATATAAAAATTAAAGTTATGGTCCAAAAACTAGTTTTTCATTTCAACATTTTTTCGAGCTATCCGCACGTGAGTGGTGTCGTTAGAAGCGCCTCGGCGAGGGCTACGTAAATATGTAATAAACTAAGGTAGGTGTAATATAAAAATTAAAGTTATGGTCCAAAAACTAGTTTTTCATTTCAACATTTTTTCGAGCTATCCGCACGTGAGTGGTGTCGTTAGAAGCGCCTCGGCGAGGGCTACGTAAATATGTAATAAACTAAGGTAGGTGTAATATAAAAATTAAAGTTATGGTCCAAAAACTAGTTTTTCATTTCAACATTTTTTCGAGCTATCCGCACGTGAGTGGTGTCGTTAGAAGCGCCTCGGCGAGGGCTACGTAAATATGTAATAAACTAAGGTAGGTGTAATATAAAAATTAAAGTTATGGTCCAAAAACTAGTTTTTCATTTCAACATTTTTTCGAGCTATCCGCACGTGAGTGGTGTCGTTAGAAGCGCCTCGGCGAGGGCTAGCTAAATATGTAATAAACTAAGGTAGGTGTAATATAAAAATTAAAGTTATGGTCCAAAAACTAGTTTTTCATTTCAACATTTTTTCGAGCTATCCGCACGTGAGTGGTGTCGTTAGAAGCGCCTCGGCGAGGGCTACGTAAATACGTAATAAACTAAGGTAGGTGTAATATAAAAATTAAAGTTATGGTCCAAAAACTAGTTTTTCATTTCAACATTTTTTCGAGCTATCCGCACGTGAGTGGTGTCGTTAGAAGCGCCTCGGCGAGGGCTACGTAAATATGTAATAAACTAAGGTAGGTGTAATATAAAAATTAAAGTTATGGTCCAAAAACTAGTTTTTCATTTCAACATTTTTTCGAGCTATCCGCACGTGAGTGGTGTCGTTAGAAGCGCCTCGGCGAGGGCTAGCTAAATATGTAATAAACTAAGGTAGGTGTAATATAAAAATTAAAGTTATGGTCCAAAAACTAGTTTTTCATTTCAACATTTTTTCGAGCTATCCGCACGTGAGTGGTGTCGTTAGAAGCGCCTCGGCGAGGGCTACGTAAATATGTAATAAACTAAGGTAGGTGTAATATAAAAATTAAAGTTATGGTCCAAAAACTAGTTTTTCATTTCAACATTTTTTCGAGCTATCCGCACGTGAGTGGTGTCGTTAGAAGCGCCTCGGCGAGGGCTACGTAAATATGTAATAAACTAAGGTAGGTGTAATATAAAAATTAAAGTTATGGTCCAAAAACTAGTTTTTCATTTCAACATTTTTTCGAGCTATCCGCACGTGAGTGGTGTCGTTAGAAGCGCCTCGGCGAGGGCTACGTAAATATGTAATAAACTAAGGTAGGTGTAATATAAAAATTAAAGTTATGGTCCAAAAACTAGTTTTTCATTTCAACATTTTTTCGAGCTATCCGCACGTGAGTGGTGTCGTTAGAAGCGCCTCGGCGAGGGCTACGTAAATATGTAATAAACTAAGGTAGGTGTAATATAAAAATTAAAGTTATGGTCCAAAAACTAGTTTTTCATTTCAACATTTTTTCGAGCTATCCGCACGTGAGTGGTGTCGTTAGAAGCGCCTCGGCGAGGGCTACGTAAATATGTAATAAACTAAGGTAGGTGTAATATAAAAATTAAAGTTATGGTCCAAAAACTAGTTTTTCATTTCAACATTTTTTCGAGCTATCCGCACGTGAGTGGTGTCGTTAGAAGCGCCTCGGCGAGGGCTACGTAAATATGTAATAAACTAAGGTAGGTGTAATATAAAAATTAAAGTTATGGTCCAAAAACTAGTTTTTCATTTCAACATTTTTTCGAGCTATCCGCACGTGAGTGGTGTCGTTAGAAGCGCCTCGGCGAGGGCTACGTAAATATGTAATAAACTAAGGTAGGTGTAATATAAAAATTAAAGTTATGGTCCAAAAACTAGTTTTTCATTTCAACATTTTTTCGAGCTATCCGCACGTGAGTGGTGTCGTTAGAAGCGCCTCGGCGAGGGCTACGTAAATATGTAATAAACTAAGGTAGGTGTAATATAAAAATTAAAGTTATGGTCCAAAAACAAGTTTTTCATTTCAACATTTTTTCGAGCTATCCGCACGTGAGTGGTGTCGTTAGAAGCGCCTCGGCGAGGGCTACGTAAATATGTAATAAACTAAGATAGGTGTAATATAAAAATTAAAGTTATGGTCCAAAAACTAGTTTTTCATTTCAACATTTTTTCGAGCTATCCGCACGTGAGTGGTGTCGTTAGAAGCGCCTCGGCGAGGGCTACGTAAATATGTAATAAACTAATGTAGGTGTAATATAAAAATTAAAGTTATGGTCCAAAAACTAGTTTTTCATTTCAACATTTTTTCGAGCTATCCGCACGTGAGTGGTGTCGTTAGAAGCGCCTCGGCGAGGGCTACGTAAATATGTAATAAACTAAGGTAGGTGTACTATAAAAATTAAAGTTATGGTCCAAAAACTAGTTTTTCATTTCAACATTTTTTCGAGCTATCCGCACGTGAGTGGTGTCGTTAGAAGCGCCTCGGCGAGGGCTACGTAAATATGTAATAAACTAAGGTAGGTGTAATATAAAAATTAAAGTTTTGGTCCAAAAACTAGTTTTTCATTTCAACATTTTTTCGAGCTATCCGCACGTGAGTGGTGTCGTTAGAAGCGCCTCGGCGAGGGCTACGTAAATATGTAATAAACTAAGGTAGGTGTAATATAAAAATTAAAGTTATGGTCCAAAAACTAGTTTTTCATTTCAACATTTTTTCGAGCTATCCGCACGTGAGTGGTGTCGTTAGAAGCGCCTCGGCGAGGGCTACGTAAATATGTAATAAACTAAGGTAGGTGTAATATAAAAATTAAAGTTATGGTCCAAAAACTAGTTTTTCATTTCAACATTTTTTCGAGCTATCCGCACGTGAGTGGTGTCGTTAGAAGCGCCTCGGCGAGGGCTACGTAAATATGTAATAAACTAAGATAGGTGTAATATAAAAATTAAAGTTATGGTCCAAAAACTAGTTTTTCATTTCAACATTTTTTCGAGCTATCCGCACGTGAGTGGTGTCGTTAGAAGCGCCTCGGCGAGGGCTACGTAAATATGTAATAAACTAATGTAGGTGTAATATAAAAATTAAAGTTATGGTCCAAAAACTAGTTTTTCATTTCAACATTTTTTCGAGCTATCCGCACGTGAGTGGTGTCGTTAGAAGCGCCTCGGCGAGGGCTACGTAAATATGTAATAAACTAAGGTAGGTGTACTATAAAAATTAAAGTTATGGTCCAAAAACTAGTTTTTCATTTCAACATTTTTTCGAGCTATCCGCACGTGAGTGGTGTCGTTAGAAGCGCCTCGGCGAGGGCTACGTAAATATGTAATAAACTAAGGTAGGTGTAATATAAAAATTAAAGTTTTGGTCCAAAAACTAGTTTTTCATTTCAACATTTTTTCGAGCTATCCGCACGTGAGTGGTGTCGTTAGAAGCGCCTCGGCGAGGGCTACGTAAATATGTAATAAACTAAGGTAGGTGTAATATAAAAATTAAAGTTATGGTCCAAAAACTAGTTTTTCATTTCAACATTTTTTCGAGCTATCCGCACGTGAGTGGTGTCGTTAGAAGCGCCTCGGCGAGGGCTACGTAAATATGTAATAAACTAAGGTAGGTGTAATATAAAAATTAAAGTTATGGTCCAAAAACTAGTTTTTCATTTCAACATTTTTTCGAGCTATCCGCACGTGAGTGGTGTCGTTAGAAGCGCCTCGGCGAGGGCTACGTAAATATGTAATAAACTAAGGTAGGTGTAATATAAAAATTAAAGTTATGGTCCAAAAACTAGTTTTTCATTTCAACATTTTTTCGAGCTATCCGCACGTGAGTGGTGTCGTTAGAAGCGCCTCGGCGAGGGCTACGTAAATATGTAATAAACTAAGGTAGGTGTAATATAAAAATTAAAGTTATGGTCCAAAAACTAGTTTTTCATTTCAACATTTTTTCGAGCTATCCGCACGTGAGTGGTGTCGTTAGAAGCGCCTCGGCGAGGGCTACGTAAATATGTAATAAACTAAGGTAGGTGTAATATAAAAATTAAAGTTATGGTCCAAAAACTAGTTTTTCATTTCAACATTTTTTCGAGCTATCCGCACGTGAGTGGTGTCGTTAGAAGCGCCTCGGCGAGGGCTAGCTAAATATGTAATAAACTAAGGTAGGTGTAATATAAAAATTAAAGTTATGGTCCAAAAACTAGTTTTTCATTTCAACATTTTTTCGAGCTATCCGCACGTGAGTGGTGTCGTTAGAAGCGCCTCGGCGAGGGCTAGCTAAATATGTAATAAACTAAGGTAGGTGTAATATAAAAATTAAAGTTATGGTCCAAAAACTAGTTTTTCATTTCAACATTTTTTCGAGCTATCCGCACGTGAGTGGTGTCGTTAGAAGCGCCTCGGCGAGGGCTACGTAAATATGTAATAAACTAAGGTAGGTGTAATATAAAAATTAAAGTTATGGTCCAAAAACTAGTTTTTCATTTCAACATTTTTTCGAGCTATCCGCACGTGAGTGGTGTCGTTAGAAGCGCCTCGGCGAGGGCTACGTAAATATGTAATAAACTAAGGTAGGTGTAATATAAAAATTAAAGTTATGGTCCAAAAACTAGTTTTTCATTTCAACATTTTTTCGAGCTATCCGCACGTGAGTGGTGTCGTTAGAAGCGCCTCGGCGAGGGCTACGTAAATATGTAATAAACTAAGGTAGGTGTAATATAAAAATTAAAGTTATGGTCCAAAAACTAGTTTTTCATTTCAACATTTTTTCGAGCTATCCGCACGTGAGTGGTGTCGTTAGAAGCGCCTCGGCGAGGGCTACGTAAATATGTAATAAACTAAGGTAGGTGTAATATAAAAATTAAAGTTATGGTCCAAAAACTAGTTTTTCATTTCAACATTTTTTCGAGCTATCCGCACGTGAGTGGTGTCGTTAGAAGCGCCTCGGCGAGGGCTACGTAAATATGTAATAAACTAAGGTAGGTGTAATATAAAAATTAAAGTTATGGTCCAAAAACTAGTTTTTCATTTCAACATTTTTTCGAGCTATCCGCACGTGAGTGGTGTCGTTAGAAGCGCCTCGGCGAGGGCTACGTAAATATGTAATAAACTAAGGTAGGTGTAATATAAAAATTAAAGTTATGGTCCAAAAACTAGTTTTTCATTTCAACATTTTTTCGAGCTATCCGCACGTGAGTGGTGTCGTTAGAAGCGCCTCGGCGAGGGCTAGCTAAATATGTAATAAACTAAGGTAGGTGTAATATAAAAATTAAAGTTATGGTCCAAAAACTAGTTTTTCATTTCAACACTTTTTCGAGCTATCCGCACGTGAGTGGTGTCGTTAGAAGCGCCTCGGCGAGGGCTAGCTAAATATGTAATAAACTAAGGTAGGTGTAATATAAAAATTAAAGTTATGGTCCAAAAACTAGTTTTTCATTTCAACATTTTTTCGAGCTATCCGCACGTGAGTGGTGTCGTTAGAAGCGCCTCGGCGAGGACTAGCTAAATATGTAATAAACTAAGGTAGGTGTAATATAAAAATTAAAGTTATGGTCCAAAAACTAGTTTTTCATTTCAACATTTTTTCGAGCTATCCGCACGTGAGTGGTGTCGTTAGAAGCGCCTCGGCGAGGGCTAGCTAAATATGTAATAAACTAAGGTAGGTGTAATATAAAAATTAAAGTTATGGTTCAAAAACTAGTTTTTCATTTCAACATTTTTTCGAGCTATCCGCACGTGAGTGGTGTCGTTAGAAGCGCCTCGGCGAGGGCTAGCTAAATATGTAATAAACTAAGGTAGGTGTAATATAAAAATTAAAGTTATGGTCCAAAAACTAGTTTTTCATTTCAACATTTTTTCGAGCTATCCGCACGTGAGTGGTGTCGTTAGAAGCGCCTCGGCGAGGGCTAGCTAAATATGTAATAAACTAAGGTAGGTGTAATATAAAAATTAAAGTTATGGTCCAAAAACTAGTTTTTCATTACAACATTTTTTCGAGCTATCCGCACGTGAGTGGTGTCGTTAGAAGCGCCTCGGCGAGGGCTAGCTAAATATGTAATAAACTAAGGTAGGTGTAATATAAAAATTAAAGTTATGGTCCAAAAACTAGTTTTTCATTACAACATTTTTTCGAGCTATCCGCACGTGAGTGGTGTCGTTAGAAGCGCCTCGGCGAGGGCTAGCTAAATATGTAATAAACTAAGGTAGGTGTAATATAAAAATTAAAGTTATGGTCCAAAAACTAGTTTTTCATTTCAACATTTTTTCGAGCTATCCGCACGTGAGTGGTGTCGTTAGAAGCGCCTCGGCGAGGGCTAGCTAAATATGTAATAAACTAAGGTAGGTGTAATATAAAAATTAAAGTTATGGTCCAAAAACTAGTTTTTCATTTCAAAATTTTTTCGAGCTATCCGCACGTGAGTGGTGTCGTTAGAAGCGCCTCGGCGAGGGCTAGCTAAATATGTAATAAACTAAGGTAGGTGTAATATAAAAATTAAAGTTATGGTCCAAAAACTAGTTTTTCATTTCAACACTTTTTCGAGCTATCCGCACGTGAGTGGTGTCGTTAGAAGCGCCTCGGCGAGGGCTAGCTAAATATGTAATAAACTAAGGTAGGTGTAATATAAAAATTAAAGTTATGGTCCAAAAACTAGTTTTTCATTTCAACATTTTTTCGAGCTATCCGCACGTGAGTGGTGTCGTTAGAAGCGCCTCGGCGAGGGCTAGCTAAATATGTAATAAACTAAAGTAGGTGTAATATAAAAATTAAAGTTATGGTCCAAAAACTAGTTTTTCATTTCAACATTTTTTCGAGCTATCCGCACGTGAGTGGTGTCGTTAGAAGCGCCTCGGCGAGGGCTAGCTAAATATGTAATAAACTAAGGTAGGTGTAATATAAAAATTAAAGTTATGGTCCAAAAACTAGTTTTTCATTACAACATTTTTTCGAGCTATCCGCACGTGAGTGGTGTCGTTAGAAGCGCCTCGGCGAGGGCTAGCTAAATATGTAATAAACTAAGGTAGGTGTAATATAAAAATTAAAGTTATGGTCCAAAAACTAGTTTTTCATTTCAACACTTTTTCGAGCTATCCGCACGTGAGTGGTGTCGTTAGAAGCGCCTCGGCGAGGGCTAGCTAAATATGTAATAAACTAAGGTAGGTGTAATATAAAAATTAAAGTTATGGTCCAAAAACTAGTTTTTCATTTCAACACTTTTTCGAGCTATCCGCACGTGAGTGGTGTCGTTAGAAGCGCCTCGGCGAGGACTAGCTAAATATGTAATAAACTAAGGTAGGTGTAATATAAAAATTAAAGTTATGGTCCAAAAACTAGTTTTTCATTACAACATTTTTTCGAGCTATCCGCACGTGAGTGGTGTCGTTAGAAGCGCCTCGGCGAGGGCTAGCTAAATATGTAATAAACTAAGGTAGGTGTAACATAAAAATTAAAGTTATGGTTCAAAAACTAGTTTTTCATTTCAACATTTTTTCGAGCTATCCGCACGTGAGTGGTGTCGTTAGAAGCGCCTCGGCGAGGGCTAGCTAAATATGTAATAAACTAAGGTAGGTGTAATATAAAAATTAAAGTTATGGTCCAAAAACTAGTTTTTCATTTCAAAATTTTTTCGAGCTATCCGCACGTGAGTTGTGTCGTTAGAAGCGCCTCGGCGAGGGCTAGCTAAATATGTAATAAACTAAGGTAGGTGTAATATAAAAATTAAAGTTATGGTCCAAAAACTAGTTTTTCATTTCAACATTTTTTCGACCTATCCGCACGTGAGTGGTGTCGTTAGAAGCGCCTCGGCGAGGGCTAGCTAAATATGTAATAAACTAAGGTAGGTGTAATATAAAAATTAAAGTTATGGTCCAAAAACTAGTGTTTCATTACAACATTTTTTTGAGCTATCCGCACGTGAGTGGTGTCGTTAGAAGCGCCTCGGCGAGGGCTAGCTAAATATTTAATAAACTAAGGTAGGTGTAATATAAAAATTAAAGTTATGGTCCAAAAACTAGTTTTTCATTTCAAAATTTTTTCGAGCTATCCGCACGTGAGTGGTGTCGTTAGAAGCGCCTCGGCGAGGGCTAGCTAAATATGTAATAAACTAAGGTAGGTGTAATATAAAAATTAAAGTTATGGTCCAAAAACTAGTTTTTCATTTCAACACTTTTTCGAGCTATCCGCACGTGAGTGGTGTCGTTAGAAGCGCCTCGGCGAGGGCTAGCTAAATATGTAATAAACTAAGGTAGGTGTAATATAAAAATTAAAGTTATGGTCCAAAAACTAGTTTTTCATTACAACATTTTTTCGAGCTATCCGCACGTGAGTGGTGTCGTTAGAAGCGCCTCGGCGAGAGCTAGCTAAATATGTAATAAACTAAGGTAGGTGTAATATAAAAATTAAAGTTATGGTCCAAAAACTAGTTTTTCATTACAACATTTTTTCGAGCTATCCGCACGTGAGTGGTGTCGTTAGAAGCGCCTCGGCGAGGGCTAGCTAAATATGTAATAAACTAAGGTAGGTGTAATATAAAAATTAAAGTTATGGTCCAAAAACTAGTTTTTCATTACAACATTTTTTCGAGCTATCCGCACGTGAGTGGTGTCGTTAGAAGCGCCTCGGCGAGGGCTAGCTAAATATGTAATAAACTAAGGTAGGTGTAATATAAAAATTAAAGTTATGGTCCAAAAACTAGTTTTTCATTACAACATTTTTTCGAGCTATCCGCACGTGAGTGGTGTCGTTAGAAGCGCCTCGGCGAGGGCTAGCTAAATATGTAATAAACTAAGGTAGGTGTAATATAAAAATTAAAGTTATGGTCCAAAAACTAGTTTTTCATTTCAACATTTTTTCGAGCTATCCGCACGTGAGTGGTGTCGTTAGAAGCGCCTCGGCGAGGGCTAGCTAAATATGTAATAAACTAAGGTAGGTGTAATATAAAAATTAAAGTTATGGTCCAAAAACTAGTTTTTCATTTCAACATTTTTTCGAGCTATCCGCACGTGAGTGGTGTCGTTAGAAGCGCCTCGGCGAGGGCTAGCTAAATATGTAATAAACTAAGATAGGTGTAATATAAAAATTAAAGTTACGGTCCAAAAACTAGTTTTTCATTTCAACATTTTTTCGAGCTATCCGCACGTGAGTGGTGTCGTTAGAAGCGCCTCGGCGAGGGCTAGCTAAATATGTAATAAACTAAGGTAGGTGTAATATAAAAATTAAAGTTATGGTCCAAAAACTAGTTTTTCATTACAACATTTTTTCGAGCTATCCGCACGTGAGTGGTGTCGTTAGAAGCGCCTCGGCGAGGGCTAGCTAAATATGTAATAAACTAAGGTAGGTGTAATATAAAAAATTAAAGTTATGGTCCAAAAACTAGTTTTTCATTACAACATTTTTTCGAGCTAGCTGCACGTGAGTGGTGTCGTTAGAAGCGCCTCGGCGAGGGCTAGCTAAATATGTAATAAACTAAGGTAGGTGTAATATAAAAAAATAAAGTTATGGTCCAAAAACTAGTTTTTCATTTCAACATTTTTTCGAGCTATCCGCACGTGAGTGGTGTCGTTAGAAGAGCCTCGGCGAGGGCTAGCTAAATATGTAATAAACTAAGGTAGGTGCAATATAAAAAATTAAAGTTATGGTCCAAAAACTAGTTTTTCATTACAACAGTTTTTCGAGCTATCCGCACGTGAGTGGTGTCGTTAGAAGCGCCTCGGCGAGGGCCAGCTAAATATGTAATAAACTAAGGTAGGTGTAATATAAAAAATTAAAGTTATGGTCCAAAAACTAGTTTTTCATTACAACATTTTTTCGAGCTATCCGCACGTGAGTGGTGTCGTTAGAAGCGCCTCGGCGAGGGCTAGCTAAATATGTAATAAACTAAGGTAGGTGTAATATAAAAAATCAAAGTTATGGTCCAAAAACTAGTTTTTCTTTACAACATTTTTTCGAGCTAGCCGCACGTGAGTGGTGTCGTTAGAAGCGCCTCGGCGAGGGCTAGCTAAATATGTAATAAACTAAGGTAGGTGTAATATAAAAAATTAAAGTTATGGTCCAAAAACTAGTTTTTCATTACAACATTTTTTCGAGCTATCCGCACGTGAGTGGTGTCGTTAGAAGCGCCTCGGCGAGGGCTAGCTAAATATGTAATAAACTAAGGTAGGTGTAATATAAAAAATTAAAGTTATGGTCCAAAAACTAGTTTTTCATTACAACATTTTTTCGAGCTATCCGCACGTGAGTGGTGTCGTTAGAAGCGCCTCGGCGAGGGCTAGCTAAATATGTAATAAATTAAGGTAGGTGTAATATAAAAAATTAAAGTTATGGTCCAAAAACTAGTTTTTCATTACAACATTTTTTCGAGCTATCCGCACGTGAGTGGTGTCGTTAGAAGCGCCTCGGCGAGGGCTAGCTAAATATGTAATAAACTAAGGTAGGTGTAATATAAAAAATTAAAGTTATGGTCCAAAAACTAGTTTTTCATTACAACATTTTTTCGAGCTATCCGCACGTGAGTGGTGTCGTTAGAAGCGCCTCGGCGAGGGCCAGCTAAATATGTAATAAACTAAGGTAGGTGTAATATAAAAAATTAAAGTTATGGTCCAAAAACTAGTTTTTCATTACAACATTTTTTCGAGCTATCCGCACGTGAGTGGTGTCGTTAGAAGCGCCTCGGCGAGGGCTAGCTAAATATGTAATAAACTAAGGTAGGTGTAATATAAAAATTAAAGTTATGGTCCAAAAACTAGTTTTTCATTTCAACATTTTTTCGAGCTATCCGCACGTGAGTGGTGTCGTTAGAAGCGCCTCGGCGAGGGCTAGCTAAATATGTAATAAACTAAGATAGGTGTAATATAAAAATTAAAGTTATGGTCCAAAAACTAGTTTTTCATTTCAACATTTTTTCGAGCTATCCGCACGTGAGTGGTGTCGTTAGAAGCGCCTCGGCGAGGGCTAGCTAAATATGTAATAAACTAAGGTAGGTGTAATATAAAAATTAAAGTTATGGTCCAAAAACTAGTTTTTCATTACAACATTTTTTCGAGCTATCCGCACGTGAGTGGTGTCGTTAGAAGCGCCTCGGCGAGGGCTAGCTAAATATGTAATAAATTAAGGTAGGTGTAATATAAAAAATTAAAGTTATGGTCCAAAAACTAGTTTTTCATTACAACATTTTTTCGAGCTATCCGCACGTGAGTGGTGTCGTTAGAAGCGCCTCGGCGAGGGCTAGCTAAATATGTAATAAACTAAGGTAGGTGTAATATAAAAAATTAAAGTTATGGTCCAAAAACTAGTTTTTCATTACAACATTTTTTCGAGCTATCCGCACGTGAGTGGTGTCGTTAGAAGCGCCTCGGCGAGGGCTAGCTAAATATGTAATAAACTAAGGTAGGTGTAATATAAAAAATTAAAGTTATGGTCCAAAAACTAGTTTTTCATTACAACATTTTTTCGAGCTATCCGCACGTGAGTGGTGTCGTTAGAAGCGCCTCGGCGAGGGCCAGCTAAATATGTAATAAACTAAGGTAGGTGTAATATAAAAAATTAAAGTTATGGTCCAAAAACTAGTTTTTCATTACAACATTTTTTCGAGCTATCCGCACGTGAGTGGTGTCGTTAGAAGCGCCTCGGCGAGGGCTAGCTAAATATGTAATAAACTAAGGTAGGTGTAATATAAAAATTTAAGTTATGGTCCAAAAACTAGTTTTTCATTTCAACATTTTTTCGAGCTATCCGCACGTGAGTGGTGTCGTTAGAAGCGCCTCGGCGAGGGCTAGCTAAATATGTAATAAACTAAGATAGGTGTAATATAAAAATTAAAGTTATGGTCCAAAAACTAGTTTTTCATTTCAACATTTTTTCGAGCTATCCGCACGTGAGTGGTGTCGTTAGAAGCGCCTCGGCGAGGGCTAGCTAAATATGTAATAAACTAAGGTAGGTGTAATATAAAAATTAAAGTTATGGTCCAAAAACTAGTTTTTCATTACAACATTTTTTCGAGCTATCCGCACGTGAGTGGTGTCGTTAGAAGCGCCTCGGCGAGGGCTAGCTAAATATGTAATAAACTAAGGTAGGTGTAATATAAAAAAATAAAGTTATGGTCCAAAAACTAGTTTTTCATTACAACATTTTTTCAAGCTATCCGCACGTGAGTGGTGTCGTTAAAAGCGCCTCGGCGAGGGCTAGCTAAATATGTAATAAACTAAGGTAGGTGCAATATAAAAAATTAAAGTTATGGTCCAAAAACTAGTTTTTCATTACAACAGTTTTTCGAGCTATCCGCACGTGAGTGGTGTCGTTAGAAGCGCCTCGGCGAGGGCTACGTAAATATGTAATAAACTAAGGTAGGTGTAATATAAAAATTAAAGTTATGGTCCAAAAACTAGTTTTTCATTTCAACATTTTTTCGAGCTATCCGCACGTGAGTGGTGTCGTTAGAAGCGCCTCGGCGAGGGCTAGCTAAATATGTAATAAACTAAGGTAGGTGTAATATAAAAAATTAAAGTTATGGTCCAAAAACTAGTTTTTCATTACAAAATTTTTTCGAGCTATCCGCACGTGAGTGGTGTCGTTAGAAGCGCCTCGGCGAGGGCTAGCTAACCGTGTAATAAACGGATAATATTTTTGTGTTCACCAAAAATCTAAAGGTACATCTATGTATGCATTTCTAAAATATTGATCTTAAACCCGTTTAATTGTTTTACTATAATTAAACTACTCGGCCAACAAAATATGTTACATCAAACAAATTCCAAGTGAACACCAAGATATAACACTTTTTTTATTGTAGTGCGCTGCAAATATTCTATTGTAACAATAACTATTTTATTCTTTCTCGAAAAATACTGATCGTGCACCAAATATTCCTGACTGTTACACAAAATATTTAGTATGCATCCTAGTACCGTATACCCATTTAAAACGGTTTTGTACAACTTTTATGTTACTGAAATAATTATAATTGAAGAACAAATAATGCATTTCGTAAAACATTACTTCTAAGACTTATAGGTATTTATTTTACTGAAAATGGTTTTGGCGCGCTTGCGACGCGCATATACGCAGGCGCCTATTGCTCTCTGTTGTGCGACGGAGACGGTGCCCAAAATAGTGACTGGGTAAAGGGTCAATGTAACGGGATCCCTTCTTTTTGCATAATATTCTTTGTCCTAATATACTTTGGCATAACGATTTTGGCATAATTTGTTTTGCCATAATAATACTTTCCTATATTTTTTTTTAGCATACAGTTTATGTTGGCATAATTATGTTGAAGGCTAATTTGTTTTGGCATAAATTTAATTCGCATAATGTTACTAGGCCTAATCACTATTAGCATAATAGAAATAACGGAAACAAATTTGAGTTAGTGAAAGAAACGAATCGCTGCAAAACCGACTCCACGTAGTCTTTTCTGCCCTACCCTAGAGTGTAATTTAGAGTCGCGTAGGCGCGGAGGGGTGAGGCGGCCCGCGGGCTGAGGAGCAGGTGGTCTTAACACTCGCCGCCGCGGCTGAGGCTGGCCGGCAAAGCCGGCCAGCAAGCCGAAGCTGCGGTGGTGAGCGTAAAACCATCTGCGACGATAAGCTCGCGTGGAGCCGCCGGAACCCTGCAGCGCCGGAGCCGTGACAGAAACCATGCCTGCTGCATGTTGCATGCTTGCTTGCATGCTTGCTTGCATGCTGCATGCTTGCTTGCATGCTGCATGCTTGCTTGCATGCTGCATGCTGCATGCATGCAAGCAAACGTGGGCGTCCTACAAAGGCAAAGTGCGCTTTATTGGTGCAATAATTTAAAGAAGTACTGCAGAGATTGAGTGGACCGATAATGTGAACATTGTAGGAGTAAAGACTTTGTTTAACATTTTGAATTATTATGGTTCGTACTGATTAGTATTAAAAAAACATTTTTAGTAAGCATTACATTTTATAATGTGTTCATTTTTTATTAATAAAGCTACATTGGACATTAATTGGTGTTTGATTCAAATACATTTTGCAGTGCATTATCTGAAGTAAAACTAAAAAAATAAATGCTTGTTTTTTAAATTAGGTGTATTACTATTTTTACAAATTTGCAACAGTTGTTAAATAGATGCTCGTTATGACATATTTTAATGAACATATTTTGGTGCACATTCAGTATATTTGGTGGAACACAGACAAAATTAGGTAAATGAAATGGGAATAAATTGAAGTACTTTTAAATACCATCCGTAATAAACTAAGGTAGGTGTAATATAAAAAATTAAAGTTATGGTCTAAAAACTAGTTTTTCAGTACAACATTTTTTGCGAGCTAGCCGCACGTGAGTGGTGTCGTTAGAAGCGCCTCGGCGAGGGCTAGCTAACCGTGTAATAAACTAAGGTAGGTGTAATATAAAAAATTAAAGTTATGGTCTAAAAACTAGTTTTGCATTACAACATTTTTTCGAGCTAGCCGCACGTGAGTGGTGTCGTTAGAAGCGCCTCGGCGAGGGCTAGCTAACCGTGTAATAAACTAAGGTAGGTGTAATATAAAAAATTAAAGTTATGGTCTAAAAACTAGTTTTTCATTACAACATTTTTTCGAGCTAGCCGCACGTGAGTGGTGTCGTTAGAAGCGCCTCGGCGAGGGCTAGCTAACCATGTAATAAACTAAGGTAGGTGCAGTGGCGTGCATTGGTTTTCGGCCATGGTAGGCACTCGTCCATGGAGCAACTTTACCATAAATACAACACATTATTAACAACACAAGCATTATTTTTGTGGATCACAAGGTGCGTTCAGGTCTGACGAACGCGCACCGAATGCGCTGCTCGCGCCTGCAGTTAGGTACTGCAATATGTTAGAGCGCCTCCTCCGCGAAACTCTCGCAAAGGTCGATGGTGCAAATAACGCCGTCTCCGAACTGTTCGCGAGCAGTACGCGCGCTGCAAGATACAATTTAAAATGCACGCGCGCAGCTCGCGACCTATTTCTGATTGAATCACTATTTCAACTTGTTGGTATAAGTTTGTATAAAATAATCTTAGTAAAGCTAACTGCGAACAGCAGCCGACTCCGCGACTCGGGACTCGCGACGAGCAAACGGTCAGCTTATGATTGAGGACTTTTATTTGTGTATTATTCTTAATAAGGGTTCGAAACCGAACCTAAATAATAGTAAATATATTGAGCCATAGTCAATATGACCATTCGAGATCAACATTTTTCTTACCTACCTTATGTATTACATAGACAAAAAAAGAATCAGACGTATTATTGAATGTGCCAACATATACTATTATCTTGTATGTTTAATTTACTCCCATTTTTACTAAGATTTTAACTAAAAACAATCACTTAATATCATCATCCACAACAATATGTTTTCGTCGTAGAACAACTACGACGGTACGGACGTAGGTATCAATAATTGATCAATTCACACAACAATTTCGTATTTAACAATCAAGAAACGACGAATAACACAAAAAGAACAGTTCGTCCAGCAGCACACCGCTAGTCAGGCGATAGTTTCTAACATTTTGAGTTAATATTATTATGAGCCTTACCTTTAAAGTTTTGTCAACAAACCCCATCTGATGGGTTTGTATTGTAAGTTTGTAATTACGCACGTATGCTATCCAAACATATTTCATTTTTGCCACAATCTTAACATTCATACACATAGCGGTTTATTAATGCTCCTGTTTCTTAAACTACAGCCACTTTACAAAATCACAATAAATAGAAGCTAGTTACGAAAGACAAGACGAAAACACGCGCGCGAACTATCAAAAACTTAATAAACAATCTGCCACAGATAATAAATATCGAAAAACGACTAAGTTGCAACACAGAAGTAAAACAATAAAAATGTTAATTGAAACTAAATATAATAAACATCAATAAGTAACTAAATAATATTGTGATAATTAATTTACAAGTTATTAGTATTTTAAAACGCAAGTTTCATTTAAAATACACTAATAACTGGAATAAGAATTGACAAGTTCGATGAACGACCCAAAAGACTTTTGCTCCAAAACGGATATGAGAGTAGAATGAATGGGAGAAAGAAATAATCTTGTTTATTGGCAGGTAAGCATGCTTACTGTAGGTGTAAAAAATTACGAATGTCAAATTTCAGAGCATTACGCTTTGCAAAAAGAGGTTTTCGTTTTTGTCGTATAATAAAAACTCAAGATGGCAGTGTATTATTTTCTTATTATTTTCTGTTTTTGAAGTGTGCGTGCGTATATGGATAAGGAGATTTTGTTTGAATGTGTGAGTGGAAACTAGGCAGTTTTTGAATAGCCTACTTCGTCGTTGAGTATTGAATGAATTTGAATGTGACATATGTGACGTCATTATTTATTGATTTGTTTGTTATTGAAATGTTTGGATACACATACAAGTTTTATTATCTGTAATTTAATGATTATGTATGATGAGTGTTGACTGATTTATTTTATATAAATTGTTATATTTAAAGATAGTTAGTTGGGATTTTGTAGGTAGGCACTGCCTTTTTGCCTATATGCTATGCATGCCACTGGTTCGAATATACAGTCCAATACTTCTTTTTCCGTAAGAGCAACCGGGACACCAATGACTGCTATTCTAGGACGACGTTTGGAAGGCTCTTCGACTTTGAGGCCTGAAGAAACGAGTTTTTCGGATGCTTTCAGTTTCTCAATATCTCCTTTACTATCCGCACTGATGATTACGCCTCCATTCCTAATTTTTTTCATGCCACGGACTCGCAATTTTAATGCTTCAGGCGAGATTATTTTTTGTACAAGAGTCTTTGTGTCGTCACTGGACTGCGTCTTATCTGTAGGGTATATGGCTATAGATTGTAAATTAGCTGGGCGTATAAAATCTTGTCCTTTTTTCACCACATTGGCATAGGAAACACTACCAGTATTCCGATCCGTTTCAACTGCCTTTTTTATTTCTTTTATTGAGTCTGCAATGACCTGCCGACCCCGTAGATGCTGAATGGTTACATTTGCTTGGAGGGTTTTTTGCTTTAACGACTGGTACTGTACCGCCAGTTGCGATGTCCCATGCGAGACCTTACGGCAAAGGTTAGTGACGCGTAACTTCTGGTCATTATTCATTTTGCCCTCCGACACGATAGTGCAAACTTCCGACAGGATTGTATCTATGGCACCCATCCATTTCTGTATTTCTGGCGTAGAAATAACTTCAACTTCAGCCTCTGTGGACGCTGGCGGCTCTGGGTCTCTTAGTTGATGTTGTTCTGAAGGTGAGGGCGTTGGGGGTGGACTACGTCTTAGCAATTGGCTACGCCCGAAAGGGCTTAAACCCGGGTTAGACATACTAACACAGAAGGCAGCTCGGTTCTAATAGTTTTAGTTCATCTTGTAAAAACAATGATGACTCACTTAAAACAACGCGACACACTTTACTCAATATTACAACTCCGCAGAATTATTGATTGGCAAGTATTATAATTCGTAATTAATTAAAAAGATTCATTATACTCCGTACAAAAGTCACGACCGCTTAGTCTCGAGTCTAAGAAACTTCTATCCTGTTTATTATTTACTTGAGGTTCACTTTTAGTTAAACTACGATGAATAGATAAGATTTGAAAATATTTATCGTCAAAATGTATCCTGGAGCGTATTATCTGCATGATCAGGATCATTTAAAAGCTCCAAAACGATCTGATGAGCACTTTCAAAGCTATCTAGAATATGTTTGAGTTCCTGATAATAAGAAAGAAATAAATTCCGTTGTGAATCATCACTCATTGCCAATGTACACTTACCTATTTCCAATGCCTTATCCAACCGCTTAATAGCTAAAGCACGATTTCTACGTAACTGTGATAAATCTTGAACTGTATATTCATTCTCCGTAGAGTGGGATTTCGATTTCTTAAAGCAACTTTGTTTACGAGACGAATGTTTACTTAACAATGACATGATGAAAACAATTAGCAAGATCGGTTACTGATAACGAATAGTCGGCGATACAACGTTCCAACAGATGGGCGCTGTCTGCTTACAAAGATGTAAACAAGATAAGAACACGAGTACTTACGCTAATCGGTAGTAATATTTATTTAATTTTGGTCGTGTGTATGTATATCTACAGATTATAGACGGTGTAAAAAGCGCAACATAAATCCTTTG
This sequence comes from Autographa pulchrina, assembly GCA_905475315.1. Classification (NCBI taxonomy): domain Eukaryota; kingdom Metazoa; phylum Arthropoda; class Insecta; order Lepidoptera; family Noctuidae; genus Autographa; species Autographa pulchrina. The sequence continues at coordinate 15,188,219 of FR997764.1, read as the reverse complement.
TTCAATTTAAGTTAATTTTTTTTTTTTTACACCTACCTTCGAATTAAAATGTCACACGAAGAAAGGACTTTTATGACCGATATTTTAACGATCCTATACGATACCGAAAACAGTGTAATATCAAGCACCGAAAGCAAGATTGATTGCCTAATATTGAGATCCTACAATAACTATAGAGGTTCAACTGGGTTAAAAAATGAGTGGTAATGGCGGGTCCCGGGTTTCGGCACCATAAAATGTGCAGTCGCGATAAAAACGATGAGTTAACCGCACATCTGGGACAACCTAAGAGGCTGGACGATCACACAAACGATGTTCTTATGAAAATACAGCAGTAACAAACTAAAACACGTGCACGTACCTTGGTCTGCTATGTCTGCTGCCGATGATCCGCCGGCGATATAATTCCACCACAGTTGATTGCTGAATGTCACGAGCTGCTCGGAATATTGATTCCCAGCAGAATATCGGTCGAGTTGACGCGTTTTAAGGGTTTTCTTGAGAGAGATCGCGAAGTGCGCGCGCGTGCAAGATGGTGAGAAAAGATTGTCGATAGGGGGGCGGTTTGTCCGTTAACGGTAGTGACGTCATGACAGATGCAGCAGTAGCACCAATCGGATAACGAGTACGGCACGTATTACAACTGTCAGAACAGTTGTGATTGCCACTGCTGAAAATCGATAAGAACATCGTGTGTTGCCCGTGGTGAAATTTAAACGATCTTATTTTAGTCATTTGTATGATGACGAAACAGTAAGGGTATATCGAAATTTTTAATTTTTTTGTTATGTTTGTTCGGGCATAATTTCCGAAATAGTACCATTGATATTGAAGAGTTTTACACTAGTGCCAATAACTTCGTCCGACAGACATACTTGAACTAATTACTTCTACTACTAGGTACTAATTGGATTTATGTTGTAATTATTGCTTAAATCTCAAATTTAGGGATTTTTGCGGTAAAAATGTTTATTTCAAAATTCATTTATTGTACGTTCATGAATACGTACGTACAGGGTTTTCTTAACAGCCTGTATATTATATCAATGTGCCCAATTATTTGGGGTCGGCGAAATGCGTATTCGGTTTCTATTCATCTTTACTACTCTTTATCTCAGCATTCACTCCTTTCTTTCTCATATCAACTTTCACACAATCCATCCATCACTTTTTCGGTCTTCCTCTGCTTGTACACCCATTCACAATCATACCTTCGCAAATACATACTGCACACAAACAGAGATTTGACGATCAGCTAAAATGTTATTGTGAAGTAAACATGACTATGCGGAAATGAAATGTTCTAGATTGGTATGCAAGCGTGTGTTAATAAAAAAGTCAGATAATCGAGCCTGGATAGAGAGCGTATCGACATTTCCTCCATCCTGAGCAGGCTCTGGCAACACTGAACTTTCTGGGGGACCGCTCCAGGTATCTTTTGATTGTTAGTCATTGTGGTATAGGTTCGTCCGGCAGGTGTTCGTAACCTAGCGACAACGTGAAGTCTCTTAAAAACCCAGTGGTGAAACCCGCTTGAGTAAAATTCTCATAAAAATTGGCCGACCTTGCGAAACGTGTGCACTAAAAACAGTGATGATAACACGTCTAAGTTATGCTGAGGTAATGTTCATGTGTTGGAGCGTGTTGTGTCGCGACTCGCGGTAGAAGTAAGAAAGCGCGTCAACACGCGTCACGTTAATAATGTAATTATTTCTTGTCATACTAAAAGTATGTATTCGATACACTTCTGACGCGTCACGACACACCACCATACATGGAATATAATATAATTAGGCGGTTAAAATTTGCGGTGGTTGAGCCGTAGTGTGGTCGTAGAAAAATTCCGATTTTAGTTGTTTGCTATTTTTTTTTTTTTTTTTTTTTTTTTTTTTGCCGCCGGGTTTATGCCGAGCGGCTATGCCGCCGACAATACAAGCCGCCGCGCGCCGGCACAAGCCGCGCTAAGTCGCCAAGCATCAATCTGCATCTGCTCGAATGCCAGGAACGAACTGACGCCGGCAAGCCGCGTGACAAGCCGGCACACCCCGGCGGCCATGCCGGCGGCTCCTTTGTGCGGCAAAGCCGGCGGCTTTGAATGCCGCCGGGCGCACGGCCGCGGCGGCTTGGCCGGCGGCTCGCCCGGCGGCCCTGCCGCCGGCACTGTGTGTAGGAGCCTAACTTATTTTGATCGGGTTTCATTGGAGTAGCGTTCAAGTTGTGATCGATTAGTGATCGAGTTGTGCTTTACTTGCTAGGTCAGGGAGTATTAGGTTTGGTTAGGGGGAATGAATTTAAATAAAATAACCTTTGAAGACATAGTAATATTTACTTAGATAGGTAAGTACTCGAAAAATTTCAAAAATACACTAATCACCCGTGTTGAATCACAATACGAACCCTAAGAGCTATCGTACAAAAAAAAAATATTGACAGGCGAAACCGACGAGCAAGTCACCGTGTCGCCGAGCAGGCTCGGCGGCGGCGACGGCCGAAATAGATTTGTCTACGAAAATTATTGTCGATCTAGCGACGCCGGCGGCGGCACCCACCGACACAGCGTCGGCTAGAGCGGGCGGCGCGGCGTGTCCTCGGACAGCGCGGCCAGCGGCTCGGGCCGCGTGCGGTAGCGTGGAGCCGGGGCGCGCACCGCTCCGCCCACCAGCAGCGCCAGCGGTTCGGGCGGGGACGCCGGCGCCGACGCGGGGCCCGCGCCTGCCGCCGCCGCCGCCAGCGTCTCGCCGCGCTCCAGCGACCACTGACGCCGTAGCGGACGCCGCCCGTTGCCCAAACACCTGCAGTAAGTCACAGAAACCTATTTAGATTATCCAGTAGTCTTTGTTTAATAGGTAGGTCTAAATAACTGTTCTATAGCTTTTATAATAATTAAAATTTTATACAGAAAAGCTACCTGTATCGCGAGTACTGCGCGCTGTGGTCACCGACCGGGACGGCGTGCAAGGCGGCGGCGTGAGGGGCGGGGAGCGCGGCGGGCTCGCTCGGGTCCTCGAGCGGCGCGGAGCTGTCGGCGCGCGGCGCGGGGCTGGCGCTGCCGGTCGGCGGTGGCGGTGGCGTCGAGCTGGGCGCCGAGGATGTCTCGCTCTCGTTTTCGGCGTCCGTTTCAAATAACACTTCCTCCGACCTGGTGAACCGGTAAGTCTTTAATTTTCAAAGAAGCACAAAATAATATAAGCATAGTATTTGTAGACCACTGCATTTATGGGATCCAGAAATGGTTGTTCCAAGTATGTGTTTTCTGTGTATGTAAATTAGATGTTTGCAAAATCTTCCACTGCACGGTTAATTTTAAACATATCGGGAATGGCAATATTATGTACCAAACGACATTTTGGCAATTTTACTCACCACCATCGCGCCAGAGCGTTTCAAAGTTTATATTTTAATCGTAAAAAAAACGTCTATTAGAGCGCAGCTGGATAATAGGGAATACTACTAGTTATTAAGTACATTACCAAACATACAAATATTGCGTCCAAAATATAAACCATTAAGTACGCAAAAAAATATTATTAAAATCACTATAAATTTTGAGCCATTCAATCGCGGCCATTTTGGCGCGCTTGTTCGTGATGTCACTATACGCGAGTTCGCTGTCAATAGCTGAGTGTTTGGTTCACAAAATTACTAAAAAATAAAGAAAGTATGTGAAAATCGTTTGAATTACCATGAAAAAGCATAAAAACCATATTATAAACTAGCTGTGCCTGCAACTTCGTTCGCGTGGATGACGAAGCTTATCAATGAGTCTTTAACCATAAAGGCTGCACACGCGACGGAAGCTTCAAAAATTGAGTAACTTCTCCCGTTTTCCCAACATTTCCCTTCACTGCTCTGCTCCTATTGATTTTAGCGTGATGAAAAGTATACTATAACCTGCCCAGGAGTATGAAGAATAATTGTACCAAGTTTCGTTAAAATCCGTCGAGTAGTTTTTGTTTCTATAACGAACATACAGACAGACAGACAGACAAAAATTTTACTGATTGCATTTTTGACATCAGTATCGATCGCCAATCACCCCCTGAAAGTTATTTTGAAAATATATTTAATGTACAGAATTGACCTTTCTACAGATTTATTATAATAGAAGATATTCTGTCGTTCCTATCTGCCCCAATAACATTAACACTGCACCTGACAAAGTATATTTCCCTCATCCGAAAGGTGAAAACTAAGGAAAAAGTGATGCAAGGCGATGACAAGAGGCAATGCATTGTGTTTGAGCTGTTTTTAGTGTTGTGAAGAACATTTCGATGTAAGGATGTTATAAAAGTTATAAAATACATAATCATTCTTACGTTTACCTTATGCCTTGATCCCTCTTTACAGGCTAGTCTCTACCCTACTTACCTATACTATAGGCTCCGTTAGGTACTTGTTTTGTTTACAAACCTCTACAAAAACATAACCTAGTTTACGAAAAGTTGTAAAGATATTCTTAAGAATTCTTACTGGATATTCTAAATTTATCCTCAAACTCAAAACTCAAACTCAAAACTTTTATTTGCTTTCCACAATGGTATTAATAGGTGGTAAGTAAAGAATATATAGTACTCCTTATGCATGTATGAGTACAAGTATTACTGATTAATAAAAACGTACGTAAATAAAATAAATACGGTAGCCATCGGAAGATTATCCGACTGTGCTTTTACGAAACCGGTTTCAGTGATTCCCTAAGTCCTTCCTTGCAAATAATTAATACTTTGAACACAAAAAACTATTAACTTAATATAAAAAACAGCGACACCATACAATAATAATTATTCCTCAATACAATTATAATAGCTTGTTGACAGCAGACGTCTCGTGTGAATCTCGTGTGAATCACGTTTTCTCCCACCAATAGTGTTGCGTTTTTGAAATTTGCGCGGAAATTTTGAAACAGCCACTTTTTAATGATTATAGGACAATGGGCAAAACTGTATGGAGCTTGTCCCATCGGCGGCCACGTCTGTAGGTACTATTTATTTCCCAGCAGGCAATTATGTACCTACCTATATAATAAGATAACAAAAGATTATTTCTGTCACTTCCATGGATAAATAGTTATAGATAGATAATGTTTAATAAAAATATCGAATTAAATCATTTAAAGGAATTATTAGGTACAGTTTGTATATTAAATACAATATTTTGTACAACTCGCGATGGTGTAACATTGATGTAATAATTAATTTAAGTATATAATTATGTTATTATATACGTATTTTACACATATTAGAAAATGATAGGATAAAAAAAAAATTTTCATAAAGGTGTTGATTTATTGAAATGAAAACACGTATTTCAGATTACAATAACACAATATTGTACATAACTTAATTACTACAATATGATTGGAGTTTAATCATCGTCAAAGATTTTGCATTTAAGCCCAACATTTTATTTACTTTATTGAATGATGCATACGTCAGTAAAATAAACAAAATGCAATGACTATTCGTCTGTTTTGTATAAAAAATCAAAAAATGTAGCAAGAAAAAAATATGGTACCTCTTTAAAATAGTATTTTATCTGTGTCTTTTTTTCCCAATGATATTTACTTAATCGTACTCCTTGAACAATATTTGCTCTTAAAGCACTCACCTATCAAATGATACTAATTTCATTGGTGGCCGCTGATGGGCCAGAATGCCCATTGTCCTTTCAATGATTTGTTAAATTAAAATAAATTTAAAAAAATAATTGTATACTTAGTAGTGTGTTTTCAGCAAAAATAAAGATTACGAAAAAAAATATTTTTTGGTAGGTACATATTTAAGTCACGTTCATATTCACCAATATCAAGATAATTACGTATTGATAATACAGGGGCCCGAGTCTGCTATTTACACTCCGTAACAGTGCGCTCATAGTTGCATCGTCCGGCGGCGCTCGGGCCCTCTCGGGTGCACTCGGGCCGGTTCGGGCGCGTTCGGGCCGCCCGAACGCGCACGAGTCGCGCCCGAACCGGCCCGAGTGCACCCGAGATGGATTAATACCGACGTAAAATAATTGACACTCATGAAAATTCCAAAAAGTTATTTGTGATCGTAAACCTCAGGTATATCACCCTTTGGGGTCGGACAAGATTTTCTTAACATTTTGCATAAAACTACTTCGTTATGTTCTTAAGGTTTTTAAATCAAAATGAAAAATACTAAATCATAATTAATAGGTACTAGCTACCTACTTGAGGTTAGGTAAAAATAACCAATAAGTTTTCTTTAAACGGGTACAATTTACTGACTGTAGCGGCGGTGGCGTGGGAAGCGGCTTGTCGAAGCCTTCTTTGCCGAGCAGCCAGTACGTGTGCATGGCGCCCTTGCCCTTGATCTGCGTCAGGCCGCGCGAGCGCAGGCGGTAGCTGCCGGCGGCCTCCAGACGCTCGGCCGTGGCCGCCGACACCTGGATGCGCCAAGCCGCGCCCGTGGACTCCATGCGCGAGGCCGTGTTCACGGTGTCGCCGAACAGGCAGTAGCGCGGCATGGTGAGCCCCACCACGGCGGCGCAACACGGCCCCGTGTGCAGCCCGATGCGCAGGTGCAGCGGCGTGTCCGGCAAGTGGCGCAGGCGGAAGCGGCCCGCCAGGTGCAGCAAGTGCAGCGCCATGGTGGCCACGCTCTCCGCGTGGTCGCGCGTGCGCACCGGAAGCCCGCCCACCACCATGTACGCGTCGCCGATGGTCTCCACCTGGCACAAGCCGCGGGTGTTAGGCAAGGCAGCAGAGCCGGCGCAAGCTCGGGCACGGAGCGGTACCTTGTATACGCGGTACTGCTCAATGGCGGCATCGAAGGTGGTGTACAGGTCGTTGAGCAGGTCCACCACCTGCACGGGCGTGGAGCGCGCCGCCAGCGCCGTGAAGCCTACGATGTCGCTGAAGTAGATGGACACCTCCTCGAACTCCTCCGGCTCCACGCGCGACCCCAGCAGCAGCCGCTCTGCCACCGACCTGCCAAACAGCACACTTTTATTCCGTCCTAACTAAGCACCGCGCTTTCACCAGCGTTCTTCTCATTTCCGTTACGGAATACATAATTATTTTATCAAAATCCGAATTTGACCCTAATTTCATCGACGTTTGCCCGCAATCATAAATATTTCCTCCCAGAAAACTCCCCAAGTTACTCTTTATACACTCAGTCAAGAATTTCTTTATCAATATTATTATAAGCCCGGCCGTTCAGATTTAAGATTAGCCGGATCAGACAGTCTGATAAACCGAATGAATTAATGAATGAATATTTGTTTTCATGATGATGTAGGTACTTACTATACGTAGGTACGTACCTACTTATAATGAACGTGGCTTATAAATTATTTGGTGGTAACTGAACTACCATTAGACCAATGATGATATGTAGACGTGTTTACATTCATCTGATAATTCTAGTCAATACCTAGTGTTTAAATAATTGCCTGGTAACGGTCTGTAAAACCATACAAGACATGTGAGTGCAGTCTTTTTGACACATAGGTATAAGGGCGCAGTACCTGGGAAGCATCCTGTTGAGGAGCTGTTCAGTTTTCTTCTTCTCCATATCAAGCTGTTCCGTTCGTTCCTTTATTAGCTCTTCTAAATTATTGCTATATTTTTCAAGCATTTCAAACATGGAGTCGACAATGTTAATCTTTCTGGAACATAAAAAAAATGGTAATTAATAAAACTGGCAAGAAAATAGGCAAGAAAATAAGAAGTATTGTCGTAGGCGGCAATAGTGTGTGTAGCCGCACCTGCCGCGGTGCAGGTGCCGGAAGATGTCGTGCAGACGGTGAAAGTCCGGGCGCAAGTCCGGGGCCTCGCTCCAGCACTGGCGCATCACGCTCACGGCGTCAGGCGGCGCCGCGCCCATGGACACGGACGGCCGGATCAGCGGCGGCGGCCGGGACACCTTCTCCACGATCTCTGAAACAGGCAGGAACATGGCTAGTGCTCGCCCGTGCCGCGCCGCGTCCGGCATCGCGCCGCGCCACGCACAACTTACCGTCGGGAGTAAGTGCGAGCATGCAGTAGGGCTCGCCGCGTACTATCACCTCTTGCATAATTATTGCAAACGAGAACACATCTCCGGGCTGAGAGCCGCGTCCTCCGGCACACGCCTCGCGCAAAAGTTCTGGCGCTGTCCACAGTAAATCTACGAACAAAAATAATACTAGAATAATATAAACATTGTGAATATATAAACAAAAAATAAACAATAAACAAACAAAACAAAAAATACATAATATAAAACGATTTCACACTCATTTCGCCAGGTTCCAACTACGACAGTGTTCAGGGCAAATATTTATTTATTTTATGTTTGAAACTAGCTGTACCCGCGACGTTGTTCGCTTATATACCTATCATTCATCTTTATGAATAAATATTTGACTGATATAGAGGGCCACTAACACGAACTGCCTACTGCCGAGTAAATTTTGTCACAAATGTTGCTGTTTGTATAAATTCTCAAAATAAAAAAGTACCATCGTCATAAATATATAATTAGCTTACCGCTAAAAATTTTAAGGATTGGTTTTGATGCTACTTTGTTTAAAAATTTTAGATTTATCTTCCAAGTCCAGAACCGTGAGAAAAAAATAAAATTTTCATGGTGGCTTTCGAAGTCAATGTCCAAAATATGTCTACCTTGGGCAGTTTTGAACTGACTCTTTTATCTTCTTTTTTATATATGTAGTATGTTTTCTCTTTTGTGCTTTAGTTGCCCAGTTGGTTACAATAATTGAAGGTCAATGTTTTTGTATTGAGTCTACTGAAAGCAGCTGTCGCTCTAGACAGTAAATGGCAAAGGGCACCCAAAAACCGAATCCATAATTTAAAAAATTAGTCCATTTTTTATGCTATAGTTCTCGTTGGTACCGTAGTCCCTAGTGAGACTACTGGGCGCGAGGTTTTGGTGCGAAACCTCGAAATTGAACTACGCCGTTAAATTGAGAGTGGATATCAGATAGGCAGTGACTGACATGAGACCCATGAAACTGAAAGAGGAGGTAGTTACAAAAAGTTGACGTACGGTTTGAGAGGCGCAGTGGCAGAATTACCAAAACTGTGTTTAAAATTATTTGTTTGGAAAGATTAAGTAATAGCTGTCCAAGGACAATCTCATTCTACCCTGATTAAAGTCAGAGGCTGTATCCTGTACAATTTGCTTAATTAAGTGTAAGGTGCAGCATAAGGTGATGGGCTTATACCGTACATATATTTTAAAATGTAGAGAATGCGATAGAAAGTTTATTTTATTTAGGGTTTTGGCCCAAACTTCCGGTAATAGGGTACAAAAACTTTATGAAATTTAAACACATAAATAAAACGTCATGTACGCATAAAAACCTACATGAGAAGCAAGCTACCTTTTAAAGAATATTAAAGAGGTAGTACATACTAAAGATTGTGTGATAAAAAGATCATTGGGTTTTTGGGTAAAAGAAAATAAATAACAAATACAAAAAGATCTTGTCCATGGAATATAATATAGATGACCAATAGAAAACATTACACATTATGTTGGAAAAATAGTTAAAAAGTGGATTAAAGTTTTTAACCAACTATAAAGTGATCTATGGGGAAGCTTACGTTTTCAAGTCAGAAGCGAATGCGTAAATTTCCAAGCAAATGGCCAGGACATTTACGCCTGAATCACTTTACGGTATATGCCATGCACGTTTGTTCCTTCATGATCAGCAATGAGAAACAAACTTACCAACGGAGATTAGTAAATACAAACACTAAATAATTGTAAGTTTATATATCGGTTGAGAAAAAATTCACGACTTAAAGATGTCGTTTATTGCGACTAAAAATACAACAAAATGTTACAAATATTTTTTTACTTAAAAACGATACTACTACGATAAAAAAAGGACTCATGAAAAAAAATACAAACATTAACAACCGGATTTGAACTTGCAGCAAGATCACTCATATCCAATCGTTCAACCGCCAAGCTGTTTACTTCGATAGCTAGTTCACTAAAATATAGGTACTAATCAAACTGAAGATTGCTATGGCTACCTTAGTCTGCCATGGTTACCCTCTTGTTTATCTGTCAATAATGCCAATTTATGTGTGCAGTTGAGAAAATGATTTTGGAAATTTAAAGCTCCACTCCTTATCAGCTAGATTCAATAGCATGTTTCAACATAGCTAACAACCATCTACGATTTCTTGAAAACAACCTCTCAATTTTTTACACCATTCGATTAAGTAGTTTATGTTTGATACTGTAACATAAAATCTGACCCCCGGCAAAAGAGAGTTGTTATGCAATTACTGTACTGAATTGCGTGTTGTAATATTTTACTTCTTGAACTCACTAAATTAATCATATCTTTTGATAGAGTGAACCGATTTCGATGAAACAAAAACTAAGTTATACCTCAAGTTGTGTATAATTTTTGTATATAGACATTGTCTGCATTGAATTCGTAGATTTTACGTGATGTGTGCACAAACAAACAGACAAACAGACAAACAGACAAAAATTTAAAAAATGATGGAAATGGGTTCTGTTAGTAATCCTTTAACATGCTGGCTATTTTTTTTTTCAATTTCTTCAATGTACAAAAATGACTTTTCTACAGATTTATTATATGTATAGATAGATTAAGCCAATACTGTCCCGCTGCAGGGCAAAGACCTCGAATTCCTCTTTCCACACACTTCTGTTGACAGCTAGATTTTGCCACTTCTTTTTGAATCCGTCGAGTTTATCCCTCCGCTTTGATCTTTTACGAGACATTCGTTGGGAATATTACTTAAAAAAATAACATTTTCATAAAAAAAATCACCCTTATTTTCCCCCTAAAGGTAAAATTTCCAAAATCCCAAATTTTCACCTTGAGTGTGAAAGAACTTTTTTTTTAACTTATCCGGTACTTAGCCATTGCGCCGGTATGTCAGTCAGTCAGTTATTCTTAAGAGATTTATTTCTTTGTGTCTATAAGAAAATCAATAAATACCTCTAGCCGTGCGGTGCGGATGCGGTAGTCCCTGTGCGTGAAAGAGCGCGGGTAGGCCGTAGTCCGTGACGCGCAGAACCCAGCGCGAGTCCACCACGCAGTTGCGGGACGAAAGGCGGCCGTGCACGCGCAGCGGGGATGCGTGCAGGTACCGCATGCCTTTCACAAGGTCTGTGAGCAGCGACAAGCGGAAAGTCCAGTCAAGCTTGATGACGTCTGCCATCAAAACATCCTCCAGCGACCCGCGCCAGCAGTTGTCAAACACCAAGGCCGGTCGCAGGTCGCACAGACATCCTAAATAAAATAAATAAAATATACCAAAACAAAAAATACGAACTATAGCGTCAACACACATGCTTGGTTGTATATTTACCAATAAAAGGATTTAAATTTTCATGGCGCAGATTTTGCATAACAAGTAAAACATCTGTTGCTTTGCGCTTGAGCTCGAGCCCGGCTGTCGCTGGCAGGTACTTCACATGAACGACGTCGCCCTGAAATAGATGTTAGTCAAGTAATAAAAGACAAGGTGCCACGAAACAAATGTGCAACAATATGTAGGTTGAGATCTGCGAGCGGGTACCTTGTAGCGGATGCGCCGGTCCACAGCTACGCGGTTGACGCTGCACGTGGAGGAGGGCGCAGAGGGCGCGCGGGGAGCCACACAAGGAGGCTGCTTGAGCAGATCGGGCCGCTCTAGCTCGGGTCCACCGAATTCATGAAGCTGCTGCAGCCAGCAAGAGAGCATGGTCTCCATGCCTTCGCCGACGCGCCGCCGCTCATCCACCGGGAAAGTGAAGTCGACGGGAGCGAGCACGGCATCGCGACGTCGTCGGCGGCGGCGGCGGCGCGTGGCCGCCCAGCGCAGCAGCAGCGCAGTGCTGGTGGCCAGCGCCAGGGCGCCGCATGCGGCCACGGCGGACAGCGCAGCCGCGTTGTTGGGTTCCGCGTCGGGGACAGTCTCGCCCATCGTGCTCCATCCGTCTAATGACACCGTCACGTTCACTAGCTCCACGGTTGTCACCCACTCATCGGACAATTCGAGCGACCTTGTAGATATGGTGCTGAGTACAGCTGCGGGGCTCCACGTGCCAGTTGAACTGTTTGATCTTTCATATAAGTAGAAGTCGATTTTAGTGGTATCCAATGAAGAGTTTTCAGCCCTAATTTCATTTTCAACGGCTTCAAGTAATTCGTCATATATTCCGACATCATCCGAGTGCTGTGGCCTAGCAAGAAGCTCATCCGTGAGTAGCAATAGTCGTTGAAAAAATGTGACTTCAATTTGTGGCAGTAGTGAATCAATATGATCTGCCCGAAAACCGGAGGGCAGCACTTGAGCCTCATCGCGTTTATTTCGGTGATTTAATTGGATTGTAGTATTGTAGCTGAGATCGACTATTTTCTTTTTCTGATTATGCTTAGGTTCTTGACTAAGGGATTCCATATTTTTATGATTGACTGAATCAGGAGATGTGCGTCTGTTTGCTGCAGGATGTTTAGATGAATTTCTTTTATATCGTACATATGATTCACCTAATACTAAACTGATATTGTTTAATCTGAAAGCGTTATTAGTTTCATTGTTCGTAGAGAGAGGCATGGGCTCGCACTCCTCTACATGCAGAACCAACGCCAGCGGGCCCACACCTGCCGCGCCGTGGACCGCGCCGGCCGCTCCCGCCACGGCAGAACGCCGAGAGGCACACAGGATCACAACTGAAAAGGAAGGCATCTTACTGATTGTTCGAGTGTTGCTCAAGAAATCTGTTCTCATGTAAATGTCTAACCGTCAGGTTTGCGCGCTAATTCTTCTGGACAAATCGAAGCATGGCGTACTTCCAAGCCCGCGGTGGAGAGTGTGAGAGCGAGCACCTGTAGCGCGGCGTTGCACTCGGAGCGCGGCGGCGTGGGCGGCAGCAGCGCGCGGCGCCAGCCCAGCCGCGCGGCCAGGTGTGCCACCGCGGCCGCGCGCGCCTCGCCCGCCGCGCACGCCGCCGGCCGCGACCGCCGCAGCGCGCGCGCCGCCGCCACCAGCGCGCCGCACACCGCCGCGCCCGGGCACCCCACACTTAGCACCGAGCCGCCCTCGCTCAGTGCTGCGAGGGCGCCTAGAGTTACCGACACCTTCCAGTCAGCTCCGCACGTGTCTGAACGACGGATACTACATTAGGTCCTAGAATCGATCGACTCATGCTTTGATTACCAATAAATTTTCGCACCTTCTCACCTTCGTAGCTTAGAAGTCGCACTGCTCGGCGGTTATAGAGAGCGCGCGCTGGAGCATAGCTAAGAAGGCGCGCCTCGTCGAACACTGTGTGGAGCGGGGCATCGCAGGCAGCGCGCAGCACGAGCAGCAGCGGCGGCGGCGGCGGCGGCGCGGGCGCGGCGCGGAGGGCGGCGGCGGCGAGCGCGGCCAGCAGCGGCAGGAGCGCGCGCATGGCGCCCCTCACGCGGCGACCGCCATGCGCCGCGCCGCGACCCGCCTCGCTCCACTGACTCGCGCGCTCCGCTGCACGGGATCAAACGATACCTCACCGCCGCGCCGTACCTGTTTCGTTTATAGCCACGATCGATATCATATGGGTTCAGTACTGCTACATATATATTTATAAGCTAATGTATGAGAGAACTTTCGAAAACTCAAATTAGCTGATCGTTAATTACAGTAACCTACGTTGACGATGTTTGAAACTTTTCTTCTGTAAAGCGTCGATGAATTGTACACTGGAGTCGTAGTGTTAACGTAGTTTGTCGTCGTATGTGTATCGCCTGCGACTTCAATTCATTCAAGTTCATAAATGTATGTTACCTACTCTTGATATTTAGGGTACCAATATAACGATTTAAATAATATTATCACATATAGTTCCCTCTGCCAGGTAAAGACAACTTTTCTACAGGAAAAGAACGAGAATTCATAACAAGGTTTGCTCAATTGCTAGTTGACGGTTTTAAATAGGACTAAATTTAATAGGTAGCATACCTTGAAGGTCAATCACTAAACTGCCCGCCCTTCATCACTTCCTAAATGGTCTAGCTGTGGAGAAGTCTTAGTTCTTAAAATAATTACGGGTGCTAATTAAACGGGCCTTTTGGTCTAGTGGTGAGTGACCCTGACTGCTATACCGGAGGTCGTGGGCTCAATTCCCACCCAGGACAAATCTTTGTGTGATGAGCAAGATCATTTGTTCTGTGTCTGGGTGTAATTTATCTATAATATTTGTGTATTTAGAAATTTATAAGTATGTTTATCAGTTGTCTGGTTACCATAAACCAAGCTCTGCTTAGCTTGGGATCAGATAACCGTGTGTGAGTTGTCCCGGAATATTATTATTATTAAACAAGCTTTTTTTTAATAGTACCTTTCGCCTCCAATAAACTAGAATGCATTCCAAATTACTAAGTCAACCTAATGAGCGTCTGGTTTTTTTAGATCTAAATTTGTAACATTCAAACAACAAACTTCTAAAATATTAATATTATGACATCAAAAAACCGTCCAAGTGCGAATCAGACTTGCGCATTAAGGGTTCCGTACCACCATTCGAAAGAAGTGCTGGGTTACTCATTGTAGGTTAGGTGCCTGAGGTCATACCGAGAGTTCCGCACATATTATAAATAGTTCAGGAATTGAGCTCTTAGTTGTTTTTTTTTTTAATTAAACCCCTTTTTTAATAATTCAATTCTATTTTAAGGCCGTTATACTTCTTCTATAAATGTATATTATTTCATTTTAGACTTAAAATTCATTGACATTTAATCAACGTTTATAACTAACTCTTTTTTATCCAAAATACATATACAAATATTGTAAAAAATATATCACACTGAGACTTAGATAGTATACGAGGTTTGGCGCAAAATAATTTCAGACCGAAAGTCACGTATACGGGGGAAAATAAAGTAATATAAAAACAAAAAAATAATGACTATGTTTTTCATGAATACCTTGCAAAGTAAGCCCGCAAACTTTCAATAAACTTGATTCTACCATCTTTAAGTTATTCCATATTGATACTTTGTGGGCCCTTCCTGTGAAGTTGTGATTTTGCAGTCTGGCCCTTATACATACGATGATACGACCCGTCGTATTAGAGAGAGAGTTGTCTAAGAGTTCTTGTATGAGGTTCGGCGGAGAGTCAAATAAACACGTAACTACGTTACATAAAACTACTTATAAACCTAAATGACTGACAGCTTTATTTGGTAATATTGCACATTTTATTTCCTGAATGACCACCACACAATCCGTCTTCTCTAAATCTATTTGATAAGTGGATGGATTCTCTATTTAAATAATAGGCCAAAAACAAAGTTCGGCGGAATTCATTAAAAAAAATTGTAAAGATTCATACACATTTTCATCCTTCATTTGGCCACAATATTTTAACTATCATTCAGCCCTTGCTTTCAATGCGTTCTACCTAACTCTGAAAATTACTTTATCAAAATTGCTTGAGTGGAGTAGCATCAAAGATGCGTAACAAATGGACAAAGCAACATCGGCATTTACCTGTAGGTACTATTATGAAGTATGATTGAGGTAGATACAATTCTACGTGGAAAGGAAGAAATTGAGTACTGTCTTCCTGTCACTTGCAATCTCGCGGGTTTTCTACACAACCGATTATGATAAAGTGTTGCATGGAGTTGGGTTTATTTGTCTTAATATTTGAATACATTATCGTTTTTTTTCATACAGTTTAGTGTCAACGTGAGAAATAGTTGACAAAAAACTCTGGTAAAAGCGAAAAATAAAAAATTATCAATCTTTATTGCAACAATAGCAATAGGAGTACAATTAGACAAACGCGCTCCTTATAGAATAGACGTAGGTAAATATTGTCAATGAGTGTGCCAGCCAATCTCAGAATGCACCCAGGAAGTAAGTGACCTATAAGCTGCTTTCTGTACGCGAATGAATACTATTACAAGATAACGAATGAATACTGTTGCAACTAGATTTATCGCTTTAAAAATCCTCAGTCTGCTACGAACAGCCCGTAGACGAAGTTTCGTAGCAACTTGCTACGTACTTCATGCTACAATAAGCTTAATTACACTTAAACTAGTCTACAGTTAATTCAAATGGCCATAGGAAATAATAAATACGGATGGCAAAGTATTGGCTTAACATAATAAACCTAATAATTTATCAAATATGCTTGATACAAACTTCATACTACATTACAAAATGCATTTAGTCCCTCTCTAAACATTCACAGGTCTAAGTGTGAAAGACACTAAAATCGCTTTTGATCTGAAATCGTGTTCGACCAGAGCTTTAATAAGCACACTGCGACAGCCGAGCACCACATCAGAGCTGATGACCGCAAGCAGAGCGGCGCGCGGCTGCCGGCACTCCGCACAGTACACACTGCTCTAAGCATTTAAGCAGAGATTTAACACTTATGTGTAACACATTTCAGTTAAGTTTTGAAAGCCTTAGCAACGTGACATATATAGCTGCGAGGTGCTGATGCATGAAACCAGGAGAAAGCTATTCATAACAACGGAAGATTGATAACAACTTACAGCGAAAACGATGCAGTCGCACCACGGGTTTAATTTTTGATACACATATTCTTGAAATCACACTCAAAGTTATCATTTGGTAAAAACAACAAATAACTTTTGGCAATTTTTGATGGTAACTATAAGGTTCATCTCTGTCGTGTGTAGCTTTAATACTGGGCAGTACTGATGAAAATGTGAAAAATAACCTTTGAAACTGTTCTCCGAGAGCTGCACTCTCGTGAAATGCGTACAACGGCGCGGAGCTCTCGCGATGTAGTGGCGGCACGCTCAGGTCGCGAGGGCCAGCGTGGGCCAGCGTGGGCCAGCGAGGGCCAGCGGGCGGCCGGCGAGCGACGGCGGCGCTCCGGCGCGGAGTGCGGCGCGCTGGCTGCGGCGCACCCGGCCGGCGCCGCGCCGGCTCGCGCATGCGCGCCTTGCTCGGCTCCGGCCGGAGCCAGCAGGCGGCTGGCGTCCGCTGAAGCCTCTTGTCGCGTCGTTTGGTGAATCGTTATTCGCAGCCCTTTATAGGGACGTTTGCTACTACTGGGGTTAAACAGCCATATCTTTGTGGCTCTATTTCACACGGTATTCTCAACTTGCAGCACTCGTAGTGCTAATAAAGACTAGATACTTGGAATACGTACATCTAAATAAGTTATAAAAAATTGTCAGAGTTTATTATCAAAGTTATCGTCGTAAAGGTTGTGCAGTAGGTCTCTTCTGTCTTTTTAACCCATGGCGCAAAAAGAGGGTTGTTTTAAATTTGACGTGTGTGCAAGTTATCGTTAATTTCCTTAATTTGTACATAATCAAAATTTTAATTTTCTTGTTGACTGTGATCGAAAAACAGCGTTGGATTTCAGGGGTAGTCCCATACAAAATATAATCAGAACAATTTTTGTCTGTCTCGACAGGAAATGTTGTGTCTAAATGAGACGCTGGTCTCGTTGTAAGGATCTTATTTTTTTGTTAATATATCCGTTTCTCGGGAAGCACGTTAAGCCGTTGGTCCCGACTATCACACGTTGATCTTTGGCAGTCGTTAAGTAAATTCTGACAACCAGTCTTACTATGGGGTATCCCATCGTAAGACTGATTGTCAGAATTTACTTTTACTGTTTTAGTGTTACGCAATGTGTTGTGGAGGTCATATAATCGCTCCATGTAAAATACCTTACACAGCTTAATAATTGGGAAAAGACTAGGCACATGATGATGATGATAATGATGATATCAAATAGGAAACAAAAAAGAAATGGATGGATTGTATAAAAGATGATATGAAAAAGAAAGGAGTGAATGTAGAGATGAATGAAAGCTGAATACGCCTTCGCCGACTCCAAATAATTGGGAACAGGACCGGAAGATGATTATATTAAATAGGCAAAGATTGACAATTTCCATTGCCTAAGTTTGCCGCCACCGAGGAAAGGCGGGCGGAGAGACTTTTGAAATTTCGGTTTTTTAACCGACTTCAAAAACACGAGGTTCTGAGTTTGACCTGTATGTATGTATGTATATTTGTCCGCGACTATCTCACGTGTGGGTGAACCGATTTTGATGCGGTTTTCAGAAAATTATTGAAGAAAGTATTGCGGTCTGATTGTGTGCGTAAGTTGACAGTGTGTGAGTGTCAAATGGCGCTCGCTTGGTGTAGTTGTCTACTTACCAAAATCATTTTCTTTTCGCACACGTAAATTGGCAACTGACGTATAAACAAGGGGTAACCATGCCAGTACAAAGTAGCCATATGATTAACTTTTTGAGTAACTAGTCGTTGTGGTAAACAGCTTGGTAGTAGTACGACTGGAAATGAATATTCTTGCTGCAAGTTCAAATCTCGGTTAAGCTGCCCTTTTTGAGTTTTACTAACATATCTATCTTTTTTAGTTTAAATCCTTATAACATTTAGTTGCTTTTATTTAAATAATAATTTTAATTGTTTATGAAAATCTTTTTGTCCTGTTTTTTTTACACGACTCCACTATGCATAAATAACGATTATTTTGTGTTTGTATTACTATTTTTCCGTATGTAAGTTTGATTTCCATCGCAGACAAAACGTGATATAATTACGCCGTAAGAAAAAAAATTTTTGATTATGTTATATATCTGTGGCATCACCTATAGTATTCCTTTGACAAGAAATAATTATTGGTTTCTTAGGTTTACGCAAATGTTAGAAATTGAAATAAAACTACTTTTTTACGGATTTTGTCGCGGTTTATTTTAGATTTTAAGTCCCGACGTTTCGACACCTTTTCAATCTTTTCAAAGAGCAAAAAATTTAGTTTGTTTATCGATATGGATATCGATATCCGTTTGCAACATTAGTTCATCGATATCCTTTTTAAATACTACCCATCAGTTTTTCGTCTGTATATAATACGTACTCGTGGTACCCCACCCACAAATTCGTGTGATAAGGACAACTGCAGCTCAGACCGAAAAACCGACGAAAATCCCTCTCCCAATTTGAAAGATATTTTATACACTGCATGAGAAAAGAATAATCTGTGCTTCTATTATTTCCTTTTTTCAATAAAATGTTGTTAAATTTGAAAAAAAAAACGCGTCTGAAAACTGCGGTCGAAATAGGCACTTTTAGAAGGTTCTAGTTCCTTTAAATATAACTTAGGTATTTTAAAAATGGAAAAAATAGGGGCATAGGTCTAGTTCATATTTATATAACTGCAAAAATTATAGCCCTAAGTTCAGAAACCAGTGAGAAAACAGACGAGAGCGTTTGTATGGAGAAAAGACCACCCACCTTTCCTTTTAAGGACTCCTAATGAGTCTGAAACTATATTGAGTGAGAAAACCTAAATAATTTAAATGATTACTTTTATATAAATTCAAATATATCTTCTCTCTTTATTTTATTGAATTGTATGTTATTTTGATTTCCTATTAAAAGTTTAAGTTGCAATCACAATTTCAACATGTAATCGATTTTACAATCGTTCTTTACCTATTTAAATTACCATGCAATATACTTAATTACAGTGGATCGAGAGCGTCGGATTATAGAAAACTGCCTAAGACTTCCGTGTACAAACCCCTATAGTCCGGATTTTTCTGAATAAGAGTTCTTTGTAATCCGACAAATTATAAACCAATGCTTTTATCCTTGTCAATGGCGGGAAACGTGCCCAGAAGGCTGGCAGCATTTCCACGTTGAATGGCTATGCCGATTCTCTGTGCAAGAAACAAACCATCGTTCTGATCACAAGTAGAGTCTACTAAACGTTTTGCCAGTTTTTTTGTTTTTCCCGCCATTGACAAGGATGACGATGAATTTTTTGACGCGTGTTAGTTTTATTTATTTAAATAAGATTTAATTTTAGTATAGTTGTAAGTGTTTGTTGTTGTATTAGATTTAAGTATTGAATTGTAAATAAAAATTATGATTTTATCTGAACTACATTTTATGTTCAAAAACAGCGATTGGCAAGTCGCATTACAGGGGCCGCCGGATAAGACGGGGGCTGTATTACCGGGGGTCCATTGGAAAATGAATGTGTAGGTAAAAAACAAAAAAAAAAGTTTTGTGAGAATAAAACTAGTGGACTTTAAAAAGATAACGTACAAGAGTCGTACGTACGAGTGTACGACTAATCGACCAGCGCGCTTTACCGTGAGCTCGTGGCTCGCCCGCGTCACGCAGGATCGCACTTAGCCGTCGTCGACTTGCAGTATTTCGTGTATTTTACATTATTGAACAGTACTTCCACTTGTTGATACCACGCTTTAGTGTCAGTTTATTAAAACGAAGATGTTTTAAAAACAAAATATATTGATTAAACAATTTGTAATAAACGAATTATATCCCGTAGAGCTCTTTTATTTTTTGATGGGATTCTCGCGGCTGCACGCTGAAACAGGGCGTCATGCTTGCTCGAGCGCGAGCGCCTGGATGTGCGGCCCGTCTAGGCGCATAGCGGCGCGGCCTTCGCTGACGCGCAAGTCGCGCGCGCCCAGTTTCCGGTAGAAGCCGAGCGCCGGCGCGTTGCTCTCCAGCACGTGCCAGTCCAGGCGCTGCACGCCCTCGCGCACCGCCATCTGCACACCGACACAATCAGTCCGCGGCCGGCAAGGCGGCAACATTACACCTGCCACCCTCGCTGCACTCGCTACGTACCCGGCAGAGCTCCTGCAGCAGACGCAAGCCCACGCGGCGGCGTCGCGCCTCAGGACGCACGTACAGGTCCTCCACGTAGAAGGCGCGCCGCGTCCACGACGAGTAGGCACGGTTACACAGCGCGTGCCCCACCACGGCGCCGGCGCACTCCGCTATCAGCACGAAGAACCACGGCGCGGACGAGTCGAACCCGTCCCGCACCAAGTCTGCCGAACCAAACGGCGAACTCTCTCTGTGTACACTGGTACATGCAGCATGAACCGACCAAATATTAATTAAATTCTTACTCTTATTTTATTTTCTATCACATATGCTCAGATTGCACTCATGGAGGCATTCGAGAAGAGTGCATTATTAATAAGAAAACCCTGTCCGATCTGTGAAGGTATTGTTAGGTATCGATATCTGATTCTGTTAATGTAAAAACCGATTTTTTAAGTCTATCCTGTTTTTGTCCCTGAGAGCTGTGATAAAAAACAAACTTCTTAGCCAACGTTATCAAAAGATAGGCCGTTTATGCCGCAAATGTTCGACACTCGCAAGATAATTCAAACCTACTTATAGGGTACTTCCCGTAAACTCAGAACCTTGAAATTTGGTACAAAGCAACGTCTTAGAGCACAGATAAAGAAAAGATTACGAAAAGTATACATTTTTAGTAATATCTATCTTAATATATATAAATCTCGTGTCACAATGTTTGTCCTCAATGGACTCCTAAACCACTTAACCGATTATAATAAAATTCGCACACCATGTGGAGTTCGATCCAACTTGAGAGATAGGATAGTTTAAATCTCAAATTATAGTCGCAATTTTAATTTATTGCTAATTATTTGTCTGTTATTATATACAAAGGCACCGGGAACGGGACCTAGGTATTCACGCGGGTGAAACCGCGGGACACAGCTAGTACTTATAATAAATCTGTAGACAGGAAAATTCTGTACATTGAAAATATCAAAAAAATAAATAGCGGGGGGTATTACTAGAACGACACCGAACCCAAAAATGAGATTGAAAGAATTTTTGTCTGTCTGTCTGTCTGTTCAGGCATCACGCAAAAACTACCGGTTCGAATACGATGAAACTTGGTATAATTATTCTTTAATATCCTGGGCAACACACTGGGTAGTTTTTATCCCGGAAAAGTACAATAAGAAACAAACTTAATTTTGCGGTTCGATCCCTAGACCCGATTACTGTACCAACCGCAAATAATAAGTTTGTCGTAGGTTACGTCACCTTTAGGGTAGAGGTATTTAGGTTTATTTTTATAAGTCGTAGGTATAGATTCTTAGATAGATAGGTAGTATATTTGATAGTGTACGAAGTGACCGTAGGTTATTTTATAATAAATAAGTTATACGTATAGATATTAGTTTTTAGGGATTTTGCTTATTTATTGAGTTTAGATTAGTTATCATCAGAAATAGGTTTATGTAGGAAGGTAGGTATTTTATTTTCTGCAATAAAAGTACCATAGCTTTTATTTATATTCCTACAGGTTTTACGTTACCCTCGCACTTGGTCGGTTCTTTTAAATCTCAAATTTTAGAGTGTGCGGCAAAAAACTTTCTTTTTTATCAAAATTCATTATTGTTACTATCATGAATATTTCAAGTTTCAAATAAAATATGAGCATGTGATTGTGAAACCTTTATCACCCTTTAGGGTCGGACAGGGTTTTTTTAACATATTGTATGTAGGTACGTACATATCTGAATATCAAAACATATTGAAGTATTATTATACGATTAGCAACTGATCAACAAAAAATAAGAGATAAGAACCTTTTAAATTACTATCATTATTTCTCGCCTCATTAGTGACGTTATTACTGAAGTTTCTAATCGCAAATTGTTGCCATGGCAATGGCAATGGTGCTATAAGATTTGACAGGTGATAAACTATTTTTGAACTTGATCAAGTTTCAAACAAGTGGATGCGTGTGAGAGTCAGCAAGCGGCGGCGGCGCTCACCGTCCACGGAGAGGCGCGGCCCGTCCGGCACGCCCTCGTACTCCGCCAGCTCCTGCAACAAGCGCAGGCTCTTACTGCCCTGCTCATGCGATCTCATCTGAGGGCACGTCCCTATGTGGTCATGTGGCAGGACCCGAATGATAGTAATGATACAGATGCGGAGCCCCCAGTGCCCTGCACTTAACATCCACACTTCCAGAAGAGATCTGCCGGAGCTGCGTGTGAGCGTTAGAGTTAGCAGGGTATGTATTGTCGGTGCAAGTCTGACATAATTCCACGACATTTCCTGGGCGTGGGTTGAAATACTTAGATTTCCGACCACGTACGAAAAAAAAAAAATGATTAACAAACATTCTTCCGGATCCTAACCCGATAAGTAAAATTGATTTTAATAAGGAAGTTAAATAACTTACATTACTAATTGCTACGTTTCATAAATCATGAAGTTGTTGTAACAACGGCAACGGCTGATACTAATGTAAACAAAATTAAACGTCAATTATGTTACACGTTACACTCATCCATTGAAACTGAGGTCGCTCCGAGTTGTGTCTAATAAGTAAGTAAACAAGTTAGAAACCATAACTATTATAGTTATCTATGCCAAATATTGTCAGTGATGATCACTGTCCGTGTATCGTATTATAACCTTGTATTAACGTGGAAGACATAGGTACAATGTATATATTATGTAATGTATGTGCGAGGTGTTGGCAGGAGCGCTCACGTGTATCATGTCGTATACGTGCTGCATGTCGGCGCGCGTGGCGGGGCGCACGCTCACGACTTCGGCGTCCGGTGCGAGCTCGCTGCTCGACATGTTGCTCTCGTCCACGCGGTACTCACACTGTCACTGTCAATGTCAATGCAGCTGCCTATATCATAGTTTTTAAATAACAATGATACCAGCACGACGATTAAAATACCTACTTAAATAAACACAGATGGCGCTACTGTGTCGAGCTTAGCTTACTAGTTAAAAAATAATTTATCTTTTCCAATTGGAGTATCAGACTATCTTTCAATGGAGAGTTTTAGAAAAACGTAAGAAATACAAATCTCTTAATAGCTAGTTGTGTTTCAAACGTTTTTTCCTATTTCATAAAAACGAATCGTGTTGCTTATGGCATCCAGTGTAGTACTCGACTACTCGCACTGTAGCGTATCGTCATATGAGCATGCCACAGAACGTAACGCTATGTATTACCACTAGATGTCGCTGTCAGTCTCAACCACATGCTTTCTTATCAAAACATTAGGCATAGTTTTAATGTAATCTGAACCTGTAAATGGTATTAATATACTTTTAAATCAGACCTAGATCCATACCTATAGTGTTAATTACTTTCTCTATAATTAGATAGGAAGAAAATAACAACCTATTTAGGTTCTAAGGTATATTTACCTTCAGACTAATTTCAACCACAGACGTTATCTTTTATTCTTCTGCTGGTAATTCTTATAATAAAATAATTAATTGTAAAACCTAAAAAATTTTTTTGCAAAAAAAAAAAACCGACTTCAAAAATCGATAAAAGCACTAAAAAGTTAAAAATAATTCTATAACCTACCTATATTAATAAACCTAACCTAAACTACGATTAACCAATAATACAATTTAACAATTTTTGGAGTCGGTGCCAAGCTAAGTAATGAAACGACTGGTAATTCCTGAGCATATTGTGTTTGTAAAAATATATTATTAATCTAGACACACGGCAGTGTGTCCGCCAAGTTCGAGCAAAAAAAAGCGACACACCGGCCGTGGGTTATATTACACGAACCATTTCGGGCCAATTTCGACCACCCTATAACTCAAAACATATTTTATCTACGCATATGAAATTTCGAGTGTCTGTTGATATCCCCTTAATTGTCTAGAATACAAAATTTCATTATTCTACCTATAGTAGTTCTTGAGATATTAACGTCAGAAAATCGCTATTTTTACTATACACTCACTGACTCACTGACTCATCAAAAACCTAGACCACTTCCAATGGTCGTACTGACTTGAAATTTGGCATGGAGATAGGTCTTAAGGTAAAAGTAAAGGGAAAAATCTGAAAACGGCCAAGTGTGAGTTAGTTTTAAAAATACCGAAGGTGTAACTTTGTTCTACTATGAAGTCATAATGAACTAAATAGGTCTATCTTCCAATGGTCGTACCGACCTGAAATTTGGCTCGAAGGTTTGTCTTTAGGTCGAAATAAAGTAAAAATCTGAAAACGGCCAAGTGTGAGTCAGTTTCGAAAACAACGAATGTGTAATTTTGTTTTACTATAAGTAGGTATGGAGTGGAAATGAGATAAAACTTATTTAAATTTAGATACATACTAATTTAAGACAATACATGTTTGTCTTAAAGACAAGAACAATAAAATTGTTCACCACTCTGTGTGTGTCTGTTGCGGGAACCGAACCCACGATTTACGAAGTGCAAAGCAGGTCACTAGGTACACTAGGTGCGCTAAATCAGTCAAACAAAAATGAAAAGACTATTTTTTCTCGCATAGTCTAAATAATTTCTAATTTTACTACTAAGTGGAATGAGACATTTCCTAAAGCAAAAGTGATAAAAAAATGATAGAGAACCTACACCTAACAAAAATAAATGAAATCCCATCAAAAACACAAATGTGAAAGGTTGCCAAGTTCGATACTATGGGAATGCTTCGCCTATAAAAGAAATGAGATCTGAATAAGTACCAAGTTCCATAAAAATACCTCAAATCATAAATAGTTATAGGAATGCACACTTGATTTCCAGCAGTTTTAAGGTACATTTTGAATAAGTATCACGTTACAAAGAAATACCTAAAATTATAATAGTCAGAGAAACGCACACCGGTTTTTTTAGCAGTTTCCTGATAACATTTATTATTTTCAGTACTTTTTAATGATGTAACTTGGCAAGTTTTAATAGAAAATTATATACTTGACACATTGCAGTCCAAAGGTGTAGATTCATTGCATTGAAAAGGTGTGTGGTGTCAGTGTGAAAACTTGCTAAGTAAAATCATTAAAAAGTGCTGAAAATAATAAATGTTATCAGGAAACTGCTAAAAAAACCGGTGTGCGTTTCTCTGACTATTATAATTTTAGGTATTTCTTTGTAACGTGATACTTATTCAAAATGTACCTTAAAAACTGCTGGAAATCAAGTGTGCATTCCTATAACTATTTATGATTTGAGGTATTTTTATGGAACTTGGTACTTATTCAGATCTCATTTCTTTTATAGGCGAAGCATTCCCATAGTATCGAACTTGGCAACCTTTCACATTTGTGTTTTTGATGGGATATTGTTAAGTGTAAACGTTAGAATCTTTTGTATTAGGTAATCTGTCATAAAGTATTTTTGTTGTTTTCCGATTAGAATTAATATTTATAAGCTGTAAGTTTTGTATATTGCTTGGCCCCGACTCCAAAAAAATGTTAAATTGTATTATTGGTTAATCGTAGTTTAGGTTAGGTTTATTAATATAGGTAGGTTATAGAATTATTTTTAACTTTTTAGTGCTTTTATCGATTTTTGAAGTCGGTTTTTTTTTTTTGCAAAAAAATTTTTTATTTGTTTATTTTTAGTGACAAATTTTTAATCTTAGATAATATGGGTAGGCCTTCAGCTGACACCCTTTCATCATCCTCATGATAATTTCCTTCAAACGAAATCCAGTGCCCCGCATCTCACATCCAACGAATTCCCGCTACATTCACGAGGTCATCTTGGCTTCATCATCAGATCTGATAGTAGAATGGTTCTTATTGAACGTAAATGCTTCACTTGTTGAAGAAAATACCAAAATCGCGATACGTTTTCCTATAAAATTTGAAGAGTTCCCTCGATTTCGCCAAGATTCCATCATCAGATCCCGACTTGGTGACTATGGGACCATTTGGGAAGTATACCCTTTCCAACAAAGAAAAAATATTTTAAATCGGTTGGAAAGCAACGGAGTTATGCGCGAACAAACAAAAAAAAAAAAAAAAAAAAAAAAAAAAACATACAAACATCCGAATTGAGAACCTCCTCCTTTTTTTTAAAGTCGGTTAAAAACCCGACTGCGTAAGAACTGACTAAAAGGTACGAAAACAAGTCTTATTCGTTACTTCACATTACCTGCTTTACAGTTTCTATTCGGGAAATCAGAATCGCTAACACTTTTCTATCCAATGACGTATAGTTTTATACATCATTGTTTCTATCTATGAATTTTCCCGACTGGAATGACTGTAAAGTAGTGTAAAGTAAATAAGGCACTGATCCGACTTACGGGCGAGGCGAGGAGCGAGCAGCGAGTAAAACGATGAACTCGAAACGAGTTGGCGAGCAGCGAGTGTGTACCTAGTTCTGATAGTTTTGTCGCTGGGCTACAACTGCTACAAGCGAGTAAGCGAGTGCGACGGGCGATACTCGCATCACCCGCTCGGGTCATTCTATACTACTATAAAAGAAGGGAGAGCAAAATGGAACATGCCTTTAAAACCAGGGTCTTATTATGACATGCGCGCGATTTAAGATGTACACAGTATCGGGTGATTTTGTTGGTAAACGGTAGTTCTTGTTGATATTTTCATTTTACGGTAGGTAGTATTTACTGAGGTGCTCGTGAGTCGTGGCTAAGTCTAAGCCGTATGGTTTGACCGCTGCGCTCACCGCGGTTGGTCCGTGGATGAGTGAATATTTCTAAACATATTGAGTGAGACCCCTTCGTGCCTCGGATAGCACGTTAAGCCGTAGGTCCCCACTGTCATACTATGATCTTTGGCAGTCGTTAAGGCAATTCTGACATCCAATCTTACTATGGGATATTGTGTTATCCAGTAAAATGGGTTGTGGAGGTCAGATAGTCGCTCCATGTAAAATACGATATTCAGCTGAATCCGGTGAGACCGGAAGCCGACCCCAATATAGTTGGGAAAAGGCTCGGGAGATGGTGGTAGTATTTACCGAGTATAGATTTATTGAAATGATATTTTAACATGG
Organism: Autographa pulchrina; assembly: GCA_905475315.1. NCBI lineage: Eukaryota > Metazoa > Arthropoda > Insecta > Lepidoptera > Noctuidae > Autographa > Autographa pulchrina. Next base: position 15,160,624 of record FR997764.1, on the reverse strand, counting down.
GAAATGGTTAATGGTTTTTAGAAACTTCAACAAAAAATTGACGGTTAGCTTTTGGGCAAGATGGAGTTTCGTATTTAAGGGCAAGTTCTTTTGTAAAACCATATACATCGTTAAACAAACGTCAAGAAAAAAAAATACTTTAATTTACCAAAAGTAACACCATAGGTCCAAAATTCCGCAGTGTCTGAAGACGCAGGTCGTTGACCAGTGTGTGTTGCCAGTGATTACATATGGCTCTGAGACGTGGTCGCTAACGGTTGGCCTTTTGGAGAGACTCAGAGTCACTCAACGAGCTATGGAGAGAGCTATGCTCGGGTTTTCTTTGTGCGACAGGATCCGGAATACGGAAATTCGCTAAAGAACTAGAGTCACCGACATAGCTCGAAGAATATGCAAGTTGAAGTGGCAATGGGCAGGCCATATCGCTCGAAGAACCGATAACCGCTGGGGAAGAAAGGTTCTCGAGTGGCGACCACGAACCAGAAGACGCAGCGTTGGCAGGCCTTCCACCAGGTGGACCGACGATATCGTCAAAGTTGCGGGCACCCGGTGGATGCAATTGGCGAGTTGTCGTTCATTGTGGCGTTCTAGGGGGGAGGCCTTTGTTCAGCAGTGGACGCCTTCCGGCTGATGATGATGATGATGAACACCATAGGTACAAAAAATATCAGACATCTTGATAGTAAAATAAAATATTAACTTTTAAACTATCGCGCTGCAAGGTTTATAGTAATATAATTCACGGGAATAAGCGCGTACATGCTTAGAAACCTTTTTTGGGGCTTGACGTTTCGACCGGGTTACACCGGCCGTGGTCGCAAGCAGACTCAACAAATAATGTGCCTATTCATTAAAGTAATCCTGAAATTCTTAATTAAAATTTGACAACCACTACAAATGATAGTAGATAACACACGCCGCGCCGCGCCGCCGCTCTAACGTGGCGTACTACAGCGGAAAACGCAGGGTCCAAAACGCTCCAAATTAATGTACTTCGTCTCCTCCGAAACCCACCGTAACCCGCCTATCGTAGCGGCTGCGCGAAACCTCCCCTTCTTCGTATCAAAGATTAAACGCCCCAGACATATTCTCTCCTACCCCGATGATAAAACAACGCTTCTCCAAGAAGCACTTGATTTAGCTAGCAGTAGCACTACAAACAAAACACAACTGCCGTATATTACGTGCTCGCCGGCGAGGCCCGATGCGTATTATCAATAATATTAACGTAAATGTTATCCCTCCGTCCCTAGACCAAGCTGGCCCGAACCGGACAAACTAACAATAAAAATATGTCCCTAAATAATTAAAACTTAGATTCAGCCATCCCTTGTAGTTATAGCAACGCACTAAGTTGAGGTCCGAACCCCGCAGAGGGTGCCCTTAGTAAAAGTTGCTGACGTAGTTACTTTTACCTATTGCTCTGGCTGGAGGCCTTAAGGTCCTCGCCAAAAGAACGGTGAAGCAGTAAAAGCCTGCTCTCCTGCAAGGTGCATAGATCTCTTTCAAAAAAATAGTACTTGTATTTAAGTTTATTTTTGTTCGTAATATTTGGATCTCATTTCAAAATCAAAATCAAAATATTTTTATTTCTCATAAACCAAAAAAAGGCGCTTAAGAAACGTTACGTTAAATCTACTGTTTCTAGTTGCTCGATTCCAAAGTGTCCTTCCTATGGAGAAGAGCCGGCAAGAAACTCCATAGGTTACTCTTTTAAAAAAAAGGTTAACACCTAAAATAAAATACCTATACGTAGAGCCATTTTCCAACAAACCTTCTTTAAAATTAATACTCGTGCATGTACCTCGGCTCGTCTCTGAATCACCCTAAGGTTGACGGGAAGGAAATCCAATTGGGTTCTACAACGAGCAAACAGTATGATATAAATAAATATCTGTTTTATAAGCTAGTTTGTATCAAAAGATAAAAAAAAGATGACGGGTAGTAGAAATGAATGGAAGCTAACTATGCATACCGCCAACCGCAAAGCAACAGGAGCCCGGAGCAGAGCAGATGCTGATGATGGTTGTCTTTGAGCGTGAGTATTACTCTGCAGTACCCAGCTTACTAGTACTCTAGTACAGAACCACATCACAATAAATAAAGTGTGCTTAAGGAAAATGTTTCAAATAGTGACCGCCAAAGACAATTGAATTATAGATGAACCCGCGAACTTGTCGAATGTTGCCTTAAATAGAATACAAGAAAATCTGTCAATTGTTAGAAAATCGTCGGTTGAAACAACTCAGAAGAGAGGTAAAGGTAAAATGCATCTGACTAACCTTTTTCACTAAAATGTAGGGTTTTGTTTTGAAGCGGACTATGACGCGCGGCACGAGGCAAGCAGCGAGGTCTTCTCTACAGGAGACTCGGTGGACATAATATATATCATGAACGAGCTAATCTTGACCAACTACTTATCGTGGAATGTTATTGGGATAACAGTTTCTTCCAAATACCCTTGGACAGTAATGGAAAGAAAACACTGAACACATTACGGTATCTACTTTGTACCTAAGTAATAAGTAACCTAATGGATTAAAATTATTATGTAGTTCGTATCTTTAAATCTAATAAGCAGGTTTTATTGAAACTTGTTTTTTATTCCCAGTCGGTAGAATGATTGCAGTTTGGATAATAGTTTCTGAGAAGACTTTACGTGGATGAACATGGGTTAATTGGATTAGATGGCATTTTGGATATATACAATTTGGGAATTATTTAGACATAAGTAAAGTGAAATAGTATATAAATATTTTACACTTTCAATAACAATGTATCTACAAACAAATAGGTCGCATTGATAACCTCTTTTTTTTTTGGTTTACAACATATCTTACATAAGATCGGTGATGTGAGTATAGTATTAGTGTGGGGCTTAGAAGTCTAAATTGTTGAGTAAACGTTTGATACGGATGGCTATGCCAAGGCAGCGGTAAGTGGTAGGTGTAGAGTGTAGAGGCTGCAGGCGGCGGAGGCGGCGCGCGGTCGGGGTCAGGCGTGTCGCGACGTCTTCGTTGCGTAAGCGGGTCGCGGCTCGGGGAGAGGGGGCGCGGGGGCGCGGGCGCGGGCGCGGCGGCGAGCGCTGCGCCGCGGACTCGCGCGCTGTCGACCGCCGCGCGCACGCGCTCCTCGCTCCCACCGAGCTGCAGCCGCGACCGCCACCCGGCATGCCGCGCCGCGCGCGCCGGCCCCCCCTGTGACCCACCATGGCAGGCACCAAGAACGAGTACCACTTCGGTGAGTGTGTCCCACCGCTAGCACGCCGCGACCGCAGTGTCTGCCGCTGTATGCACCTTCGCCTTATGCGCGGGTGCTCTACGTTTTCTGCCACAAAGGTAACCATGTCAGGTTTCTAACTAGTGCCTACTTACTTCTGGTGAAATCATGTTTCATGTTTGCAATCATTCATGTTGTAAGTTATACTCACTCATTAACGCACGGAGTAAATTTATGTACCTACTTACATATTTTTTTGTTACCACTTAGCCATTCGTACGCTAGAATTTTGTCACTCGTTCACTGATTAGGTGACGGATCCCAATACCTTCATTGACCTTATTAACATGATCCAACGTGAAAATCTATATACCTATATCTAGGCTATGCCTTTTTCCGTAGCTACAGGCTGTTAAACCTAAGAGCCAATTATCTTCTTCGAACTAGAGAGTTTGGTGCGGTAGAGTCGAAAGGACGACGAGTAATGCTACGAGTACACTGTGTGACTATAGGTTCAAATTGTACCCACATGTGTGACCAGGAGATTTCAAGTGTGGGACATTTATTGTACAATACATGAGACTCTCCTAATAAAGTGCTACACATTTGAGTCGCTTAGTAGCAGGTAGAACCTTGCGGTGGCGCTGTTGCGCCTTGCGATGACATTTGTCATAGTAATTTATGTCAATTTTTTTTTTAATGTCTTTTAACCTAGACTGTACCAATTACGCCAGTGTTAACCTAACATAGACAAATAATTTAAGTTGTTCTGCTCTCGGCCGCAATATGGATACATGAGACCGGCTGATCAGGGGTAACGAGTGTTTCGAGTACAATTATATATATATAATACTAACGCTACCACTTATAATATAACATTTGTCAAAATAGTGTCAGTAAAGTACAATTTCTTTATCGTCCTTCAAAGACTAAGAAACGTCAGCATTGAGAAACGAATAAGTAGGTATACAAACAAACTGCGAGTAGGTAATGCTTCAATCTGGATGAGCTTTCTGATCACAACTTTTGGGTAGACGTGTTTTCCTGCAACGATGAATGCATGTACAACCCACTCGGATGCTTCTAATAAACGTGATATAGATACAGGGATGTACAATACTCCGCTAGCCCCCGCGGCGGCGGCAGGTCGAGAGCGAGGCGCGGCTTATCATCCATGAATGGATCACAGATACTCATGTGTACTGTACGGTTGTGGCTGTGTGTCGCAGTACCTGTATTTTGTGCTACCTTATCACTAAATCTCAACTCTTTGTTCCGATCTAGCGTGGCTGGGTTCATGACGTAGGTAGCGAGTTGACCGCGCGCGACTCCGCGGAGAGCGACATGCGGCGAAGGCACGTGTGCGCAGATGTGTGCCGTGCGGCGCCGGCGCAGGCTCGCTGTCGCGCTGCACTCGACGCGGACTTCCGACTGTTCGTTACTCGCCTTTCCTTATCGCTAAACGTTTGCGCAGAATGTAAAAATGGTTTTTACATAGCGTGCACCAGTTCGAGTCGAGGACGCTAAGCAGGCGCACCGTAGCGGGCCGCAGCGGCCCGGAGAGGCAGCGAAGTACGAGACACGCAGGAGTCGCAGCAGTTTATCTCCCTGCGATTAGATAAAGCGTGGTGGGCAGCGAGTACGGCAGTCTGCGGGCGCGCGCCGCCCGGCCGGCTCGCGCTGCGCCGTCGCTTCCTTGTTATTGTTAGCGAGTGTTGACCGCGGCGCCGCTGACCCGCTTTCTGTCGCTCGCACCTGACCGCCCGCCGCCGCGCCGCGCGCTGTTCGTGCTGCCTTCGTTATTCACTATATTTACAACAAAGCAGGCTTGTTACACAACTATTGAACTCAGCTTTTTGTGCAAAGTGAGCCGGTGCAGAGCCTGAAGACACCAGCTAGGGTTGCTTCCGGCGCGCAGGTTCCGGCGGCCGAGGGCGCGGGGCGAGGGCCGAGCGCCCGCGTACGGTGCTTCCGGTACTTACAGATAACAGCTCGCATACGCACGCATTATTTCGAGCGTGTCATAACGTTCAGAAATGACTGCGCCCGTGTCTTTACGTGCCACCTAACTTTCCCTCAGTGAGTTAGGTACATGTGTTTGAGCAAAAGATTTGCCATTTCCATTATTATCATTATGTAAAGTGTCGATAGACGAGGATAGGGTACTGTGGGGATAATTTTACTCATTATGATAGGTATGCCTCACTCAGGCTAGGATAAGTCTACTGCGATAGAGTTAGTGACACTAAGAGAGACTGAGTCGGTTATAAGTGATTGTCATTCTGTAGCACACATATATATTGTGATGTCAAAGAAAGATATTTAACATTATTAAGCTTAAAAAAAAATCTAGCGGTAGAAAACTAAGAATATTGAAATCTTAAGTACCTGACTAAAACCAATTCCTGTAGGTACTTACTTTTATTATCTGTAAAGATAATGTTTTCTTTTCAAGTACCTGCGCAGTGCGCACTCAGAGCGATGATGTCATAGGTTGGAGAAACACCGGTTTCACTCCAACCTATAACATCATCGCAAAATTTAAAGAAAAAGCTCCACCATTGTGATAACCTGCATCAAAGAAAGCATATCAATCACACCTGTGTTAAATAAACGTTCTTTCTGCGGATGCAGAAAATTGACGGCAAGCTCGTGTAGTCAGGCCGCAGTCATAGACATTGCCAGAATTAATAAGTTAAATTAAATATATTTTCCAAACTGCTTCTTGTTATGTCTTATTTTTGTTTGTGTTAGATATAATACTTTAAAACAGTATTTATTTAATACTATATATAACTAGCTGTAACCGGCATGCGTTGCAATGCAATTTTTTCTACCTAGCACCTGCCTACTACCTACCTACTACCTATCTGCCTACAACCTACCTACTGCCACTTAGGGGTATGAAAAATAGATAATAGCCGATTCTCAGACCTACTGAATAAGCATATAAAATTTCATAAAAATCGGTCAAGCCGTTTCGGAGGAGTATGGTAACTAACATTGTGACACGAGAATTTTATATATAAGATTATATGTATTATTATTATGGTTTAATATTTTAATAAAAGTTAATAGACGTTTTATAAGAGTAGATATTATTAATTATTATTGTGCTGTATTGATATGCGAGACGTCTGGAAGCCTATCCGAAATCCGCGCTCTAATGCTATTTATTAAAATAATGATAACTATATGGTACAAACTACATACTTCAGTGTTAAGATCACGCCTACTTGATGGGTTCCCAATTTGTAAGTGATGCGTGGTTGGATATATGTATACCTACCTATATACTTTTGATACGAAATGTTAGTCAGTTAGTCAGTTTAAAGTTAAACTCTATAAAAAATGGCAGTTTAACAGGAGCCCTAATAGTAGCCTCTCCTAATCAATATATCGTATTTGTATTTCTCAAAGTAAAAAAACCGGACAAGCGCGAGTCGGACTCGCGCACGAAGGGACCCGTACCACCGTTGTATGAGAGCGCCTAAATATTTTTTTAATTTTTTTATAGCGGCAACAGAAATACATAATTTGTGAAAAATTAAATTGCCTAGCTATCGCGGTTCTTGTGATACAGCCTGGTGACAGACAGACGGACGGACAGCGAAGTCTTAGTAATAGGGTCTCGTTTTTACCTTTGGCTACGGGACCCTAAAAACGGCAAATCCACAAGTTTGTACCAAGATGTACAGTATTGCAAATACAATAGGTATGTTAAGAAAACCCTGTCCGACCCCAAAGGGTGAAATCGGGTTCACAATCTCCAAATAAAATATGGAACTTGAAATAATCATGATACATTGAGTTCTGAGGTTTACGCGAATGTTAGACATTGAAATAAAACTACTTTACTTGAAGATATCACCTACTTGGGATCCGATAATTAACAAACTCAAAATCAAACCCAAGAGCAGCGCTGCAAGACCTCAAGACACCGTGAGCTCATATTGCGTAGGCCGGAACACAAATAATCAATAAAAATATGAAGGTAGAACGAGCAACAACAACCGTCAAGACGAACACCACCTGATACGGAGGGTGATATGCAGATGATATGCAGATACCTGCAAAGGTGTCGAAACGTCGGGAACTAAAATTCAAATACAAACCGCGATAAAATCCGTAAAAGTAGTTTTTTTTTCAATAATCATGATAGTAATAGGTAATCAATTTTGAAAACAATTTTTGCTGCGAATTTGCTCAAAAGATGGGATTTGTAAAAAAATACTATTAATTTTCGTCGGTATTATTGGCGGCATTTTGTTTGATCTGTTGGAGACATCTGTGACGGCGCCAACTCTTTTTACAATAATAGAATCAGGTATCGATACCTAACAATACCTTCACTGATCGGCTAGGGATTTCTTAACACCTGTATACGAGTTCTGTGTGGAGCTGTTCTCTACTGGGGATTAGTCCTAGTAACCAAATAGACATGAAATGTTTTGGTGGGGAAAAAATAAACAAACATATCAAGTCCAGGATTTCGTTAAATAAGAGACAAAAATGCTCTAACAAAAATTTTATTCAAGCGGGACAAACGTACCTATTTATCTTGTATTTTGTTTTACTTTATACGACTAAAATAAACAAATTAAGAACGAACGGAATTTATTTATTAAATACTAGCTGTGCCCCGCGGTTTCACCCGCGTGAATGACAATTCTTACACTATCTTTATAAATTATAGCCTATGTGTTATTCCGATGTATAAGCTACATAATTTTAAAGTTTCATTAAAATCCATTGAGTAGTTTTTGCGTGAAAGAGTAACAAACATCCATACATCCAAACAAACTTTCGCATTTATAATATTAGTAAGGATTTTAGGATAAACATAGAGTAATGTATTTTTCCTTTCTTTCGTCCCCCATCGCCCCGCCTCGCCGCCTCGCCGCCGCGCCGCCGCGCCGCGCCCGCTACGCTGCGTGCCACTCCGACCACTTTTGAGATTGCTATTTGTAAATTCGTAATATCTTTTGAATCGTGACTCGTGAAGAAAAATGGGGTGCAATCAAAAAGTGGGGTGGGATCTGAAATCACCAAACGCAAATGAGCAAGCGTAGTGATCAAAGCTCGTGCCTTCTCTACATGGGAAGAGGCCTGTGCCCAGCAGGACGTTTATAGACTGGCATTAGTGGCATTAATCTCTTTTGAATGGTAATGTGCAATTTAAATAACTCAATAATTTATTTACAGGCATTGAAATTGTCTTAAGTAAGAAATTATTTATTTGAATAAGGATTAATACAATACAAATAATATGGTCTAGCCGATTTTGGACGACATTTCGATCAACTTATAAAATGTAAAAAAGTAGTTATAGTGACAAAACTAAAGTAGACATAGGGTATCGCGAAAGTTTTTGTCGATATTTAAATTTATTTATTTATGTTAAATGTAATTTAATATTGCAAAACATCAATATTTTCCGCAGCACATGCAATAAAAGACATTTAATGGCAATTTTTTAACCCTATTTTCGATAGTGTAGCATTCTAAAGGTGTTTTTTGAAATCTTTCCAGAAAGTAGTTTATTCATTACAAACATACATAATACCTACATACATACAAAAATAAAATCTTTACTTTTTATAATATTAGTGTAGATTTATTTATTTTGAAAATTGTACCTACCAGTCACTTCACTGAAATTATTATTTTTTGGTCTAATATAAATTAACTTCAATCAAATATGACTGGCAAAAAATTGTAGGCAATGCGGATATTCCTTTTGCAGAAGATAGATCTACTTACACAATACATGTTCCTGTATCTTCTACAATAGATGCGGCGTCGGATAGTGATTCTGTACAAAACAAATTACATCATTAAGTAATTATTTATTTAAGAAAAAAGATCGCCCTGATGTGTACCTAACGCTAAACTCATTTTAAGAATCAAGAAGTACCTACTTACCTACCTAAACCATTTTACAAACTGGCTTTTGTTCGCGACTTCATCGCATTGGAAAAATTGTATTATATATGAAATTATGTGTATCTGGAATACATATAATTGAAAATAAATAATTTAAAACTATTATTGATTGCCTCCAAAAGAGGTTAAAGTACTTCACGTCTAAAAAAGAAATTAAATTAGCCTTTCTACCTATTCTAGAATCTAGAATAAGTAGAAAGGCTAGAATCTAGATACATAATAAAGCCAAATAAAATTGCCGTATTTGATCCAATTCGTTCAATTGTTGTTGCGTTCCTAGTCCGAAAAGAAACATCCTTCTATCCATCCAAAGTTTCGGACGATACCTGATAGGTACACGAGGTACACGAGATACCTGATAGGTACACGAGGCCGGCTTCGTGACATGCCCCCTCACACTCGGCGTGAGTCGTGTTGTCAGAGCAAGCCCATAGGTTAGCTCCTCCTCATGTTTACGCTTTATTACATTAAATCATAAATCATTTATTTGTTAATTACATTTTGGGTAGTTAAATAAGGTCTAAATAAAATGTGTTTCACCAAAATCTACCAATTGAGGCATATGAACAGAACACTGCACAGTCCACTAGTAGGTAAACTTAAATTAATTATCGAAAGAATAATAACCTAATGGGTAATTATATTTTCGAGCCGTTTGGGGTTGAAACGCTCGGGTCATGGGGTCCGAGTGCACGAAATCTTTTTAAAGAACTGTCAAAACGTTTGGTAGACTCTACTCGTGATCAGAGAGCTGGTTTGTTCCTTGCACAGAGAATCGGCATAGCCATTCAACGTGGCAATGCTGCCAGCCTTCTGGGCACGTTTCCCGCTATTGACAAGGATGACGATGAGTATTTTGACGCGTGTTAGTTTTATTTATTTTTTATTTAATAATTTATGTACACACACAATAGTTTATGGAAAAAAAAAGATATTAAATATTTACAAATGATGTACAAAGGTACTGCTTATTTCTTAAGAAATTTCTGCCAGCAGACCCGCGAAAGGAGATGTCGTCAATATTGGCAGTCAGTGTGCGACTCAATTTATAAAACCTACGAATTATAAAACATACATATATAAATACACAAATACTTATAACGAATATATATATATATAAATAAATAAATAATATATATAATAACTCAATTATAAGGAGAGATAATGCTCTTTAATACGTTTCTTAAAAATATAAAGAGATTTCGAATCACGGATGTCAGGCGGAAGCGAGTTCCAAAGTTTTATTTATTTATATAAGATTTAATTTTAGTCTTTGTTTGTTCTTGTATTAGATTTAAGAATTAATTATTTGTCAAATTCATTACATTAATTATCATAAATCATTTAATTGGATTAAGATACAATAAGATACAATATACAAAAGCTAATTGAAAAAACAAATACAAAACACATATATAACACACACAACAAATATAATAAAAGTTGGAAAATCATGTCAAACAGTCTTCAAAAAATTCTTCAATACTATAGTAACATTTGCTGGCCAAGAGGTTACTCATTTTAGTTTTAAATAATGTTTTATGGCAGAATAAGAATAAGAATAAGAATAAGAATAAGAAGTTTTTATTTGTATAGAATGTAGGTATTACAATAAGATGTTAACAAAAGTTCAAGAGTCCTTGTACATTCTGCCTTTCGGCATACAAAATTTATGGGTAGACACCGGTACATACATAAGACATTGCAGCTTGCCAGCGCAGAAAAAAAAAAAAAATAATTATGTTCTATATACTATCACAAATCATCATTCAAAAAATCGGATATAGAATAGTAACATTTTTGTAACAATAAGTCAGTTAGTCGTTTTTTGAATATTCTAAATGGTTGTTCTTTAATAGCTTCAGGTAACTTATTGTATACCTTTGGCGCCATACACATAACGCTTTTCTTTAACAGTGTGGTGTCTTTAGCAGGTCTTGTATTCATCCGGGACTTTATTATACATTTTTGGTGCCAAACCACAGATTACTAAATAGTTACTACGTACCAAACTTAAGAAACTTTTACCCATTAGACCCATTTTTGACTTGTTTTCAAATTCCAATTATTGATATTATTAAAGATACAGGAAAAATTCTGGAAAAGGTTTTAATATCAATGGTTTTGTATGTTGAGAAATAATATTCAGCTAGTGTGACGTACAGAGACATAGTCGAACTGTTCAAGTCAAAGTCAGCTTAGTGGTGCGCGTGTGCTCATCCTCATAGCGACGCGACAGTGTGCTGCGTGTGTGTGTGAGGGACGCTTATCAATGTTATTGTAACTGCTCTCCAATTATTGTTGAATCTGTTAAAAATATTTTGAATACATAAATGGATTCAATGCTTTATTTTTTTCTTAATAGGTATGTGTGTAGTTAATTTTGGAATTTTCGATTTTTAGTACCAAAAATATAGTACCTAGGTACTAGATAAGGATAGTTAAATAACGTCTAAACAGAATATCTACAGGTATGACAGCCCCTTGGTCATGACGCGTGATGAATAGTGTTTTCCGATGCGTTGTGTTTATATAAGTTGCTTTTGAAAACTAACTGTAATAATCCGAAATACAAATTTTATCGGTGTGATGTTATTGTTAATACAGTTAGTGAGTTGTGTCTGTCAATGTAAATATGGTCGCTAGGGGGCGGGCGAGGGGCTGCGGGGGCGCGCGGGGCGCGGTGCGATAAGCGGCGCCCTCGACGACCCCGGAGCTCCCGGCGCTCGGCGCGGCGGCGGCGCGGGCGCAAGGCTCCGCGAGGGCGCGATCACGCGCGCGCTGCTGCGGTCGGACGTGCCGCGCAGCCACTGTCCGACCTCCTCCTCACACGTTTCTAAATCGCGAACGTATCGTTACGTGACAAGCATCTCGATTATCAATCAATCGATACGTAGAGTTGCGCCACACGCGCTTACCGCCGCCGTTTGCTCTCGCTATGCGCTTTATATACCAACCCGGTCATGGCACATTGCACGTATTTACGTATGTTCATATTTTTTTTACCTTAAATCTGCAATGAGTAAGCGTGGTGATCAATGCTCGTTCCGTCTCTATATGAGAAGATGCCTGTGCCCTGCAGTGGGACGTTTATAGGCCGGTTTATTATTTATTAGTATTATTATATATATATAAAGCTTAAATTTCCTCCAAAACGGTATCGTCATGTGACTAGCCACAGGAGTTTGAGTGGATCTAGGTCTACTCTCACATTAAGGAGACTCCACCGCTAAAGAACAGAACCGTTTATAGTCAGTTCACTGAGGTTTTTCATGAACAACACTGCGGTATCTAGGTTACGGAACAGTTCAGTGTTCTAAATATTCTGAATGTTTTATAGCTTTGAATGTAAAACACTAGAACAACTGTAGACAAACGAAAATTAGCTGAATCAGCTTAATGAGGAATCACTGGTGAGGAAAACAAATGTTGCCCGATAAAGTTGTTTACAGACATAACAACAAAAGTAGAATAAGGAAACTGCTGGCGAATAAACCAGTCAGACGAGATAGATGGATAGCGAGAGTGGTCTTGACCGGCGCTGTCGGGGTACCGCTGCATACAAAAGAGAGAGAACGAAGCAAATATGACTTGCGTAACAGATACGTCCAACTCCTGAGCTGGCCTCCGAGGCAAGCTTGCTCGTCATGATAGTGTATTAGCGTAGTCGATGGAATCCTCGCAAAAAGTTGAAGAACGATCTACATCTTGCAGACACGCTTAGGTACGCACAGACATACTTAATAACAATAATGTAGTAAGTTACTAGATGTTCTATATGCACAGAAAGTAAATTATCAATCAGAGTCAATATTGTAATGGTCTCATTAAAATTTGGTTGTAGCTTCTCGATAAATTGATGGACTCATTGTGGACTCTTGTATTCTTTTTTCGGTGATTCTAGATTCTTTAACATAAAATAGAAACAATTTCTATGTATGCAAGCGAGCTTAACTTGCATTGCCCGCTGTGGCCGGCGCGGACGGCCCGCTCCCGCGCGCTCCCCCGCTTCCGCCGCCGCCACCGCCGCCGCCGCCGCGCGCACCAGAGTACTACGTGGACACTGTTGTGTGATGGCTGCGAGTGGATCGTTAATTTATTTTTACAGTAGCATGTATGTGCGCAGACGGGGCGAGGGGCGAGGGGCGCGGGGCTGCGCTGATAACGATGAACCGCCGACCTCCGGCCTCTGCGCTTAAAAAGTATTAATATCACCATTTATTATTTAAACGACTAGCCATCCCCCGTCCCCGCGACCCGCCGTTACCCTTACATTTGCTGTCATAGACCAACTCAGGCATCGGTGAGAGTTAACTTAATATATAATAATTAATCGATAAATAATAATGGGTGTGACTTTTAAACTTATCAAACAGTAAATACGGAGTAGCGATGTGGCGAAAGCTTTATTTTGTAAGAATTTCATTTATTTGTTTCCCAAATAAGTAAATAAATTACTAAGAGAGTACGTGACTTAACATTAAAAAAGAATTCAAAATTTCTCAAAACCCTATGTTTGTTGTCCATACATGTTAGTTCGACATATCAGTAATATAACACAGTGTATTTAAACAAAAAAAAAACCTTTGTTACAAGGCAGTTACATAGATTAGGTAGGAATGTGAATACAACTATGTTGAAGGAGGAACTGGAGGAAGTGAACGCTGGGGTGGCGGATGAGAGAGACGCATAAATATTGAGGGACTTGTGAGAAGGGCATCGAATGACGTCGTTGATCCGCCAAGAGTTGACCCGTGCGACTAGAAGCTATCAAATTACCAAACCACTAGTTTTCTCTGTTTATATCTTTATTAAAATATTGCTAAAACAAAACTAATGTTCGGCACCCAACAGTGTGGTAATCGCCCCCACGCTATGTAAGCAAATGTAAGCTGAACCTTATCTACGTGATAAGAGAATATGTAATACTTATGAGAGATTTTATCGCATATTACTGCATAGTGTTAACAATAAAGATACTATTAATAGGAGCGTGCAGTCTAGGTCAAAGAAAGATAATTGCTACCGGGCTCTTCTTTAAGCTCAAAGAGACGAGTGCCATAAGTGCAGTGTGCGATACGTGCGAGCGTGTGCAGCGGGTGCAGCACATAATATTTCACCCCTAAGTGCCCCCCTGACCCTAGATTAATCTGGCAAAGAATGGCCCTAAACAACAAAACTTTGATGAAACCTTGTCTCGCTGTTGCCTTATTAAGATAATTAGCAATGCACTAAGTCAAGACCCAAACCCCGAAAGGGATGCCCTTAACTGTAATAAATTAGTTAGTTTTTTTATTACTTTGGCTGGAGGCCGTTTTGGTGCCGCTAAAATGTCCTATGCTTAAGTTTACTGCGGTAGACATCTTTAGAAAGAAACTCCTCAGTGAATAAAACCGTAATCACCAGTAGAAACTTTTAAAAATGTTCTTGGTGTATATGTTGCTACATGCTATAGTATCATTGGAGGCGTTCTAACGTAACATCTCATATGAATCATTGACAAAGTTTGGTGTCGATGTAAATTTTGGTGTCGCATTGTTGAGTTGCCTACATGTTGACAATATTCTCGGTGTTGTTTGTCCTCTTATGCGCTCATTAGCAGCAAAACACAAATGCGTGTAACGGGCTGGAGGAGTTGTTGATACTGCACTAACGACACGACAACATCATCAGTCTAATCACCCTTAATCACTGCTTGTAGTGAGGCACACGCTCACGCGCATGCGCACCGCGCCAGCTCTCTCTTGCACTCCGCCGTGACTCACGGCGCCAGGAATTTCAGTCGCTATCGCAATTGTGTAGGGCGACTGGCATTTACAATATTGGCCTACCAATTACAATGTGGTCATGCCTAGAGGTACCTGTCGATCCTTGGAAATGGGCGCTACATAAAATTATATCATGTAGCGATCGTAATCCCTGGACGGACATGACTCATTAACTGTCGATGTCACTACTATTGGTCACAACATGTGCAGTGAACCAGGTCAAGCGAGGCCTGGGTAAAGGAGAAACCTTTAATAAAATTAGGTACCTACTGGCACTTTGCCCTCAAAAAGAAGCCAAGAAACGTTAAGTTACAAATTATGAATTAATGTAGTGTTAAATAAGCAAGAGAAGTAAAACGTAACGTAACGATAAAAAATAAATAAATTTAAAAAATAAAAAAATCCGACTGTCGGGACCCATAATGAATGATTTTAGTCTAGCTTATTTAATGGGTCCCGACTGTTACAATAAAATTGCTATCTACACTTCTAGACTTATTGAACTTGTTTTTTACTTTTCAGTTTTTATTTAAAGTGTTTTTTATGCAGTCGGGTTTTTTTATTTTTTAAATTTATTTATTTTTTATTTAACACTTTTTAGTTAAAATCATAATCCACCTAGCGTATTCGAGTATGTATTTAGTTTGGATAAAGAACAATTTTTCATATAGTATTTTTTTTTATACGTAAATGATATACCATTTTGGAATCCTCGTTACAAGCCCTTTAATTTGATACCCATATTGTAGCAAACATATTTTTTTTATTTTTTTTTACCTCAATCTATGGCACCTCGTGGCCGCCATGTTGGTTTTTGTTTGACGTGACATGTCTAAGAACACTTGGGTAATCGATACGAATCCAACGATACCCTAATTATCGAAATCCATTCATGTTTTGTGGCTTGCATTTTACATACCCTTTACCATTTTTTAGAATCATTCGATTTTATTTATTAAAGATCAGTACTACCTAAGTACCTACTGCTAGTTAATCCTTTCGAAGCGGATTAATTTAGTCGCGCAAAGTAGGTACAGTCTGGTATGTAGTTGTCCGTGTCCAGGAAACAGGCGGTAAGTATTAGTACATAATATAACAAAAGCGAGGGAGTTCTCACGGCCTTCCACGAACCCCTCATTAGCGTTCCTGGGAGCCGCAGCCGAGGCCCGGGCGGCTATCAACTCTAAATGGAGTACAAAATTAAAACTAGAGAATAAATACCCTTTAGGTACCTACAACCAATATTGCGACATCTTACTTTACCCATTCAGGTGTTGAGAGGGCTTCCGAAGATTATTTCCCTAATTCGAGGAGAGAAACAACACTAGCTTTAATAGCTTTAGGCTTAAGCATATGCACAGCAGCAGCATGAGCAATAATAAATAAGGTCCTCCTTATTTAATCCTGCTCACGAGTCATATATTTAGTGCTGTTTTCCGAGGAAAGGAGTTTTCAACACCGCCCAACTTCCTGACCCGAGCTTTAGTAGCCTGAGTGTTTGTAAACAGAAACTACCCAGTTACTAATTTTGGCGTCTTTTGCAGATGCTCTTGAGATCACTGGCCTGAAGGACAGTCATCATAAGCATTTTACAAATACTTACCCACCTAGGAGGATGATCAAAGTTGCACGTTGTTTCTCAGTGCTGCGCTCGTGTGTTGTCGGCGTTGAGCGCACGTGTGCGGCGCGGCGTTGGGCTTGCCTCGGTAACTGTTTTTTTTTATGTCAGATAACAACTAACAATAGTGGTGAGCACAACAAACACAGCCCTGTAAATCAATTAACGATGATGGCTCGTTGTGAGTTGTTTATTTATGTTTGTGTTGAGCGAGGTCGCGCACCGCGGGGCGCCCGGCCCCGGCCTGCCCCGCCTGCCCCGCCGGTCCTGTCATAACACTTTTTTCTTCCATGTCAGGCTTATACTGGGAACGATGAAAAACTGGCATCGCTACGATTTACAACACTTTTACCGCTAATACAATAACATTTATTGATTCCCGGGAGACGAAAAGGCGGCCGCAGCCGTGGAGCTGTGCACATGTTCTCCGTCCAGACGCGGCATGTGTACGAGTGCAGCGCGCTCTATCTCAGCGTTTCGCGGCGCGGGCGCGGGCGGCCGCGGCCGTAGCCTAGGTCGGGAGATGTTGTAAGATAAGCGGCGGAGGCGGCGCGGCGGCGGCGCACGTGCTGATAGCGGCTTATCTGCGCGCGATACCGCTCAGCTGATGCGCGTACGCTACCACCTGCCGCCACGCCGCGACCACTCCCCGCCGCGGCCGGCCGCTGCATCCTCTACCTATCTCCACTCTTCTCTCTACCATTGAGAATCGATCACAAGTGTTTTGTAAAATGTATTAGGTAGGTAGTAGGCAAAATTCCCTTTAACGACTAGGTAAGTTATAAGTACTTTTTAAATATTGCTTTCGAGTAGCATATGCAAAGTAATTATTACAGCTAATCCTACAATTGTAAATCTTGACGAAAACCGCATCCACTCTCAGATTAGGTGGAAACCGACTTATCACGTGGGTGTGTTTGTGACCCGCATTCCCACGTTTATAAGCAACACTTATGTATATTATGGAGTCAAGCTGTCCCTCGGCGGGCTTGCAATCGCAACCCCTTGCCCAGCACCTCCCGCGGCATCGCAGCTTCCTGCACGCATCTCGTTTACCTCAGATACCTACGTACTATAAATTATTCTGTGAATCTGGTTCGGTCTTTGCCGCCTGATTACCCAATCTCTATCACTATGCCCATACAGAGTGTTAAGAAAACCCTATCTGACCCGAAAGGGTGATATAGGGTTCACCATCACATGCCCAAATAAAATATTAAATCTGGAATATTCATGATAGTAACAATAATAATAAAGTTTGAAATAACCATTTTTTTTTGCCGCGTAATTCCCGAAATTTGATGTTTAAACAAAAGTTACACCACCATTTTCGTCGGTATTATTGAAGGCCTTTTGTATGATCGACGCCGACTCTCTTTTTTGCCTTTCGAGAAAAAAAAAAAATTAGGTTATAATTTTTTTTATTTTATTTTTTCAATAATTTTTTACTTTAATGGAATCAGATATCGACTAATCTAAATCTAACCTAACCTAACAATACCTTAAGGGATCGGACAGGGTTTTCTTAACACCCTGTATCCCTTAATTTAAATCTACCATCGACACATGAAAAGCAGAAGAAGTAACTTGTTTTGTTGAGTGACTTATTCTCCCTCAGCCTATTATTAAAAATATACATTTTATTATTTAATCCCTTTTATACGTATACCTATATTGAGTACATTATAATAATATAGGTACAAAAAAGGCTTACTTAGATTAGTAAATATATTATCTGATCGAAGATCTAAATAATAAAAAACTAATTACCTAAGAAAAGTGACAGTTCCTTAACAAGTGGGTAAAACTAGGTACTTGAAAGTACGTAGATTTTAAAGGGAAAGTAGGTACCTATTGGGTATAATTTATTTCGCACATCATGTATGGTTAGTACCATGTACAGGCCAGGCTACTTAAATTTTTATTTTTGTTCTACGAGCTCCCCGCGTGATTAGGTCTTCGAATTTGTTACTATTCGATATACCTAGGTAAGTACTGGTAGTAAATAGTCCCGGAGTGGACACTCCCAGTCCCAAAAGCAGCGAGGGGCGGGCTGGCGAGGGCGCGAGGCGGGGATGATGCGCGAGCGCCGCCGCGCCGCGCCCGCCGCCAGTCAGCGCTGCGCCGGCCACGCGTTCGCACGTCACGGTACGCTCCGCCCGCAGGACGCAGTGAATGAGTGAACAATCCCAGCATGTTGCACGAGACATGGCCCAACGCGTGGCATAAGACGGAGACCTTCGAGCTGGACGCATTGTTTGCCGAGGTCAACAACAATTGTTTAAAAGGTTAGTGTTTTTCGGCGAGAAGATCTGATCTTTACTGTAACCACCAAACGATTTCTACACGTCGAGCAGATTTGTGGTGTTGACACGCGTGCTGCGGCGCTCGCCCTGCTTGTGTCACGGACTCACTAAGACCTGAGGGTGCGCAATTCCCACTTATGAGTGTAGGTACATAAAAAATATTTTTTTGTTGACATCGCCGCACCACTGCTGCCTCACCTTGCAAAATCGTTTCATGCAAGGGCATTTTAGACATCGGTACCTATAATATTCAATATTGTTATTGTTTCAAATTAGATATTTTATTTTTGTACAACTTTTTTGTTTACATTTAGTACTAATGACGTACCTACCTAAGAATAAATTGGTGTCTACTAGGTACCTATGTACTCACTTTAAGTATTTTATTAATGATAGTTATTAGTTTACTTATCATTAATGATCATGCATTTAAAAAAAAAACGACCCAAGTTTGTAAATAGACCAGTACCTATACCTTTTATTATATCAATTAATTTAGAGAAAATTGGATCTTAATTTTTTTTTGTGCAGGTATATTTGAAAGTTAATATTTTCTACTAAACCTACGTTCTTATTGGCCATGTTGAACAGATTCTTACTAAGCCCATAATGCAAGATATTTGTGTGCGTACCTATGTCTATAAATTGTTGTAGAAGACTAGCCTTTGTACACAGTCGACATTATAAACGTTAAACCTGGTGTTTATGTGTGTGTGAGTCTATTATGTGACACGGCCCAGGCCACGGGCATGGCGGCAGCGCAGTAGAGTAGCACTGCTGGTGTACATGTGTGCGTACGCGGGCGGACAGCCGCTCTCTCGCCGCCGTTATCTATTAGGATGATCACAAATAAAGCGGTGGCGTCGCGAGCGCCAATCGTGTGGGCTCGAGGCGCGCGTGTGCGGCGATGGTAACGTGTGTGCGTGTGCGCAGAGGGCGAGGCGGAGTGCGGCGCGGAGGGCAGCGGCGGCGACGCGGAGAGCCCGCCCCCCCTGCCGCCGTTCGGCTACGCCCACCCGGGCGCGCTGTCGCCGTCCCACTCGCGCAGCTACCAGGAGCTGCGGCCGGCGGCGGCACACGCGCGCGACATGCAGGCCTACGCGCACCTCGAGGAGGTGTTCAAGCCGGGCACGCCGGGCGCCGGCTCCACGGACGGCGTGTACCTGCGCCGCAGCAGCCCCGACCTCAGCCCGTCGCCCGAGCGCCGCGACGACTTCCGCGCCGTGCACTACGACCAGTACCCAGCGCCCGCGCCGCCGCCCTACTCCCACGACCACCACCATCACGTCGACGGGTGAGTACTCTCTATAAATTACTTAGCTAACCGTGCGTTTGTAGCTGCTACACGACCGAACGCCTCAGTCTTTGTCTGTGAGCAAGCTGTCAAGTCCCTGGATGTTAGACTAACGTACTGCTAGCTGAGAAAGAAGTCAGTAGCCAGTAGCGCGACGCAGGCGCAGGCGACGCGCGGCCGCAGCTAATGTCGCCACACATTAGTTGACGTAGCGACGTAAAGCATCACCTCGATTAACATTCTATTTTTAGTTTGGTCGTACGGTTTTAAAAGAACATTTATTGGGTACATGGACAAACCACAAATACATACTATTCTAAAATAATGTAATTATTTTGTTTCTTGAACATTGTCAATCATGGAACCGCAAAATTACTTATGCACCTATTAAAATTTGTTAAAATTAGGTATTTCATGTTTGGTATTAGTGATATAAATATCAGTTTTATGCTAATATATTCCTAAGTAATTAACTTTCTATTATTTTCTTAATTGGTATTCAGGTACTTAGTACCTACCTACTAATAACTAGTTCTATTGACAGTAGTAACATGATTCGTTTTACCAAACAAAGGTTTTCTATTTTTGGAATAACTTAAATATCTACTTGATTACTTACCTTAAGAATAAAAATTGGGGAAAAATAAGCCTAGTAGAAATATATTATATTACAATTTTATGATCGAATTGTGACACTTTACCTAATTCGAACTAGCTAGGCCTATACTACAACCTAGTAATGTAATATTTGATAAAAATCGAATTACCTAAAAAGCCTCTATGAATAAGATAGAACTCGCTATAATTTATTGTGCTTTTTGCTGTTATCATGTTTCTAGTTATTATAATTGCTACTGTCACCGAAGCTTCTGTAGTTAGTGTAGTAGGTAGGTGAGTAGTGCAGGGGCTGCTGTGGCCAGTCCCGGCAGTAGTGTCGGAGGGACCAGCTTGTTAGTCATTACGTAGATCGTGTTGCTTCACCGTTGCTTGTAGTATCCGTTTTTTCGTCGCCTACTCTCTCCCCCGGGCGGTGGCTACTATCCCGTCTCCTTCATTTTAAGAGCTCTTCACCTGGCTGTCCACGAGGCGCGTGGCGTGGAGCGGTGCGCTTGCCACTCTCCAGACATTTTTTTTTCGCCTGTTACCTCCGATCGTTTTTTATTGGAAGAAATCTTTGCAGTTAGCGTGGCTTTGACTGCAGCACCGGACTTTGGACCTCCGGGGGACTTGAGAAACACGTTTGCACTGAAAATGTCTGTTTTACTTTTATCTTGTGTATATGTATAGGAAACTAGCAGTTACCACAGTATATTAAATAGGTAGTGGGTTCCTTTTACTCGGGACTTGTCCGTGTGGAATAACCTATATTCCTACCTACTTTAACGTTTATTTATTAAAACCTTTTCTTTCGATATACCACAATTTTGATTAATTCGTTGTAGTAGAGTAATGGCCGATTTTGCATCCAGGCTAGTACCAACGTGTACTTTTTCAAATTGGTGCCTACCTATGTTATAAAATATCGTAGTTATTCTAAGGCACTCCTAGGACCCCAATTCTTAAAAAAGAAAACCATATTAATTAAACGAACAGACTGAATCAAAATTTCATTCTAATCTGAAGTGGTTCTAAATTAGCTAACAAGGTATGACCTATACATTATAAGACCATAGTAAGCTAAATTAAAATTTGTAGAAATCTTTTGCTATTATTAGTATCTTAGGTATGAAAAAACAACAAAAGAAAATAAAAATATGTAGTTTTTCAATCTGATTTATGTCGCCATTATGCCTAGTAGCCAGTAGTAGTTCCTTTTATTATTTAGATTCCTTTACACTCCAAAAAAGGCAAAAGGAGGAGTGTTATGATTAACGATTCCGTCTGTCCCGTCAGGGGCATCTTAGCTCTTTAGGTACTGACTGGTTTTTTCGTTTGTTTGAAGGTGGTCGAGCTGGTTATAGCTGTCATGAATGAAAATTTGTTCAGAATTTTGCAATTTATCAGTAATTTGTTAAATTTTTCTTTGGTGGTCATGACTGACAAAGTAAAAATTAATCAACCTGGGTCTGACAACGGGCTTCAAATTTTTTTATCATTTGGAGATTCGATCAAATCACTGTTTTCGATTTGGGAGAATGCCTGACCAAATCTTTATTTTTTGTTATTATCTCTGAGACATATTATACCTATATTACATGAGCAAAGAATTTGACATAAGTGCCAAAAGTTGGAACAGCACTCCTGAAATCACCCATTTATAATGAATTGAACCGTCGTCGCGGTCGGCTTTCTCCCCGCGAGGGTAGTGACTGGTGGCGGTACGTCTTGGTCACGTCCTGGTCACGTGCGGCGTACGTGCCGACGCGGGCGCGGCGCGGCGCGTTGCGACACGAGCCGGCATTCCGACGTGCCGCTGCCCGGCGCTCCGGCACGCGCTGCGATACGCAGGCCTCCGCACCACTCGGCTCGTGCCCGACTACCACTGGGTTACGACAACCATAAGACTTGCAGGATCATCCATAGATACATAAGTACCTACACTACTCTCTTGTTCAACGGCGTACCCAGCTTTTGATCCAGGAGGGGGGGGGGGGGGCGGAGTTTTTATGCTATTTAATGATGGTGAAATTAATTTGTTTAACTTTATTTCTCAATATGCAATGCGTGTTCATTTTTTCAAAAACCGTGTTGACTTCTTATTGATTTTCAATAAACCCAAAAAACAGGAAACATACTAAATTTCTCTCTGAAACAGCACCGATTTTGACGATTTGTCTTTTTGTTTGATTTTTACTACTAAAACTAAAATCAGAAAGCTCCTGAATTGAAGAAAAAAATATTTTTGTACAATGACTTGTGTACAACTGGTCTTAAATCCAACAAGATTTTTCCCTGGTTTTTTTTTCTCAAAACCGTGAACAATACTTCCGGCTTTTGTACCTTTTTAAAAAACTAATAATACCTACAAATAGGTACTTATGTTTTCGGCATTATTCGCCAAAAGACCTATTTGTATTTTTTACGAAAATCTCCGTTTGTATTAGTTTGTCAAATAGAAAATTTATACAATTTCATGACTTTCAGGCCGCTATCTCGAATTATTTAGAGTTTTAATGCTAGGGTTGGTATAACTAAACGTCTTTTATATGGAAATAATCAAAACAAAAAAGGAGGACTAGACTACACAAACAAATAAGTAAACCTCCTAACAACGTTACAGACGTGCTTTGCTAAGGAAACATAAACAGCAAATATGTAATAATTTGTTTATTTTGACCTACCCTAACACCTCTCCACGAATAGCAAACGCAAGCAACCCATACATCAAAAATAGTTGAATATATAAAAATACTAGCGTAATTTCCTTCATTTGTAATGTTTCTGATTTTAAATGGTTTTAAAAACAAACCAAATAAAAGCAAACCGTAAAAATCGGTGTTGTTTTTTGAGAATTTGGAGGTGAAACTCTAAGCAAAAACGTCACTCTCTCAGCATAAAAGAGAGCCGCATAAAGCTCTATCTCTCATGAAAACACGGTGACAGCTTGCCCCCCGGCCCCGTTCCTACCAAATAAGGTATCAACCGGCCGCTAGCACTTTAGCCTATAGCAAATTTTCTAATGTACCATAATATAGGCCGCGCAGCGCGATTTTTTTCTAAAATACTACATAATTTGTTGCAATATTTGAGTTTTGTACTAGAGTGCTCGCACACCCTCGGTACGGCCGTGCTCTTGTTGGTGTCTGCCATTAATTTATTGATCAAGATCTTTTAATATCTAGCCTACCTTCCGCTAAAGTACAAAGAACCTAATTGTTTACCTATTTCATTATGTGGGTATTTTCTTAGGGTGTAAGCTTACTACGTATCAAAATTTCATCAAAATCAGTTGAGTTGTTCGGAATAGGCAAACAGAATTACATAGCTCGATCGGTCTGCAAATATTGTACGCATGTAATTCTGTAGCAAATGACATCCAATGCTCAATATCATAATTATAGATGAGCATGTTTGCCATGGCCTGCAGCGGGCAGACGGCGGCGCTAGTCGCGGCATATAACACGGCGGTCTCATCTCATCAGTTTCTTTTTTAAATTATTTGTTACAATTATAACTCTGAATCAATTATTCTAAAATTGGGATCTGAAATCGCCAATCCGCGATTAAGCAAGAGTGGTGATCAATGCTCGTCCCTTCTCTATATGGGAAGAGGCCTGTGACCAGCAGTGGAACGTTTATAGGCTGGAATTATTATTATCAATTATGTCTCCATCCATGTAATAAACAAGAGGTAAGAAAATACCTTTGCGCACGCACCTAAAAAGTACATAACTAATAAATAATCATCATCTCATGGCTAGTATAGGCGACTGTGACTGTGTGAAAAAATTGAAACCAGAATTCGTTTGGTTTCTTAGGTTTACGCGAATGTCAGAATTATTTTTTAAACCATAACTCCATTTACCGATAGGTACCTAGGCTTTATACTCAATCTACAAATTACATAGATAGGTAGGTATTAACGTTGTATCCTCTTTGAAAGACCAAATAGGTATGCAGTGCCTCTGTTACATTGACAATGGCTTTATTCCTTCTCAAAGTACGAGACTACATCCCCTACTAAGAGAAAGTATTGATAAAAACAAGAATTAATGAAGAGAATCACCTACTAAATAATGTTACCATTCAAGTAACACGACGTTTCTTTTCTGTTATCGGTGTTAAAGAAAGTACCTAGGTGTAACAGACAGGTTAGGATAAAAACAAAATGTACCAGAAACATTTAGCCCGCATCGGCATAGGATCCGGCGGGAAGTGCCCGCGGATGACGGTGCCTGTAAGCAGGGTGTTGTGCTGTCGTTCCGCCGGGTTTGGGCTCTTCATGCTCCGCTAGTGGCGCGGCGGTGGCGTGCTGTGCATGTGTCATGTTTACACTGCCGTTGCCACTTATTTTATTTTCGCCGTTCGTTGTCTTTTTGATGTGTGAGTTTTTTTTGTGTGAGTTTGTACCCATGTAGATACGTAACTGTTGTTTTTTTCTTTTGATATAGGTATGGGAGTGGGAACCCAACTGGGCGGGCTATTAAGACAAATCAAGTGACGTAATATTTATCAAAATCGGTTGAGTCGTTGAGTAGTTACGAGTGGACACATACATTTCAAACACATAGCCCTTCTTTTTTGGCTTCGCCGCAGTTGGGTTAAAAGTTAGCGTGTGATTATAGTGATGTAGATTCGCGCGTGGATGTCAGCTAGGCAGGCCGCAGTTGGCAGGATGTGTGCGGTGCGTGACGTCACACGTGTGGTGCTAACAATGCGCGCGGCGAATGAGTGGCGAGTGCTGAGCCAGCACTAGGGACATGAAATCGAATCAAAATGGATCGTGTTTAACAAGTCTTGGGTAATCCATCCATTCTCTTTGGTATCTAGCGGACCTTGAGGGACAACTTATTTTCTACTTCTATTATCTCTGTAATGTATAAAACGAGCCCATACAGTTTAGCAATACGGCGTGTTGTTTTTTCGTGCAAAAGAAACAAACGTTTTTTGCCTCCGAAACTACAGGGTCTTAAATATTTTACCCGCAGATTACCTAAATTGTTTACGAACATGTTTGTATAATTACTTTTGTGTGGCGGATTCATCATTATTTATCACAAAATTTTCATTGATGAGCCCGACTAGTTTCGGACCCGCGCGTCAGCTCATGATTGAAGATTTAAAAGCATTACAAGCTTGCATTATGACTAAAGTAGGTAGTAGCTTACATTAGCACCTGGAAAGTATTACCTGCTAACATTCCAACTGAGGAAAGTAAGTGGTTCTACTACAGTATAAGTTTATAAATTGAGGCATGGAATTTACAAATGGGCTAAGTGCTAAAACTTTTGTGGGCACTATGCACCTTTGAAATGGAATGTCTGTACAACATAGCTCGTATGAAATAAAATTAAAATTTTGATTTTTTTGGCCCTTAGCCCATTTGTAAATTCCATGCCTCAATTGTTTTATTGTGGCTTATTTTAGTATCAGCTCATCATACATTGTTAATGCGCGTACACACATAATCAAAATGAAATCCTGTATAAAGTCACCAAATTATTTATGTTTTGTTTTGGAAGTAAGAAAAAAGCAAGTGTTAAGCATTTTAAAGTAATGCATGAATAAAAGTGGAGCAGTTTTACACTCTGAAGGATCTCGTGTGCGTTGTTTGTATGCGAGTTTTATGAGCCGCGCACCGCGCTCACATGTTGCCACAACTTGCAGGTACACTATTAGTTCCCCATAAGCTGTCGGTCCGTGACTAACCTAGCTGGATTCATTATTTAGTATATTTCTGGTACGATCAGTGAGATAATAATAACCAAGACTGTGTACTACTATACTATATTTAACTCTGCAGAATTGACACTAGTATACACCTCGCATGTTTAATTTCAATACCTATTGGTACTAAGTAAATGTAGCGAGTTTCTGCTTGTTTGTGTCTATGGCTGTATGAGAGCAATATGTTGTATTAAACGAAAGAGCTGGATCGTATGTTTCGTTGTGTGGTTTCTGCGAATGAGTAACGCTATCGTACACTTCCTGCGGTGCGCGCGCGCCGGCATTGTGCGCCGCGATACTTAACCTAGTGAGAGCGACCCCGCCCCGCCGCCCCCGCCTGCCCCTCGTCACACGCTCACAATATACTAGTCGACGATCTGCACACTCGGATTAATTTATGGCAACCACTCTAAAACTAAAAACAAACAAACCCTCCAAGCACCGTCAATTGGTTGTGCAAATACCTACACCCCGAGGGCTCTACCTTCATATTATTTGAGGTTTTTGTGAGCACAGGCCGCGTCACCGCCACGCCGCGCGCCGCCGCCGCCGACCTTCCTGTGTACAAAACTTTAAAGACTATATTAGCTATTGCGGGTGTTCTGATAAGTCAACAATATAACCTTTGTTTTTTGTGTAGTTTTGAGATGTTTGTAAATATCATCACCTACGTTAATCTTAAAGTTTTTCTTTGTGTTATATCTAAACATTTAATTTAAGTCGGAATTACGTAGGTCATGTTGCACTATGAGCGCTCTGCATCTCGTCCAGTGACTTGCGAACGGCAGGCGCTGCTCTGGCTCTCTGCCTGTGAGCTACCGTATTTACAACTTAACACGCACTAAACCCACACTCGTACATAAATACATACACGAAGTACCTAAGTATGTGTACAGCGCAGCGGTTTTATTATTGACTTATTCTGTTTGAAAATAATTAACGTCGTTAGGCATGTTTGCATTTTCCTCCAATATTCGAGTTTGTTTATTGTTACCAATTAGTAGGTATAAGGAAAATCCCCACCGTCGCCGCGTCGGCGGTCAGCGACAACCGGCGACCGGCCTAGCTCTATTTATGGAGCTCTACTAATATAATATTTTGTTTATTATTATACTTAAGAGCATTGCAAACGTATTAAGCCGTAAATAAAGCAAAGAATAAAGCAAGTTTTAAGGATCGTAGTGATGTAGGTATAGAATACTGCTAAATTACCTATCTAGGTACGCCATGACGAAGGTGACAGAGTTCATTGAACAAAAACGCTATGGTGACGGAATCCTAGGATTATAGATCTCAGTTTCTTTACTAAGCTTGTCACCATAAGAACTCAATATTATTTTTTATTTATTTTGGTTTTGATTAGCATTTTTTGGATTGAGCCCCAATATTTTCCATTGAATATACTTACTTATATTCAATTTATTACTTATATATTCAAGCTTTACTCCTTACATATGCTAAACGTGTGAAAGCGCAAGTCCCCTCAAAATCAGTCCAACCTTTTCAGGTGTTAGCCGGAACAACAAGAAACTTTTTTTGTTATAGTTATTATTTTAACTTTAATATACGACACCTTGAAAAAGCCAATGAGATTCCTTTTAGGCAAGGCGTATTTATCTTGTGCTATAGCGTAACTTAGGGATGTCACGGTAGGCTAAATAAATATTTTTTTGTATGTATTGAGCCGGTATTTTGATACTACAACGTCTTCTTTGAATAGATAGAGCTTCTGCCTCTCTGAACTCAAATGCCCGATTAACTCAGTGACTTAAAATGTTAAAGAATAATTAATGCCTCATCTGATGACGTAACGTGCCGTCCAAAACCCAGCTACAACAACAAGTATCCAACTAAATAGCCCAATCCATACATTCTGGGATCTGTGACACTATAGGTACGTTGGTTGATATCCCAGTTTATCCGGCGCAGGCGCAGGTGACAAGCGGCGCTCGCTTCGATATTTGTTGAAGTGATACTAAAGTTTTTGTGCTCATCTAATGCGCCATTTTACACGTTTTAAGAGTCCTCGGATCGTTTCCAAATTTGTACACACAATTTTTTGTGCGTGTCGAGTGACGGTTTAAGTGTTCCGAAATGAGTTATTTGTATAGGCCCTTAACGTTCCGGTGCGGGATTAGCCCGAGGATGCACACATAACGACCTGCTCGCTGCCTGGGGTGTCTGGCTCATGGCAATCGACGCTAGCCGCTTAATGGTGTATTTTTTTTAACGTAGTCTGATTCTCGGTCCAACGCTCACTGGGCCATGACGTTATAAGACCGTTAGTGCATCAGGTTAAAGGGTTCATCTTTTCTGTAAGAGCAGCACGTGTTATTGTCATGGCCGGCATGTGCGGTCACGCTGCGCGGCCGGCACGTGCGCGGCCGCCGGTGTTCACCGGAGTGACGCAGGGCGGATGCGGGCTCCGGGCACGCAAGTGCAAGTGATTTACATGATGATGATCTAATTTAATTTTAGCAAAGTCTCAGACATAATTGATACCTGCGGTATAGGACGGTCATGCAATCTCATCCATGGCCGTATACTTTTCCATGAACGATAGTAGTTATCATATAAAATCTATGTACAGATATGGACAAAATACAAGAAAAAATCTATAAGGAAAAATGTGCCGGAACCTGTGTGGTGTGGTGTGGTGTGGTGTGTTCACACAGTTTCGGTTGCATATATATTATATATACATATAATATAAATGTTTTAAAATTCCTTAGAATCATATGAGATGATCATGTGATCAATGCTATCGTTCCTTTGCTATACGAATAGAGGTCTTTCTCCAGCAATGGGATATCTAACATATATAATAGTACAGCTCGTTAATGTACCTATTAGCAAGACGGCCAGGATGTGTCTTCTGCCAGGCTCCGCACAGGCTGGGTGTGAAGTGCGCACCGCGAATGCGCGCTACGTGCTCGTACTACTGCGCTCTACTTCCGCGTTCTCGTGTAAGTAGTGTCGGCGGCGAGCGCGCCGCGGGGCGTCACCGTCGCCAACTAAGTATACCAGCCATGTTACAAGACCATGTTATGCTCGAAAATAGCTATGTTCCAGCAAAAGAACTCTATTCTATTGCGAGAGCATTGGGTGTTGCTAGAGTATTATAAGCGACCCATTCCGCATAATGAATGCAAGCGGGTCGAGGGCGGCGACGGCGGCGCGGGCCGGGGGCGCAGGCGCGGTTGTAGAGGTAGGAGGGGGGGGGGGACTGCGGGGCGCGGACGCCGCTCGCACGATAACGCATACCTACTTCCGAGACGTTCCGAGCCATTAGCCTCACTGCGCTCTACTTAACAACCACACGCCGGGTACGCGGTGTTCTTGAACTATGTTAAAATGTTTCATACCAGCAGCGCAGC
The DNA here is from genome assembly GCA_905475315.1 of Autographa pulchrina. NCBI lineage: Eukaryota > Metazoa > Arthropoda > Insecta > Lepidoptera > Noctuidae > Autographa > Autographa pulchrina. The sequence continues at coordinate 15,130,769 of FR997764.1, read as the reverse complement.
CGATGTCGCCTGCCTCCTGTGGGTGTGCGCTGCGCAATGTCATGTACCTAACATAATCATTATGTGCTCTTCTCGTATTTACTTACTAATTCCTGTCCTGATGTTGAGGAATTTCTGTATTTCTTAAGATGGGACACAGGTCACAGTCAGTCACATAGTTGTTTACCATATTTTAATTTTTCAGACACAGGTACAAATATAATGACCTACCTAAGTCTCTTACCTATTTCTTTTCGTGCACACTGCAAGGACTAACTCTTAAAAAGGTATGAGCGCATGCCGCACTTGGTCTGCGGAGGTACATTCGGCTATAGATGTTACCAATTCAAGCGTTAGTTTGTATTTAAATAAAACAAATAATAAGTAAGTAATTATTAAGTAGAATGAGCTCACTCGAGTAATTGAGTGTGTAAATTAGCATGGTACGTGTAGGTAAGCGCACAAGAGTCGCGCTCTGACAATTAGTGGCGGGCGCCGTGAAATATAGCGCTCGTTTGCATAACGAGCTGCGCGCGCGCACCAAGCGGGGCTTGGCAGCATGGCGTGGCCGCGTCTGCGTAAGAGAGATACTACACATGGTGGGAGCTGCCATATATGAGGTTGCAATAGACTTCTCCTTGTGCTAGGTACGTTTACACTAACTATATGCTACGACTCTACAATAGCCGCTTAGTGTAGGCTTACACCGTGTGAACCTACATAATATGTTAGGAGTTTCGAAGTGTGGGACATTTACAGCTAAACCCTAACTAGAAATAAAAATGTGTCTACTGTCTAAGCTGATAAATGGCTCTACAGGACCCGCGATTTCCAAATGTTATAGTTAATTTTAGAAATATCAAATCATGTATAATAATAATATAATAATATCAAAATCAAAATCAAAAAGTTTTTATTTCTTGTAAACCAAAAAAAAAGGCTAAGAAACGTTACGTTATAAACTACTGACTCTAGTTGCTCGGTTCCAAAGTGTCCTTCCTATGGAGAAGAGCCGGCAAGAAACTCCATAGGTTACTCTTTTTTTAATGTATATTTTAGTACCTATCAGCCTATATTTTTAATAAAAAACCGTATGTTCGTTTCTAGTGGCGGCGGAGGAGGTGGAGGCGGTACTGTGTACTCACGCTGCGCGTACGCAGCCGGCTCACCGTACTTCGGAAATGGCGCTGAGATCGCCTCACAACCTCAAATCTGGAATTCTAGTGCAGGTAGGACCGAAGTCATTGTGGGTACCACTGATAGCGGAGTGACGTGTGTCTGTTCTGTCTGCCTGTACTGAGCTGGCGGTGGTTGTGTGTCGGCAGGCGGCTCGCCCAGCTACGGCGGCTCCGGCGGCGGCGTGGTGATGGGCGAGGAGTACGCGGAGGGCGCTGGGGGCGCGGAGGGCGCGGGCGGGGGCTCGCTGCCCGCCTTCAGCGCGCGCTTCGGCGGAGCCTTCGCGTGCGCCACCTCGCGCCCCAACACAGTGTACGGCGCGGCCGTGCCGCCCTACTCGCACCAGGTGAGTGCCGCGACACCCGCTGCGGACGCGCCTCGCCTGACCCGCTATCCACACGAATGTTTCTCTGCTTCCAGGAGGTGTGGAACTTAGAAAGTAATCGTCGACCGCAGCTGTCCGCTGCTGCTAGTCTCTCTGCCAGTAAGTAGTGCCACGTTTATATTTTTAAACCTTTATTGTATTCTTATTTAAGCTAGTTTTTCAAATGCTTAGATAGAGCTGTCCGATTCTCGCTCCGTATGTATGTTGGAGCAGTTCTGGATATGTTTTTTTACAATATTTGACGACAGATTAATGGCCACTGTACTGAATAACAATGTCTGTTAGTAGTGGGAATATACTTCAATGAACCTATGTAAGCTTACCAAAACATGTGTGTGACCTAGGTATAAGTAGGAGTATCAGGCAGCTATACAGTATTAACCTTTACCTCTGACTCGACTACGAACAAATATAGAAGCGAATGTTAAACATGTTGATTACATTGAACCACGATGAGTGTTGTCGGCTGCACTCCGCGAGTGATTCACGGCAGATGCCAACACCGAGGCGACCGAGTGTCCTTTGTTGTGAGTTAGTTTGTGCTGACCATGTACCTCGTACCTACCTACGAACAGAGGAAAACTTGTGAACCATGTGTGACAGGGTCAATGAGTGCGTGATTTGATAAGAATAACCTAGATAGAGCGATTTTGTGCAAAACATAAGTGTGCGAGAAATACTAGAGACGAGGGTTTGCCGCTAACCGTTGTGTGCGTAAGCCGCGAGAGCACCGCCGCGCCGCGGCGATAAGAGCCAGAGTTAGATGTTAGACGGGGCGATGCAGCGATGGCGATACGTGATGCTCCGATATGGCCGATACAGCCGATACAGATAGCAACAGCGCCGGTTTTTGTGGCAGGTCACGGCGCGATAGCCCGCGGGACGCATCCCGTAATACCCGCCATGTTTTTTATACCGATAAGCGATTTCCAAAAGTCGTAGCCGATAAGCGAACAGTTCCGGCATTATTTACGACCGCTCGTGTGAAAGCTCGTAAATAATGCACTACACTTAAACCTTCATCAGTCTTCGCGAAGCATCAAAACATATTTTATTTTAGTTCTGTCACTCGTAAAATACTTAATGAGTTAATATGTTTTCTGTGAAATGATATCACTTGTTGGATGAAAAAAACTTGTGTTGTTGTGCAACACATAAAAGAACATTACATAATGTGATTACAGAGATTTATAGAAGAGAATATTTAAATTTGAAATGATTAATTAAAATGACTCATCAGGAGTTCATAGTTTGTGATTGAAATTCTCTATGTAATTAGTTGATACTTAAACAGAGTCCTCCTTCATAGTTTGATTATTGATACATTCAGATCCTAGATACAGTACAATACCACTTTAATTAAATAATAAATCCTATTTTTAGAAACTGTTCGGTTTTCCGCCATCTCCATATAGTTTAACCTCGAGAACCTCGATGTCACGTGTCGAAGACAAAAACAAGGCGCAGTGGTGTGCGAGCCGCGCGTGTGTTAGTCGCTGAAGCCCGCCACACTATACAGCGATGTTTAATTAGCAAAAGCCGCGGTTTTCCTCGTCGCCTGCAGTGAACGGAACCGTTTGCGGCCGTAACGTCCATTGATATTATGAGCCCCTCTAGGCCGGTGGACGAGCAAGCCTCTTAAAAGTAACACGACTGACACTCGAAGAGCGTGTTTGCATAGGTCACTCCAAAAAAATATGTCTTATTTTAAAATGAAGTCGTTCCCTTTTAAGCGCATTAAAATCGCATTCCGTATATGGTATCGGATAAGGCACGTGCCACGCAAACACGCGCCGCGTCCGGCCGGCGAGGCGGCGACTTCGTGCTATCGCCACAAACAAAGCCTTACAAAAAACGTCGCCGGCCCGTTGTCTCCGCGCGCCGCATATTTGCTCACTGACACTAACGTCTCTAATGTACACGCTTATCACTAGATGGCGTATTATCGCGCTCAGGACGAGCTCCTTCTAATTTAACACCATTAGGGCATAGCTGAGCAGTGACGTCACTTGTGCTGCGTCTTCCGTCCCGCACCATACAAAGAGAGTTCGCCGACTACGCTGAACATCTCTCGAGGTCTCTCTTTAAAGGCCAGGCCGTGAAAGTGGTCCACATGTTTTTTTTTGAAACGTCAAGCCCTAAAAGATTTTTATGTCTGTCTCGTGCTAATTCCTATTAAATGATATTACTGTGGTCCTTATGTATTAAATTAATAGGATTGCCATTCCATATTTATATTTATCGTACCTATTACATTAATTTCAATATTTATTGTACCAATTACAACAGTTACATTTATCGAAAAATTTGTCACAGCGCATTTTGTACGAAATTATAGTAAGCGTGCAGTAGAGTATGTTCGAGCAGAGCGCGCACATGGCCGGCTCGCGTTACAAACGCCTGTAACGGCCGGCTAATGGCATCCATGTTTAATGCTGACTGCTATTATGGGTAATCGGAAACGGCACCATTCATTTTAGATGAATCTGTCAAGTGTTGTGGCTGGTGATGCGTGCTGTAACCAAACACGTCCGTCGCCCGCACACACTCGCTCGGCGCGAGTTGTCACGTGATGACGCGCTACTAATTATAATATTAGCATCCCCATTTTAATTATTCAAATCTATTCTGTGGCCCAAGGAAAACCAAGGGCTCCCCCTATCTTTTCGCTTACCTGGCATACGTCACGTTACGTATATGAGTGCCGTATAAATCTTTTTGTAAATAAAACCGAGTCCGGTTTGTTACAACACTTAAAACTCGTTAACTACTGGACCTACTTTCATGTTTTTTTATTTTTTGAGATCATTAACACTCAGAAAAGCAGAATAACAAAAAAGATCGAAAGCAAAACTTACGCGAAAAGGGTCTTATGTGCAACAGAAAAATATAAAATAAATTGGCGATGAATTTTTCCTCGTCTCAAACATTCGATCTCAGTCCTACAGCTCGATCTGTGTATATTACACTATAGGAACATTGTTCTGTTCGCGATCTTCTCCGGGTGTTACCAATAATTAGGAGCACCATCTATTACCCAATATAAGCTTTGGAACTAAAATAATAATATTAAAAATAAACTAATTAATGAACAACTGTTTCTGTCGAACGAAGTATCCTTCGATGTAATCCGGGTCAGTATATCACAGAGCCCGCGAAGACCAGACACAAGTGATATGTAGCTGACACGTTGAGATGCACAGTGCTTGTAGTTCGTCCGTAACGTAACTTTACTCAGCTAAGTTATCTTAAAAATACTCAAACAATTAGATAAAGAAACTTCTTTACTTAGGTACCTACGTGTAAATTATGTAATACATCCTCCAAGCAATAAACACAGCTTGTAACAAGCAAGTTGTTTGTACAAGCCATAGTTTAAATTAATCCGTCCGGATGGCTGCTTTTTCTTTGGTTACACATACCTACTTATAATTTGTCCAAAATCCCACTTCGTGATTGAGCTGAAATTTAGCAACCATAAGATAATCGGATCACAAAACATGGAGCTGAATTTGCTCCACAGGAGTAAGTTTTTTTTTGTTAGAGATCTTTGCAGTTAGCCTGAGCGCAGGCTTTGACTGCTTCACCGGACTTTTGGCGAGGACCTTAAGGCCTCCAGCCAGAGCAATAGGAAAAAACTAACTACGTCAGCAACGTCCACTAAGGGCACCCCCTGCGGGGTCCGGACCTCGACTTAGTGCGTTGCTAACAATCTTAATAAGGCAAAACAACAAGGGATGGCTGGATCTAAGTTTTAATTATTTAGGGACATATTTTTATTGCTAGTTTGGCCGTCTCGGGCCAGCTTGGTCTATGGACGGGGGGACAACATTTACGTTACTATTATTTATAATATGCGACGGGCCTCGCCGGCGAGGACGTAATATACGGCAGTTGTGTTTTGTATTGATACTGCTAGAAATCTAAATCTAATGCTAAATCGAATGCTTCTTGGAGAAGCGTTGTTTTATCGTCGGGGTAGGAGAGAGTATATCTGGGGCGTTCACACAGGAGTTAGTTAATTAGCGGATTGATATGTCTTAGTTCAGTCCAACAGTAATTAATACATTAGATGCGTTAAAAATATATGATTATAGAATTATCCAACAGAAGCTGCCTCTAATTCCTTGGTTTGACCTAGTTAAGTAGCTGTTCAAGAGAACTTTTAGTTTTAGCATTTAGAATACGGTCTGGACATGTGCCTACTAACAGTTTTTTACATTTGATGGGTGTAAGTCCATCCCCTCTTTGTCATTTTTGTTTAAATAAATTGGATGATTTGTATCACATTTTGTTGGAGTGTAGCGCTTTCGATGATTCGAGGCCATTCTTGGGGGAGATGCTCCGTGGCGATGTGTATAGTGGTGGGATTAATATTTTGCTTGGGAGGCCTTTTTCGAAACAGAGTATTGAAATTTATAAATTTGTAAGGGGAGTGTTTTCAAGGAGGAATACCTACGTAATTTTGTTTTTTGTTTTTAGTTTTTATTTGGACGTAGGGTCTGTAGTTTTCTAGCCTGTGACCTGTAGAAGGCGCTACATTCCAACGGGTGTCTAGTTTTAAGTTATCTTTAAGTCTTAGGATTAGATTATTTTTACTTTTGTTAATTTATTATTTAATTTATTGTGGTACCTTACGAGGCTGTCTTGGTGCACCAGCGCAACATGATTGCACATAAATGTAAAAAATAACTCAGTTCAAAGAAATTATGATGACCAAAATAATGTTGGTATTCGACCCACAAATGTCTTAGACTTCGCGTAGAAAATATACAAATGAATTGAGAATTTCCTCCCTTTGAAGTCTGTTAATTTATTATATTCCGGTTAATTCGGAATGTTGAGGCCCAACATTAGACCTTAACGCGTTCTTGTGATTGATCAGTATAATGTCATCTTGATAAAGTTAGGGGCGAATGAGAAGTGACAAACGCTGAGTACAGAAACAGGCCGCATGTGGCGCAGACTGCGCGAGCGCACGTAACGGTCGTAGATTCCATTGAAACAGTACTCGCGCGCGGCACGTCCCGCGCCTGCGTTGTGACGCACACACACATACACACAAGTCGCGAGCCTGATCAACTCTTGCAATATCAAACGTTTATTTCTCCTCCACACATGATCTAGAGTACCTTATACCTATATTTCCCACATGTACTTACTAAGTTCTTTTTGATGGATTACTTTTTGATGATCCTGGTGTCCTGAAACACAGGCCACGAGCCTAGCTTAGGAACCAGCCTCCCACAATATATACTTTCCTAAGACTTACCTGAATTGTGTACCATTGTCGAATCTGTCCAATGTAAAATAATTAGGTAATGTAATTGTGGTGAGAAATAAATTTGATTGATTGATGAATCCGTCGCGTCGGCATACTCATATCCTAAATTTTAACTCAAAACAACAAAATAATTAATTTAATATTTGTCAAATATCATGGAAACTGTTCGTATACACATGACCGTTTATAAGATACAAATACTAGCCTAGATAAGCGTGTATATTTATTTGTATAAATACAAAGCTCATGTTAAATTACAAGAAAAAATAAGCATATTAATCACAATTCATAAAAATGTTGAGAAGTAATGAAACTTGGATTCGTTTTATTCGTTTTTTTCTTTCTTTGAAACAAGTTGATCATTTTTTACCCAAAGCGCGGAACTTACTGGCAGCTAAGGTTTGATGCTGACCTCGTTCAAATAACTTAGTGTGTAGTGAGACGCAAGCTCGCTCCGGTGACAGCTGTGACGGTTCCAGGAAATGTATTGGAATTGGGGCGGAGTTTACGGTACAGTAGCGAGTGCGGGAACAGTTCAGCGCCGGGAGCAGGGTCGACGCTCGCGGCCGTTAGCGGCGTGTGACGTCACCGTGCCGGTGCGTGACGTCACCGCTCGCGAGCTCCGCGCCAAGACGTGCGCGCGCGTGCTGTGTCAGCAGAGCCCGCGCTCACGTGTCGCTCCGGCGGTGAATCAACAACTGCCACTGCCAAGGTCGCGGACGGACCATGTTGGGCGTTCCATTGTTTTATTAATGTTCTCTGCACAAACTTATGCTGACTAGCACAAAATCCGTTGTTATTGTTTAATTCATAAATAATAGTTAGATTTGTAGGTACTTGATATATGGCATGGTCACAACAAGGCCTGCAGTACATAATTTTTTATGACGTTTACTTATTCTATATTAGGTATGTGATCAAACTACCCTTGCTATTTGTGGTTCACTTATTCGGGGTATACATATCTGCGTAGGGTCTATCCCTGTTGTGATTCAGCTGCCAGTCGGTGTCGGTTGCAAAGCAGGCACCGGCGGGGAGCTGCAATCGGACCCTGAAATTTGTTGCAAGTAGTTGAGTGGCGACGCTCGGCGGGAAGATGTCAGGGTGTAAGTTGTGAGCTAACTAGCGTATGTTGCGACAGTCGACGTGGCGGAGTTTTTCACGGAGGGGCGCGAGTGCGTGAACTGCGGCGCCATCCACACGCCGCTGTGGCGCCGCGACGGCACCGGCCACTACCTGTGCAACGCGTGCGGGCTGTACAACAAGATGAACGGCATGAACCGGCCGCTGAAGCAGCCGCGGCGGCTGGTACGTCAGCGCGTCGCCGCGCCGCACGCGCCCGCGCACGCGCACGACGTACGCAGCCCACTGCTCACTCCCCCGCCCCGCGCCCCCCGCGCCCCGCGTCTCCCGCCCGAGATCCGCGCCCGCCGAGCGCCCGCTCGAACTGCTCGCCGCGCTCCGTAGCGCGACTCCCACACCCTTGTTCTGGTTGCAGTGGCCGCGGAGGGGGCCCCGCCGGGCGCGGATTTCTACAAGGGCTTCCTGTTTAACGGCATGGCGACGACGCACGCGCACGCGCTGCCCGCCCCCGCGCCGCTCGCGCACCCCGCGCACCCCGCGCACCCAGCCTCCACCCCCTCTGACTACAAACAGAAGAAAGGGGTACGTGCCCCGCCCCGCCCCGCCCCACACCTAACGCCTGCCCACTAACATCCATCGCTTCTGTACCTAACATCACCGTTGTAACTAACACCTGTAGTTTGTCATGCATGCCAATGAGATAAACATGGTTAGCCGGCCGAACAGCGAGTGTAACAAGTGTGTGTGTGCAGATGGGCACCAAGCGGCCGGGCATGTCGTGCACCAACTGCCAGACCACCACCACGTCGCTGTGGCGCCGCAACTCGCTCGGCGAGACCGTCTGCAACGCGTGCGGCCTCTACTACAAGCTGCACAACATCAACCGCCCGCTCGCCATGAAGAAGGACTCCATACAGGTGCGTGCTTACTGCCCAATTCACCACTTTACTTACCTATTAATTTACAAGCTTTGTTGTGAAATCATGTCAACACATTTTGGTAACGGTTAATGGATATAGTAATTAGCTTTTATTTGTGTAATTATAATTAACTAGGTATGTATTAAAAAACCGTTATTAACAGGAATTAAATAACTGGTTACTGGTAGTGGCTCATCAGTAATTAGAGTAATGTCATTACGTAAGTATCCATTTAAGATTTATTTTTTAATTAGCAACCGACTATATGCGTTGGTAGATATTTTGTTATCTCAAAAGTGAATTTTTACTATAACGCTAATGACACAGTCTACGAAAAACAAAGGAAACCATTTTTTTTTTGTCAAATTGTCTAATTTGCAACAGCAAGGCAGAGGTGACCGCCCAAATCTCCATCACTTAATGAGCCGACCGCAGCGTCTCTTACATTGTAAAGTTGACTCTTTAGCTGAATCTTCTAAGACGGGAAGACTACTCCTTCATTGAGGAAAGGCTAGGCAGAAGAAATCAATAAATAAGGCTTAAAGTTTAAACTGATGTTTGTTAAAATTTCAGACAAGAAAGAGGAAACCTAAGAACAGTATAAAAGCGGAGCGAAGTATCAAGACAGCCGTCCAGCGCACCGTCACGTCCGGCGTCAAGATCGAGAACCTGCGTGAGTGTCCGCCGCGCGACTCCTCTTAGGAAACGCTATTCACACTTCCTTTTTCCGTGTGCTGGTGACGTTGAGAAGAGATTCTTCTCAACCTATAAATACCACTTTAAGTTCACCCTTCCTTCTTTACTTTTACCCTAAGACTGTCAACCTTTGAAGGTTTAACATACTTATTTCATAATAAGAGATAATAGTTCATTTCTCATGCAGAAGAAGTTAATATCAGTTACCCTATCCGAGACTTCTAAAATTTGTGTGATTGAGGTTGAGTTCGTATTTGTTTCTCGAAACAAATGATCGTGTGTATTTTCGGGAACTTAGAAGATGACCATGTGCCGCAGAGCAAAGCGCATTTCAGGCTACAATATAATAATATAATAGCATTTAGTGTATAGTTCCGCACAACAATATCGCTCACTATGCATTTATATAGAACATGATCACGCTTAGTTTACTTAGCTTAACTCAAGAACTGGTGGACTACTTTCCATGATTTTCTCGAATTGTCTCCGTCCCGAATAGTAGAATAAATACGAAAACGGAGATTAAAAAATAACTGCTTAACTGCGGGCTATTAATAAAATGTGTATAGTGAGAGTATATTATATTATATTATATTATATTATATTATATTATATTATATTATATTATATTATATTATATTATATTATATTATATTATACACTTCTCATCAAAAAAATCGAAACACCTCGCAGTTTATGATTTGATAAGGATTATCAGAAAAATGTGTATATTTAGGAATAAATGTAAAATGTCATTTAATAGTGAGTAGTATGAGGTTTTTAAATCCTAATGTTAATGTTCTAAATTCAAATTAAGTCTTCATAGGTTTCGTATTTTGTATAATGAGTAATTTTTACCCTGTATGGAATATGAAGGAAATGGGTAAAACAACACGCGTAAATGAAAAAAAAATGTAAGAAACGTTTATTTAATAACTTGTATTCCCTCCGCGAGCTCTTATTACTGCTTCCATACGGTTCTTCATCGATCGGATGAGAGTCACGATCACATGTTGTGGTATATTATCCCATTCCTCTTGGATTGCATTTTGCAGCTGGCTAAGTGTTTCTGGGGCTGGATCTCTTGCTCGAATTCGTCTCTTTAATTCATCCCATAGATGTTCAATGGGATTCATGTCCGGGCTTCTTGCTGGTCATACCATAATGGAGATACCGACTTCGGTAAGATAATCTCGTACGACCCCCGCGGTGTGAGCTCTAGCATTGTCGTGCATGAATATGAAGTCGTTGCCAATAAAATGTGCATAGGGCATCACATGAGGTTCAAGACACTGTTCGATGTACCGATGAGAGTTTAGTGCAAGCAACCGTGGCCCAGACACAAAGGCAAGTTCTGTCTTACCGTCGGCGCTGATTCCTCCCCAAACCGTCCACGAACCGCCACCATAGCTGACCTTTTCTTCAATGCAGCATTGTGCAAAGCGTTCTCCATTTCTTCTGTAGACCTTGTTCCTTCCGTCGTTACCATACAGCATAATTTTACACTCATCAGAAAACAGTACTTTGCTCCACTGAAGGTATGACCAAGTTAGGTGCTCGCGTGCAAAGTTAAGGCGCGCTCTTCGATGGTCTGCAGTTAATTTCGGCCCATTCGCTGGCTTATGCGGTGCCAATCCGCGTTCCTTCAACCTTCTTCTTATTGTAGAGTCACTTACAGCTACTCTTCGTACAACGCGAAGCTGCTGCTGCAGTTGAAAAGCGTTAAGGCGTCGATTTCGTAAAGAAGTTGTTACAATAAATCGATCATCTCGCTCAGAAGTGACCCGATTCCTGCCAGATCCTGAACGGCGCGTGAACGAACCAGTCTCCCGATAGCGTTTGTAGACTCTATGAACAGATGATAAGCTTAGATGCAATCTTGCAGCCACAACACGCTGACTAAGTCCAGAATCCAGCAATGCCACCACTTGGGCGGCTTCTGCGGGCGAAGTATCCATATGTTTTAGAAAAAAAAGTTTTTTCAGACGTCCCAAAGTCACAGTAAATGAAATAAGAAACCAAAAGTTTAAAGACAAGCGCTAATTTTTAGTTTTTAAACGAGAAACGTACTCCAACCCTAAATACACATTTGTCTCAAAACAGTGATTAATTTCATTTATAGGATAAACAAATGAAATTCTAGTTTCGAATTTTGATTTTTTTCTTCTTACTGTAATGACCAAACTGCCAGCTACACAATAATGTTTTTTTTTTTATGGAATTAATTCTCTTTTGTAAAAAATTAGGACAAAAACAATAAAAACGAAAGTGTTTCGATTTTTTTGATGAGAAGTGTATTATATTATATTATATTATATTATATTATAATATTATACTCTTTGATTATATAATGTCTAGATGGAGCGTCGCCCTACAATCATAAAAAAAAACAAGACCACAATTTCAAGTGTGTGTTACCAGCTATTACAAATTCTCCCATAAATCACAATAAATAAAGACTAATTTATAATAATAAAAAATATTTTAGTTTTATGTACTTTTGTGGTATTATTCAGTTTAAGTGTATTTTTATTAAGTAGTTACTTTTTTAAATAATTAAAAAAAAAATGTTTGAATGGAGTATTAAATCAACTAAGTTAGTACAATATTTTGGGCAGTTAGGATTTTGAAATTTGAAATGAAAGATCACATATCGTTAATTAGGAATGAGTTTTAATTACAGGCGATCGTTCGAAGTACATCAACGAAATTTTATAAACGTAATGATAAACCAAAAAATTTACCCTAAAAAATGGGAGAATAAGAAACAGAAACTGGCAACACTGATAAAATATGGCGTAATTTGGTAATCATAAAAAAAAACTAAAATAAATATGAAGTTTCTTGGTGTCTTGTCTACGGTGATAGGTGATGGGTTTGGTATTTTTTAGCCTTCCTTTATAATTCCGGCACACTTTAAAAGCACATACTGTCATCTTATCGCTGTTATGTGGTTATTCCTTAGAGCGCGTAAAACGTAGTGACACGAAAGCGGCACGATCTGTACTGGTTGGCGGGAATTGCGGGAAAGTACTTAACAACCAAATTTGGTTGTAATTTTTTGACGGGTCTGCGCGCACTTGACAGTCCATCTAGACATTATATAATCAAAGATTATACTATATTATATTATATTAGAGCGTAGTTTGAAATGCGCCTAACCCAACTCTTGTGTGACAGTGGAGGGCGGGTCGGCAGGCGGGAGCGGCGCTCGTTCCCCGCTGGCGCTCAACTACTACGTGCAGCAGCACCCGCTCAAGCTGGAGGAGCCGCCGCCGGCGCACAGCGCGCACGCGCAGGCTGCGCAGCACGCGCCGCACGCTCTCGGCCACGCGCACGCTGCGCACGCCGCGCACGCCGCACACCCGCACGCCGCGCACGCGCACGCGCTCTACGACGACGAGTACCGGCGCGCCGCGGACGAGCGTGTCGAGCGCCCCACCGTGGTGTCGCTGGGCAGCTGAGCCGCGCCTCCGGCTCCTCGTCTTATAGAATCTCAGTTGTTAGATACGTTAGCTAGGACTTAGATGTAGGAAGCGCGAGCGACGAGACGCTGCTAGATTACCAAATATAGAGGCGCCGCGCCCCGCACGTACATAGGTAGCTGTAGCCGCGCGGGCCTCTCGTACGGTGCACCGTTCATTGTACTGCGTGCCACGTGTTAACTGTGTGTTCCCACTGTTACCAAATAATAATTATGTATAATAAGCGATGAGACTGTATCTAAATCATTCCTAAAGTGTTGCATTCCTAGATAGCTTACGTTCATATTATACAAGATTGTAAAGAGTTATACGATGCTGTTAAATTAAGAGGCTGTTCTGTAAACAGCCATAAAATTTATTTTTATGTTAAATGATTAAATTTATATTTTTATAATTGTATGATATTATTCGGCAAAGATGCGCACTGACATACTCACTCGAATGTTGTGTCAATCGTCATCCATCAGTAGTAGCGGTGCCAATTTCTCACATGAGGTACACAAAATTGCTTGTGTCTATTAATTTATATAGTTTATTGTTGGCACATTTCCGAAAGACTTATAGTTGTCATTTTTGTTCGTCTAATATATAAAACTCGCTGTTATGGCCCTCCGGTCTTGCCGGACCCGGCCCGAGGAGGAGAACGTGAGTGCGCATCGCATGCACCTCTAGTAAAATAATGATAATGTTAGATTATAGTATATCGTTGACTCCATGACTTCACGACACATTCCACGAATTTATCAAATGATAGTTCTTAGCTTAGGCTAGCCCCGGCGTCGCGCCGCCGGTAGCTACTGAATTAAATGTTAATGATCGTCTCTTACGGACGCATAATAATAAGTGTTGCGGCCGGCCGCCGCCGCCGCCGCCGCCGCCGCCGCCGTCGCGGTCGCCGCCGCGCACTCTCGCTGCTTGATAGTTAAGCGGAACGCAAAGATCTGAGAAACCTCTCTAATGCATAAATCCGAATTATATTATATTAATGTTTACAAAAATAAATAAATGAAATGTAATTATATGTTTTTTTTTTTATATTATGACTCTTGTTGCATGTAAAATAAAAGTAATATATAAATCTCACAATGTTGGTGGAGCATACGCTATGTTCGCTGTTTGTCGAGGTCTGCGCCTGCGCAGTACCCGCTCAAGCAACTCGATGTCATACCGACAAAACTGCTGTCTCAATACATAAGTGTAGACATATATTGTGATTTTACGATATTTATGTGTTATAGTTAAGGAAGCGCTTCGACGGAGAAGCGTTACTTAGGTATACATGTAACTGTAAATAGTAAGTACATAAGCGATCAGATGTACACCACGAATAAAATCAACTTAAAACTGATTCCTGTTCTTTTATTTAGCTCGCTTCCAAGACCCCAGCTGCGAATGACACTAGCCTGCCCTTAACCTGCTCACTAGAAGTCTTTTCAACATAATCAGTTATCACATTTCTTTTAGCCATTTGCTTTTGATTACGTAATTGGAATACGGAATGTGTCTTCGTGTTTTTACCAACGTTAGTCTTAAAATGTACTTTATATATGACTGTACTTCAGGCTTTGGATAGATACCTACGTGACTAAATATTACGCATGATGCGCACACATGTCCGTACTTACCAGTAATACACACAGAGACACGTTTGTACAGCGTACAGTCGACAGCGACGAGTGGTACGAGGGGAGCAAGTAGGGGGAGCGGGGGGATACAAACTGAAACAATATGGCGGCTTATCAGTTAGCATCGCGTCACGTGCATTGCCCGCCCCGCCCCACCCCTCACCGCTGGTACACCGTTCTTTATTAGCTTTTCACGGAAAATATTCGACAAAAAAACAACTGATAAGATCAGGCAGGAGGTCGAGCGGCGCCCATCAATAATCCGCCGATGTATCGAGCGGCTATCAGATCCGCGCGGGATTACTGCGCACGTCAGGCGGACTGTCGCGCGGCGGCCTGGCGAGCCTGCACTGTAATGAGACGGCTACGAAGATACGCGCTCTCGTAATCAAATCTGTAGGCCTTCTATCTGATAATTATTCGGTATCGGGGATGGTATCGCGGTATCTCACTTCCAGGGCGGCGGGCGAGCGCGGGTCGCATCGCCCGCCGCCGCCGGGGGTGCGGGGGGAGGGTGACAGCGACGTTCCCTACAAATATTAGCATAGCGCTCGTCGGCGATGTTTGCTCGCGTTATCACGTCACTCGCGAACACACCCAGCGTAGCGACCCTTCGCTTGCACAACGACGCCAGCCGCGTTCGCCTCGCGATGCCACTCAATACTACTCATAGTCCTCACATTCATGGCTTCGGTACTTATTGTTATAGCGCCATCTGCTGCAGAAAGCTCCTTTGGTATTTCGATATCCCTACTGGATGTGTGTTGGAGTCACTGATTTCGGGTGTAGCCGCATGCCTTGTGTATAGTCGCATATCCTGCGTTAACAATGCACTTCGTCGCATTATGCGCACGTGTTGACGTGTAGTAACAACAGCTGTTCAACTAGATACTGTATCTGTTAGATACGATTATCAAAACTCTAAGATAACCGGTCTCACATTAGCGCCTAGTTAAGATAAACGAGATAACAATTTGCATATCTAAAGAAAAGCGTGATACTAAGTGGTGTATCAATGGGGTCGATGCACTGTACGCACACACGCGTAGACGCCTTATATCACACCTCCCATGGGCGTATTTGCAATTAGATTAGGAGTCGCTAGAAGCCGAAGTACAGTGCAGCAAGCACCATGTTGCTACGTGCGTGATGTAGGTGGCGGTGGAGACACGCGCTCGCGTTGCAACACTGCCCCACATAGCCAGGTTGTGCAACAGCACGTAATCCCCGCGCCGCTGCGCCCGCGCACGCCTCGAAGACCTGCTCACCAATAACAAAATTGTGGCTTCGTTATCCATATTGTAGCGAACACATCGTACCTTGGTCCTTACCAACTGTCTGACTGTACGTAGTAACTTCAGTAGTTCCAGGCAGGTAATTAAATTAGTGAGAGAAAACGGTAGACGTTACCTCTTGGTTATCAAAAATAATTACCTACGTTATTGGTAAACTACTTTCTTGTGCTGCACTCGTACGTGTGGTGCGAGTGCAGACCGACAACGCGGCGGCCAGGCAAGACACGCGGAGCCACGCGAGGAGGCTCGCTCACAAAGCTCAGTACTGCTTCATGTTATACTCTATATTGAAATGTGTAGAAACATTATTTAAATGTAAATATTTGCATGTTAGATAATCTCTAACTAAGTGTTTAGAACGTAAGATTTTTTTTTAACACCTTCATTGTACAACACTTATGGCGAATAAATGATTATTATTATTATTATTTTTGAACTCATCCATTGTTGCTTCTAAATCAAAATAGGTGAAAAGTACTATCAATTTTTATTAGACCCTTATGTACATGACATTGCTACATAGGCCAACACTGCCTACCTACAGATGTATAGTTGCTTGCACAATATTCTTAATGTTATAAGCAGGAGTTTCAAATCTCCAAGGGTACGGCTGACATAAAGAATTTATGAATAGTGGTAATAGAGGTTTCAAACACTCTATCGTAACATCCAGGTTTGTGATCAGTGCCTAGCCTATGAGGTACTAGCATAGGTGGCTGTGTGGCGAGGGCGGGCGGGCCGCGGCCGCAAGTTTCAGGCTGGAGTATGATTTCGCAACGACTAATGTGATGTCGGTGCGCGACACGTTTTAGTGTTATACAAATAAACGCTTGTCTTGACAAGATAACAACATTCGACACAATTTGACACGACGTGGATCGCCGGCGACAGCCGTAGGTACACGAGACTAATCTCCTCGTAGATTGACGGCTCATCCGCACGAATATGCTGAAAATATCTATCATGTTCAAGTGCTGACATAGAGTATTTCGGGTCCCAGATCTAAATTCTTATTCTCCACGCACGTTCTACCTATAGATACTAACTTTGAATATTCTCTTTTTGATTATTCATATCATTCACAATCAACGGTAGTCTTCCTCCTATTGATTTAGATTCCACTTCGCTCCGTGCGTGACATCGGTGCGGCGTGGGAACCTTGCCATATTGCTAGTCCTCTATGCTCTACATCTATCCGAATAGGTTGTTACTAGGTAAATGAGAGATTTGTAAACTCGTACCAATACTAATTCCTAGTGCCTTCGAGAACCGATGGTAAACTTTTATTATATCAGTATTAATTGTTGATCAGAGTAAAAAATCATTGATGTTATGTTGTATCCCACCAAAAACATAAATGTAAAAAAGGGGAGCCAAGTTTAATACAAAAATTATGCTTGGCTGTGGACTTCACATATGGTATAAATACATATCTGGATTTGGTATAGAACTTGGCACTCATTTAGATCTCCATTCTTTTTGCGGCGAAGTCCACAGCCAAGTATAACTTTTGTATTAAACTTGGCTCTCCTTTTTTACATTTATGTTTTTGGTGGGATATCATTACTTTTTGTAAAGAAAACTAGGCAGGTATTGAGATTTAATGTCTTTTCTTGGGTTTCCGCTGCATGTAATTACATTACATTATGCTATTGTCTACATTCTCTTGAATGTTAGAGATAATAGTGCGCATTGCACATTCATTTCTGTTATATAGCAAATGTTATAATACATATATTGGGATGGTTTCAAATATCTGCTTCCTTCCAAAGCAACAATAAAAAAAATAGTGTATGGGAACCCCTATTTTTTTATTTTTAGATTTTTTTCCTACGTTTACACACAATTACCGAGCTGGATTCCAAATGTCATCCTTCTAGGTCATCTGGAAGTAGGTTAGATTTAGGTACTATATGTCAGTCAGTCAGTCAGTCAGTGCTAAAATTTACGACTTTTTGACCTTCATATCTTAATAACCGTTTGAGCTAGCTTCATGAAATTTGGGCTTCTAGATGTCCTTTTGAATATAATTAAACACACGTAGTTTTATGTGTTTACGTTAAAGAGGTTTTGAGTTGAAGGTCAAAAGTGGCACCATGTGGTTCGTGTAATATTTCATTTTACGCTGGCCAGCCAGTTCCTTTGCTTGAACTTGGCTTGACTCGCTGCCGCCTGTCTAGATTCTATAAAAGGTAGTAGGAAACTATGAACTATTTATTTTTCTGTGCTAGTTCCCAACTCAAAGTAGTTCGCTTCAGGCGGCAGGCCGCGCCTGCTTGTACTCATAGCGGAGCTAGTTACGTAGTTTGTACAACAAAAATAACATCGTTCAGTATTGAACAAATAAGTATGATCCGGCAATCGCGGCTGAATCACCAACGTCGAGTGGCACGCACACAAGCGAGGCACACACACGCGTACGCACACACGCGCGCTGTTATCAGCTCTGTCAAGTGAATCGATAAGACAAGCGGTGTGTGTGCGGCGTGATGCGCGGCGCGGAGGCTACTCCTCGCCGCACGGACCTGCTCGCGAGGATACCCAACATCTACCACTGCTGCACTGTGTCATACAACACAGACTGACTTGATGACTATACTAAAATCGTAGAACACTAAAAGTCAAAGATTTGTTTTTACCCATATTTTAAGTAGTATGACTTAATTCTGCCACTATTGAATGCATATATAATGGACTATTCTAATAGTAAAGACGACATCAGAAAGTCCTGCCATGGTAGAACTTTTGAATTCGTAAAATCAAATGGTTGTGAAGTATGTACTTACGCTGTGAACTTGAGTTAGCTTTATTTTATAATCACTTGGACTGCACGAATTTATTTCAGAGAGAACTCACTTACTAAACTTAACTAAAATCACAATTACTGTTGTTCTAACTTAAACAACATTCTTATTTGTGGAAGGAATCATTAATATAGCCCACAGCTGGCCACTTTCCGTTTTTTCCCTGCAACTTGTGAAATCTATCTGCTTTTTTCACGGTCTATTACGATACATTTCCACAAAAGTATCTAAAACTTGCGCGTGTACAGCGTAGTGGTGAAGGTGTGCAGTGGCCGTGGACGCGCCGCGTGACGTCACGCGCTAGGATCATCACATCTTCACAACAGAAGCTTATACTCGCAGTTACTGCAAAAAAAGATTACGATTAAAAATAGTACTCTGCCAGCTGTACGATCATGAGGATATTAATAAAGATTTTTTTTTTATCTTTACATAAATAACAAATTAGTCAGTCATTAAATGAAAACTTAAGCTTCTCTATAATTGTATTTACAGCTTATCAGTGAGAAATACTATTATATTTATTTGCTATTGTAATGTATTTCTGGAAGGATATAAACTGTACATTTTTTGTTGTTGGGAATTAAGTGTGCTTAGGTATTTCTCTGATAAAATATTAATACTGATAACGAAAATTTATCAACCTGCAACTATATAAATTCGTACAATATGTCTATTTGGGATGACGAAACAATACGTATGCTTGTTGAATTTGCAAAATGTTCAGGAACAGGATAGCATTGTTTACAGTACAGGCCTACAGTGGCGCTACAGCTACTGCTACGAGATCTGCTACCGCAGCGGCTACAGTATCTGCTACGGTAGATGCTACGGGGAACTTGTAACCTCAACTGTTCCTAGTCTATGCAAGCTTTTGATTAACTAATGAATTGAATACATTATGAATAACTTGCAATGTACATATGTAAGTAAGTATGGGTTTGTTTGTTTAGGTCAAATCTTGGAAGCTAAATTACAACCTTTGCTTAACACTCAGTGATGAAATTTTACAAACTTAATTATGTTAGTTCGGTGTCAAAACAATATTATGGTGGTTTGTCTGATGATGGATGATCGTGTACGGGCTAAGGGCTTGTTTGATTTGTATTTACTAGTACTTCGAGCCTAGCTGATGTAAAATCTCGTTTTTAAACGTAACTTGCAAAATATAAGTACGAGCTTATACATCAACTAGGCTCACTTTTGCTTGTCCACGAACTTCTCGTTTACATATTTGCTTTTTGTGTTTAGAATTGAGGTAGGTACCTATATCATGTTTTAAGAATTAGGTAAAGCAATGCGTGTAACTTGCTGATACTGGGGCAGCTTGTATTAATGTGTTATGTAATATGGAGTAGATAATTTAAAAAAATAAGTAAATTAATCTGTTTACTATTTAGCTAATTACGGTTTGACCGATAATACAGGTTAAGCCGCGCTCGCTGCGGTTAATCCGTGGATGGGTGACCATTACTAACATACCGAGACCCCTCCGTGTTTCGGAAAGCACGTTAAACAGTAGGTCCCGGCTGTCATACATAGATCTTTAGCAGTCGTTAAGTAAATTCTGACAACCAGTCTTACTATGGGATAGTGTGTTACCCAGTAAAATGGGTTGTGGAGGTCAGATAGGCAGTCGCTCCATGTAAAATACGATATTCAGCTGAATCTGGTAAGATTGGTAGCCGACCCCAACATAGTTGGGAAAAGGCTCAGGAGGAGATTTAGCTAATTACTCAGTCAGTTCGTGTTTGTCTTCCAAAGTTGTAAATAAATAAAACAAGACTATGATTAGCAGCTGTTAGATTTTATTCAAAGTCGTCGTTGCGTTCAACGTCCCGACCGAAATATGTGAAAGTATGTGAAAACAATGTGACATCAGACCAGGCCTTTGACAAGAAGAGCCAACTCAGAACAGACCTGACCTGTGTTTAAAGAAGTATAAAGTTGTATGAGTAATATGGAGGTGGCGCGCGGCGGCTGCAGGCGGCGCGGGTGTCATGGCGGCGGCGGCGTGGAGGACGTGAGCTGGGGTCCCATGATTATGTTATTGGTATCGCCGGTAATTAGAGCGATGATCGATGTCTCAAGTAATCCTCCAGCTGATAAGATAACACACGACGCATTACACTTATCGACAGTTTTTATTGTTAAGATACGTATCGTAAATACAATAATGATTGTTTAAAGCGCACCTTCATACCTAAGTCGTGCTATATTATATTGACATAAATTTGGGGATAATGAGGATTATGACTGGGCAGTGGCGAGGCCTGCGTGCTGCGCGCGAAGGCCGCCGCTCGTCGCGCCGCCAGCGCCAGCGGGCCTCGCCTGAGCTGGGTGGCTCCGAGGTTGCTGAACGTTCACGTGGAGTTATCAATTCATAGATAAATCATGGCTACTACCAAATTTCCATGTACGTACTTGCGGCTTATATTTGACCTAAATCTACATTAGGAATGATTAGGTGTGTCGTCGAAAACGCATTACATGGCTATTCTTAGGTACATTCTTATTTCTTTGTTTGTGTTTAAGATAAATTGTATATTGAGTAAAATCCAGAAGACAAACTGAGTCACTATTAGAACTCCACAATGTTGTGATAGGTGTGTAATCATCTCATCGGGGTATCATAGAACAACGATGATACTCGTAGATATGTATTTAAAACGTAGATAACTAGGCATTTACTTAGTTATCCGTTCATGATTAGTTAAGTTATCAACATGTGATTGTTCAGATAGTGCAGTCGGCTGCGGGCCAGGGCTCAGCATCTCGCAGCGCAGTCGGCGCCGGCGAGCTCGGTGCGCGCGGGATGCGCGCCCTGCCCGCGCAGTGAGCGTGTGTGCGTGCGGCGGCTCCGCCAATGGCGCGGCGGCGCGGCACGCACACTCTCGCGCCGCCCGGCCCACTCGCGCTCTCACCTGGAGCCGCAGAAGAGCTCGCACTCGCCGCCACTCCGCGCACCGCGCCCGCGCGACACTGTGACTGTGACGCGCCGCGCCTGAGCCGCGCCTGAGCCGCAGCGGCCACGACCCGACACTACCGACAACACACTCCCGCACAGCCGTGAGTACTCACTCTATTATATCGCCCGGGACCCTGCATCACCAACCTCGTCTATGATATAACAAATCAGCTCGATGCTTACCGCCGGCCCAGCGCTGAACGTTTCAGCTAAACGGATCAAAAGAATATACGTTCATGTTAGTTATTAAGTATTGTGATTCTCTAATCTAAATATATTCCTAAGAATATCGTGTGTGTAAAGACTTTCCGTTTTGAAAAGTTCCGTCAAAAAATGATTTAATGAACTTCAATGAGCCATATTCTGACCTGGCACATTACATATAACGCGTGGTTGACTAAAACCAGAGAGTTGCGGAGTGCTGGTGACCGAGTGGCCTGTGAGCGGTGACGAGGTGTTGTGTGTGTGTCTAATGTAGCTAAGTAATGGTTATGGTTTGGGTAGAGGTATCGCGGTAATACTTAAAAAAAGGTTTTTCAATTTATATCTCGTGCACAGATATAGGTATTTACTTAGCTATTATCCCACTGCGTGTCTATGAATTTTGAAGTAGTATCTATGCTTCTTCAAAATTAAAAATAAAACATGCAGTTAAATTGCCTATATCACTAATTGTGGCTCTCTAAGCTGCGCATTTGAACGGAATATTGAAAATCTGTTCTTAAATTGAATGGATTATTGTTGGCTTTATTGAATATTGCGATGTGGGGCGTCCGGGAGTGCAATAATAAGGCGTGTGCTCTTATGTATATATAGTTATGTATAGTTAACTTAGTTGAATCTTTCACAGCTTGCATAGAGCTTATATGTCGACATGGACTCTCCACTCAAAAGTCCGGTGAAGCAGTCAAAGCCTGCGCTCAGGCTAACTGCAAAGATGTCTACCAAAAAAAAAAAAGGACTCTCCACTCTGTGTTGTGTTCTATGACAACACCATTCTGCAGAAGTTTAACGTTTGTGATTTAGTATTTTTTAATCGTAATGATATATGCTATTCCAAAGTAATAGAAAATGAGTAAGTTGAGCAAAGGCTTGCGTAGAGTGTGGGTCCAAGCAGTTTTTGTGATCATAGTATTATTAAAATTACATTATTGTGATAAAAATGCGAAAATAAACATGTAATTGTTAAAAAAGAAATAGATTTAGACAAAACAAAATAGGTGTCCGTCATTAATAGTAACTTTATATTGTGATTAACGACGTTTAACTTTAAAATATTCATGTGAATGTCAGTCATGTCTTTATAGCTAATCGCGGCCATGTTTTGGAACATGATGTGCGTGAGTGGCGCGAGGGAGGCAGCAGTAATCAAGCGATGTGTATCGCGGCGATACGGATCTGACGATATCCGCGGCGATGGCCGATCTCGCCCAATACCTGACCGTGTAACTAACCAACATCGCAATACTCATGAACTTGCTCAAACTCCGGTACTGATCGCACAATCTAGGCTCCTAGTTCCTTAAATATTTTATATAAAAGGTTAGCGCTGTCATATTATTGTATAACAGATGCATTCAGGAACAATTGCTTCCTCACAGTAGGCTTAGATCCGCTCGCCGGTAGCCACCACTAGGAACCTGTATCGTCCCCAACGCTCCGCTGTTTCACTCTTCCATAAATAAAGTGAGTATTCTACAAAGGCTTCAATTCTCCAGCCTTTGTGGAATATTCACTTTTTATTTTGTGTAGATTTTTTGGATGAAAAGTAAATTATAATTTACCGTAAAACTTAACATCAATTTTCACTGCTTATGTACTAGAAATAAATAGGCCTAATCCTGTCATATAGGTAGTGTTGCTAAAACTATTCAATCAAATAACTTCTCTTGATTTTATTAAAAATATTCGTTTTTTGCTTAACTAACTAGTTTGTTTCATCTGTGTTAATTATTAGAATTAAACCAGTTTTGAACGGATTATAATTTATTTTCAGTTGCGACGTCATTATAGGGTGTCTTTAATGACGTCGCAACTGAAAATAAATTCTGAAAAATAATTATAGTCGTGAGCGAAAATAATCACAGATCTATAATGGTTTTGTTTCTTATAAATATTGAAAGTCAGTTCACTGTAAATAGGTACCTACCTATGTTTAGTCACAAATTATAAACAATAAATGCTGTACGATAAATAGTGTCTCCTTCATGTTCGGTAGAGCAGTGAGGCCTACCATGCATAGATACGTGCTTCAACCGAGAGGGCTTAATAGATGCCATGCATTACATGGCTTCAGCTATACACCGAAGAGAGTTTTACATAAATTATTTAGGCCTATTTTTCTCATAGGTTGCAGTTTTAGATTGAACTACATAGTACTATAAAGTATGAAACCACTGTACTGAAATGTGGAAAAAGCGGAAAATAATACTTATAGACACAATTTCTAACTTACCTCTAAGGTAAAATAGCAGAATACTGATAGGATCGTCTGTCTGTCCGGCAGTCATAGCCAATTTGCTCCAAAACGACTAGTCCGGTTGAGTTAAATTTGGTACACATATATTATGTAAATATAAAAATATGTATAACATGTAATATGTAAAACTAAAAAAGGCCATGTCATGACCTACATATACCATTATAAGAGTAGATTTTATTTTTTAAAAGCAAAGCTAAGTTTGTTTTATTTTTAAACTGTGACGATCAGCATTAGATTTTGTACGCACTTGTCGGGTTTTTTACACGTTTGATGCCTGTTTCAGGTATTTTATAATAAAAACGAATGCAAAAGTAAATTTTCGTCCTTACCTATATTTGAAGTTTTAACATTCATGAGTTCGAGTTTTTGTTATTTGTTAAGAGAAGTCTAGGAAAACGAACAGTTTCATAATCAACACTGGAGCTGTGCTTAGAGCGTCTGGCGGCCGGCGCCGGCGCACGCGCTCATGTTCCCTATTTGTCTTGTACTTCCGCGCCGGCGCTCTTCCGCTCCCAAAACGATGACTTTTCGTTTACTTAGTTGTCTGCCCACAAATAAGCCACACTTTATTTGTAGCATGCCTTTGTTTCTAAGAAATACCTTTCACCTATTTAGGCAAGAATATCCTCTTTACATAACTGGATTTTATGAGTCAACTGGTTCCAGCTAGGACATGGAGAACGTGGGGCAGATGGAGCAGCGCGAGGTGGACGCCAGCTCTGAGGCGCTGCAGCTTGTTAAGAACGAAGAAAGAAGCGAACAGGAGCACGGCGCGGAGACCGCGGCAGGCGCCGGCGGGGCCGGTGCCGCGGCCGAGAGCGCCGAGCAGCAGCAGGGCGGGGCCGCGGCTCTGCGCGAGCCCTCCCCGCCTGCACACTCGCAGTCTGTAATAACGTCGCGGCGCGCCGTGCGGACCATCACGGCCGCCGGACACATCACCACAGACGAACCCGCCGACCTCGCCACCGACGACGGCGTCAAGGACGAGCCGCCCGAGCAGCCACCGCTGGACGACCAGCAGCTACAGCACTACGCCACTAAGCTCGAGGAGGCGGAAGCGCGCGAGCAGCAGCACTACGATGAGGAGCGCATGCGCCTGGCCGAGGCAGAGACAGCGCGGTATCTGGCCTTCAAGCAAGAGCCCTACCGAGCGCTGCCATCGCCTAACGACAAGCGTGCGCCCCCACAGTACGCGCGTCCGCCGCAGCGCCCTGCGTATTCCCGCGGCCTCGCGTTGCGCTACGGTGCGCCGCATCACGTCATTGTTGCGCAAGAGGGTGAGGGGGACGAGGGTGCACACGATGCCTTCCTACACAAAGAGAAGGAGCAAATGCAGGCGTACGCAGCGAGCGAGGCGGCGTCTAGTGATGGCCGGCAGTACGCGGCCGTGCTGGGCGAACAGGCAGCGTCTTCGCTTGAGATGATTCAGACCACATCGCTAAACAACCAGCAGGCAGTAGGCGTCGCCTACCAGCAGGTGAAATACGAAGCCCGCGGAGAGGGCGAGCCACGACCGACCACTTACGCGAGCCTGCAGCCAGTGACCTCGGTACACGGCGGCTACGCATACGCGGGGCAGAGCCCGCAGTACGGCGGTGCCGGGTACGGGGCGTACGCGGGCGGCAGCAAGGAGTTGCTGACGCTTTACGGTGGGGGTGCGGGGGGCGCGGCAGGCGCGGGCGGCTCGCGCGGCGACGAGTCCCCGCCGGGGCAGCTGCTGTACCGCTCGGACCCCACGCTGTCGTCGTCGTCTCTGGCGCGCGGCACGCACGTCGTGTACGGCTCGGTGGTGCCTCAGTCACAGGGTGTGTACGAGGCTCCTCCCAGTCCCAACTCGCAACAGGTTCGTTTATCAATTTAGCCTTGTGAATAAGAACTGCGACATTGGTCATGCTAATAAGTATACTGTTATATTAATTAGGTGACGCTGTATACGCACGGCAACACTGTACAGTATAAAGTAGGCGGGGAGCATTACTTGGGCCAAGGCGGCGGCGTCGAGTATGTGCCTGTGTCGGGCTACGAGGGCGGCTTACTTGTTGAGGGCTACCCTGCGCCTACGCAAGCCTGGCCAGCGCACAACCTCCTACCCATTGATGACGGCTTTGATCCAAGTAGGTTTATTTTTATGAATATTCGTGTTTAGTTTACTTAGACATAATTAAAACAATTTGGGGCCATAATTTCTAATACTCAAACTTTAAGGAACTAGTGTGACCACAACTTTTAGTATTGTGACTCATCGATCATTTAGAATGTAATGCGTTGTCATATAACAGACATGGCGGGAATGGGCGAGGTGAAGGAGTGCGTGAACTGCGCGGCGGCCACCACACCGCTGTGGCGTCGCGACGGCACCGGCCACTACCTGTGCAACGCGTGCGGTCTGTACACGCGCATTAACGGCGTCAACCGACCGCCGCTCAAAGGGCAGAAGGCCAAACCACAGCAGGCTCTGGTAAGTTTTACTCTGTGATCGTGTCCTGTGAAGCTGGAGTATCGACGAGCGTGGGGCTAACCAAAGCACTTGTGTTGTAGCCGACTAACGGCAACCGGCGCGTGGGCGTGACGTGCGCCAACTGCCGAACCTCCAACACGACGCTGTGGCGGCGGAACAACAACGGCGAGCCGGTGTGCAACGCGTGCGGCCTTTACTACAAGCTGCACAACGTGAGTACACCACCGCCGCACTAGACGAGTAGGAGTCTATGAATGGCGCTAGTCGACCAATAGATAGTCGCGTATCGTGCGATTGTGCATCGATTACACTGGTTATGCTGATTAGGTTCCGCCAGGTATCTAATCGCCGCTGCAGTCACACTTATCAGGGAACTCCTCAGCAAATATTGGGCCTGTATAAAAAATCAAAACACAGGGTCTCATCTAATCTCGTGAGATAAAACGCGGGGCTACCGACTGATAGAGAATTATCATCGCACGACCACGAATATTCATAATGAGATAAATAATCTTTTATCAATTATCTCCTCGCGACTAGATACGCTTGTTTAAAGGATGATAGGACCGCGTGGCGGGAGATTACGAGGAGTTTCCCCGTCTGCGCGCTGTGACTGATACTCGTGTTCGCAGGTGAACCGGCCGCTCAGCATGAAGAAGGACGGCATCCAGACTCGCAAGCGCAAGCCCAAGAGCATGGGCGGCGGGCACGGCGGCGTGGCGCGGCCGGGCGGCGGACCGCTGGCGGGTGAGTACCGGCCCGCGGCGTGGCCCGGCCCGGCCTAGCATCGCTCTAACCGTGTGTGTGCCCGCAGCGGAGGCGCACTCGCACAAGGTGCTGCCCCCGCTGTACGCGGCGGTGGAGGGCGCGGGTGCGGGGGGCGCGGGGGGCGCGCCACTGCTGCTGCTGCCCGCGCGCCATGCCGATATGTGAGTACCGCGCGCTCTCCGCGGCGGAGGAATGTGCTGCTGTGACACTGACAGTGGTAGCCGGTAGGTGCTCGCTACACCAGCCACTTCCTCGCTGACGTGTTTCGCTCCAACGAGGTGTCACTTGTGCTCGTTACATCTTCTTATTGCACGCACAGGTCTTTCTTCGCTTGACTTACAGTAGAATAATTTATCTTCTACATTTTTTCCTACTCTGCGGTACTACATATCGGCTTCTCGCACTCTGCCGCCTATTTCTATACACTCTTCCTCGCACGTCTATTACAATCTACTGGGACGTCGGTGGATATATTCCAACTGTGTCACATAGCTTCGAGAATGACAGCTGATTGAATTTTTCTGCAAGTTCCATGTAATCTGGTAAATACTACAAAAATTACTGGGCTAACATTTACCAAGAGTATTTTTTGCGTGACAAAGTTATTTGTATGTACCTATGTTACGTTATCTCAAGGCTGTGTGGTACACTTGTGGTATTTCCCGGGGCTTGTGTGGTAGAGGTGGTGTCCGGGTGCTGACACGCGCTTGTGTTGCAGGGTACCAGCGCTAGAGCGCGGCGCGCCGCACTACCGCCCTCCGTAAGCCGCCGCCGCGCCGCCGCGCCGGGACCGCTCTGTACATACAGCTTAGTTCGTAAGTTTGAGGCACATTCCACCGGGCTGCAGCCACAAGGTGACAGAATACTCTACCAACCTATCAAGAATCAAAATACATAATCATCTACAAATACCTAACATTTTATAATATACTAGTGTGCATATTTATCTATAAAGTTTCTGTTTGGTCGGTCGGTACAAGTAGATACCGAGCAGTGTTTGCCAGGAACATGGCTTTAGGTAGGTATGTATATTGTTGCAACCCGCCTGTAAACAACTTTTATAAGCCAGCAGTAAAAACCATTTGTAATCATCCATCAAGACGTAAGAGATAAGACGCGGCGCGCAGGATCCGGCTGGCGTGCGTAGCGTGTGTAGCGTGCGTTGCGTGCGACCTGTGTAGCGCGCAGTGCCGCCGCTGCCGGCCACGGCCGCGGCAGCAGCGCGCACTGCGCCGCGGACTGCCGAGATAAAACTACAGTGTACCATATAGTTATGTAATTAGTTAATTTACTTAGATGTAACAAAGCGACGAATTTACTATAATATATTGTTACGACTTTTTGAGTCCGAATGTGGTGTATGCGCATGCGCATAAGTATGAGTGTTCGTGGTTGTGTGTGTTTTTGTGTGTGTCTGTGTTTGACAGTTTGTTCAGTTAATTAGGTTTACATATTTATATTTTGATAATACTGTTTGAACTGTTTATAAGAGTTTACAAAATAAGCGACAGAATAAAACGTATTGTTGCCAAAGTACCTATGTGTTGTTTTTATGTTTCTTTAAAATGCCACCGCCTGCGTCGCTGAGTTCTATCCCGCCGGCGCGCGGCGATACCTTCAATTACGTAGTCGTCGACCTCATAAACTAACTATATGGATAACGATTAATGCATACATGTATGTGTGTGTGATGGAGAGTGCACCCTCGCAGCTCTTTTTTAAATTTCCTGTATAAATAAATCCTCAGTGTCTGCGCCTGCGCCGCTCTCACGATGTACGAATAAACAAGCACAGCTCCGTTATCATAATTGACTCTCATAGGTAAAGGTAACAAATATTAACTTCTTCAATAGAGGAGAGATAGCTACCTTGTACCTGCCTAGATGTTCCTTAGCCCATCAAATTACATATTTAGTAACTTTAAATACAAACTAAACATTGATGGACATATCCATGGGCTACCACTTTGTCGAAGGCACAATACCATGTCCTAGTAGGCGAACGCTTTTCATATTAGGTCGGGATTCAGCAGTCCACCTGGTGGTGACTGCGCCGGCTCTTGTAAACATTTATGGACAACGCTAAGCTTTATGTTTTGAGATAACAAAACTTAAAGGTCAGCCAGAAGACCAAAACTAACTAGTTCAGAAATAGTGTTATTACAGTCGTTATAATGTAAGCCCAAAACCATAACTTACCTACATTTTTAAAGCTTTTCTATAATTTTCCTATGTAAGTATGCACCTTATGCCTGCTTGTTATGGTTAAATGTTGCAATTTAAATTAGATGTACTTCTTAACATCCTATTTAGTTGAATGCTCGCTTATACATACATACATGCTTTACATACAGGTAAGTTTGGTTACAATACAATGATAATTATGATAATGTCGAGCTGGTCTGGTGTTTGAGCAAAAATGCCCATGGGCACTTTGTAATGAAACTACGCAATCTCATCGTGTTTGGGCTTCTTTATTTTGTCCTTTGAAGGCGAATTTTGCAAACTGCTCTTATAAAAACTATAACATACAAACTTAATATAAGTTTCTGTTAAATAACGCATAAAACAACAATTATTATGAAGACTTAGGACGACTTTTGCTCTATAATTTCGGCCAATATTCTGATTTCACAAAAAAAGACAAACTCTCCTTGATAAAACTGCTTGTGGGCTCTACCCACTAGTAACGCCATCTATCAATGTCGAACGAAAATTTTCAAACTATTCTTAGCTTAAATTTGGAAAGCATTGAGATATAAACATACGTGTACACGTTCTTCAAATTTATTTCATTCTGTTTTATAAGGTAGGTCGAATTAAGTATATAATCAGTAATGGGCGAAAAGAGTTTTTAATAATTACGGACTGCCATTGCCAGGACTCGAACGTTAAACGTGTTGGGACGCAGCTATGTAGTAGTTTCTGCCGGAACATACTAGGTGGCGTTAGTAGCGAGTTTAGGCAATGTGTAGAGTCAGGTCGACAACGCTTGTACTTAAACTTAATAGATGGCACCGGTGAGAGCCACTGAAGCAAATGTAGCGTGTAATACTGCCTGATTACAAAAGCATTGTTATCGGTCTGTGTCTGCTAGCTTTACATAACATTGATAACAGATATGCAGTACAATTGTGAAAATGTAGCGACACGTGGCTAGCAAGTCACGTATATTTTTTACATAGTCTTCGATCACGTAGTTTGTTATATTTTTTTGTGTTTTGATGTTAATTGAAGGCGTCTATAATATCGGAGATAAATAATGTCCTTTGAGCCTTCGAAAAGTAAAGGCCAAGTAAGGGTCAAGAAAACTGAAAAAAAAAAACCAAAACATGATGGGATTGCGTGGTTTCGTAACTGAATTTCATAGCCACCTTCTGGCTTGATCACTAGACTAGCCCTAACATACATACATTATATTGTACGATCACCAAACAATAAACATACATAAGTAACAAAATTTCATTTTCATAGGAGGCTGAAATTTTTTTTTTAATTTAGCTTGCATGATTTGACCCAAAAAAATATACATAAGTAGGTTTGACCCAAAAAAAAATTACATACTTGCATACACCTATTCTAAGCTAGTGAAAAGCTTGTAAAAAGAACAACAAATAAGGTTGTAGATTGAAGTAGAGTCCATGGGCACTGACTCAACTATGAAGTACTTTTAATAACTATATTATATTTAGGCTGAACAAATTTAAAACATTATTATGTTTTATGTTCATCGACATGAAACGAGCTAACGTGTGTACTTCTGGTGCCTCTCTCTACGTGAGAGAGAAGGACCAGGTCTATGTCAGAGGATGTAGCGGCATCAACACTGCTTTCAGCTATCCATGGCCTTCAAGACATCGGAAACATGTTTTATTTAGCTGGGATTGATATTTGAGTAAGATGTGAAACACATAATTAATATAGACACTTAAAATATAACCGTTCTTTTATGTCAAGAGTATATAGTCATGTATTTTTATATAATATAACTAGCTGTACCCGGCATGCGTTGCAATGCATTTTTTTCTACCTAGCACCTGCCTACTACCTACCTACTACCACTTAGGGGTATGAAAAATAGATAGTAGCCGATTCTCAGACCTACTGAATATGCATATAAAATTTCATAAAAATCGGTCAACCCTTTTCGGAGGAGTATGGTAACTAACATTGTGACACGAGAATTTTATATGTAAAGATGATAGTAACTTTATTCTCAGGGCTCCTTAGGCCCATAGATACATACTTTATAAAATAACAAACATATTTTATAAATACATTTTGAGTTAAACCTATATACTCGTATAGACTTAAACCTATGTTATGTTATTAGTAATGTCTGTAATATACATAACTTACATTGCGTACCTAAAAACAATTAGAATCTACAGAGAAGCGAGAGGCTCATCCCTCAGCTTGAGCGCCCGCTGAGCTCCCGCTTCTAAAGCAGCACTAAACTAGCGCTAGCAAATAACTCAGCTGTCGGTACTGGTAACATGGGGCACCTTCGGCAGTCAATCATATCATCTCCCTGCCCTGTTCCCAATTATTTGGGGTCGGCGCAATGCGTATTCAGCTTCCATTCATCTCTACAACTCGTCATCTCAGTATTCACTCCTTCGGCAGTCAATCGAACATATTAAAAAAAATAATAGAAAAGTTCTATAAGACAAAACAGAATGTAGAGCAAAATTTTAGAAGTGGTGTATCACAATTATTTTTAAAATTTAAGCGTTATTTGGATTACACAATAGTTGACAAGGATACAGATATTTCATTTATGATTGACATTTATGCATTACATTTTGAAAGACATTTATGCCGCGAGTCTATCCAAGTACATGATCCGTGTTGACTACCCAGTTGAAACAATAAAATGTAAATTAGTTAGTGTCACCATGTCCGCCAATCTCATTAGTATTTACTGAAACCCAATACTCTACAACAAGTCGGCACCTGTCATGCGGTGAAAACCTGTAACAGATGAGGTGAAACTGTTTTTTTTATCCTTCCTGTATTTACATTGTTCTCGAAGGACCAAGCTTCAAACTCTAAACGCACTAACTGTAAAACAAACCCCTCAGTAACACTATGTAGGCTGGTAGTTTCAAACAGGCACTGATTCCATTGGCGCTTGAATTCTATTTTTTCAGCACCTTAAAAATGTTGATAATCATCAGTCAGTGAGTCAGAGAAGTAATTTAAGTGTAACATAATAATAATTAATAACAACTAACTTATTAACAGTTTTATTAACAGTTTAAAAAACAGCATCCCTGATGAGTACCTCTTGAGAAGCACCGACAGCATGTGAAGGTTACTTCGTCTTCACCCAAGCGGCCACTCCCGGAGCACTCGACCCGAGCATCAAACACAAAGACATGAATCCGTTTTTACCATTGGAGCTAGGTAGGTACATCCATACTCCAGTTATGTGAGCACATAATAATAATAATATCATTTATTTGCATAAAATGTAGTACAAGAGTTGGTATAAAATTTGGTTACAGAGCTAGACACATTCCGCAGTTATAGAACAGCATGCAAATGTTTGAGAAAACTTAAATACCTACATACATCAGTTTTAACATACAAGGCATACGACACATTATAATAATATTCTTCGTAAAGAATTCACCATACAAAAGAAACAATACCTACATAATAAAACAATGCATTTCTAAGACTGAGACGAATACTTTCTTATAAACTCCTCTACAGAATAGAAATTCTCTTCTATTAACCAAATTCGTAGAGACCTACAGAACTTCTGATAGGGCAAATCGACTATGTTCAGAAGCAGAGAGTTATAGATTAGTGGTGCCATGTACCTACACACAACTACGTCTGCACATTTCAAGACGAGGGATTGGCATTTTTAAATACGAATGAGTGACTCTCCGTTTGTTTGTATTGTTTTTGCTTTCAAATAATTCAAGATTGCATTTGACGAATTTGGCCACTTCATAAATATACATGCTAGGGACAGTTAATATTTTTTCTGATTTGAAGATAGGCCTACAAGAATCTGACCATTTGACATTAAAGATCGCGCGAACACATTTCTTCTGTGCAATAAAAACCCGCATTAGGTCTGCTGTATATCCCCAAACCACTAAGTATACCATATCGGATAATGGAGCATAACTACATAGGCATGGTACACCATTAAAGATGTGTGTTTCGAAGAAGAATCTTTGATTCTTTTTATGGCAAAGACAGATTAATTTTTTTACAGACGCTATCAATATGATCTTTCCATACGAGGTGTTGATCTACTATAATACCAAGAAATTTAATGTTTTTAACCTGTTCGATGGGTGTATTATTACAAGTGTTATCTAATTGCTTCGATTTGCTTTTATGTGACCTAAAGTTAATTATTTTTGTTTTATCTAAGTCACATACTTGTATCTTTAATTTAAATAACCACAGCAGTTTCCTTGATCTAAAACTAACCATTAACTATATTGAACTAGCTGTGCCCCGTGGTTTCACCCGCGTGAATACCTAGGTCCCGTTCCCGGGGAGATGAATCGAACAAATCACTATCGTAACAAAAGTCAGGATTACTTATTATGGTGGTTAAGTATTCTTAAATTTTCTAATTTTCCGTACAATTTTCCATTTTTTTTTTCTTTCATAAGAACCTTCTACTGACAATAACAAACACAACAAAAAAAGAATTAGCAAAATCAGTCCAGCCGTTCACGTTCATGCCGTGACCTAGGGAAAAAGGGATTCATTTTTATATATATAAATATAGGTATAGATTAGGGCTTGTTGGTGCCAACTATCACAAATGGGTAAAAACTCTATTGAAACGGTCCTGCCTGTAAAACGTTGACTCCTTGAAATTTAAACAATTTAGGTGTTATAGATGAACCGGTATGGTTACTGTAAGAGCATCGTGTTCCCTAAAGAATTAAAAATTTATTGTGACATTTAAAGTACACGTTAATGAAAAATAAAAGCCTAGGTCATCGCAAAAAAAGAAATAATGACATGTAGGCAACGATAACAATTGTACTAATTAGCGCGGAGAGGGCTGCGCGGTAATAAAGTGCAGTCGCTATCGGGTTACCTAGTTGTCAATAAGTTATGTGCGGGGGGCGGTATGCGCGCACGCACCAGGACGCAATCAACGGACGAAATTCATTAGCAGTCGCGACGGACAGACGGACGGACAGCAGCCGCGCAACCACAATTGATATATTACACTTATACACGTATCGGTTAAATTGTCCGATCGATAAGTGGGCGTGAGACGCGGCCGACAGCGCTCCGCTAGCGCCACGCCGCCTTCGATCTAATATCCACCTTACTCCACTATGTTATGAGCTTTTTTCTCGGGTTCCTGATGCACGATTAAGTCCTTCAGCTGCGAGTGCTCTTCTGACTATCAAAATTACAAAACATAACAAGTCTTAAATCCGTATTGAAAATTGGGCTCTATTCATAACGGCATTGAGTTCGATTACCGCTGCCGGCGCCGGGAATTAGGACGTAGCCCGTCGCGCATGCGCGGCGCGAGGGGCTAATGTGTAACCGTTGTCGCGGGCTCGCCGCACTAATGCG
This sequence comes from Autographa pulchrina, assembly GCA_905475315.1. Classification (NCBI taxonomy): domain Eukaryota; kingdom Metazoa; phylum Arthropoda; class Insecta; order Lepidoptera; family Noctuidae; genus Autographa; species Autographa pulchrina. The sequence continues at coordinate 15,095,784 of FR997764.1, read as the reverse complement.
GCCGGCGCCGGCGCCCGCCTAACACAAAAATCTACAACATTCCTGCGTTTAGGTCGCGAGCCTTTATTCCTTTTTTATCGGATCATGAAATAATAGAATAGGTACAAAGCAGCCGCCACGCCCCCCCCCCCCCATCCCTCCCGCACACGACACCCGCAGCTTATCAAGCCACTTCACGTTATAATGCAGCCAGCTATGTTATACTCGTACGAGTTAGTTTTATTTATTCAAATGCACTGCTCTCCATCAATCCTGATTCTGGACACAGGTTTGAGCGCGAGCGGCGCGCGGCCGAGACAGGCGTTTGAATGTCTGTGTTCCATTTACATGTGTAAGCGTGGTATACATGGGACAGCTCGTTGTAGCTTATTGACAATAAATAAGTTGATGACGTTGCAAAGTAATGTTTTGCTTAGCCTAGCTTGCCCACCACTTATAATCCCGGAGTCCCAGCAGATACAGAAAACAGTAATGCTGCTGTGGCAGTCCCCACGGCATCATGACTGTTCGTGTTACACTGCGTTATATTGTATCGAAACTGTATTCATGTTAGGCTTTTTAGGCATATTAGGCTCATACTGGCAGCTGGAGCCGAGCTCAAGAGAATTTACGAAAAACATATTGTGAGTCAATAATATGCGTAATACCTACTGAACAAATGATTTAATAAACTTATTGTCAATCATTTGAAGGACATCATAACAGCAACCACTATCAATAATCTAATTGATTATCATATGAACGTAAAATAATATCATTTATAATGAGGGAATTATTGAGAAATTATAACTCCTCAATAATAATATCCTCAAATAAAATATAAATGATGTTGTTATGATAGTTTGATTCTAACGAGTGTAACAATATTTAAGGCACATTTTAACATACAGGTTTCGACAACAACGATATATTTTCGGAGAGCCATAAGTACCTTCGACAGGATTACCTACTTACATGAGTCGTATTCAATTCCGAGTCGTGTTCAATGTATGGCGTTGAAAAGCGTGGCATGACATGTTGGTTACTTTTACATACTAGCATGTAACAATGATCAGACTAGAATGAAGCATACTGTATGTAAGTAGCTAGGTATAGGTTAATTAGTGTCACAATAGAAAATTCAGCTACGTTTGACTTGAATTAAGAAACTCTAATTGAAGAACAAAACAAATCCAAAGAAGGACTTAAAAGTTATAGTTAAGTGTTTAATGCGGTACTGTTTTATTGTTTACATAAAACCAGTAAAAATCTTGTTCACAAGGCTTTGCGTCGTACGCCTAATGGTTTTGGGAATCGATTCCCACATCAGTATGCAGCTCGATAATGTTACTGGGATCATTAACTTAGTCATTTTAACTGAAGTATTTGGTTTCGTATTTTTTCTTTTTTTTTCAATAAGTACATTTGGATACAAAAAGTTTCAACCATTTCTAAGATAGGCATTGAAAAAAAATAAGCTTAAAGAAATGAAATTAAGTACCTAATATGAATCTTTTTGAAGATGTCACCATTTATTTAATACCCATTGTAGATAACATGCTCTATGTAAAGTTATGCAACACGAGGGATATGCTGTATCTGCGTAATCGTTTATTAACAACTAATTTTGACTTATTTTTCTTTTCGGCTTAGGTACTAAGTACCAGCAATTTCAGTTTAATAGAATGATGGCTATGTGCATTTTGCGTGAGTAAATTTCTGTTTTTATTTATGCTTGAATTTAGTTAGTTAATATAACGAGCGGTTCGCATGTAAACAACTTGGGTCCTGATAATGTGTATGTTTACGAGGAGCTACCACACCGCCTCCCCCCCTGCCCCCCCGCGCCCCTCGCCCCTCGCCCCGGGCCCCGGCCCTCGCACTCCGCTAAAGACTGCACTCCTTTAATGACCACAATTACATGCGTATGCAGACGGTGCATCAGACGCGACAGTCACTGCCGAACCTAGTAGAAGGTACTTACTTCATGCTTGACAATTTTGTAAAATAATCTGATGTTGCGAAATTTAGCCCAATACAACAGAGGAATTGCACTTATTAGCGAGGGAGACCTCTCATCTAACTTCAGACTTTTCTGACCATTACAGCTCACAAGTCCCGAAAATGAAGATGGTTATTCTTATTACATTCATACTAAGAACGTCATGATCATACAGTCTAAATTATTTTAGAAAAATAATTTAGACTGTACAAAAGTTAGCTGTAGTTACCTAACAAAAATTGACAGGTATTTAAACTTATACGCAATTAAAATTAACTTGTGGTTAATTCATACGTGGAAAATCTTACCCCTAATACTCAACCGAAACTTTTAAACGTTCTTAAATTGGGAAAATTGCGAATCTAAAATTCAACTATATTTTTTTTTTTAAACGTTTTTATGTAATTTGTATAACATAACACCTGTTTCAGGTTTTCATGCGAAAAATAAAGTTATCATCTCTTATTGACCACTAATACACCTATATTCCTCACAAAATCCTCCCTTAGAAACAAATCTTTTATGTCTGTCATTAGCAATTTGATGAATTTCGTAAAATCGTATAATAATAGTCACCACGTTATGTTAGTAACAGAGTGCTAACGTGGAAACAGGGGGTGAGAGGGGTGCGGGGGGAGAGGGTTGCGTCCGCTTTAATTACACGTTAACTTCTGATTGCATTTATTTACTTGCATTCACTATGCAATTACCGACACGATTTTGTGTTGTATTCACTGCGAGAATATAAACAAAAATGCTTTTAAGGTAACGGTCCAGTTAAAGAACTTTGATAAGCACCTAACTAAGTATAACTGACGTCTTGTAAATAATGATTTCTTGTGTTACTAAATTCACTAATTTGTATTCCAAGTCTGGGCGTTCTTTGGGCTGTTTTTTTTTTAAGCTCTTGGGGAATTAGGATTATGTCAGACTAGTATAGTGTTTACTTTTCGAAGTCAGCACAAAACTAAACCCCGCCTCACATTAGAGCCAGTGACGGATTAAGACTACTTGATGCCCTAAGCAATCTACGTGTGTGGGGCCCCCCTATCCGTTTGTCAACTAGTAGGTACTACAGTCACTTGGTGCTCAAAAAGAGAGTAATCCGGAAAGTTTTCCGGGAGTATGAAAATTGGTGATTTTATAGAATACGACGTGCTTTTTTCGAAATTTCACTTTGCCACCTCATATCTTTGCTGCTTGCGCCATAACACTTTTTAGTTAAATCATCACATAGTATTTTTTTTATACGTAAATGATATACCATTTTGGAATTCTCGTTACAAGCCCTTTAATTTGATACCCATATTGTAGCAAACATATTTATTTTTTTTACCTCAATCTATGGCACCTCCTAGCCGCCATGTTGGTTTTTGTTTGACGTGACATATCTAAGAACACTTGGGTGATCGATACGAATCTAACGATACCCTAATTATCGAAATCCATTCGGCCGTTTCGAAGATATGAGGTAATAAAGAATATTACACACATACATACAAGATACGCGCGAAAAACATAACCCTTCTTGGCAGTCGGGTAAAAATGGCGCTCAAAAACAGTTTTTTGATAACCATTTCGTTTCCGGATTATTTTTACGAGATAAATAGTTATTTAATAAATTTAATTAGAGAAAATATCCTACAATATGTTAAAAGTATTAACCTTTTTTTGTAGAATAGATTTAGCGTATGAGGGCCACAAAATCCACTCCTTGATGAAGATGGGGAAATTAGTTATTTGGCCAAAAGCGTGTAGCTTTTGGCCAAATAACTAATTTCCCCATCACCATGAGGTGCGTAAGTTGCTCGTTTTGTTTATGTTATCTCCAGTAGACCTAATCAGGGGGCACGGCAGTGCTTCCGCCCAGTTGAGAAAAAACAAGCGGCTAGGCCGTACCATTCTTTACTCGAAGACTATTTTCGACCCCCTATAACCTAGATGTGGATAAAACTAGAAGCCTGAACTTTCATTAACCAGGCAGGCATTATATAAATAAGGTATATTTCAAATTTCATTCAATTAAAACTAGTAGTTTAAGAATTATCGTGTCTTAGAGTTTTTATGATCAGTCAGTCAGTAAGTGAGAGAGTGACAAAATTAACAAACTTTAACTAGTTATTATTCTTAAACTACTGGTTCAAATTTAATGACGTTTAAAGTACCTATACCAGGTCTGGGGGCACAATTTGATACCTGATTTAATAATTTTTCATTTTTTTAAACTTATATTTTTTTAATCACTAATCGTAATAGGTACTTTATATAAAATGAATACATAAATACGTTTCTTAAATATTTTATGTGGTAGGTACTGGTAGGTAGGTTTTTGCTCGACTTGACGGGGGCACTGTCGTGCCCCTAGGTTAGACCTAACATCCATTTCTTGAAGCAGTTCAGATCATATTAAACCCCCTATAACTTCGTTGTAGATAAAATTAGAAGCCTGAACTTTCATTAACCAAACAGGCATTATCTAAATACGATGTATTTCAAATTTCATTTAATTTGAACCAGTAGTTTAAGAATTATAATTTGTCAAAGTAAGTTAATTTTGTCAGTCACTTACTGACTGACCGATCATCAACACTCAAAGACACAATCATTTTTTCGGTGTAGTGTATGGTGACGTGAGACGTGATGCCCTAAGGTAATATTTTTTTTTCGCTTCTTCTGGTGCCCCCCCCAGACGTGGTGCCCTAGGCAATTGCTTAATTTGATTAAGGGTTAATCCACCACTGATTAGAGCCGGGCAGTCATTAGACAAGATGGTATCAGTGCGGCGCCGATAGCCGCGATACCTTTACGAGCACGCGGAAGTCACCGGAGTCGCACTCACTGCCGACTCCCGGATGTGGCAGAAAAAATTAACAGCTCTTGGTCACTGAGAAGCTTTTTATAAATTGTGTCAAAGGGTGACCGGGTAGATTTTGTACAAGACTGACGTTTGGAACAAGCTATTGTACAGTTTTGTAGCTTTGACCACTGGAAATGGTCAAATAATTGATATGTTAAAAACAACACTGTTATTTCAGAAAGTTAGATGAAAAATTATTTATTTACAGTCTCGTATATCTTTGATCCTATCCTTGGCAGCCTCATTTCATACGACACCTTTTAATTCCCGACGCATAAGATAAATAGAACCTGAATGTGCTAACATTTTTATAAAATAATATTTTACGTACCTAGTAGTTAAAGATGAAAATTCAATACTTAATACACCTAAGTAGGTACCTACTAAATCAGTATTGTGACGGAAAAATACTAAGTAGTACCTACTAAAAGAAACAGATGGTAGAGGACTTGGTCTTTTTAGTTTGTGTTCATTTATTGTTGATATGTAATGAATAATGATTCACGAAGTATTATTTAGTACATGTATTGGGACTAAGTATTATTTATTTTTTTATTAGGTACATAACATAACATAACATAACATATAATTCGTGAACCTACATGAAAAACAGTGACATATTTTTTATTGTGTTAGCTGATTATTTCTGAATTACTTCTTGTTTCCAGTGACTTTTTTTTTTACTAGACACTTGTATTTTAAAATAGTTTTAGTTTAATAACTTTTAGGGTGTGTTGAAAGGAGAAAGGGTAAGCCGTGTGTTCCAATTATCTTCTATAGCAAAGAGTTTAATAAATAAATTATAAAAAAATAAATTTAAAAAACCCCGACACAAAAATATAAGGGCCCTTTGAAAAGTAAAAATAATAAAAAAAACTCAATCTTAATGTACATACCTATATACCCTTTTTGGTTACATTTTTTATTTTATACTTTTGATAGGTACCTACATACTTATTATAATGTAGATTTTGTTATGTTGTAAATAATTCAGTGCGCTTTTATTTGAGACCCCGCTCGAGTATATTTGCAGACATTCGGTTATTCTTCCCCACTTTCACCCCCACAACTTTTAAACGGCTCAACCGATTTTCATCAAACATGTCTAAGAACACTCGCAGATAAGTCACCTTTAATTTAAAAAAAAACTAAATTGAAATCGCTTCATCCGTTCGGGAGCTACGATGCCACAGACAGACACGTCAAACTTATAACACCCCTCTTTTTGCGTCGGGGGTTAAAAATTTATGTGTTCAGAGCATCAGAAATAATAAAATATCTAGGATAGTATTAAGGTATATGTGTGACGTCACAGAGCCCGCGGCTTGCTGGAAGTGCTGCTATTGTGTCTGCGCCATTGTGCTATTGTGCGGGTACCCAGTACTGGCCGTTATCTGCTGCTTATCGCACTAACTACCACACTTTGATGAATCATTACGACTTCATTACTATTGAAAAGCTTTCTAACCTACCTCCATCATTCACCTAGCGTGTAGGTTGAATGTACATTATAGTAAATAGAATATCACATTATCTAGAATTCTAGATAATGTTATATTCTATGAATCGGATGATAAATGATGAGAAAGTTATTTGGGTGGATGTACAGTTGCTTGGCTTAGCACAAGGGTGGTTAAGCATAACGGTCTTTGAACATTGTTTAAATCTATTTAACGACGTGAAGCAAAATGTTTTTAAAAAATAAGGGACAAACCTTTTTAAGCAATAATTTAACTTCTGTTTTCTTAAGCTTCTGTGTTAGTAAAATTTGTATGCCTAATTAGATCAAGCAAATACTTAGGACCACCTACTTAAGTCTTTGTAAAGCTCTGTAAAACAGTAACTAGAGTGTCTGCTATTGAATCATCATCAAGAAAGCTCCTGACCTGTGTAGTCTGTGTAGCTACAGGTTGTTATCGAAATTATCCTTTTTTGTGTTGTATAGATCTTGTTGAATGTCACACCTACCATGGTTTAGCTAAGGGACTAAGATAAGGTTAGTGGAAGAACACTGCATCAGCTGGTCGCCGCTGGTATTTACTAGAGTATCGTGTAAGTACCTGTGAGTAGCTAACGGTGTCGGCGGGGGTGGACGCTGTAACAGCACTCGTGCACAGTGTCGGCGGTGATGACTGCCACCGTGTGCGGAGCAGTGCGGGTGCCGCCGCCGCCGCCGCCGCGCGGTCCGGGCCGCATAGTGCCGGGCCATTGTTATCAGCGCCCGATAGCGACCCGCGTGGGAACACGCCGCGCGCCGGCGCCGATACCGGGAAACAACAAATCATAGTATTTGAGGAATTGCTCGTAAACATCTTGTGGTTATTGTCCTATTTAAGAACAATATCAATGCTTGTTGAGCGTGGGAACACTCTGCAGTAACAAGTATAAATTATAGGTAATAGACTATTCCCTCTGTATTGTGCTTATCTTTAATTTTAAGCTTTAAAAAGGCGCCGCATCTCACCAATCGTATCCTAGGTGTATCATCATTACTGATGTTGCAAGCGTGCAAATTATACCTGAAAACAAATGATATCAATGGACCTATCTACAGTTTAATTACATACTTACTCGGGTAACTAAAACCGTTTCAATTCTTGGTTTCGTCTTGTCATGTACTTAGACATATGTTTGTTGTATTGTTGAATATATGTTTGATGTGTGTTGTGTGATTTGTAGAACCTTAACAGTGTTTATTATAATCTGGTAGTCCTTTCGGTATGAGTCAAGTTGGTCTTCCACCCTCAAGTCTGTCTGCCGCGATGCCATCGAGCATTTTGTGGCTTGGTGCATATCTGGTGGTTTTATCCTTCCCATTACCACAAAAATCCAACCTGTTTGAGTTTGGCAGCATTCTGAATAATGTTTGTAATATTTTTTAATCCTATACAATGGAGGAGAAAGAGTTAGGGGTTTACTGTGCAGTGGGAGAATAGGTAAACGCTTTTAAGTACTTAGCTTGGATTAGTCTGTAAAAGATAGGTATAAAAATTTACACCTATTATAATATGTGCTTCACTTTGATTTCTAACATAAATTGCCTGTTTATGTTTCTCTATATTTAAATTGTACCAATTACAACCTAGGTATTGGCGTCCACCAACACGCGATATGGCCAACGCGGAGTAGCCTTTGTCGAAAGAGACTGTATGAGAGATTTCCGCGGATAAAGAAAACTTGCTACAAGTGTCAGTTATTTCAGAAGATTGTTTAATAAATAATGGTAATAATAATTGTAAATAGTAACTCGCTGCTGTCTCGACTTAAATATACTGATTAAATTTTTTTAATGATAGAAACATTACATGATGAGTAGTTTGCTCCGGTTTTATTTTTATTATTCACGGGCCTGTTGTATTTAACGCTGTCTTCTGTAAGCCAATGTGTATGAAGTATAATGAAGATTTACTTGACAGTTGAATATCGTGCATCTCAATCATAGTGCGGCGGTAGTTAGTTAACACACGATGTAGAGCAGTTAGCGTCGCTCCTCAATTACCATCCGCGGGCCGCGCGCCACTCGCCGCCGACGATTAATTAGCGAGCGCCACGAGGACCTCCCCCACCTCCCCCACCTCCCCTTCCCCCGGTCTGAGGGGGGGTAGCACTCGCACGATTGATTGCGACGCCGCGCCGCGAGTATAAACAAAAACGCAGCACTAATTCCATTAGGGCCCGAAAACTAACCCCTCTATAAATCTCCGCACGGCGCCCATTACTTGCGATAGCGGCCGCCCACCGCGCCCCCCGCGCCCCCGCCGCCGCCGCCCTAGCGTCATATGACGCGTCACGTGCGAGTACATCATGAACGCTGCAATTTATGGAAAAGCGCATTTCCCAGGCGCGGGGCGGAGTCCGGAGCCCCGCCCCGGGGCGGAGCGCGCGCTGGCGGCGGCTCCCGCCCGCGCCGGCGCCAGTGGGCGCGCGCTCTCCGCAGGGACTACACGCGTCGTGTCCGCGCGAGCGATACGCTAGTGATCCGCAGTGTTCCCCAAGCGTGCCAGTGACAGTGATACCCTCGCCCGCAGCATCCCGCAGCACCCGCACCAGCTCCAGCAGCCGGCGACTAGCCACCAGGTCAGTGCTCTCCACCGCCTCATGTCTGCCGAGACACTTTGTTTACCTGCTTATCTATCAGCTGATGTTTCGAAGATTCATAATCTAATCACGATCTTGATGATAGTAATTATTATGTTACACAAAACTTGCGCTTCTAAGGCCAGGATTTGAAGTTAGGAACTCCTACAAACCACTCTTGTCCTCGGTAAATTATGTTAGGACCACAAATGGAATAGTGGATTGTACCTAGGAGGATAGATTATGTATTAGGCACATTCAAATCATTATTATAGTATAGATTCTTAGGTACCCATTATTATAAACCCCTGAAATATTTTTGACAAACCAAATTAAACCTAAGTCACATTCTTCTAATACTGGCGTTTGATCAGCGTTGTTTCTACGTTATAAAAGCGTATCTTGCGGCAACATAGAGTAGTTCAGTTTAGTAGTAGAGTATTTTACCTATTTATTACTAAAACATGAAAGCCGACGCGGCGACGTCTGGCATGTCGTAGCTTTACTACAGGTTTCAAATTACATAATAGATGCGTAGGTATCTGAACTGTTTAGTTACACGTAGGACAAATGGTAGGTATTACTTAGGTAACCTAGATCATGAATTTAATTCATCTTCAGTCATTAACCAACTAAGCCGAATTAAGAAGGTTAAAGTTAAGTTCCACTTTTTATTGTGGGCTCAATCTAATACATTTGCTAAAATGTTATTATGTTACAAGATGTTACTTAACGCTAATTATGGATGCACGGTATCACGGCTCAATAATTATAACTACCTATTATACACGGCTGCAGTACCCACGACCTGTGGTAACACCTGACAGCAGCACTCATGTCAGTGAGTGTCACTCACAGCATTGTGTCGCGCGCGTGAGTGTGAGTGATCAATAAGTCAGCTAATTAATTACATCTGCGGCGCGCGGCAAAAACAGTTCCGCTCGGTTAGTCGCTAATAGCTGCGGCTGAGCACGACACACCACACGTATAGACCGCGTACTTGACGGCTATCTTTGTAGTATTGATAACATGTCGATCAAATATGTGAAAGGTTAAATGATGCTTACGTCAACGATTACAAGTTTACAACATTCATTCTCGCTCTTATCTATCTATATTTCTGTTCTTAAAGTTTGTGCGGATTCTTAAATGTGCTAACAGTTCAAACTCGGCTTTTCATCGTTACACTCAGGTGTAACAACAAACGATTGTTATTATGATATTTAACTGCAAGAAGGACAAAAGACAGGTATCGAAAGCGGTTCCATTAAACATAATATATAACATAAAATGTTCATTTCGCCAACTTATCTATACTAATATTATAAAGCTGAAGAGTTTGTTTGTTTGTTTGTTTGGTTGAACGCGCTAATCTCAAAAACTACTGGTTCAAATTGAAAAATTCTTTTTGTGTTTGATAGTCCTTTTATCGAGGAAGGTTATAGGCCATATAACATCACGCTACGACCAATAGGAGCGGAGCATCAATGAAAAATGTTGCATAAACTGAGAAAAATATTCCTTTTGAGAGCTTCCGTTGCCTGCGATGCGTAAACGGTTAAAGTTACACAAAAATGATGTATGATGAAATTGCTACAAAAATACTGCTAATTAAATTATATAAATACCCATAGAATATTATTACATATCCACATTTTATAACCCCCCAGTACTTTTTCCCAGCGTTCTTTTGTTATTCCTATTCCCGTGACATTTTTTACTATAGTTCAACTCTTACTGATCAACAGCGTGATGTATCTAAAATAGCTTTGAGTGTTCTTTCATTTTGATTTTGTCTGTGTTTGATGGGTATCGTGATCTTATTATATTCAGAATCAATAATTATTTTCAAAAACAAAACTCAAGCATCCGAACTCCACGCGGACGAAGTCGCGGGCACAGCTAGTACAATTATAAGTATCTTTCGTAGTTCTCTATCAAAAAGCCGAGATCCTTAATAAGTATGTTAGTACCTACAAGTTGATTTTAGGAGTCATGTCACTTGTCTTGTATGACACAAACACAATGCCCGGCACTTGTGAAGGATGTTTGAAGAGTGTGTACCTAAGCCGTGAGGCCCGGTAGCGCGCGGCGGGCGGCGGCGGCGGCGCGGCGGCGCGGGCGCAGGCTATCGCGCGGCCGCGGTAGGCGCATTCCTCGCTTTGTTTCTCTACCTTATCTGATAGTACTGTAAGGTTTCGGGTGGGCTTAACTACACCATGGCAAATACAACAGTTACTCAAAACAAACGGTATTCTTCTCTGGAAACAGCATCCGTATTCAAATATCATAACGAACAATCATTGGTTCTTCACCTGTAATGTTTCAATGATCTCACTTTTAGCTCATAGGTAATCAAATAATATGGACCTAAATACTTAAAAGAAGATAATACATTCATACGTTTAAAAAAAAAATGATAAGTACTTTTTATCGATTTTAGATTTGAAAAAGATGATTTTGATTTTAATCGCCCAACTCTCGATGAAACCTACTCGTATTTAACATTACGTTCTTGACATTGGAAGAAAAAATTATTGTAACCGGGGGCACAACTAGTGTTGAACGAACTATTCGGCAGGAGAGCTTTCAATTCTTTACTTTCTTTTACATTAAAGGTTTTAAACTAGTACACAAAACATCAAAGAAAAAAAAATAGTAGTTTCATTTCATTTAATAGTAGTTTCATTTTATAAGTATTTTATAAAAGTCAACAAAAGTTGTTACCTGATCGAAAATAGAAAATAGAATAATATTATTTATCTGTTAAAAATATGGAAGGTCTTCTAAACTAGTACAACTACGCTAAGTTACCTTCTACTTCGATATCTTGTGATTATTACATTAATACTAGTTAAATTTTCTTTGACCAGAAGTCATGGCACGTAACGAACATATTTTTTACTAGTTATGTATGTCGTCACCGCAAACTCTAAGTTACTGAAAGATGTGCATCAAACCAAACACAAATATAGGAAAACAGACGATTTTGTGTTGTCAGTGGGCACACATGGCTTTATAATATATGCATCAGCTTAGACACATCATATTCATAGATCGTTATAAAAACATTTTGCTTGATATACTATGACTGGAACATCCGCCGTCGCCGGCGCACGTACCTACTTCATCGATAGTTTAATTGGTAACCAATCAGCAACTGGTTCTGATACGAGGCTGCAGCACCTCGCTGTCGCGCCGGTGTCGTGTCGGAGTCGTGTTGGTATCGTGCCGGTACCTGCAACCCTTCTGCGCTACATAGGTACACACAGACGGTAATAAACGCGTTGCGTTTAGTTGTGGTGTCGCGATGACGTGTCGCCGGCGCCGGTGCACTCAGGTAACCGTCGCAGAAAAAACGCAAAATATTTGGAGTTTCGGACTCTCGACAAATTTACGATGTCCGCATAGTTCCGGGCGCGCGACGCACACGATGCGACGTGGCGACGGTGAGCGACACCCGAGCATCGTCGCGATCGCTGATAACGTTAATAGCTCTCTCACGTGAAGCAATGCTGGGCCAGACACTGATCCCAGTGATACGCTTAATGGTTTTGCACTAAATGATTTATTTCGTCTGCTGACGGCGATGTTCGGACTTAAAGGGTCAAACGGCGAATACTTTAATAACATCAATGATCTCATTTTCTTCAATAGCCTTGTTTTTTGTTTCCCCGATATATAACATAACATAACATACCATCACGCCTGTATCCCCGAAGGGTTAGGCAGAGGTGTACCAATGTACACCCACAGTTCGCCGGTATGTATAGGTCCCATGTAATAGGGGGCGAGCCTATTGCCACTAACCGGGCACAAATCCAAACTCCGACCTGCTACTGAGAATTTCATAGAAAAACCCAATAACACCTTGGTCGACTTGGGAATCGAACCCAAGACCTCTAGCGTAGCAGTCACGGTTAGCGCCACTAGGCCAACGAGGCAGATATATCCCACACAATATTATCGTATTTTTTTATTAATATTATTGTTTTATTATAACTAGTTCTGTGTTCACTGCTTGGCTACATAGGTACTACGATTTATTAATAAATTTAACGTATTTTTTTTTAATTGCTGTAATAAATAGTATGCTATGTTCCGCTTAAGTTTTGCAGTGACCACTTGGCGCTGTCATGTGTACGTTACCTTATTAAATTTTAGTTTTGTTTTTTGTTATGTGGCCCACCACACCATTAAGCACACACATAAAGTACCCTACAAATATGTAAACAACTATATAAAATTAACTGTTTTGAAGTTTGCGGTGTAAAGGATTTGGAGACAAATACTTGTAATAGTCTTACTAAATAGAAAGTGAGTGCTAGCCGCGCCGGTCCACTATTATGACCAGGGGAGATGATCCGTGTTTGTTTGTTTGTTTGTCGGGAGTGTCGGCGGGTGGGGCAGGGGGCGCCATTGTCATTGATACATAAGCGCGTACCATTAGCCGGTTTTTTGCCGTCCCTCGTCATCGGATTAAGCTCTCGTCAACGAACAAAAAACTGTGGAGCGAGCCGGGAACATTTCGCACTTAGCGCCCACCCCTGTACGGCGACCCATCCGTCTTGATAAATGACTCGATGCTGACAAACGAGCGCTGACGAGCGCGAACATCGGGAAATTTGTCTCCGCCGCCATTGTAAATACTGGTTCGTTAATAAACAGCTGTCCGGTATCTAGCGGCTGCTTAATCGAACCAATAAACTTCTCATAAAACTACATCTCCGAAGATCGTACATATGTTTACATCTAGAAGAGCTCGATCGACGGTCGCGATGCTTCGACCAGACCAGCTCGAATAATATATTTACCTATTTGCTTAAGATTCCAATCTGCATAATACATTGTATTTACATTTTTTTCACACAATATGGCAGCAATTTATTAAATAAAACATCATGTATACCTGCTATGTTCATAAAATTATACACGAGGCATATAAAACGTTCCATTAATATGATATAGCTTCAGATCCCGGCGGTGTCCGGCAGATATCGCCGGACAATAGCAGTGTGTCCGTCGGCCGTACCTAGTCTCTGGCACTCATTGTTTAATCCACTTATCGTACCGTTATCGGCGGCATGCGGCAGAGTGGATCCATACCGATCGCAAGTATCAGCTCGGCTCGGTCGCACTCTACGTAAAAAAGCGTGGCGCCTCGGCATTAGGAGCCGGGTTATTTATAGGGGGATTAATAGGGTTGCGTTCCGTCTCGGTCGCACCGGTGGAACGCGCGTGTCGCTGTTTCTGTCGCACACACAATTAGCCGGGCCCCGCCTGTCAGATAGCTCAATAAGTGCGGCGGACAATGCATGTCGGTGACGTCACGCGGCGCGTCACGTTTGCGCAACTTGTGCACTTGGCTCGTGCTAGTTCATTATATTATGTTCTCACAAAAGCTTTTTTTGTGTGTTTCGTCTGACGTCCCTCGGGGTGCATATTGTGTTGCGTAACATTCTCTTGCTCTGACTAACTATTACTTATCGCACAGGTATTCGGCCGTTCAAAATAATGATAAGTACCCTACGACAAGTATTGCGGTTTAACAGAGATAGGTACTGAGTAATAAATGAGAGATCAGATAGGTCCAGTGTTTAGATATAATACTATACGAAAAACTTTTATAATTTTTCCTGAATTACTTGTTTTGCTTAGTTTTTATAACAATAATATATTCCAGGACAACTCACACACGGTTATCTGATCCCAAGTTAAGCAGAGATTGTGTAACCAGACAACTGATAAACATACTTATATATTTATAAATACATACATATTATAGATAAATTACACCCAGACATAGAACAAATGATCGTGCTCATCACACAAAGATTTGTCCTGAGTGGGAATCGAACCCACGACCTCCGGTATAGCAGTCAGGGTCACTAACCACTGGACCAACAAGCCCGTCTCTAACTGTGTACAGAATAATGATTCTGTACCTACACAGTTTTACACGTGTTGTGTTTAATACTAATAGTTAATTTTATACTGTTAAAAGTAATTACGCTACCATAAACTAATTGCAGGGACGATGTACAACATAATCTGCACACAAGCTCTTCGACTCGATCAGATCACTATCAGGACATAAACATTACAACTACTGAGTTTTAACTGCCTATTAGTAATCTCTCTCAAGCAATCAAACCACGAGTAGCTTCATTTCTATCAAAAAAAACATAACTTACTATTTATATTTAGTTTCTTAATTTACATTTTATATTGAAATTTAAATTAGATTATACTTAATAATATTTAATTAAAAGTTTAATGATACATAAATTAAATAAAGAGGTGACATAAAACGTTTCATTAGCTATATTTTAGAGAAACTACATTTGTATTTCTACTTAAAATAACGGTTTTAGAATTAAACTTTATTGTTTTCAATGTGAAAGCAATTAAGTAGAATATCTGAACTTATTATGTTGACCCAGGAGAGGTTGCCCAGGATTTGTTTTCACACGATTATAAGAAAAACACATTCAGTTGAAAGGAGCATCAGCAACATTGTGATTAAACATTATTTAAATAGTAATGGCCAGTATTTTCTCACGGTTCTGGACAACTCCAGGACATGCAAAGCTGCTACTACCAGGAACCAGCCGAGCTCCGGCCGCACCCCGCCCGCGCCAGCTCGCGTACTAGGAAGCGCTCGGGTTCCCGCTGAACATAACAAAGGTTTTCGGTGTTAGAGTTAAGCCTCTTTAAACAATGGCTGCCTGAACCTCTTGAAGGGATAATCCCTCGAGTGTTACAAGTAGAGCAGTGCTCCTAGAATCGTCCGGGAAACAATGCCGTGTCGTGCGGACCGTGGGAACACGCTGCTGGTGATTATGACTTCCAATGAAAATGCTAATCACTTACTGCAAATATACTTGTTTCCAGAAAATTTTAAGCGTTACATAATATATTTTGAATTTTACACAATTCTCTAACTGAATAACTGTAAGTATCTACCTAACAGAAGGAATTTAAAAATATGTGTAATACGTAGTATAAATTACATTTACACTGTAGTGTAGTTTATAACATTATATAAACGATGATTTAGACTTTGTTTGTGTAATGTTCATTGTCCGGTTTCCGTGTTCGAAGCAGAGCGCGTTGATGTCTTTTCTTCGCAGACTTTTGTTTCTATTGTTTTGCCCTGTCTTATAATTTTAATATTGATAGAAATATTACCTAAAGTTGACATGAAATGTTTATAATTTTCTTAACTTTTTTTGGTTTGAATAAAGTTTTGGGTAACGGTTACTGTCATACTACTGAGCAAGTACTAACCATAACTTTCGAAAAAAAATTTCGTAGACTTGCATACATTTTGATGTGAAACATCTATAGCCGCTCGTAAAACCGATTTTTGACGTGGCGACGCATGCCGTGGCGACGCGCCGCCAAGGCATGCGTGGCGCGTATGCGCGAAAAAAAATCGTAATATTTCATTTTATCATTATGACATATTTAGTTCCTATCGCAATCTGTTCTTTTCTGCATATTACTTTTACAAAATAATGTCGATGTTTCACATCTGCCAGGCGTCCCGTGACGGCTCACATTTTTATAATTAATTGTTAAGTTTTTTTATGTGGCACAACGTTATTTGAAATCTTGTTAATTCCCTATGATTCGCGATTCACCATGTCCTAAAATTTAGCGCCCGCTCCGCTGTGATGTAGCCGTGACGTCATCTGTTCATTTCATTGAATTTAATTCGCATGCATTATTTGCCTAAACAGTAATTAATATGCTTCGAGCGACTCATATGAAATTCACTTGATGCTAAGTGGCTTTTGTCACAGTTTTATACAGAGTATGTAAACTATGCTAAACATACAATCAACCGTGGGAAATTTGGAGGATCTTAATATGCGATGAATTTTAATTTTGTTGTTTTCCATGTTTAATAGGTTCGCTAGACTAATCTGATCTCGAGTCGCGGAGTGCGGCGGCGCGGATGACGCACTCGGCGACATTTTCGTACTGATGATGATTGTAATTTTGATAAACTTTAAATGTGTTTGTAAGTCTTCATTTTGAAACAAAATATACAATAGATAGGCTAGGCGAACAGTCGGCGCCACACCGTAAATTTTTATCGTTACTAGGCACGCTTGAGGTACACTGCTTTCCAACTTCGACATTTTTTGTAGAGGCTTAAAAAGTATTTTTTAAAAAGAGCTGTCATTTTAGACAGCTCTTTATCTTAGAGCATACTTATTTTAGCACTTAGCATATACTTAAATACGATTTGAAACTACAAATAATACCTACCGAACTCTATTGAAGCTGCATGACGGCCGGCACCATCGCACCCTCGCACCACCGCACCATCGCACCATCGCACCATCGCACCCTCGCACCACCGCACCATCGCATCTATTATTGTTTCCTTTTTAAGTTTTTCTATGAAAAAAAGCCAAATGTCTACGAACAACCTGTGCAAACACCGAAGCCCATTGTTTTCCTGTATAAGATGCACTGGGTAATAGGCCAGGATCACCTATTATCATTATTTATGGGAACATTATACAGCTAAAAAGTTAAGTAAGCGGCTGCGAGCTAATTAAACAATATTATTTAATATTATTACAGTATCATTTTCAACCGGTAGGTACTTACTAGATAAACATTAATATTAAAACTGAATATAAGATAATTTCTATGATCACACGACAGCCGCATCCAGTTTAATGTAATTAAACACAATATAATTAATATAAGTCCATAAATTATCCTAAGCATGAGAACGTAATTACTAGCTTATTCTGTATGGTAGATATTAGAAGAAAAAGAGTAGTGTTTTTATACAAATTGAAATTTATATAAATATAAACACTTTTTTGTCACAAGGGACATTAGAAGGCAAATAAATAACTGACCTAGGTAAATATATTCTCATTAACCGCCACTACATTAGTCCTTCAGATGTTTCTGTGGTCAATTAACAATTATAATTATTAATTTTAAAAACACCTTTTGCATAATCCATACTTTGGTTCTTGGGAAATTTTTCGATGGGCAAGGTCACCTCGACAAGTTTATATATAGGCATATAAGTATGCTATAACTCAGGCCGTCGAGGATGGCTGAAGGCCGGCGCAGGCGCACATCATAACTATTCATACGCGGACATTAACGCCGCCGATACCGCGCCGATAAGATTAGATCGCGCGATAGCGGACAGACTCCGGTACTAATCATATACATATATGTATACATTCGTAGTAATAAATATCTGTCATGTTTCTCATACCGACTCTAGAATATGGCCGATTTAATTATTGTTTATATCGTGCGATTTATTTAAATTAAACACCTGATTATTCCTCGACGTTTGATAGATGTAAATATTGACTCAGTTTAGACCTTGATCGTATTAGTATTATTCGTAGTCTATATTTCTACTTTCTATTATAATCTAACGTTACGTCTACACAGATAGCCGACTGGTAAACGAGTCGCAAGCCAACTCCCACAAAGCGACGTGATTCGAGATTTCGAATAGACATTGAAATTAAACTTAAACGGATTATATTGCGAATAATATAATCTGAAAAAATAGTTTTATTTCAAATACTACACATATGTTGGACAACCTCGTTTATGTAATGGTTGCCTAGGTTCGAATTCCGGGTCGGGCCAAAAAATATTAGCTTTTTTCTTGAGATACACTCAGTACGGTTCTGAGTGAGGAAGTAAGGCGGTCTAACATCCCCATGCCCAAGGTATTGTCCTCCTCAGCTAGTGTGTGTCTTTGCTGGTGTACTGTAAGAGTAACGAATAGAGTGTGAGATAATTCGCGCACACACTGCCTACCTAGCCTTTTCCCAACTGTTGGGGTCAGCAGCCAGTCTTACCGGATTCAGCTGAACACCGTATTTTACATGTAGCGACTGCCTATCTAACCTCCATAACCCATTTTACTGGGTAAAATAGTATCCCATGGCAAGACGAGAGAAGATGCCGTGACTGAAATTCAGTCAGGAAGACATTATTTATTTAGTTTGGTTGTTATGCAGGTATATATAGGTATCATAGAAATACCTATGTATACATGGATAACTGGGAATTAACGCGAGACATGCTTAAATACCTTTTTGGGCTTGACATTTCCACCAGATTACACCGGCCGTGGTCGCAAGCAGACTGTTTAAAAGTTAGCAATTTCATGATGATTGTGAGGATTGTTAATTTATTATTAGTCTTGAAATATTTAAACAGTTAGCAAATCGTGAATTTGTATACAAGCTATTTCATGAAGAGTTTGATTGACATTCGAAATCAGAGCAATCCACAAAAACTTAGCTTTAATTAGATTATTTATTTTTTTAGGGCTACGTACCTTGTTACTCAAGAACCATAGCTAGACAGAAGACATTTTCACAAGTTATGTATTTATGTTGCTGCTATAATAGCAAATACTAAAAACAAAATAAAATAAACATTAAAAGGGGGCTCCCATACAACGGTGGTACGAAACCCTTCGTGCGCGAGTCCGACTCGTACTCGGCCGGTTTAATTACGAATTAACGCCTGCAACGCTATAAACTGTTATTAATACATAACTTCTATTATCTCAAGGTTTGGAAAAAGTTTCACGGGAGGCGAAGCAATTGGTAAATAAGTAAACAACTTTAGTTCTTTCAAACATTAGCTACACAACAGAGACTGGCTGTATGCTAGGCAGAGATCGTACGACGCCTCTTCGAGAAAGGTCACAGATCACCACGCTGCAGACACTCAAAGATTTTATGTCCGCATATATTATGGTAATCTCCCACAAAAATATAAAAGATAAGCTTTAGATTAGATATGGTTCCTGTTTCGTAGAAAATTGTGCGTATCGACGTCATTCGCGGACCTTGGAAGCCTAAAATAAATAAACGATTAAACAAACCAGGTTTTCCTACTGGAAAAATTCCAAACCAAATACTTTACTGAGGCTTATCAAAGTGTAGATGGTGATCGGCTGTAGCAAACATCACACCTGCTCTCACACGTAGTTGATCACAACACGGCGACCTGGTGAGGTCGCGCCGCCGCCGCGCTATCATCGCGCCACCACCGCGCCATTACCGCGCCGCCGCGGAGCGACACAACAGCTACGCGGCCTTCGATGTCGCGGAGGTTCTCACGCTACTTGCACGTAACGGCTGTTTAATAATTAATTACGAGGAAGTCAAACAATACCGGTGACATGATACTCTGGTTCATACTTTTTAAGGCAGCTCTAATGAACGATTGACGGTAACATGCAGTAACACGCGTCTTAATCACGTAACAACTTATAGAAGATGTCAGTACAGTTTATCAGGAAATAGTACGTAGTAAGCTGAGTAATTTTTGCATAGTAAAAGCTCGTCTCGTTATATTCAACTAGTATTGTAAAAAAAGTTTGTTGCTTTTTATGTTGGTTTCTTCTGCTTGTAGAAAATTGTCTTTTTAGTTCATGATAATGTATAGCATGAATAATATAATAATAAGTTAAGTAAGTTTTAATTGTTTTATATACTGCACACAGACGAAGTCTCTGGCAAAGACTAGTTGCATATAAAATGTTTTAATTATGGTAGATTCTAGCTATTGACCTTGAGCGTATCTCACGGATCTGCAGCAGGAGATAAGATATCTGAGTATTGCTGTTGTATAGGGAGCGCTGCTGCAAGGTCACTGCCTGCTCAAATACATACACAAACAATCTTTTTATTAGGTGTCAGTTTAAAAGACGAATCTGTATTTTCTTTATGCATTCCAAGGTGCATGCGTTTAGAGCGTCCTAGAATATCCCCGTATTCAGTATTTACTTTCGTAGGCTTCGTTCGTGAGCAGCAACTACAATATAAACTTCTCTTATCATTATTATAGTAATGTAGCTCATTTCATTTGCCTGTATGGTTTGAAATTTTTCAAACTTGAATTGTTTGAATTGTCGGAATTTTGGAAAAGGTTAGTCGAGGCTTTATATTTATGGCAAGAAGCAGGAACAAAATATTTGAGTTACTCAGATGGTGAGTGTATTTAGTTTGGGTAGTGGTTACATACTGGGCCAGTGGCGCACACGATGGCTCGAAGGCGACCACTTGAGTCTGAGTGCACTCTACACATGTGGCGAGTGCCACACGACGTAGGTAACACTACAATATACAGTCATACTGATACTAACTACTATTGCAGCTACCATACAACATACTTTACACGAACACTCCAAGCTACTGTTACCAACCAAACAACAATTATTAAGTGTCACTGGATTTGTCCAAGTTCATATAAAACTTGTTTATTTGAACTCGTGCAGATATTAACATTGATATTTCTGTAATAAAATTAATGTAGTTAGTATGGTGCGGTAATAACCTTAAAGTAAACCAAAACAGAAGTGCTCTTACAATTTTTTATGATAGTTCTGTCCAAATAAAATAATGTATATCGCGGCTGTGTGCTTGGTCCGGCGCAAGTTTTAATCCTTCCGCTTCATTAAGTGCTGTAAGTAAAAGAAGTAAATATTGGTGGCACTTTAAGTGTTAAGTGGTGCACATTAGCGACACCCTGCATTCGAGCGCAAGTAGGTAGAAGTGTGAAGCCTCGCAGAGAGCGCAGTGGTGCAGCAGCTAAACGATACATTTAATTTTCATTTAGCACAAGGAAGGATATTCAGGATAAATTAGTTATGATTGTATGTAATATACCTAAATGAACATGCATCTAGAGTTTATAACACTGTTTAAAATTGTCTTATTGTATATTTTCTTTAGTTTTAACATTTTACTTGAAATAAATTTTGCCTCAGTTATCAAAATTATATTCCTTTCGACTTTCGTTATTTGGGTTGATGATTTACCTACTTATCAAGTAGGTATACTTACACATACTCATCAAAAAACTTAGCTTAATTTACTTACTTTGCTATTTATATTGTTGAACGCGTTTATAAAATACAAAAAGAATATGTAAAAATATTCAATTTAAAGTTGACTTAAAAATATTGATCAGAGAGCCTTAAAAGCCGTATAATAAATATCGAAATTTCTCATACTTTTGCACCACACTTTTGATTAGGTGTCGCGCGCCTCTTGTACGTAACTCAATGCGCGAAAGATTGCTACGCCTAGGCCTACGAGCGTCACCGCGTAGCGCCTGCTTAAGTCTAGTCTCACTCTTCATAATAAAATACTATTATTATGAAGAGATTAGATAATAATTATATCATTTACTTTTCATAAACTGGAGAAGACTTTGTTTACATTACACGTTATGAAAAAAAATTGAGCATTATTTTCCGTGCAGTTCGCTACAACATCACTTTATTATATTTGCATTTTATAATTTAAGTAAGTGCATTATTTTGTTAAATCCGTGTGGATCCAAACTGGTTGTCCGGCTGATCGCGACACATCAGGTCCCGACATAAATTAGTTCATCGCTTCGCGTCCGGTAGGTATTATAAAAATCCTAAGGCGCAGGCCAGACAGAAGAGACGTAAGACGCAGACGGGGCGCGGACATATACGCTTCTATACAAAATGTATAGAAGCGTCGCGCCCGCGCCCCGTCTCTTCTGTATGTTTTGCGTCGCGACGCTTCTATACATTTTGTATAGAAGCGTCGCGGTAAAGACAAATGTCCGCGCCCCGTCTGCGTCTTACGTCTCTTCTGTCTGGCCTGCGCCTAAGAGTGTGTCAAAATGTGACGTCACTACGAACAAACTGCGCGTTAATCATTTTAACAGTCGATCAAATACTTCATGTTTTATGGTCCGAGACCTCAACGTTAAGTAGTTAGTCGGCAAGACATCGCTCGTATTGGCGTGATATATGACCAGTCAAGAAACGTTCTGCCTTCGATATCTTCAAAGAATATTAGGTACCTAGTTAACAATATGTTTAGATATAATTCTTGAAAAGTCAACGAATATTCGGCGAATTAATCACGCATAGTGTAGAGCTTGCGTCACGATAGCGGCCGCGCTCGCAGGCGGTGTCGGTGCGGTGTGAGAGCCGACACATTTGTACTACAAGTACATTAGCGTTATCTGCGTGTCCCATCGGCGCAGCATCCCGGCTCCTAATTTAAGAGCAATATCAATTTCGTGTGTCGCCGGCGGCGGAGGGGGGGGGGGGGCGCCGGCGCTATGCGACACGCTCGGCGCAGGACACACCGGGAGTGACCGCGCGCTCGCATTCCTCACACGTGACTACAGTGTTAGGACAACACTTGCACCAGATCGCACTCTGCTGAGAAGTATTCTCACGAAGGTCTATAGGTGAACTATTAACAAGGGAAGCATCATTAACATAATTTTGATAGAAAATGCCTAAAGCTACATAAATCACCAAAATAACATAAATGATGATAAACGTACACTTTGATTAGAAAAATATAATATTACTTGATACCGAACACGTGCACTCTAAAACTCTAAAAAAGATAATGCCCTGTGAAGGCATGAGTGCAGCGGTAACGGCTGCTCATAGATACGTATAATGATGTGAACCAGCGGAGTTTATCACCAGAGTAAGTAGGTTCCAGTCATCATCTGCGATACGCTGGCGGTGACCTCGCGGTGTGTCGCGGCGGCGAGCTCTGAAGCGCCGCCTCAAAAGCCTTTCCGTGTTCCGCGCTCGGCGCCCGAGCCCGCGCGCCCGCGCCCGCGCCCCTTTCCGCGCCCCGCGCTCTTCCTAGCCCTTAACTTCCGCCGCCACCGCAATTAAACCCGACGATAAATTTCCAAACTTAATCAAATCACAGAGTGGAGTCGCCAGACTGGAGACCAAGTGTCCGACACTTGGCAGCGCTCAGCCGCAGTGAGCCTACAGCTATAGGACACAGTGTCTTGCGATGTAGCGGTAACTTTATGATTACAGTGCACCTTATAAAGTATATGTATACATAATTGGGATGCAAATGATTAATATATGTACTATATATTACAATGGCACTTATTTTTTTAAATGTATGACTGTACATTATAAGTAAAGTGTACTATACTTACGTGGTCCACCGGGTGGTGAACAACGTTGTTACGGTACCGACCGGCAACTAGGAGCTTGAAGTGATTATATTATCAATTGTTTGTTCAATCCATATCGTTCGTTGTCGTTATATTAAGGTACGTGGGCAGTAGGTACATATCGCTCACTCGCCGGTCACCGGCTCTCGATATTAATGGATAACATTCATTATCCGGCCTTTAGCGAACATTCGGTGCGGTGCGACGCGGCGACGGCGACGGTGTGTTGGCAGGCGGTTTGTGTATTTTCTTCAACGAGGGAAATGTAGGTCATACTTATTTAAGCTTACATTTCATTGAACTTAAACTTATACAGTCATTGTAACATCATATTTGGCAAAATTACAAAACGACCAATTTACCTAATGAAATGATAAATTATGTTGCCACGATACAATTATAAAGTTATCAAAACGTATTTACCAGAACAATACAAAATCTCGGAGACTAATTGTTACAGGATAATAAACAAATAATATACATATGTGAACACGTTTTCCTCCTACACCAAGACAGCCGGGTGACGGGTGACGCAGGAGGAACCTCTGCTGGGCGATGAACTTCAGCTGCCTGTTAACCTTTATTGTTCCTATCTTACTATTGGGAGACATTCACTTGGAGCTATAACACAGCTAGCCATCAGGCGGAAAAATAAGTAAAATAACTATTAAACACTTGTATCATAACTTGCATTATATTATAAGACGCTAAATCTAAAAGGAGAAGCTCTATCAGATAGTGTTTTGGTCATTACTTCATGGTATTTCGATCAAATTCATTAAAACTTCGGGACGTATTACTAGTGGTAATATAATTTCGATTGAACTTTAAAGGCATTAATAATTTCGTGTTGTACATTTTTCTAAACCTTCCAAGCCTGTAGGTAATACGCACGAGGATGGCTTATCTCTGCAGATGTGTGTTGAGCAGCGCAGTGGCAGCGATTAGCGGCGCGTTGTCTAAATCCGTCGCGACCGCAACCGCAGTGACGCGATGACGGCCGCAACACACAAACATCTGACGAGCGCGTCAAACACTACAAAGTAAACTATGACCTGTGTCCACACACAAGTATCTAAGATGCAGGTTCGATCCCCGTCCGTAACAAATATATTTCTCCGACCTGAAACGATGGAGCCAATAACGTTATCATAAAATTTACAACATCGCACATACCTATACGTAAGTAGATACTTTGTGTCCGCCATACAGATTTGTTAGCTACTTTAGCTTTGTTATTTTGGTTATATTATGTCAATAAGCTAATGTGTTATATTCGTTAATTCATATTTATAATGTAAATAATATTTCATACATGTTATATAGTAGGGATGAAAGCCCGTAACTAAACAAGTTATGAGTATGACTGTGTGTGTATGTATAGGGTATACATGTAGAGGAAGGTCGAAAAAGAGATGGATGTGAAAAATGATATGAGAAAGTTGAAATAACAAATAGATAGGACATGCCTTCACTATAATAATATGTAACTCGAAACCAGACATACACTAGACGAATTCGTTAATTAAAATTCAGTTTTTAATAAAACAAAAACAAATCTGCCACTTCTTTGTTACCGACTTAAAATATCTAAGTTATTATTAAAAGCTTATTTAGATAGCGATACGGTATACCAGTTCTATTATAAATTATTCATATCTTGCATGAAATATTTCGCATCACAAAGTGACGTCAGCATACGTAGTTTATGAAGCATAATTAGTTTAATCCTAATTATTGCTGTGACTAAGTAACGTCAGTGCAGACAGCTACAGTTTATCATAATAGTGCTGATATTATTATTTATTATCAAATGACATGCATAACATGATAGTTTGCACTAAAGCGTCACATGTCGGGTAATACACGACATGTAAAGAAAAAAAATACCAAATTTACAAACACAAATTTATACACATAGAGCATAGTAAAAAGTCATTTGACTAACAATAGACTTGACAATTCTCTTTTTGTCTCTGGGGATTTTAAATTTGTTGAAATGAACATCAAATAGAGCCGAAATGCTACGAACATGTTCCCCGCCATCCCAGCAAACGCTCTAGTAAACGCTTCTTCAAAAAATGGGTTCTTCACGAAGATGTCACTAAACAATGACAAAATATACCTACAACATTTTGTGAATGATGTAACATTTACTAGAATGCTCACTACAAATGAATGCTCGAGCCTTTCAGCAGCCTAAAATTAATTAATTTACAAGATAACATTCACATTATACCGAGGTAGGTATTTGTTCGCATGTGAAATATAATTATGTAGGTACAATTACTTTATCTCATTAAGTATAAGCGCGGCTCTGCGAGTGCTTATTTATTGGAAGTGTTCGTTGGTTAAGACAATGCCGCGGTCACGCCGGTCGCCGTCGGTCACCGGTGTGCGATGCTACGCCGCCGGCTACTAATTGTTGCGCCTGCGCCGTTCACACACACTATTTTTTACTTAGAGACACACGGCGGGAATGCTTTTATTCCTGCGACGCGGGACCTGTTAATGTGTTAATCCACTCAGATCGCCTTGTTTTTCTGTTATTAATAGCCAACAAACAGACGCTGCCTGTCTCGTTCGCACGCGCGGGCGCCTCGTGCGTGTGACAAGGCCCGCGCATGCGCTGTCGCGCCGCTTGCACACAGTTATCATATTTTGAATTATTAATAAGGAGGTGCGGCCGCGGAGCCTTCTCGCTGTAACGAGGCTGGCTGCCATATCGCAGGCTTATCGCCGCATCTCCAGAAGTGCGTAGCGTAATAGGGAATATTGTATACACGTTCTCCTAAACAATACTTATAGAAAATACTTAAAAATTATAAAGTCTGCTTGCGACCACGGCCGGTGTAACCAGGTCGAAACAACGAGCCCAATAAAAATTATAAATTTCCGAGAACTTCTGATCACAGACCTAAACCGTTTAACACATCAAACCGTACATTTTTGCTTGAAGTTTTTAGATACTGCTTTTGTTGTCGTTAATAAAATATTGCATACCGTGACTCAGTTACTTAAAACCTCAATACCAGCATTCGCAAAATAATCATAACTTAAGCCGGGTTTGCAATAAGGCGGTGGTCGGGTTTGCAGCACTCCGGTAGTGGGTGCGGCGAGCAGGTCGCGGTGCTGCTCGCAAATCTGTCGCCTTGTTGAGTGTGTTGCGTCGCTTTCTCACAGAGAGCCCGCGCCCTAATTAATTACCTCTACATCGAGAGCCACAAAAAAAAGAAACTTGTCGCGGCTTAAGAGCGGCGGCGCCAGAGCGAGGGCGAGGGCGCGGGGGCGCGGGGCGGGGGCGCGGGCAGGCGCCACTCGCCGCGCGCCTGGGAAACTGTCCCCGCGACACAATTCGACAATCCCGACGCATCACATTTGGATATCGCTCCTCTATTCAGTATCCATTCTCTTATCACCGTATATGAATAATAAAATACGAGTTATCGTGCACACTCACCAGGCTCATACGTGAAGCCTCTAATGAACTTCACTATAAATATTGCATTAGAGTCCCGGAGCTGAGATAGCTCGCTGCGCTCCGCTCGGTGTGAGAGTTTTATAACATGTGCTCACGTTTACAACCTCCCGTTAATGGCTCCAAATAACACTGGTTAACATTTAACGGAACAACCATATAAAGAGTACACTTTAAGTGTTTACAGGTTAACCCAGTAAGGGCGGCTAGTTGTCATTCCGTGGCCTGCAGTAAGTGGCAGGTTTGGTTGTCATGTCAGTACTTTGTGAACTCTCCCTATCAATGAAAGGCTGCGAATTAATGTAGGTGATATAACGCGCCAAGCGGACCTAATGAGTTGCGTGGCTGGGCTAAGTGATGCCGTGAGGCTGTGACGTCGGCGCCGCTAATGAACGGGGGGGGTGAGGTGCTGCTGCTAGTGGCCGTAGGGGGAGGATGGAGGGTGCAAGGGGGGGAGGGGGTGATATGCAAATGTCCGCGCGACAGATGTCGTGGTTGTCGGACAGCGTGTCGCGATAGGGATTGTCCGCTGCCGGGACATACCGGCCAGTTAGGAGCATCGTCAACTGTGCCCATGTACTTATATACAGATATTGAGAGTCGTATTTGTTTAGCTCTTATATTAAAGTCTTGAGGCAAATAGACCAGATGGTTCTTTTCAAACTTTATTCAAGTATGTACTAACTGGTGCAAGTTACACTAGTAATAATATCATTTAATGTCATGGTGGCTTAGCGGTTCAGTGAACGGATTTGTATGCAAAAGGTTGCAGGTTCGAACCCAAGCAAGTACCAATGTGGCTTTTTCAAAGTTATATGTACTTTCTTAATTATTCTAAGACACTTCTGACTAACGGTGAAGGAAAACATCGTGAGAAAACCTGGATTCCAAAATTTGGGATCTGAAATCGCCAATCCGCAGAGAGCAAGCGTGGTGATCAATGCTCGTGCCTTCTCTACATGGAAAGAGGCCTGTGTCCAGCAGTGGGACGTTTATAGGCTGGATTATAATATCATTTAATTTGCACCGTGCAACTTAATATTCTCTTCGATACTTTGAGATATGTTTAATGTCAGGCATGAGCATAGAAAAAGATTAGTTAGTACCGAAATAATTAAAATCCGTGAATAGTCAGTGAAACAATTTTTGTCGCACGCTGAAAATACCATCCAAAACAGTTTTATTAATCCAAGTGGCTATCGGTTTTACATACCTAAGGGTATTTTTGTTTTACAGTTAGATATGTCAACATATTTTCGAATGTTAGCCTTGCTATAATAATACCAGGCTAAGTACGTGTAGAATGATCCCCGAATAAACATTTTGAAATTTATGGATTTAAAATATCTAATTTCTAACTCTCATGATGAATTTCAAACCGAATATGTTATAATATTGGATTCCAAGCTGAACAAAATTAGTATTTGATAGCTAAATACCTGGAAATTTGCCATCCTGCGCCATATCCAACGTTTTGATCCCGACCGAAAATGATCTCATTTATTATTTAAATGTGTCCGAGCCTTCTCTAAATGCAACTGGTTTGTTACCTGCACACAGAGTTATTGCTCAGAGCAGAAATATTGAAAGTTTTCATATTAAGATTTCTGATCAGCTCCTGCTACTCTAACAAACCTGATGACATAAAAATCTATAAGACCTACGAGTAAGTGACTTTGAACAGCTTTTTACTTTTTCGTTGTGTTCTTCTCGTGTTCCCATTTTTGTATCACTTGTAAAATATTTAGCCCTCACTAATACGAGTCAACGGTGAAACTGTAATCAAGTGTTTGCAGCTGATCCGCCGACCGCCAGCCACATTATGACTGTTGTTAACAGACTGAACAAACAAACAAGTTAACACAAAAATTTTAAACGATTTTATGTTGGAAAGAGTTCATAGGTTTTATTGCTGTTATATACTGATAGCAGGTAACTATCTATTAACTGGCGTATTTATGACAATATAATAAGTAAATATGTAGCTATGTTGTCTAAATTGCATCGGTTTTTTTGAAAAGTATATAATCCGGGTACAATAAAAACGTAACGACTTTACGTCAGTACTAAAAAAATCAGAAGGTATGAATGTCAAGCTATTCGGATAAAGTAGAGTGCTCGGCCATGCTCGGGCACAACGCGGCCTGGCTCTTCTGATTAGAACGTCGACTGGTGTCCAATCACAGTGGTGATAGAGGATAGTTGCGTAACGCGGGGCTCTCGCGGCGCGGCGCCATTGGCCGCCGCCTGCCGCACTGACCACGGCGCAAACACTGTCTCGAACCGGTCCCACACACGCGTACATAGCGTACTGACACTATGTATGTGTAGCTGCACGACTGAAAAATAGAGAGACTATATCACAATATATCCACCTCGGATATAAAAGCACAAAAGTTATGGGGCAGGTCACTGGCAAGTCTCTACAAATCAGCGACTTGAAAGTTATTTAAGTATTCAGAACACGTACGAATCCACTCCGGCTAATTTAAAATTGCCGTCATATTGTAATGTTGTAACTTTCTGTATATTTATACGTGCTCCGCTAGGTAGGTATAACCCTATAACCTATTCCGATGGGTGTCATAATTTGCGACATTTGTTTCGTCCGCGGGTCTCAGCAAAAAGTATAATCATGTGCATAAATCAATAACGTGACAGTTTTATTTACGGGTGTTTGTGTGCTAGCATCAGTGGTGGTCAGCATGCACCCCATAAATTACCCCCCCCCCCGCCATACCAGGGAGGTGCGGGGAGGCGGCGGCGGTGGCGGGGGAGGAGGGAGAGGGGCGGGGCGGAGGCTCGACGTGTCTCCCGGAGGGCGGCGCGGGCCCGCCTCGCTGGTACGAGTTTTTCCTTTTGCTTTGTTTGTGTTGCTTTTAGTTGTTCTGACGTTTTATTTTGGTTTCGTAATTGTAAGCTTGAATGTAGCGCGCGAACCGACATCGCCGTTAACCGCTTCAACGATGTTTTTATGTAAATGTTTTAATTGTTCCTTCAAATTGTGAGCGTTTTCTAAACGAAATATGATTGTTGCACTAATGAGAATAAAAACAATGTACAAATATAGCGTTGTGTAGTGCGTGCGTCACGTGACCGGCGCGCCTTCCACTACGGTAATCAATACAACATGCACACGAGCACAGCCTTCATGAAAGCCACACAGTCAGACGCTACTGCAGGTTTAGGTAATGATAACCTACACCCAAGACGGTCCGTAAGATATCATATCGCTATGAGTTATTACATTTTTTAAACTGCGGTAGGTGAAGTTCATCTTTATAAATGAATCAAGAATTTAATGAGATAATATGTTAAGGTAATTTCGGCGGCGGCACAATGGAACCGCCTCATAGTAAAACTCCTGAAGCGTGTGTTCGCTTTACCATCCGCCCGCCATCGCGCCAGCGGGCTCGCATGCGCAGGCGCCACGCTAGCAGGGCGAGCTTATCACCGCTGGGAACGCGAAGCTCGTTAATTAATATACACCTAAATCGGGCACTAAATCAAGCCACACGTCACGAATAAATCTCACAATTATTTAATTAGCTTTAAATAACAGAAGCAGTGTTCCGCCGCCGCGTCGCCGCGCCGCGCCGCCGCCGTGGCTTGTAGGTACCTACGTCTGTTCCGCGGTTTACGAGAGTTTTATGTGTGTCCGCGGCGCGTCGTGTGAACACGCCCGAAACACAAAAATCACAATTAGGCGAGTTATGATGAGCGCTTGTTAAGCACTCACTGCGCTCCAAAACAATTAGATCGTACGAATATAAACAACCTCCACCTTATTATAATCGCTGCGTTTTAATTAACACTCGTCCTCTCGTAAATGTCATGGATGGACTTCTAATAAACCAAATTAACATGTGGAAAACGCAATGCTGAGGTGCGCTTATTCATGATACGCTGGACGGATTTTGTAACTGTTAATTGATTCTTCAATAAAATTATTAGTAGCTTTAAAGCTCCTATCCCATAATAACTTTAACACCTTACTCTACAAACATCTAAAATCACACAAATAAATGAATACCAATTATTGTAGCGGACCGCTATCAATGAATTGTAAAAAATCTGTTGATTACCTACACAAATATAAGTAGTACGTTTTGAGACCAAATCCTCAAATTTACAATGGAGAAGGTTCTTTACTCGGAACCACTTTTAAGAGCAAAGCCAGTAAGTTCATTATAATTTTCAGCTGTAGAACAGTCAAACAATCACGAATTGGAAGAGAATAAGAAAACCATGTAACCCTTTTGAAAAAGCTAGTTACTGCTGGCTTCTTAACGAATGTTATTGGGCTTGCTCTCATTAACACAGGACGCGATAAAATCAATAACGACAGCAGTTGTCAATTAAATGGAGTCGTTAGTGGATATATCACTGTGGTGGAGCGCCGGCGCCCCCCCCCCCCTGCGCACTCCGCCGGCGCCTCCGCTCTAGCGCCTTATCTAATCTCCGCGAGGGATGCTCCCCCCCCCCCCGCCCCATGTCGTAACTCCGTCGCCGACAGATGTCGCTAATGACGACAAGGCTGCGCACGCGCCGCCGCACTTTTTGCCATCAACTATTAATGGGTGTATCACGAGGCCCCGATGTGCAGATAAGCGGGTGTCAATAGATAATGCTCTTCTAATTATTTGGTGCAACTAATTCCTAGGTTCGATTAGATGGAGGAAACGTGTAGCGATTCGATACGCAGCACGTCACCGACAGGGAGGCGATGCAGATATTGATGGGCTTTGTAGATTGACTGACAAATAAATGTACATTTTGTTTGTAAAATTTAGAGCAACATCGACCCAATACGGAAAGCCATTAAATTGTGTGTCCTTACTATACGATATTTTTTTATTACATCCATAATTAGCAATATATTTATGTTTCGTAGTGAATGATTATCATTTCACATGTATTTGCGTCGCACCTCGCACCTAGCGGTCGGCATTGACACCGCGCGCACATTACCGCGCTCATTACAATGTAAGGCGGCGCGTTTGGCCCACCTTAGCGTTCACGCAGTTTTGGTGACAGCGGACCGGTTGCTCACTGTAATGTTCTAACTAATTGTATTCACATTTACCGTCGTCTGGTAGTCAACGGTAGGTACACGCATACACCTTATCTTTACATTAACCATCCACCACAGGCAATGTGATATGGTTATAAAATACAACTACGTATTCTTAAACATAAATATTATTTTTTTAAGGTGTCACACTTAGAAAACATTTGCCGTTAAATGGAATAGAGAGCTGAAACCCATAAAACTATAACTCTGCCCTGTCAAGTGACAGATGACTGCAAAAAAAAAAACATGAAAAAAGTTAAGAGGTCCCATTAACGTTATAACAGTAAATGAATATACTTTTAGCTCTTATATTTGTCTCACGAATGTAGACTCCATCTGGATCAAACTTCTATCTCATCTTTAATGAGATATTTTCAGGTTAACTTCACAAAAGTGGCATTGAGACTAAGGTTTCGGTACTGTAGGCATGGGTGTCGGCCACAGTCGCTGCAGTATTTCGCACATGTTTCGCTCAGCGCAGCGGTTTTTTTTAAAAATTGTAAAAAGCTGTGCGTGGTGAAGACTGGGTCGCGGCTCGAGTGTGTGCAGGTGCGGCCACTCGAGGCCACATGTGTGGGAACCGCGCCACCGCCACCGCCGGCCTCAGTCGTGGCCGCGTGTTGACGTGCGCCCTCCACACTTGTCCTGACCTTCAGAGTACTGTTATGTCATGAAGCTCCGTGTGGAAAGAGTGAAATTCAAGCAGGCAACGACGCTGCTTCCCATATTTTTTAATTTATATTTTAACTATTAAGTATCTAACTGCAAATCTATAGCCCTTCGGTACGTCGATATACAACATTTTAGGGATTACCCTGCCAATGACAACTTCAATCTTCTTTGAATTTTATTATTCATGTAAAACTAAGGTGTTGCACGACCTGTCCTTGTGCACATGTCTACACACACGTAGGTTAAACCTAATTTCTATATAAATATTAATTATTCTGTGAAATCATATTTTTATTCATTTTGCGGTTGTTAACAAACGCTTAGGTTGCGGTTAAACTGTATGTCAGATTAGGCAACAAAGTATTACCTTTTTGCTATTTCAATGTATCATGATGATTTTCATGTCATAAATAAGTAGTACGAACACACGTCGCGGAAAAAATATATTTTTCTCATTTATTATAGTTAGTTGATACTTTTGTAGATATTATTAAGATCGCTTAGCGTATTAGATAGCCAAGGCTGCGCGAGAGTGTTGCGGCGCGTCTGTTCCCTCCACCAAACTACTTCACGTCAGAGATCAAAACAATAACGCATTAGAGTATAAATTGCTTTCTGATACATCAAACAAAAATAGACGAATGCATTCACAGTTACACAAATAAGCGTAGCAGATGGTGCGCGTAATAGATGCGGTACGACGCGGCTAATAGCCCAGTAATGAACAGCGATTGATTATCGAGTGCGATGCGGCGCGGGGACGGGACGGGCGCGGGACGGCTGCGGCGCGGCGGCGGCGGTGGCGCCAGACGACTCAAGTGCTTCTATAAGCGTGCAGCAGCGCCGGTTGGCCTAGGTCGGACATCAACCAGACTCACTCCAGATCGCGATGCGCTTGATGTTCAGATAGATAACGCGCCGGTACCGCGCTGCTGGGTATCTTGTAGCGATGTACCTCAATATCTGCAGATATAACGACCCTCCTTAGCAACACTCCACTGTTGTTTCACTCAATCTATACTTAATCGCTATTGTAAGTTGGTCACGGACTTTAGATAAATTCAGAACTTGTTTAGCGCAAAAACGAAATTGCCTTCAAAATATAATTTTGACTTACTTCATTACTTTCGATTCATGCGATATTTGACTCTACAAATTTATAGGTAATTAATTAAGTTCACCTGTTTAATTGCACTGCCAGACCAGGATTTAATTACCATCATTCAGAGGCTGATGTTGATACCCTCGCGTGTGAAGGCTTCCTACCTCGGTGCCTGGTCATCCTAACACATCAGGGTTGTGTCATGATGAAGCTCTCGCATCCAGCCTCCTCACATGTGCTATCAGTTGGCGTGCGCACCACATATTGAAGCTTCCCCAAAATAGTGGCGTTATCTGCTCTAACGCTGACCTTAGCAAATGCAGTCTGTAATGGATTATACATTATGTAAGACAAGTTATTTTAGTCTCCAGAGCTCCTGTAATGAGCTTATTTAAATAATTGATATCCAAGAGAAATTAGCTCTTCACCTCCATACTTTGCGCATGGTTACGGATATAGGTACTTATGTTCCGATGATACCTCTATAGGTACCTGGTCAATTTAAAAAAGATTACTTACGAAATGATCATAATCCCTTGAAGTTGCTAATGACACGGATTTTTGAGAGACTCTTCAACAAGTCAAACTTTATTCCGATTTCGGGAAATTAATGAAGTTTTTTGATTATTATGCCTTCATAAAAGTCACAATGATTTAAGACGTGATTGCTTGTAGGCACCAGCATTTTCTTAAAAAGTATTTAATAACGGCTTACGTCATTTCATCTTATAAATAGTAGAGCAATAGAAATCGCAAATAAAGATTTATCTGTCATTACAGACAGAAAGACTAAGGATTGAGATATTTCTATCAATTATACCTCATTACACGCGCGCTTACACTATTTGTTTTACAAAAACTAAAACACATACACACACTAAAGCACACACACATTCAAAACATTTTAATATTATTGTGTTAGATAAATAGTTTTATAAAAGTATTTTATATTATATTAATAATAATTATAGTTTTAGTGATAAGCTAAAGCATAACTCTCCAACTTCTTTAAGCTGTGCCCTACCGGGTCCATATTGTACCTATCTTATAAATGTAACACCTGTATTTAACATTATGGAATGCTATAATAAAGAATTGAGAATTGAGAATTGAGAATTGAGAATTATGAAGAATTAGTCTTGGACATTACTTCTAAATCGAGCACGAGTCTTTAAATAATAGTGTCAATATAAAGTGATTCCAGTTCTCTAAGTAAACTACAGTTAATGCATTTAACTGATGGAGTGCGGATGTTTACGAGCCGTCGTCGGCTGCGTGGACCGAGGCAGGCTCAGGACACTTTAATATACCACCGTGATAATTGTGTCCGCGCGGCACCGCCCCGCAAGCTGCGCAGGCGCACGCCCTCCGCTCGGGAAATCGCAATATAAATTCGATGCATAATTTTTCAGAGTCAGCAATAAATCGACGCGAATATAGCGCGCGGCCGTCCGTCCGGCGCGGGCGGCGCGGCCGGCCGCTAATGTAACGCGTAAATCAGCCGCGCCGGCCAGCGGTGCTCCGCGACCTGCCTGTAGCAATACCAACTTTATGAGCTCAACGATAAGGTGCAATATCAAAGCGTGCCTGTAATTATAATTAGTTTAGCAAGGAACACTCGTAGCAATGTTCAAGGGCAATAGCTCTAGCGGAGGTTGTTCCATATCTATGATGCACGACAGAGGACGATGCTTAAGGGCTAATTATGAACTAATGAGTACACGAGCCGAGACCCGACCGGTACGAATACGAGTCAGGTACAAGGCGGCCGCTATCCGCCGAATACATCATAACAATCTTCATTGAATTGCCAACATTGTATTTAGTTTATCAAGTCATTAAACAACTGATATTAATAACATATTAGCTACTGGTGTTGTTCGAGGCCTGCACCTGTGTGTTACTGTTAACTATTTTAATAACTCTTCACCTTCACTGATGTAATTACTGTGTCCGCCACTTATCGCGTCAAACTAGAAGGTCTCCAAGGAACGAATGTACCGCACTGAGCAGTGCAAGTGGTGATATCGACCCGTTGCAATATTTTCATATTTGTTGGCAACCGCAGATTAATGAATAGCACTGTGCACTATTACTAGTTTCACTAGATTTTCCTTTATTATTGCACTTTTTACTATTTCCTACCTAAAACAAGGTGCATTCCAACTGAGTTATTATTGTAAGTATAAATAATAAATATATTTGCATTAATTGCGGAAAACTAATGTTTCACGTACCTATAGGTTTTTAAAGTGGTATCCGCAAGCTAATCCTTTTATCCAGGTCTGATATTAAAAGCTCCTAATATTTATGAACCGCCAAAAAAGGTTAAATCTTTTAAAATCAGTTGCCCTGTTGAAAAGTAAAACCGGTTTGCTTACTTAACAAAATAAGATCTATATTTTGTAAACAAAACAAAACAGATACCGAATTGCATCTAATGACTGCGCTATACATCAAAGTAATGTGTTGAGAAACTTCGTAAGTTCGGTGATTAAGGAGTGCGGTTGTAAATCAGAGCACATTCCTGTGAGCGGTGTTGACACGTGCGCCGCATTCCCGGGAAGGGGTTGCCGGCATGTCTCCGCGACACATGCACCGCGCGTGTCGCATGCCGCACTACCGCACTACCTCACTAACACCTGCACTGTACATGACGAGCATACTTCCTTCCTACACTCACAACCAGCGCAGTACGCGGAACACCACGGGGAAGTGACCGGCAATATTATTATCCTTGTATGTTTTCACGTTCATACATATTTAACTGAAACTAGTTATGGGAAGTACCTAACTATATATTTGAATATGGTTAATTAAGCAACCAGTGTTATAAAGTGTGATGGTAATCCATATTAAATTGTATATTTTTTCCGTTTATCTTCCCTATATATTTTTTTGTAGGTCTGTAGTAAAAAAAAGTAATCAGAATTTTATACCGTGTAAGTAAAACAACGATTCTATAGTATAAAACTAAATCATCAGTTCTTGATAACAGAAAAATCTGTTGCAATTTTCGAGTTATCAGCATTCAACAAAAGGAATAATAAACATACTTTAAACATTAGAAACTTGGATCAGAAGTAATATTAAGTTGTAGAGAGTGTACTCTACACTGCGACAGTGAGCTACAGTGCTGTCCATATTACTATGTACTAGTGTAAGTACGCGTGTCCTGATGTTAGTACCGTGATCGTTCCTGAAAGGGATGAAGCAATACATCCAGTTAGCGCCGTCTCCTTTTCAGAATGGATCTGTAAACAGTTTAAGTGTTCATGATACAAGCCGTGGTACTGGAGTATGTGTGGAATGCGTGCGGCGCAGGTGGGCGTCGGCTGCTGCGCCGTGTACGCACAGTTTATGTGCGCCCGCGAGGATACACGACACGACAACTGCCAAACGGAATTAACACATAAATATTGTACAAGAGCCTCCTAACCAAAATCATTGACCCGTTTTAAAATAAATTAAGAACATTTTTAAATTGTTAGTTGACATTTACGTTATTTGATAAGATTTCTTAGTGGCTAAACCATTACGGCTATTTATAATCAATAAAGCAGCCGTAATGGTTTTGGAAAAATATTGTTATTGAAAAGGTAGCCCCACTTGCCGCGGAGTCTGTTACAACATGTTGGAATGCACTTAAACACATAATCGGATGTACCTAAATACTCCGCGGTACTTAGCCGGTGTAGTGTACGGTGCGCCTAATTGCCGGCGACCGCTATAAATTGCGCGGGAGTCGATACCGGCGCGCCGCGCACCGCGCCTAAATCTGCGCCGGCGCAGCTAATGCAACTAATTTACGAAACCCGAGCTGACATGTGTGACGCCCCGAATATAACCAGCCGTTAATTACCAACCATTTGTCAAACTCGAGAGGAATATGACGCGAGACATGGATACCAAGCCCAAAAAATATCACTCTACCAATTAGTTAAAACTTTGTAGTTGATCACATCACGGTGGTGGAGGTGTAGAGAGGCTTAAAAAGTATGCTTACTATGTATTTATGTTTGATTACTTAACAGCCCTTGGCCTTTATGAAACCTTGATACAAGCTGGATAGCTCCGTTTTTCTTTACTGCGTCTTAACTTTGCATATTTAATATTGTAGAAAAACCATTCGATAATTTCTAAAGTAATATGTAAAGTGTAGTGTGGCACAATAAAACTTCATATTCACTGTATGCCTGGCAGCGTGGCATGGTATGGGCGGTGACGTCACACGGGCCACTCGCTCGTAGAGTATATTTACAGAAGCCGGGAACGGCGGCCGGTTACTGATCTGAACACCACAGCTCAGTGGGATACAGAGCTAAGATGTGTAGAAGTACGAATAGAACGAGCATCGAACCATTTACTCGAATAATATTTGAGACATTAAGTATAACACGTTTCCAATTTGTCATTTCTAGTGGACATCTAATGGTTGAAAAACTTAATTGCTTAACTTCAAATTATGAAGATGTTTTGATTGCATTAGAAACAAACCACTTAAGTTATCAAAATGTGCAAAATATCATATTTGTTGCATGTATTATAATATAAATAAAGCCAAGAACATGGCCACTGTACCAACCGTATTATTCAGTCTACATCTAGGTACTTATTAACTCTTTGTTAGTGACACTTTAAATGTCTTGTAACTTACTTAAAACCTGAAAGTACAAGGTTCGTATCCTTAAAACAGTGCAGCACGATCAGATAGTATTTGTTACGAGGATCGCGGCGCATAAACTGATAAAATATGATCCATCCCAGATGCGCCCGCGCGCCGCCGCCGGCGCCCATACAACTAATTGTATGGACAACTAATGCTGCAGAAGTCTCACTCCTATGTACCCATGACGATACCTAATGTGACACCTAAACAAATAATTTTGTTTAACGAATGTAGAGTTGACCATTATAAGTAGTGCCTATATTTTGAGTTTCAGGTGTTTATTTACTCCAATCCTTCCACTTCCAAAATATTTTTAGCAGTTAAAATCAAAGTTCTGCACATGACTTGTTACAATTTTTAATTCGGAATAATATTTTGGGGAAATTGTAGTCTTAGAGAACAAGTATTTAAAGCTCAAAAACGATGTGTAAGGGCAATGTGTAACATGAAAGTAACAGATAGTTGTGTGCCTGTATTCAAATCCCTTAATTTATTAACACTCCCATCACTGTACATTTTCGAAACAGCTGTCTTTGTTAAATCAAATATGCATCTTTTTAATAAAATGTCTGAAAATAGGAAAAGACCACTGAGAAGGCAGTATTCGAACAAGTTGTGTGTTAGCGGGCATAAGACAGCATTGTTAAAGAAAAGTGTTATATGTATGTGCCCGATTATTTTCAACAAAATACCAGACAACATTAAAAATGAGCCTATTATAATCTTTAAAAAAAAACTGACATCCCTATTAATAAATAAATGTTATTATTCCATCACTGAATTTTTAAATGATATAACATTATAGATAAATACTTAGTCATAACTTTTAATTCCAAATATTGTAATTCTTCTTTTGACATTTTAAATTTGATTGTATTATTTACCTACACTAACTGTTTTTTGCATGCCTAAGTTAAGGTAGAATGTACAAGGATCTCCAACGTAATAATCTTAACATCTGTAAATTTATTGTACCTACATTCTGTGCAAATAAATGATTATTCTATTCTATTCTATTCAACTCACCTTTTATTATACACTATCGCTCTTTCATTGCTGTATTAAGTGCGTGTTACATCTGTTTTGCAAAAATACTTCTGAGCCTTCTGCGTGTACCTGTCTAGTGTCACGACACCCCGACGCCGGCTTCTCGTCCTTAACATGCAAAACCCATCGCGGAGTGTTCTTATGATTTTTAGAGAACAATGTTAACGCAATCGTACGTCTGGTACTTTATAGCGGGGCGCTCGTGTAACACACCCTAATAATACAGCGACCGGTATTATGACAACAGCCAGCATCGTAGGTATCTGCGCACTCTGTACATTACTCTAAAAAATGCATATTTTTTTTTTACTCAAAGCCTGTGCTGAATAGTTCAGAGGATTTGTTCATTGTGAATGTGATCACCTCTGAAAACATGTCTATAGATGTCTTGAATTATAAAGTGATTACCTACGTAGAGCCAAGCCTAAATTCATTTTAAGAAATCTAATTCTATGATATCCTAAATCTTGATGTTTTCTTAAGGTATTGATTTATTAGAATAGGGGTTTATCAGCATATGAAACCTTATAATTTGTTGTAAAATAAATACCATTATACCTCAAGTCCTATTCATAATTAAGTTCATCTCTGTAAAGTGATATATGCTTAGTGTGTTAAATATTTAGATTGGTACCTATACTCAAACAAAACAGTCCCGGTGATTACCCAAAACGTTTTTTTATCAACACAGTACCTACCTACGTATGTATATTGCAAAAAAAAAAGTATTTTCATTTTCAAATATAATTTGTCATTGTTGGCTCATTTGGGCTTGCTCTACATTTTCCGCGTATTCTTGAGTTCTGATAAAACGCGGCACGTGTTCATGTTTATCGCGGTGTTTTGTAAGTAATCGTTAATTACAAACTATTGTCATTACTGACACACTTTTGTCGCAACGATACAGTTTCAATATAAAGATATTAGGTAACGAAGTCACCGTGGCAAGACCATCCGTCTGATAAATATCAAAAAACGTAATTAAAATTCTAATTGTACTGTCGTAAGTGTCATATTCGCTTGAT
Source organism: Autographa pulchrina (assembly GCA_905475315.1). Classification (NCBI taxonomy): domain Eukaryota; kingdom Metazoa; phylum Arthropoda; class Insecta; order Lepidoptera; family Noctuidae; genus Autographa; species Autographa pulchrina. The sequence goes on along the minus strand of FR997764.1, from coordinate 15,054,787 downwards.
GTTTACGTTTCTGTCAGGTAATTGTTGGTGTTAACAGTAACGTGTCGTATCAGTTGTTGCGCATGCGCGGTGCGATAGGGGCGCGGCAATCGTGCGCAATGGCTCGTATCTGCCGCGCTCGGCTCGACCCACGAAATGCACCAGATACTAACAAGTCTTAGTGGAGTGCTGTCATCGTCACATTTTACTACTACTAATATGGATAGACTCTACGATTATAGCGACCGATACTTTCGTCCAGTTACATTCACCTTTACAGTAGCTACAGCAAATCTCCTTACACTATAAATAAATAAATTGCACTGATGAATCATATGTCGTCACATACAGTGAAATTCCATAAAACTTTAAATAGGACACAACCACGACACAAATAAAGCGTTGTGTTGGCTTGTTTTCACTTTATTTGACAGCTATACTTTATTCAATTGTACCCGCATGTACCAGCATTTGGAAGGAAGTACCCGTTTCGTAAATAACAGCTATACCTACCTTGGGCATCGACGACACATGATACGGGAAAAATATGTACATGTTTGTCAGAAATTGTCAAATTGTATCAATGACGGATACCTTTATTTTAATATTTACTATGCCTCTATTTACCCTTCTAAGTTTAGGGTCTAGTCTAGAGACTAGGTGATGTCAGCCGAACACATTACATACTAGGTACCCACTAACATTTATTTGTTAGTAACTTTCTGTAATGTTATACCAATGGATTAATTAAACATAACATAACATAACATACTATCACGCCTGTATCCCCGAAGGGTTAGGCAGAGGTGTACCAATGTACACCCACAGTTCGCCAGTATGTTTTTTAGGTCCCATGTAATAGAGGGCGAGCCTGTTGCCACTAACCGGGCACAAATCCAAACTCCGACCTGCTACTGAGAATTTCATAGAAATACCCAATAACACCTTGGTCGACTTGGGAATCGAACCCAAGACTTCTAGCGTAGCAGTCGCGTTTAGCGCCACTAGGCCAACGAGGCAGTGTTGGATTGGCTGGATTAATTAGGATTTAATATTGACAATATTTCCTTTTCCTGTAATGTACATTGATCTAGGAGCTTTTCCTGTTTTAATGGATATTTATGGATGTGAACTCTCTCTGTGGCGCTTTTTTAGGAACAGGTTTTTATTTTCATTTGTTTATGTCCTTGTCCTTGTTATATTGTTTATAGTATTGTATACTGAAGAACAAGTTATATAGTTTGTTTTCATTTGGTAAAAAAAACCTTAATTCTGAAATACAGTTTTCCCTGTTGACAAGCTATGGTTGTGTTTTCATCAAGTTTTACTAAGACAACAATTATTGATGCGAGACCTATCACAAGCATTTTCTTAGATGTTGTAAACTGCGTGAATAACAAGCTCTGGCATCAACGTCAGTGTGCTCCCGATAGGCGGCGTGACGTCACCGCCGTGTTGTTGTTGTTACCATTGTATTCTCCATCGGCGGGGTTTACTCATGAGATATGTACAAGCGGCCAGTTGTAAATTTTCCTCATTTTGTAATCTGTACCCGTTAAAGTACAGGTAAAGTACAGTTTGTTGTAATTATATAAAAACAGAATGCTTAGGTAGTCATGTTTCCACAAGGAATGATGTTTAAAAAGTTTAGCTTATGAATTTGGTACAGCCTAATAGAACCTAGGTTCTTTGAAGAGGAAAGGGGAGCGGAGAGACTTTTGAAAAACGGTTTTTGAAGAAAGTATTGCTGTCGCTCTAATTCCCCCCGCGGCCCGCCCTCTAATTAGTGCGATAAGGACAACTGCAGCTCAGACCGAAAACTGACGAAAAATCGAGGTTTGGCTCTCGTCTATTTTCTCCCCCAATTCTTAACCAATTTTAAAGATATTTCATATACTGCATAAGAAAAGAATAATCTGTGCCTCTATTTTTTCCTTTTTTCAATAATCGTTGCCAAATTTGAAAATTAAACGCCTCTGAAAACTGCGGTCAAAATCGGCGCTTTTTAGAAGGTTCTAGTTTCTTAAAATATAACTTATTTTAAAATAGGAAAAAATAGGGGCATAGATCTAGTTCATGTTTATATTACTGCAAAAAATCATAGCCCTAAGTTCAGAAACCAGCGAGAAAACAGACGAGAACGTTTGTACGGAGAAAAGTCCACTCCCCTTTCCTCTTAAGTAAACGATAAAATTAAAACTTTTGCGAAGCTTTTAAATCTTCATCGTTTGTAAGTTTGAAACATTTGTACAGAGTGCTATACCTGTCACGTATTGTTTACCCAATTGTATCTTTTATCATTTTAGTTATTTTGATTTAAATGATTTTTTTTTCACTTAACAAGTAACAACTAACCTTCAGATCTTTATTGTTCTTTACTTTCTCGATTTTTCATGGTTTATAATGTTGTTTAACAGGTGTATGAGTGTGATGCGCTATCGCTGAGCGGTCGATACCGGCGAGCGAGCGAGCGCGATGTTCGGCGGCAGCGGCGGCGCGGGCGCGGGCTACAGCGGCGGTGACTGCGCCGACGGCTACGGGCTGGGCTACGTGGCGGGCGGCGGCCGCCTGCAGCAGTACGCCGCTCACTTCGCGCCGCACCAGAACGTCTGGCACCACCACCACCCCACGCACCACGAGAGTTACGGTGAGACAACACAGAGCACACTTACTTACCATGCCTTACATTGTCAGTCTTGGTGTACCTAGAGCCAGTATAGAGCCCCTTGAGTGACGACATTCATAAGGAAAATAAGATAATTTACGATTTACTTTAAAAGGTCTCATTCACGGAGTAAACAAACAAAGGTAGAGCTAAAACTAAACGGCCTACGCATAAGAACCAGATATATATCTAAATATCGAAATGACCAGTGAAGATTACTGTTATAGACAAACAAGTGAATGAAAACAAGTGAATGAAAAACCTTGACCAGTCCCAATCTATTGAGAGAATTTATAAATAGGCACTATACGGATAAGTATACCTAATTAATAAGTTAGTGCTTAGGAACGAGCGCGTGATGCAGTGATAAGCACGTGTGTTATAAATAAGTTGATGTAAACTATGATGAGTCAGCGCGATAGCGGCGGCATTCGCGCACGGCTATCACTGCCTTTGTCTGTGCGCTGATATCTAGCGACCAACAACACCACCACCTAGTGCGTATGACAGCTTCCAAGTTAAACTGTTGACTAAGCAACGTTTTCCTCAGATCCTCTATAATGAATAACAGAGAAGCAGCTTATCTTTTTGGAAAAATACATTTTACACATAAAGTAAAACCTATTGTTTGTCAAATCTTTTTCCTTGTCATAACTTCTCGGAACATCCACATTTTGAATGAACAGCGTGTAATATCCAGGCTACGCGTGACATAAACCTCAATGCTCCTATTATTAGAAACGAACGTAAAATAATGTGGCGATGCGGTAAAAACCGAAACTAACATGAATGAAGCTCGATACATCGCGTATTTACAATAATTACCTGTAGTAGGCAAATGTCGATTACCTAGAAAGTACATTAGGTACTATGTCGTGCTCGCTAAAGACATTATAAACAATTTAGGTATAAAAGCTTGTAACTGAATCTGACAAAACACGTCAAAAGTGTTATCAAAATCGAGTAATTAACTAACCACATTCCTGGCATTGTAGGCAACGCAATAGCAAACACCTATACTAAGAATCATTCTGTATCAGCAAATAAACAATAACTGAAATCCTATTATTAACGTTAATTATTAACTAGTGATGATTAACGCGACGGCAGCTACAGGATAAAGTCTGCCAAGATGGGGTTTACCCCGGTACAGAAGTAGCCGCGAGCGCACCGGGACACGTCCTGCTGCCCGAGACCGGGAGCACCTGCAGCCTCCGCCGCGACCACCAGCACTGCCTCACGAGCCAGCCGGGCAAACCGGGCACAGCGGGTCACTCTATTATGAAATATCTCGATTACTGAGAATGTCGTAGACCGTAATGCTATGACGACATTTACCAACATTTAGGTAATTGGCTGGTTAATGTTCTAAGACAAGATATCGCACTTGGTTTAGGTAACTCACTTGATACATAGTTCTGCCTTTTAGGAAACTCAATGACCGCAGTTAAACAATCGTATAAGAATTACTTAACGATTTAATGAACTAAATATGAACAAAGATAAAATGGTAATTACAAAGTATTCGTCGATAACGGCGGCCATTGTCAGATAGTTTTATTATCACTAATATATTTAACATAATTGTAGCTCGGGTATCTTATCGCGGCCGGAGCCGGCTCTCTGTGTAATAAATGATCTTTTATCATACCTATACTGCACTTTCAAAACCTTTCAAATAAGTCTCCTAATCCGCAAGTGTCTGTGTTCTATGTTTAGCGTACATTCGTCACTATTTATAAAGTGTATCCTGTTGGAGCGGCTCTCGGTCTAGATGTTGGCGTGCGCAAGTTGCCGTCCTCCACAATCAGCGTATTGCGCGAAGCCTGTAACCGCAGTGATTCACTATCGTGCGCCAATTCCCTACAGATATGATTTTTTCCCTTCAGCAGGATAATACAACACTTGTTTTTGTTTAAATCAAACAATTCCGCTGTACGGGATAAGCTGTAGCGACTACCGTCTCTATGTCTTGTTCACGTCACTACAGACCTAACTTAATAAAGATACAATTAAAATCAGGACGTAGACAAAAAGATTTACTAAGTATTCATAAAATACGTAAGCAGTGGGACAACATATTCCTCTACACCTGAATACCAAAATGGCAATGTTTAAGAATGAATTAGGTACCTGTTGTGTGTCAATGTGAAGTAAGGCCCAAAGTTAGTGAATTGCGCTAAGTTAAGCAGAAGGCTGTGTTATGAATCAGAAGCGATAAGCGCGTGCGAGTGCGGCGCGCGCTGCCGCGGTCAGTCCGTGCTGCGACCTCTGACCGCGCGGGTCGCACCACTCCGTACGCACTGCTAATTATTCCCGATCAAGTGTCACACTCGTTGTTCGTGCGTACCCGAAGCACCTGGACATGGACGCGCTACAGCTCCCCGCGAACTGGTTGCACAACATGGCGCTGCTGGCAGGTCCGTCGACTTACTCCTATCTCCTGTTATCTATCACTCATTCCAAGTTAACTAACAACTGCCACTGGCTCTCGGTACACCCGGCTGCATTCAAATTTAGCATTGACGTAGATTTTGACTATCAGAACCAGTCTGTCGATATTCAATTTGTTTTTGTTGATAATATTATCTATATCGAATGTTGCTAAATAAGGAATATTGAATAACAAAATATTAGTAACTATTGGGAAGTATCGATTACGTACTGTATTTGATAAATAATTTTACATGCATGCATGCATTGATGATGACCATGTGTTTATGTTAAATTTTCTATTTTGTACTACTTATTTGTATTGTGTTTCGCTCTCTTTAGCTACTCTGGGCTAAAGTCTTGGGTAAATGTTGAAGGGCAGGCCTCACCAGCCGCAGTCAGCAACTTAAATGCAGACTGCTGTTAGTCGGGCAGTGTGTACGGCATGTGCAACTTGTAAATGGTCTCTCCCACTATTGGCAATGCCTTCGTACCCATGTGTTGTTGTTGTTGGTGTTTATCTGAGTGTTTGCGTGTGGGCAGCGGGCGGCGGCGGCGTGAGCGGCGTGGGCTCTGTGACGGGCGGCCTGTACTCGCAGAACATGGTCATGGGGTCGTGGTGCGCGCCCTACGACGCGCTGCAGCGTCCCACCGCATACGGTAACATACCTCACTCTACTCACTAATATTACACTATTAACTTGCCATTTTTATGATAACTATGATCAATTCAGTCCTGATTTTTTGCAGCCACTCATTCCTTTATCGAAAAAAGCTGCAATTTTTTAACATAATCTTATTTAACTGGCAGTCACGCTTCTACTTGGTACTTAGTTACAAAAACTATAAACTGTATAAAACTATCTTTAGAGTATAATTTGGCACTACTTTTTCCCGCAATTTAAACTCCGGCTAGCAATAAATTCAATAATATTTTGGTAATTTAAATAACAAATATAATCTACAAAACTATAAATAATTCAACTTACAATATTTATGTATACAGTAGCATGTTACTACATTATCAGTGCTGTATCTGTCGCCCCGCTGCGGCTTATCGAGCCTCACTAATCCCTTCTAGCTGTATCTCTTTGTTATTATAAGATTGTTTATTCTCTCTTTTGATGAGTGTTCGTGATTTATCTGTCATGTGTTATTGTTATTGTGTAGATAGCTGTGTCTGCGCACATTACGATAAGGTAGCGATACATCGGCGTGGTGATTGAGCGAGACAAACTGATTACAGTATCTCACTGAATGAACTTGCGAATACGATACAAATATAGCTGCTGAATATCTTATCATAAACATTAATACAATTATACTATCGACCATATAATAACTAATATATTGCTTCTATAATTGTCTAGATATCTCCCCAGTAATTAATTGAAAAGATACATTTATCTGTTTGATAAATAAATCATTATAAATACATAAGATTTCTCCATCGCGCGATCAGTAGCCTAATCTGCCTAATTGTATGTGTCATCCTCTCAAGCAGTTATCTATGTTACTGATATAAGTATAATATAAAATATTATAAATTAATAGAGATGTACGCTATAACATTACTTGTATTAAGGATAATTCGTTCACAATTGAGGAAAAATAGTTTAACGGTAGAGTCGAGAGCGAGAGAACAAGATTAAGATATATCAGTCTGTCTCACTCGCGTATTATTTAGTTCGTCATATAAATAAGGCAGTGGTATTTATTAAACGTCATTGTAAAAACAGACATTTGTTTGTCTTTTTTCAGTTTTTCAATATTCCTTAATGAATGGACCAACTGTCCTCTTAATTATCTTCCTTATCCTTACTGTTGTTAAACAAATATTGACAACGTTTTTGTTCGAAAAATAATTCATTATAAATAGTTATTAATTGACTTAAAGTCTTTAGTAATATTCGATGTATTTTAGTGAAGGCAATCAGTATTGTGCATCACAGATGACAATAACATTGAGAGGCTGACGTCAGCTGGCCGCAGATAGCGCGCTGATTCATTCACTCGTCAACCAATATTTTCTACCTACATAAATCCTTTATTCAATGCTATTTAATTAATTTACTACATCACGGTGCATGTGGTGGTGTAAAGATACTCTTTACCTCCTATGTATGGCTCACGTAGGCCACTTTACGACACGACGTGAACGTCTATGTAACAAAAGAATATATCACAATCTGGCCGATGGTCCACATTTGTATGGATAAGGAAAGGTGTATGTGCCATCGTACGTCGTTAGTGGAGGCAATCTTAATTAGATTGATTACATATTTTAGTAGATGCTTCAAACTACCAGCTTTCTCTCGTTCTGGTAAGAATTCGATAAAACTGTAGTAAATCACTGAGATTAACATAGTCGCTCAGATTTTGGAGTATTGTGGTCGTCGCCTAGATACATACATAACTAAGCCCACATAAATAACAATGTTTAACACCGTGTCACAGCTGCTTCTGCTCCTAATTAACTCCTGATTGAAGTCCCGTAAACAAGTGTAATTCCGACCATGCTTTGTTTTGTCCTACAAAAGGAGTCCTAGCCTAGGACTTGTATTACCTAAATAAACTTCGACCTAAGTGTTTACCAGACCACGATCGTTTTGTAGGCTCGCTCCAGATGAGGCACATGTGAGGCATTACAGAGAAATTATCCTCGCGATCACATGATATTTTATGATTGTGTATATTTAATTTATCTACTTAGTTTCCCAATGAATGCCCTTTTTTATTGTTTACCTATTTACATTTATTCTATAAGTATCACTATTTACATTTACAAGGCTGGGTAAACCTTGAACATTACAGTGGATGTACAACCTATATAGATAAGTAGGTAATGTAGGATTCCTATTAATTAAACCTATAAACAATTAATGGACTGAAACGTGTGGAACTGTTTTGTCCGCACTCGCGCGGTGTATTGTTCCCAGCGTAATAATACATTCTTACTTGAGTGAAGCCTTCACAACAGCTTTTGAACAATTAACATTAATTGAAATTTTACAAACTACTTTTATAGGTATACAATATATGTAGCTACTATTTCGTTCAATTATTTGCCTTCAATTAGCTCGATATGACTTCAAATTAATGGATTTGGGTGAACAGATGGTAGTCCGTTATCACCGGATAGTGATAACGACGGTATTTGTACTAATACCTAATTATGTAGTGGAGCCCAAATAAACCGCAGGCAGGACACACTCGCTAGCCTCTTATCTACTAGGAAAGCAAAGATTAAATAATAATGCGTAGCTTATTTGACTGTCAGAATAGCATCCTAAATAATATCGGAGTCCAAATCTTTTAGTCGACTAACTTACTGATTTTAATGCAAATGAGTTCAGCTCAGATCTTTTCGACCACCATCACTTAATAAGCGATAACGTTAGTGCCAACAAGTGTACAGAATGTGAAATTATATGTAGCATGGCCTGAAACCAAAAGTACCGTTCAATCGCAGTTTGTCCCCCTAATATCGTACTTGCGAGCACGTATCGCACGCAGTATCATACCGTTACAGCTATTATTATTGTTCTACCTTCTCGGAACCTGCGATAATTAACATTGTTGATACAGCAGCGTTCGACTCTCAGTGCCATATATATTGTGCGCAAGTTACACACAGACACAGTTACTAGGTTTATCCAAGAGCAAGACCCCCACATAAACTTCTTAACTTTTTAGCTTGCCTCGTGCGGCGAGTACCACCTATTTTGTATATTCAGTTTAGCTTGTGGTATTGAAAAACGTCCAGACTTACGCTATAGGTGAGTTTAGAGCGACATTGACATGAGCGTGCGAACAGATGGCGTGCTGGAGATGTACGAGGAGGGGCGCGAGTGCGTCAACTGCGGCGCCAACAACACGCCACTGTGGCGCCGCGACGCGACCGGCCACTACCTGTGCAACGCGTGCGGGCTCTACCACAAGATCAACGGCGTGAACCGGCCGCTCGTGAAGCCCAGCAAGCGGCTGGTGAGTGTTCCGCTCCCACACTAGTAACGCGCTCTGTTTGCGAACAGGTGCCGACGCAGACCTACTCACCCGCTTCTATAAGGAGGGCACCGTGCAGAGATGGATGAGTGTGGAGGGCATGGCCAGGGGCATGAAGAAGGTGAGTCGGTGGCGTGTAGACTAGTGCATGCATGCTACCGCCCCGCGGTCGCCGCGACCATCGCACGCGGCTGTTGCTAGACTATCCTTACTGTTTGGGCTTTGGCGAGTGTTAGGAAACTACACGCTACCGCTCCCTACTTCGAGTGCGCCGCTTTGTAGCACTCCGCTTGCACCGTTACAAATTTATACCTACCCAATAATATCACCTCCCGTATCGATCACCGCAACGTTCCATTATTGTCGATGGAATTAGATAAACCTTTCGAGCCGAGATAACTAATCGACCTGTAATTGCATGGAAGCCAACATAGCGGCGGCTGCGCAGGCCGGTGCTACACGATGACGTTACGAGGCGCGGTGCAACTGTACGCCCGCGGCAATCAGCGCAGTCATGGGCTGCGCGGAGCGAGATCGCTTGGCAAGTAGATATCGCACTCGGGAGCCGCGCCTCGCGCTAACGACTCTCGCATATTGGACTTTATCGATCGGCAACAAGACTGTCGGCTAGTTATCTCGGCGCACACACGCGCGCAGATAGGGACAGGTACGGCGGCCAATGAGCGCGCGGCCCCGCCCGCGGCCGGCGCGGTGCCTACACAATGATCATAGAGGTGTCTGCGTGCGATGCGCCGCAAAATGGCGGCCGCGGGCTGCTGACGCTGCTGCCGGGCAAGCGGCCGCGGAGACTGGTGCTGGGATTTGTATCGTTTATGTGCATGAGAAGTGCTTGGATGTCCTGTTTGTTGTTAGGATACTTGGTTTTTGGTGCTCTCCTTATCTGTATATACCTAGTTGTGATGCACGCTTATAATTTAGTGGGTACCTGGCTGCGTATTGGCTGTTTATTTTATTACTGTTTCTCTAGAAATATTTAGTTTTCCTTCACCGTAACTGACTTCATAAAAAAGTAGCACTTCACGTGAGCAGGACTTGAGTGACAATACCTGTTAATACACAAACGTGTTATTTGATAGATAAGTACTGATGTCTTGTTATCTGTTGCATAAAATTTAGTTAAACGGTGTGTAGACTAACTATCAAGTGTAATTAATGAGTGTCCCGAACACGTTAAACGTTTGACATGTTACATACAATGGCGATAAACTGACAAGGCCGCTGAAGTACCTATCGTGTTAGGAGTTAGATACGTCAATGTTAACATTCCAGTTATTAATACCTAAAATCAATAAAAAAAACACGAGACTATTTGCGAAGTACTTAAACAAGAATCTAGTAATTCAAAGTCTAAAGATATCTCAATAGAAATTGTGACATACAGTACCTACCACGCGGCCATAAAATACCTACGGAAACTGGGCATTTGCCACTTTGCCAGTTTACATGTATATGCCAAGCTTCTACCTGAAACTTTTGAAGACGAACAAGTCCTGCTCCTGTCACGAGTGCTATGTAGGTAGTATGAATGTATTTGTGTGACCATGTGTGTGTGTGCAGTCAGCGGCGCGTCGCCACGGGCAGTGCTGCACCAACTGCGGCTCACGCAACACCACGCTGTGGCGCCGCAACAACGACGGTGAGCCCGTCTGCAACGCCTGCGGCCTCTACTACAAGCTGCACGGCATCAACCGGTACGTACGCCGCCAAACATAAGGCCCTACTGCTATATTCCAATCTACAATTAACACTTAGGTATAGCACCGTTAGGTACTTAGGTACCTAGATTTACCCCATTAGTAAAAGTTGAAGTTCGGAAAATAAATCAATAAAGAAGGTGATTTGAGCGTTAAACAAATTTTGTCTTTTTTGGACTTCTTAACAAAAAAAGTTATTTCCCGAGGTACCTATGTTTAGTTTATTTGATTGTAGATGCACTCCAGATAACAAATTGATGTCAGCTATTTTAACTAAAGTAACATTTGATTGCACTCACATTTCAGGCCTCTTGCTATGAGAAAAGACGGCATTCAGACGAGGAAGCGCAAGCCGAAGAAGTCCGGAAACGGAAGCAAACCCCCGCAGGATGCCAACAAGAAAGACGATCACAACTCCCCGGGGATGGACGGTACGTGACGCAGTTACATAAACCTAATAATTAGATATATACCTCCATTAAATATGTAAGTAGTTTCTACATTGAATACCTACAGATACAGTTCTACTACAAAGAAATATTGCAGAACAGAGCACCACATGCTCATACATGATAGCATTGTAAGACAGAGGGATGGATGTGTGAGGCTTACAACCTGTAGCCCTGGTACACTAGATAATGGTGGTCATTATGTTTCATTTTGGTGTCGTTAGAAACCTACTGCGTTTCGGAACTACTGCGTTTCTGTCCATTAGGAAATAAATTTCAGCAATTCAAAAAAGCAAGTTAAAGAGACTTGCTCTTTTTGAAATTTGCTGTCACTTGCTGAAATTTTCATCGACTTTTTCCGCACTAGTGAAGGCAAAAAGGTACGCAGGCTCTCCGACTAAACCACCTATGCCACGCCACCGGTCGAATTTTGACATAACATAAACATAACATACCATCACGCCTGTATCCCCGAAGGGTTAGGCAGAGGTGTACCAATGTACACCCACAGTTCGCCGGTATGTTTAGGTCCCATGTAATAGGGGGCGAGCCTATTGCCACTAACCGGGCTCGAATTTTGAAGAGGTCAAAAACATATTTGCAAACTACTGCTATCCCCAGCATGTTGGTTGGTAGTAGGTACCTAAATGTTATATCTATTCAATGCTAATACATGGACCCATTAAAATTACAGACAGTAAGCAAAGCCTACCGGAGGTGCCACTCCCGTTGACGCAGTCGATGGGCGGGCACGGCGCGGGCAAGCCTCGCGAGACGCACGTGACGCCGGACACGTCCCCGCACGGGCACGCGCACGCGCACCACGCGCAGGCGCACGGGCACGCGCAGGCCGGGCACGCCGCACACGCGCAATACCCGCTCGGTCTGCCCGCCGCGCCGTTCCTGTCCAACCCCTCGCTATTCAACATCAAGAGTGAGCCCAGCAACGCCAACGGCTACGAGACCTACCCGCCGCACTCCGGACCGCACTACCATTCGCAGCAGCACTACCTGCACGCGCTGCAGGTTAGCTATTTTTATTTTTGGAAATCTTTTAATCACAATTACTGCTTTAATTAATAACTATCCTGCGTTTCCTAAATAAACTGATGGAATGACTTATGTTTTCCAGTACGGACTCGGCAACGGCGAGGAGGAAGAAGGCAGCGGCTTCTTGCACCAGCGCAACGTGACCGCGCACGCCAAGCTCATGGCGTCCACGTAGCAGCGACACCGCGCCGCCTGAGTCGCACCCGGCCCGCCACACACGGCCGCCACTCCGGTCCACAGCCGGCACTCCGGAAGTCCGGACCGCAGGCACGCGGTACACCGCTGTGATCGCCTGATACGTGTCTCGCGAGAACGCTGATAGTCTCGCCTCGCGCCGGTGACTCAGGAGCGCGTGGGCTAGCATGCTTTATGTCAACTTGTTGTGTTACGCTACGCGAGCTAATAAACTCTGAATCGATTAGTATTTATATCAATACTAATTGCAATTTTAACTTCCATTAGTTATCTGATTAGTCGAGAAAATATGTAGGATTTAATGTTTGTGTTCCATTCAAACGATGTTTTGTAAATATTTAGCTATAGATAATGAAATAATGACTAAGTACATAGTATTGTTGTATTATATAGCAAATTAAGGAAGTAGCGATGCATTGTAGGCCCCGCTCGTGCGCTGCGGGGCACCTTGCCATTCTGACTGACACAATGGTAACGCAAGTATTATCTATTTAAATATATAACGTTCCATGACAATTTTAATCTCAAAACTAGTCTAATGATTCTCTATTAATCTATTAGAAATGTTTCAATAAGAACAGAATATTCATAATGATACCTACTAAGATACTTTTCAGACTGGCAAACCGTCCAGTCAGCGCGGGACCAAAACGTGTCTTATATGTTTCACGCTGTATCAAGCTAGTCTGGGAGTGTGTTTATATACTGCACTTTGTAAATAAAGCTTCGTAGAATCTAAGTAGATAGTAAAGTTTCAACAGTATTCACATTATACCACCTGACCGATCACACAAGAGTCCTCAAATTGCCCGTCAATATGTAGAGCGTTGCTTACACGATTTACATAATAAAAATCATTCCAGACAGTTGGCTACAAAATTGTAATATCTGTAGGCACTATCCTCTTAGATAGCCTCGCTATTCAGACTTGGTCACCTAAGATTTAAATTAATACAGAGATACTCCGGTGAAGCAGTCAAAGCCTGGGCTTAGCATACTAGCCAAAAAAAATACGGCAAACTACTTCGCAACCATTATCTGCGCCTTTTTGCTTTGTACAGGCAATAAGCACACGACTGTCGCAGATATAATTCTCTTATGAAGGCATAATATAACATTAGTGCCTAAGTATTGTTATCCCACTTCCTACATCTAAAATTGTATAATTGCAGTCAATAAACCTAACAATTAATCTACACCTACTTACGTTTCCTATTAAAAATATATATTTTTTTTGTAACACTTGCATCATATCCATAAAATGCAAGTGTAAAACTATATTATAAGCTAAAATTTAACTGAGAACTACATACAAATTTAGTAGATTCTTTTCAATAATGTGAGCTAGAATAAGTGAATTGAATAAATGGCATTTATTATAGGTACTTGTAAATATTAGTTAGAAAAAGAAACAGTAAAATTATTTAAGATGTTTATTAGTTTCAGTCTTGCACAGATGGTTACAGGTGAGCTGTGTTTTGAAAAGTTGCTGTAACTTAAATATAATTTTAATAACAATATTAATAAGGCGAGGCTCTATTCATGTTTTAAAGTCTCAAGTTTTAGATAAATGTAACTAGAAATATGTACAAAGTGAAGTCTGTTGTATATTATATGTATTATGAAATATATAAGTGAGCACAAATTCTGTGTTTTTTTGCCCTTACTTCTTAATATTATTGCTAGAAGCCTCAAGTGAGAGCTTGTACAGAGCATCACCGGCCAGACGGTAGTAACACCACTGCTCTTTATTGGTCAGGTTCACAGCACCTTTATTCTCATAGAAGGACCGCGCAGGGTTCCATTCCAGAACATGGAAGTCCAGACGGGTGCACCCACTTGTGGAAGCCTCCTAAATAATTATACATCATATTTGAAAATACTTGTTTTAAGTATAAAGAATTAGAGGCTGCGGTTTGATATATTTATGTTAAGCACTTCAATATTATGGAACTATGACCAGCTACAATACAAGCTGCAGCTCATACACACCTTGGCCACCTCCTTGAAGAGTCTCTTGCCAACTCCCTTGTGGCGCTGGCTGGTGCGCACATACAAGTCCTCCAGCATCATGGAGCGGCCCTCCCAGGTGGAGTAGGTGGGGAAATACAGCGCGTAGCCCACCACGGGCTGCGTGCCGGGCCGCTGCACCTCCGCCACCTTGCACTGGAACGCCGGCGGCTGCCGCTCGAACCCGTCGTGCTCCAGATCTTACAATAGTTCAGTATTGTGCATATATATACTGATTCAGTATATTTACTCAAAAAAGTGGTGTATTATGTTAACATTTTACTTAAATACAAGCAGAGAAATTATTATATAAATATGAAGAGAAACACTATTGGTATAAGTTTAATTTATTAGCAAAATACCTTACATTTAACTTACTAGTTTTAAGGGGCCATAAGTTCAATTATTATTCCATTTGAAACACATGACTTACCCTTCACCGACATTCTCGGACCTTGCGGCATTTTTTCGAAGTCGGCCAGCTCCTGATACAGTTTAAATTTTAGACAAGGCTGCTAATTAGGTTGCATAATAAGAAAATCTTATATTGTAAGGAATTCCAACCTGAATCATTTCGGCCACCGCCGACATGTCTTCCAATTTTGCAGGACGGATATTTATTTCATCATCTCTATATTTATCACTTTTATCAGTCATGTTGATACCAGCTTATTCGTTTTCTTAGAAATAAAATATTTTTTATAGTTCTTAAAACACGAAAAATTTCAATTATTTCTGCATTACTACCCAAAACATAAATTAAATGACATAAATAAAACATCTGATCAGTCAGCTGGACAAATCATTAGTTGTCAAAATGTAACTTATTCTGTAACTTTTTGCAATGTCAGTCAATAGTCATATTAATGTCAAGGTCAGCGGAGTATCATAATTTGTCAACACAGTATATTTTGTTCGTTGACAACCATAATCGATCTGATTAAATATAATGCAAATGCAAAGGTAATGTTATAATAAATATAATTATCGATCTTAAATATTTTTGCAGAATAAACTAGTTTGACGTGAATTATGAAATTGATAAAATAAAATCAAGATAAAATTTGCGTCAGACTTCTGAAAACCTCTGGTTTGTTCTATAAATCAAAGACTCTCATTTAATTAACTGTATTTAATTAAATATTATACAAATGCTTAATAGAAACAAAATAAATCAGGTGGAAGTACAACGTAGGTACAATATCTCACAAACAAAGTTATCCCACGGGTGTGATGAGTTTAGTATAAAAATATTATATCAATTATAACACTATAGTACATTTTTCTTAAATACTACGTATAATAGTATTTTTACAAATATTTATTTAATAATTAATATATTTATGTTATCTATATTTCAGCTCGCTTAATATTTACAGGATATATTTTATGCAAGATAGAAACTAACTGGAAGAATTAGGTTACTTTAGTTTTGTCCTAGATTCTGTAATTTATTTATCTAATCATCTTTTAACATACAAATCACATGATCTGAGTAGAGATTCTATTCTATAAGTTACTTTGATTGATCAGTAGTCAGTACTATGCAGTCCTTGCAGTTTACATTTGACCTCTGATTTTAACACTAAATAAAAAAAAACAATATGTACACACAAGCTAGGGGGTTCTATGACGTACGAATTTAAAAATTTTATTGATCGAATGAACCATTTAAATATTTCAAGGGTAAACTGCTGGCACTGCCTGGGTCGTTAGTAACTCAGCATCATTTAAGAAAACCCGACAGGTCTAAATATAACAAATAATGGAAGATCTTCGAAAAAGGTTGGAGTGGTTGTCAGACTTCTTTAGGTTCCTATAAATAGGTGGTATGAACGGTGTAGATTGTGATGTGTTGGTCGAGATTAATATCCCAGCCTGCAGGAGATATGCCTGGGATAGTGGGGCGGCGTGTCGCGTCAGTGCGGGTACCTACTCGTGTCGCGGATGTGTGGCGTGCGTGTGTCGCGTCAGTGCGGGAACTCGTGTCGCGGATGTGTGGCGTGCGTGTGTCGCGTCAGTGCGGGTACTGGTGTCGCGGATGTGTGGCGTGCGTGTGTCGTGTCAGTGCGGGTACTCGTGTCGCGGATATGTGGCGTGCGTGTGTCGCGTCAGTGCGGGTACTCGTGTCGCGGATGTGTGGCGTGCGTGTGTCGCGTCAGTGCGGGTACTCGTGTCGCGGATGTGTGGCGTGCGTGTGTCGCGTCAGTGCGGGTACTCGTGTCGCGGATGTGTGGCGTGCGTGTGTCGCGTCAGTGCGGGTACTCGTGTCGCGGATGTGTTGCGTCAGTGCGGGTACTCGTGTCGCGGATGTGTTGCGTCAGTGCGGGTACTCGTGTCGCGGATGTGTTGCGTCAGTGCGGGTACTCGTGTCGCGGATGTGTTGCGTCAGTGCGGGTACTCGTGTCGCGGATGTGTTGCGTCAGTGCGGGTACTTGTGTCGCGGATGTGTTGCGTCAGTGCGGGTACTCGTGTCGCGGATGTGTTGCGTCAGTGCGGGTACTCGTGTCGCGGATGTGTTGCGTCAGTGCGGGTACTCGTGTCGCGGATGTGTTGCGTCAGTGCGGGTACTCGTGTCGCGGATGTGTTGCGTCAGTGCGGGTACTCGTGTCGCGGATGTGTTGCGTCAGTGCGGGTACTCGTGTCGCGGATGTGTTGCGTCAGTGCGGGTACTCGTGTCGCGGATGTGTTGCGTCAGTGCGGGTACTCGTGTCGCGGATGTGTTGCGTCAGTGCGGGTACTCGTGTCGCGGATGTGTTGCGTCAGTGCGGGTACTCGTGTCGCGGATGTGTTGCGTCAGTGCGGGTACTCGTGTCGCGGATGTGTTACGTCAGTGCGGGTACTCGTGTCGCAGGAAGTCCGCCGCGTACGCGCCGCCCCACGCGCCCTGAGCCACTATCGACGTGGACGACGCTGGAACACATTATTATTGCTCTAATAAATTCAATTGTTTATGTAATAAGATATACAGTTTAAGAATAAAATTGCATTATATTAGATTTATTTTAAAAGCAACATTTTTAACCCTTGGCGCAAGTAGAAGGGTGAAATTTATTAAGGGAATGAAATTAAATTAGATATTATTAACGTATGAACTTACATAGGTGGGCAATAAGCTTTTGAGGCGTGATGGGTGTGGTTCGTGAATCTGAACTGCGATCGTCTTTCGTATCAACTTCTGAAAATAAAAAAGTAATTTTATTATAAATTCAAAATTCTTTATTCAATCTAGGCTACACAGCAGCACTTATCGAACGTCATTAATGATATAAAATAGACGGCACCCTAAGGCTCCGTTTATATCCGGCGGAAAACGCACCGTGCACCATCGGCCGCGCAACGACAGAACAAACACGCAATAAGACACCCGACCCCTCATACCTGACGCCTTAACGCATCATCAGTTGAGAGTGAAAAGCCTATTCCGCTTTTCACTCTCAACTGATGGCCCCACCATGCATCTGGCCGCCTCGGCCAGAAATGAACCGACCGACTAATTCGCCCACCTTAAGAAACGACAAGCCCCGGCTTTGCACGCAACAAAGCATATAACTGTATTTTTGACGTCGAAGCTTGTTGGGTGGTGTAGAAGGTTCTTGTTCCTTGAGTTTATTTGCTGCAAAACACGAAATTTTCTTTTTAATGAGTATTAGTAAAGGTGTTGTTGTTACCTGCGGGCAGGGCGTGCGCGGCGAGCGAGGCGGGCGCGGCGTCGCGGCGCTGCGCCTGCGCCTTGAGCAGCTTGCTCATGGTGTTGCGCGGCGTGGGCGGCGGCCGCTCCAGCGTGCGCCCGTGCACGCCCGACGTGTGCCGCTCCAGCATGTAGCTGCACAACACACGCAATACTCAAACCTCCGGCCGTACGGAGCGACTAGGTCCGCTGCGTGTGCTCGGATGCAACCACCGTGTGACACGCGCATTTGTCACTACTATACACAGTTCGCATCGTTACTCATGACACATACATGAACAGTTCTGTCAACATACGAAAAAGCTCTACGGTTACCCTTTAAACTGTTAATAAAAAAAGTTAAACATGTCAGGAGTTGACATAAGGTTTTTTAGGGTGGTCGTGCGCCTTGCTGTGCGCGGCGAGGTTGTAGCGCTCGGAGAAGCGCTACAACCTCGCCCACAACACTCGGGTGTATTAGAGTATGTAGTGTGATGTAACTCACCGGCGCTCGAAGCGCTCGGGGCAGAAGGTGCAGCGGAACAGGCGGCGGCGCGGCTCGCGCGCGGCGACCGGCGCGTCCTGGTCGTGCGCCTTGCTGTGCGCGGCGAGGTTGTAGCGCTCGGAGAAGCGCTACAACCTCGCCCACAACACTCGGGTGTATTAGAGTATGTAGTGTGATGTAACTCACCGGCGCTCGAAGCGCTCGGGGCAGAACGTGCAGCGGAACAGGCGGCGGCGCGGCTCGCGCGCGGCGACCGGCGCGTCCTGGTCGTGCGCCTTGCTGTGCGCGGCGAGGTTGTAGCGCTCGGAGAAGCGCTACAACCTCGCCCACAACACTCGGGTGTATTAGAGTATGTAGTGTGATGTAACTCACCGGCGCTCGAAGCGCTCGGGGCAGAAGGTGCAGCGGAACAGGCGGCGGCGCGGCTCGCGCGCGGCGACCGGCGCGTCCTGGTCGTGCGCCTTGCTGTGCGCGGCGAGGTTGTAGCGCTCGGAGAAGCGCTACAACCTCGCCCACAACACTCGGGTGTATTAGAGTATGTAGTGTGATGTAACTCACCGGCGCTCGAAGCGCTCGGGGCAGAAGGTGCAGCGGAACAGGCGGCGGCGCGGCTCGCGCGCGGCGACCGGCGCGTCCTGGTCGTGCGCCTTGCTGTGCGCGGCGAGGTTGTAGCGCTCGGAGAAGCGCTACAACCTCGCCCACAACACTCGGGTGTATTAGAGTATGTAGTGTGATGTAACTCACCGGCGCTCGAAGCGCTCGGGGCAGAAGGTGCAGCGGAACAGGCGGCGGCGCGGCTCGCGCGCGGCGACCGGCGCGTCCTGGTCGTGCGCCTTGCTGTGCGCGGCGAGGTTGTAGCGCTCGGAGAAGCGCTACAACCTCGCCCACAACACTCGGGTGTATTAGAGTATGTAGTGTGATGTAACTCACCGGCGCTCGAAGCGCTCGGGGCAGAAGGTGCAGCGGAACAGGCGGCGGCGCGGCTCGCGCGCGGCGACCGGCGCGTCCTGGTCGTGCGCCTTGCTGTGCGCGGCGAGGTTGTAGCGCTCGGAGAAGCGCTACAACCTCGCCCACAACACTCGGGTGTATTAGAGTATGTAGTGTGATGTAACTCACCGGCGCTCGAAGCGCTCGGGGCAGAAGGTGCAGCGGAACAGGCGGCGGCGCGGCTCGCGCGCGGCGACCGGCGCGTCCTGGTCGTGCGCCTTGCTGTGCGCGGCGAGGTTGTAGCGCTCGGAGAAGCGCTACAACCTCGCCCACAACACTCGGGTGTATTAGAGTATGTAGTGTGATGTAACTCACCGGCGCTCGAAGCGCTCGGGGCAGAAGGTGCAGCGGAACAGGCGGCGGCGCGGCTCGCGCGCGGCGACCGGCGCGTCCTGGTCGTGCGCCTTGCTGTGCGCGGCGAGGTTGTAGCGCTCGGAGAAGCGCTACAACCTCGCCCACAACACTCGGGTGTATTAGAGTATGTAGTGTGATGTAACTCACCGGCGCTCGAAGCGCTCGGGGCAGAAGGTGCAGCGGAACAGGCGGCGGCGCGGCTCGCGCGCGGCGACCGGCGCGTCCTGGTCGTGCGCCTTGCTGTGCGCGGCGAGGTTGTAGCGCTCGGAGAAGCGCTACAACCTCGCCCACAACACTCGGGTGTATTAGAGTATGTAGTGTGATGTAACTCACCGGCGCTCGAAGCGCTCGGGGCAGAAGGTGCAGCGGAACAGGCGGCGGCGCGGCTCGCGCGCGGCGACCGGCGCGTCCTGGTCGTGCGCCTTGCTGTGCGCGGCGAGGTTGTAGCGCTCGGAGAAGCGCTACAACCTCGCCCACAACACTCGGGTGTATTAGAGTATGTAGTGTGATGTAACTCACCGGCGCTCGAAGCGCTCGGGGCAGAAGGTGCAGCGGAACAGGCGGCGGCGCGGCTCGCGCGCGGCGACCGGCGCGTCCTGGTCGTGCGCCTTGCTGTGCGCGGCGAGGTTGTAGCGCTCGGAGAAGCGCTACAACCTCGCCCACAACACTCGGGTGTATTAGAGTATGTAGTGTGATGTAACTCACCGGCGCTCGAAGCGCTCGGGGCAGAAGGTGCAGCGGAACAGGCGGCGGCGCGGCTCGCGCGCGGCGACCGGCGCGTCCTGGTCGTGCGCCTTGCTGTGCGCGGCGAGGTTGTAGCGCTCGGAGAAGCGCTTGCCGCACACGCCGCACTCGTGTCGCTTCTCGCCGCTGTGCACGCGCTTGTGGCGCTTCAGATGCGAGCGCGTCATGAGCGCCAGCCCGCACACGTCGCACGAGTGCGGCTTCACGCCCGAGTGCGACAGCTTGTGCATCTTGAACGACGACGTGTGGATAAACGACTTGCCGCACAGGTCGCACTGCACAACGATCACAAACGTATCACATAATGAGGAAGATGAGCATGTTTTTTTATCATCTAGAAAAATCAAACCTAAAATTAGAAATATAAAGGTGAAAAAAAAATAATTGCGATATCTCTATAACTTATTTTTTTTACGATTTTTAAAGTCAGGTTCTTAAATTTAGTTTTGGTTTGCCCGAACAAAGCTTGACCTCACGTCGCCCGATCCTTAGCTCTCGAATATACGATCTCGTGCAGTATTTTTATGTTACTCGCATATTATTTAAGTTTTTGCTAAATATGGAAAAAAGACTAGCGTATAGATACTGTATAGTCGTATTTGTACTAATATAAGCACGCAAAAAAATATATTTTTACAAGCTTTTATTTAACATTCAATGTATGTACGTTTGTACCGTTTAAGCGTTTGTACGAGTGGAATCTTGCAACTTAATTTTGAAGCGGATATCTTAAACCGATTGAGCTGTATAACCGTTAAGTTTGGATGACAATATAATTTTACAGTACTTTCGAGCTGATCTGATGATAGCGCCATAAGGTAGCCAGAGGAACTCTGTAACTAAACAACGTAATCGCATCGCGTTTGGGCTTGTTTGATAAGTCTACACTATTGCTGTAAGCTTAGCTGAATTTGAAGCTTCTGTTTAAAATTAATATTAGAAACTTATTTATGTCTGAAATGACCAGAAACGATACAGAACGAAGCGAAGCGACAAATCAAATAAAATCAATAATTATTTATTTAACTTAGCCTACAAAGTAGCACTTATTAAACGTAAAAAATATTACAAAAAGCACTCTAAGGGTCGGTTCACGTCCGGCGGAAAAGGCAGCGCGCAAAATTGGCCGCGCAAAGCCAGAACGAACAAATACACAACAAAACATCTCCAACATGTAAAAGGCCGAATGCTCCACCATGCGCCCGTCCGCCCCAGCGCCACGCGACCGACAACACGCGACGCCACCACCGCCAAATATGAACCCACCCTTCGCCGCTTCCTAAGTGCTCTGGCTGAGGAGAAGAAGCGGCGCAACAAAATCCCCAGTAGCACGCTGTCTTTACAATAACAAATAATATCAATAAGGGATTGTGCAAGATGCATAACAGCTATAAATACTTAATTATATTTAGTTACAATGATTGACCTGATAATTCAGTTTGCCGGTGTGTATGTTGTTATGCCTCTGTAGCGCGTTCTTAGACGGGAACAACTTATTGCACTCTTCACATTTCCAGTCGCTTATACCTGGAATAAATCACACATACAGTGGTAGTAAAGCTCCTTATTCAATAAGAGCATAATAATATGAGTAATGAGATGAGTTAATATGGGCGTGCAGTTACCTTGATGCAGTGCGATGTGTATGTCGCAGGCGCGCTTGTGCTTGTAGTGCGCGCCGCAGACCTCGCAGATGTACGGCGGCTTGGAGCCGTCGTGCTTCTGCTTGTGCTGCTCCAGGCGCGCTGGGGAACCACACGATATACTTATCTCATGTTACATACCGAATTTAAAACATTTAGTCATGATAACATGTTGCTAGAAATTAGTTTAATTTTGCTTGCTTTTGACAACGGCTCCACCCCCGTCGTCTATCGTGTCGGCTATCTTGGCAAAAAGTAACCACCCTATGTCCACCACGAACAGTAGCCTATGTCCTTCCTTGGGATCAAAACTAACTCAATACCAAGTTCATCAAATTCTTTTCAGCGATTTAGCAACGAAAATGTGACAAACAGGTAGAAAGAAATACAGAGAGGAAGGGTGACTTTTGCTCTTAACAATTTCTAATAAGAATTTTAGTTAATTTAAAGTAGAGTACATATATTTAGGTAAGTAGCTACTTGACTAAAAATGAGTAAAGTATTACTACACTTAGTCCAATTATTTTATGTTTGTTCTGACATGTTTGGTAGGTACCTCTATGACAGCTGACAAACAAAACACACATTTTTAATTTTATAACATGAGTTAATATAAAATGCTTGCTGGAGATTAACATTCATTCATAGGTTTGTTGGTCAATGTCAGTGGGGTGGTAAACTTATTGCCTTGGTAACTGGCATATGCATTTATGATCATCTACAGGACATATGTATTTTCTTAAAGCAAGTGCAACTGGTTATAGACTCATAGATTTACATTATTAAATAGCTGTTAAAATTACCACTCACATAGTGATGTATATGTAGCATCGCACTGGTCACACTGGTGCACTACTTTGACTTTTTTCTTCTTAGTCTGTGCTGGTATACTCTTTGACTTGGCAGGTCTGCCCAATAGGACTTTCTTTTTAATAGGTTTAGTGTCATTGGTGATGTCATCTGCACCCAGACTGTGGTCATCCTCAAAGTTGTCCAGTTCCGTTTTCAAGCAGTTACCAAATCCATTATTGAATAAAGGGCTTTGGGAACTGAAAATTAATTACATTACAATTGAGTAAAATGGTGTAGGTAACAATAATATTGTAAGGATGATTTTATAAACATACCCTTCCAGAGACACTTCAACCTTGACATCTCTGAGCATGGCAGCTGGGTCCTCCACCGTGTGCATGGTGAGCTTGTGGGCGGTCAGAGCTATAACACCTCCCGTGGTATCCTTCATGCCACACTCATCACACTTCCAGCTAAAACAATTGCATAAATTACCTTTTAAAATATGCTAATTTAATCTTAGACAACAAATCTAATTAATCTTAGACAACAAATCATTTTGCCATTTAATTTCTTAATAAATGTTGATAAGTTAGATAAGTTGTATTTAGATTTTAGAAAAGCCTTTGATACAGTGGACAATGATGTCTTGTTGTTAAAGCTAAAGTCAATTGGGTTCACACCAAAACTTCTGCAACTTTTCGCGAACTATCTCCGGAACCGGAAACAGTTTGTTGGTCATGGCTGTTACCTGTCAGAGCCTTATCACACACGTTCCGGAGTAAGTCAAGGATCGATTCTTGGCCCGCTTTTATTCCTTATTATGATCAATGATCTAGTTAGTGTTGTCAAACATTCTAAGTGCCTTCTATACGCTGATGATCTCAAACTAGTAATCGAAGTTGACGATACAACCTCTCAGGAACTCCTTCAAAGTGATCTTGATAGTGTGCAACAATGGAGCATCAAGAACAAAATGTATTTCAATACAAGCAAATCTTATGTTATGACCTTCAGTCGCAAACAGCAACCCCACTACTTTACATATTTATTAGGAGACAGTACTTTGACTCGTGTATCAAGTATTAGAGACCTTGGCGTTATATTTGACAGTGCGCTTACATTCCACAACCATATATCTACCCTTGCTGTTGAGTCTTATAGGCGATTGGGGTTCGTCTTACGCAATGCGCGCGACTTTGATAACCCTAAAATAATTAAAGTGGTGTTCAATACACTCGTAAGGAGTAAGTTAGAATCTGCTGCTTGTATATGGACTCCGTATGAGTCCTCCTATATTTTATTAATTGAGAAGGTACAAAAAGCATTTTTGCGTGCCATGTACAAAAAAATCTATGGTTATTACCCCTTTTTATACCCTACCAAATTTTTATTAGGAATGTTAGATTACAACTCTCTTTCAGTACGTAGAGCCAGAACTCAAATTATAATGGCTGTAAAAATATTGCGTAGTTTTGTAGATGCCCCGGAATTGCACAATATATTGTGCAAGCTCTATGTACCAGAGAATTATCTGCGCCATAGACCATCCCACCGGCACAGGCTGCTTGCTGCAGCTCACTGCCGCACTGTTTCTCGAGCTCATTCTCCACTATGTCGCATGCGTAGTGCAATCAATGCCCTGCTTGATACCGAACCCGATTGTGATATCTTTGTAGATAGATGGTGCGCTATTCTAGCAGCATCCTTAAAGTTCTGTGAAACTATTGACTAGTCATATAAGAGTTGTTTAATGGCACTAATGTATATATTAATTACTATAAATATTTATAATATAAATAACTTGTTACTAAATACTTCTAACGTTGTTTCCTGTGTTCTTTAAATTTGTATATTTTGTATTTCTACATATTGTAATTTTAAATTACTGTAATTGGTGTATGCCGTTGTAATTTAATTTAATAAATAATTTAATAAATAAAGTGTTATTGTTTATCTAGTAGATTCTTATACATCTATACAGAAAAGTGTTTATTGCTATCACAACAGCACTTTTGATTATTTGCAACAGCCAAATAAGTGATCTAAGTAAATATATAATTAAGGTAAGCAAATTAACATTAATTATTGACATTAGTCAAAAACAATTGGTGCTTAAATCTATTTTCATTTATACAAAATGTTAATTTTGAACTGATGTTAGTGCAGCGGAACAAGTCTTTGTTAATTAATTAAATGCGGACAACATCACATACATTGCTCTGAACCCAAAGTAAGTAGCTATTTAGCACTTGTGTTATGAAATTCAGAAACAACGAAGGTACCACAAACACCCAGACCCGAGGCAATGTAGAAAAGTGAGTTTCTACATTGACCCGTCCGGGGATCGAACCCGGGACCTCAGAGCTAGCGACACCTTGAAAACCGGTGCGTACGCCACTCGACCACGGAGGTCGTCAACCAGTTTATTTATAGAGTAAGCATAGGTTTCATATCAAGTCTCAGTGTATTAATAAAATATTAGAATGTATTTACCTGTCAATATTGACTTTGCTTTTAACTTTGCGTTTGCCTGTGGTGGTTTTTTTCTTTTTCTTTTCATTTTTGTGTCGTTTTCTTTTACTTTGTGTAGCCAGGGGTTCGTCGTCAGAATCATCGTCCATGTTGTCACACACATAGTCCTCATCATGGCCATCCTCTAATTCAGCTTTAACACTGGTCAAACTGATTGGTTGGACAAAGCTGTTACGCTGTTCAAATAATGGATTCTTACTAATGATAGCCTCGAAGGTTTCCTTGAGCTTGTTGTACTCGATCTCGGCCTGCTCAAGCACGTTGACGAGGTCGAAGCAGGTCTTGCACATGTACTTGGAGCCGGCGGCGTGCGCGGCGAGGTCGACGCGCGTGAGGCGGCTGAGCAGGTGGCTGAGCTTGGCGCCGCTGGCGCTGCTCTGCGCGCAGTGGATGTCCACGCAGTCGCGGCTGCGTGCGGCGCACACCACGCACTCCAGCAGCTCGCGCTTCACCAGCACGTCCACCTCCGTCTTGATGCCCTCCATGTCCTCTTTTTTCTCGCACTGCTCCACTTTGTTATCGGGGTTCATTGTACTCGTTTCGGCCATTTCTATAATACTTCCAGCTACGAACCTCGTCGACTTAATACTATAGCTAAATACATAAAGTAACTAATTAATTTTGTTTTCTGGAATAATTATCGTAAATCCAACATCACTTGTTCACTACGAGTCAATTATTTGATTTGTTATTTTTTTCTAAAAGAAAAACAAAATGCATACGAGGCGAATGACATTTCTAAGCAAAGCAGTGTTTATTTTCCCGTTAACCATTTTTTTGACATCTTTTGACAGCATTGAGCATGACAACTGACAGTTGGTACGGGAAAATAAGAACCAGGAATCCTTTTCATTCTACGCATAAACTTACTCTGAGACATAAGAAATTAATAATATTTGGATTGTAATAACATATAAAAATATACGCATGCGCATAAATGAAAAAATAACTAAAATATGTATTAATTGAAATTAATAACCTCTAAAATAAATTATGTTTTCTTCTGATAGCAGAGTTTTCAAAATTCATGGTGTTACAAGTATTTCATGATACTCTGGATTGAACCTCATTACTTACCGGCGGTACTAAAAGCGTCAATAACACCGCTGTGCCAGTGGAGCACAATTTGGCCATTTCAAGTTCCAAGAAAAAGACGTCTTATGCATTGTGCTTATTTCTTTAGACTATATTTTATATCAATCAAAATACGATCGTAATTAATTGGTTACCTATGTTGAAACATTCAAAAGCAATGGATAGTATCCTGAAGCTCAGGATACTATCCATTGCTCCTTCCTGAAATGTTAAAGAGATTGACAAGAGATTTGTAAACGGTTTTTTTTATCATTACCATTAACTGGGTAAAATTCACAAATAATTTATTTGTTCCAAAATATTTGCATAATTCTTGACATACATTAAATATATAGGTACATTAAATTAGTTAGATTTTTTCAAATTTTACTGAGCAGCATACGTTTATTAAGCACAATATTAATATGGTTATAAGAGTGGTTATGTCATAATCACAATCTAATATTTAAATCTGTGTATGGTTTTGTGCACCTAGTCACATAGTGAGCCGGTGAGGGCAGCGGAGCGCGGCGGGTCCCCACCCCAACGCGGCGACGTCCGCCCCGAGCGGCGCGCCGCCTGCAGTGCCACCTGAGCCACCTCGCTCACCACGCCGCAAGCAGGCTTCACGTCGCCACCACTACGACGCGCGAACTCACGCGTAACGCAAACTCTTGCGTTCTCGATGTGTTTTACTTTGGAAACTGAATTTTGAAAAAGTTATAATATATTTACTGTGCTTGTGAATGTTTGGTTCATACCATCTGTGAATCAATCCTGATTGTGAAGTTAAAAATAACAAATACGAGTAATATAGTGTCCAATACGACCTTTAAAAAAGTTTTGGTGGAAAATTAGAGAACTTTTCAAAGTTTATAAAGAGCAGGTAAACATACCATTAACTTATGAAATTCTACTGTTCCATTTAAAGTTTTAAATAGGTTGGTCAGAGTTCTATCGTGATGATAACGAAGTCTTGGTAACATATTTACGACTTGACAGGAGAATGGGGTATTGCATACGAGAGCTATTGTACGAAGACGCAATCAACATATGCGTAGCGGAACAGCCAGTATGGCGCGAGTAGATCCGATATATAACTGCAGGTTTTGTGTGGACTAGGTGAATACAACGGAAACGGAGGGTAGATATCGGGACATTGTTTAGCATCCTCGAAGTCCGTTAGCTGTGCAGCAGGTTCGTCACGCTCGAGCGGCAGCAGGGGACTTGGGGGCGCAGCGCTTCCGAAGGGCATCGGTGTTACTGCACCTGCACTGTTATGCTTGACATGTCTTAAAAACCGACCTCTTCACAAAGCGACGCTAAAGATAAAGGAACAAAAAGGGGTTGTTCAGACTTACAGCGTGTTGTTCAGTGAGTAGTAAAAAGCTCCTGCACCGTAACGTGCACCGGTGCACTCGGCCTCGTACAACGGGCAGGCCCAGATAGGCACGGCCGACACATGCACTCTATGCAGACGGCGACGAGTTAGCTCTGCATTTTTTATCAGAGAATAGTAATTACATTTACTTTATGAAGCTACAAACTTTGCACTTTATACTTACATTACTCTGAATGTGTAAATTAGTGCTATTGGACTTCAATATTTTAAAACTTCTCTTTGGTGTCTTAAGAATACATTTATTAAAAACATAAAAAAAATATAGTTTAGCACAGCTTTGTGAACGAAAAGCGTTCGAAAACGTCAATCGGTGACCTAAAGACAGGCATGTAAAGTAGATAAATGAATGTTTATTTTCATTATATTCTAAAATGTGTTAATAGGCAGTTCTTAGGTTGTTCCATCGTTTAGGCTTTGAGGCAATTAATGTTCCCTAAATCACTCACTACAATTCTACAAGAATAGAATGTATCTCTATTCGCCTCAATCGCCTAGTTCTAGACGAAGTTTAACATTTTTTTGAAGTATGTTAATAGATAGAGATATCTATGACATGTCAGAGTTACAGCTGTAAGTGTATTCAGAAGTAATAACTGGCATCATCGGTGGGCTGTGGCGACCGCGTTGCGCATGCGTGCTGCGTGCTGCGCGGGAGCTCGCGCGGAAACACTGTTACGTTAACTGGCGTTCATGGTAATGTCATAAATAAACAACTCTAATCATTTCATATCAGACAGTGTTAACCATATCTTGCCCTAATTAGGAACTTCTTAATGATAAAACGAATTTCTAGTTTGGATATTTCTGGAATTCATTTTTACGAAATCCCGATGCCCAAATAAGCACTGCTGATTGGTATTTTCATTCTGCTATGAATCTGAATCGAAAACTACCATATTTTCCATATAAAACGGTGTCCTGTCCAACCGTTCACCTGAGCCAATACATGTAAAAATAATAACTAGAGTCCGTGACGCCCTCGATATCGGCACCCGATCGGCGCGTTCATGTGAGCAAACAGGTTTCATTATCCTTCGTCATTTGATCCCGATCCCTTGACATACATCACTTGGTAATCATAATTGCCCTACACGAAGATCGCTAGAGGAAGTCCTACTAGCTTATTCAGAGAGAAGCCACAATGGATCTGATAGACCAATATTTCTATGCAGAAAGGGTTAGGTAGGGCATAGACCGCAACTATGAACAAAGCCTTTTCTTTAAACACCTTTGTTTAATCCTGAATGATAAAGGTAACTAGACGTGATCTGGTATTACATAGGTAAGACACATAAATCTGTCACTTATGAATCGGTTTGCCAGATAGAAACATTTATTTTTATGATATTACCATAGATTGACGCGAGGCATAATTATATTTTTGGGGCTCTTGTTTGTTCCACCGCTTATTTAATTTGGACTCCTAGAGAAAACATTATTTTGATATTCTGATTTACCATATACAGGTGTGCTATTGAAATGACCGGTCATATTTCCAGATTGACGGTAAAAAAAAATACCTCCCGTGCCAAGTCTGTGTGGTAGGCCTAATTAATTTTTTCGAAATTGGCTATGGTTTGCTAGAACAAAGTCGGTTATTCCTATGGGCTGGCGGGATTTCGATTATGGACGAGCATTTTTGTTTTACCCTGTAAATACTGCTACGCTGGATAAACTCGTGGCCTAGTGACACACCTCCGCGCTGATCCCGTAACGACAGCATAACCATACAATGACCTCGCGCCCCCAGTTCCCATGACTGAACTGACACATTGAATAATGTCTTATTAGGAGCATATCGGCGATAATACATCGTTAGCGGGTTTACCTGTTCTCGCATTATTGAAGAGACAATCCGATGCTAACTGCCGTTTAGATTTACGACCTTTACAAATTGCTATTGATCCCATTATGTTTTCTAGTTGATTCTTTTGAACCGGTAGCTTTTCTCTTGATCTTTGGCGATTGTCGATATCTTCAATTTAATACTGACCAAATGATGTAATTTCTGAATTATAATAATCTGCGTCGGTTGACAAGAAGTTCTAATCAATCATGATGAATAAAAGTTTTATTTAACAACTTTCTTAAATCTGATTCACCTTAATATAATTATTATAATGTTTAGCACACTAGATGTTTATAAAATAACAGAAGAGAGGCCTAAACAATGCTCACATGTAGATGTAGCAACGCTTCAAGAAAGCGAAATTAGCGATCGCTGCACTGATGCTTATGTTTTTTCCGCTTTCTAAATACAGCCCGAGTTCGGCTCGCGAACTGTAGGTATACATAAATATTTTATAATAAGTAGGTAGGTAGGTACTAGAAACAAGGGCTTCCAGGCAAATACTGCAGAGTCAGTTTCTAAATGATAGTAAACCCCGCCAGCTATGAGTGATCGGATGATCAAAGTCTTAAAATTGGCGATGTTAGACAATTTTTTGTTACTTCAAGACGGCTCTGCTGATGGTTGGAAAACTACATTTTCCAACCATCTTCTTTCCATAATTTGGGTTTCTATGTTGCCTCTTAACTTATTTGAGTGAGCTACTACCCCTTTTAAGTGTTCATTTGAAAATGTTACATAGTTCGATTTTTTTCTATTGCCTTCCTTCTTAGCATCAGCTTTCAACCACGCCGGAGATGGCCTAATACCAGTATTTATGATACTATTTGCCTCAGCACTGTCGCCAATCCGTAACTGTAAGTTTCTATAGAAAGGCGTATTGTCACGCGTCAGCTTGGACATCATCAACTCGAAAGTCTACAAATTACTTGATCTTGTCAGTAATTGTGCGCCGCAACCGTTGGCAGATTGATATCGTTATGGTTTAATAATTTGTATTATAAACGTCCATAATTTAGTTTATAATTACTAAGTTCTATGAGTGTTATTTCACTAAATTCATTTGAAACCTAGTAATAAAAAAAAAACTATTTATTCTTGGCCAGTTACCATGATGATGATCTATATGTGACAAGCATTGACTTACCTTGGACCTTTATGGTGTGCAGTATAAGTCGGTGTGCGGGAGAGTCGCGCGGCGCTGCGGGCATGCGGCCGAAGCGGTAGCGGCAGCATGCGCGCCGACACGCTGTGCCTCGCGCTGCTCATGCTGGCGGCACACACCCACGCACAAGGTACGTACACACACTCATCTTGTTTTTGGAATAAGTTTAAATCAACTTATGCCCATGAAAATATAATTCAAAGCCCTTCATAAAGTCTTTGAGCATCAAGACTTTCTGATTTTCAAAGTCCCAACCGTCTTGGTGTATTATTATAAACATCTATCTGAGAGGTAAGTAGTGACCTCACAATGCTATGTCCTTAGGATATTGGATCATCGCAGCGTGAAATTATTTTCTGAGATTAGTTATTATATCGTAATCAACCTTCTGCTTCCTGCTTACTTTCCAATACTTGCGTGCGTGGTGACGGGAACCGGCAACTTTAACCAAACAAAAGCAGCCAGACAGATAGACACCACAATACCGCTGACTGACGTCACAGTTTTTAAGCTGTTTGACGATCGCCTGTATTTCCTGAAGGCACTGGACATGCCTTGACATTCCTGTTAGGGTATTTCTTTATTTAATTTTTTTGTGTGACTACATAATTATGTATTGAATGTAAAATTGTTTTCTTTTTATTTTATATACCTACCTACAATTTTATTTTTTTGTACTTTTTTCATGTGAATGCGTCAACAGCGTGGTTTTTTATTATTCATTATAACGGATTGATTGCTTTAAATTATTATTAGTATTTTTTCTTTATTTTAAAATATTATAAGTATTTTTTCTTTATTTTATTAACGTAGTTTTATTGCTTTTTTGACGCATATATTTAACCAATAATGTACAAATAATTGTAACAATTTATTTTTTAAAAGAGTAACCTATGGAGTTTCTTGCCGGCTCTTCTCCATAGGAAGGACACTTTGGAACCGAGCAACTAGTCAGTAGATTTAACGTAACGTTTCTTGAGTGCCTTTTTTATTTGGTTTATCTATATCTATACTTATAATAAATCTGTAGAAGTGAAAATTCTGTACATTGAAAATATCAAAAAAAAAAAATGGCGGGGGGTGTTACTAGACCGAAACCGTACCCAAAAGTGAGGAAAAAAAAAAAATTGTCTGTCTGTCTGTTTGTTCAGGTATCACGCAAAAACTACCGGTTCGATTACGATGAAACTTGGTATAATTATTCTTTATTATCCTGGGCACCACACTGAGTAGTTTTTATCCCGGAAAAGTATAAACAATAAAAAACAAACTTAATTTTGCGGATAAAAACTCATTGATAAGTTTCGCGAACGAAGTCGCAGGCACAGCTAGTAAGAAATAAAAACATTTTGATTTGATTTGATTTGATCGCGGATATTAAAATAGGTAGATAATTAAAAAACTTAATTTCACAACTGACTGCTAAGTAATTATGTTAATCTGAGTTTAACAGATAAACAACGTGACGAATTGTTTTTATGTAAGCGTTGGTATACACAATAGTCTGGATGATATCCATGACAGCGGTTGTAGCGGCGGCGGGCGGAGGCGGCTCGTGCGGCTAATGTGGTGTTTCGCAAACATTCATGAATGGACCCCGAGCCGAGAGCGTGGCGGTCGCACATTACTGTATAACTGCTCCATTGTACGCTAACTATAACGTTTGCGTGGCGCTTATTGCATTTACGGTAATTACGGTCAATTTCGTTGAATTGGGTGAAAAGGGACGCTTCGGCGCCAAGCGAACGCAATCACTTAGGTGATTAAAGTGACTTTCGATATAATTGTAACGAAAAGCAATATCACATCAGATTGCTTTTGACGTTAAAGGCTTTTGGTTTTCTGTTAGCTTTCCTTAGCTTTAACATTGTGGAATGGGCAGCTTGCGCACAACTACCCTTCACTGTGTGGAAACACATTCGTTTTCGTTATCATAATGACGATAATTGTAGTCTCAGTCTAGATCACCTGGCGTTGCTCTTGTTTCAAAGTGTCGCAACTCCTGGCGGTGGCCGTTCTTGGCGCGCGCCAAATTATCCTTAGCTTAAGAAACACGAGATGTTTGATACTCGGCTGCATACCGTCGTAATGTCGTTCTCGTTCGTAGACTGTGGAAACAATACAGTCACTGTTTCAAATACAAATTGTAAATAGGTAATTTAAGTGTGGTCGAACTCTACGTCAGTTGCTGTGGTCATGAAAGAAAGGAAAAAAAGTTACGTAACTTAAGAAATGTTTTGATGCTCTTCTTGTAAGTTTATTATCTGTACATATAACTGCTACTTAAAAAAATATCGCCCCATATCATGAGGGTCGTTTTAACAACTCCAGCTTTGGCGACCGAAAAGCACTAACCCTATTTAAAATTCTGGATCGGATCCAACAAATCTTTTTTTAACATAACGTTTTAAGTGTACTAAGCAAAGGAAATCGTAGCTTACAAACGAGGCCCGATCAAACAAGTGAAGGGTTGTTGTTTTATTTGTCGGGGCGGTGAAGTGGTCGGGGGGGGGGGGGGGGGTCGAGGGTGGCTCGCGTTCGCTGACCGACGCCCGCCGGCCACTACGAGGTCAATCTTGACACATTTACTGGGGTAAATTTCTGCAACATGATACCATTGATTTAGATGTCAATATGTGTTATTCTTTGAAGGTTTAATAGAGTCTAGCATTATTGCAACATACTGCAATAGGAACGTAATATGCTATTTTTGATTAGATATACGTAGTAACTTAGGAGGACACCGACCACCTTCTGCCATTGTTAATGAACACCTCTCTGCGCTGGCCAAGACGCCACCTGGACATGAGGAAGAATTGGCGACGTGTCTTATCCCTCACGGCAGGGGCAGGTACTAGAGGGTCGCGTGCCATCAGCTAGTGTTGAACAGGTCGCCGACCGACTAACGGAGTCACTTGCCTCGTTCTTTGGACATGACTACAGATAAGGAAGTTTTATAGCACTAAATAAAATTAACAAGATTATCTTTTAAGAAAGTTTTTTTTTTGTTCTGTTCTGTTAATAAATTTTTATTCTGTTAATAAACGAGGAAATAAATAATTTTGCAGAATACCGTTTCCTTACCAAAAACTCAAAACAAAATTAATCTTATTTAACTAGCTTAATAAGATTTATCGGGGTCTGTGAAAGGTAAACCTTGGGCCAACGTTTGTTCCACTTGCGCACGATCTTTAAACGAATTAAACTAAATTACCTACTCTACGTGACTGAAAATGGTTCTACAACACACTAGTGACGCCAAGTTTAATTGAAGGGAGGAAAGCGTGAGCGAGTAACTCGGGCACGAGACGGAGATACGGAACGTATCCGTCGCGGATAGGCTGCGGCAATCAATGGCTGGGAGTACGCAGCAATTAGCAACTGTTGCGCCAATCACAATTACAGCATGACAGTTACAGAAACTGCTGTATTGTGGTAGGCACCGACAACACCACCCGCTGTGTGCCAACACAGTATCCGCAAACATTTAGTTAACGTTAATTACAGTGGCCACAGGATTCATAACTTAATTGTTCCCGCATTGAAGAATTCTTTACCTGCACTGGCTTATTAAAACAAGTGTGAAGTATGAATAGTCTAACTCCGTTCTAGATTTGGTTTGTTAACAAGCACTAGGATTGGAAAGATGTTAGTATTTTTGGAGATGGATCTAGTTTGGCGACAGGAAAATTAGCATAACAGTAACGCTTAGATCAGTAAAGAAACAATGTTTTGCCAAGTCATAGAGACCTGAGATATTCATGCAGTAGTCGTGGTGTGTATTTGTTACGGCATATGCCACAACTGCTCCGAGGCAGTAGGTGGCGTCCGATCAGTCTCGGTGGTCCATTGTTCGCGGGTCAGGTCGCGACTTCCTCCTGTTTCGTACGCGGTGAGGTAACGGTCGCAACACAAACACCCGCTGCGGGAAATATCGTAACTTATTTTATGTTCAGAGGTTTGTTGAAATACCTAACTTAATGAATAGCTAGTTTGTTCTGCCGTCATTTAGACGCAACAAACAATAAAGTGTACACGGTAGTACAGCTGTCGAATTTGAAATCGTTTTGCAAGTCACCACTATGTAATTTATGTCTGAAACCACGCAACATTGCAACTCGTTATTGGATTTGAAACGTATATCCTCTAATACTAAATATGACCTATATTTCAAACTTTATGATGAGATTATTTCATTACTGAAAGGAATTTCTAGAGAAATGAAAACTATTAATAGTCAAGCAGATTTATTAAAAAAATCCCCGTTACTGTTGACTAGTTGCGTGGTTTGTTTACTTCGAAGGGTTCAATACTCGTGTTAAAGTTAACACGTAAAATTAAATAAATGCCGACTAGATTTAAATCGTGTGATATATTCGCGGGCCACACGCACGCAGGCTGTGAAATATGGCGAATAAAGTAAAAATGGAGCAACATGTCGCGGTCTACATACTAATGTGTCACAAATTTACGTTCATTCTTGTGTAGCGTGATTCAGGTATAAGACGAGCCCCTAATTACTGCCTTAAGGCTTTATCACGCTAGCAGGAAGCAAAAGAATATCTGATTGTCATCTTCAAATGATTCAAACGCTGAGAAGCTATTCGATTCTATAATAAGTTACCGGAAGAGATAACAAGTTTGCCTAATAAAAAGTTTAAAACGTGCATTAAGTCAAAACTAATAAAGAAGGCGTATTATACGGTTAGGGACTACGTAGAGGATAAGCGCGCGTGGAATTAGTATCATCTGCATATGTGGCCTCCCTGGCGGTCTGCTAATAATATTGTTTTACCTTATTTATTACAGTTAGCTGCCCCATAGCCTCTATTCTCAGAAGGCTTTTGACATGCCTTGACATTCCTGTTAAGGATTTGATTAGGACTACATATTGATTGTATGTAAAGTTATATTTTTATTTTGCCTTCTTCTATAATAAGAATTTCTTTTTCCCTTATATGTTCGTCCTTTGTAAATGTGACGACAATGTAAATTAAGTTGAATGTTCGATTTCTATTTTTTTCATTTTTTCTTCCATTTTGGATGTGTTAGTTTACATTTATCTAAACATTCAGCTGTTTACGTTGTTGTCGCATATTTTAAAATCAGTGTAATATTAACATCGATGTTAACATTTTTTTTAAAAGAGTAACCAATGGAGTTTCTTGCCGGCTCTTCTCCATAGGAAGGACACTTTGGAACCGGGCAACTAGAGTCAGTAGATTTAACGTAACGTTTCTTAAGCGCCTTTTTTTGGTTTATGAGAAATAAAAATATTTTGATTTTGATTTTGAAGCTAATAGTTTTGACAAGCTAGTAATAGGTAGTGTTTCGGTGGGCGTCGGTCTCGGTAGGCGTCGGTCTTGGAAGGCGTCGGTCTCGGCAGGAGTCCGTCTCGGTAGGCGTCGGTCTTGGAAGGCGTCGGTCTCGGTAGGCGTCGGTCTCGGTAGGCGTCGGACTCTGTAGGCGTCGTTCTTGGTAGGCGTCGGTCTTGGTAGGCGTCGGTCTTGGTAGGCGTCGGTCTTGGTAGGCGTCGGTCTTGGTAGGCGTCGGTCTTGGATAGCTTCGGTCTCTGTAGGCGTCGGTGTCACTAGGCGTCGGTCTTGGTAGGCGTCGGTCTCGGTAGGCGTCGGTTTTGGAAGGCGTCGGTCTTGGTAGGCGTCGTTCTTGGTAGGCGTCGGTCTCGGTAGTCGTCGGTCTTGGTAGGCGTCGGTCTTGGTAGGCGTCGATCTCGGTAGGCGTCGGTCTCGGTAGGCGTCGGTCTCGGTAGGCGTCGGTCTCGGAAGGCGTCGGTCTCGGTAGGCGTCGGTCTCGGAAGGCGTCGGTCTCGGTAGGCGTCGGTCTCGGTAGGCGTCGGACTCTGTAGGCGTCGTTCTTGGTAGGCGTCGGTCTTGGTAGGCGTCGGTCTTGGATAGCTTCGGTCTCTGTAGGCGTCGGTGTCACTAGGCGTCGGTCTTGGTAGGCGTCGGTCTCGGTAGGCGTCGGTTTTGGAAGGCGTCGGTCTTGGTAGGCGTCGTTCTTGGTAGGCGTCGGTCTCGGTAGTCGTTGGTCTTGGTAGGCGTCGGTCTTGGTAGGCGTCGATCTCGGTAGGCGTCGGTTGTCGGTAGGCGTCGGTCTCGGAAGGCGTCGGTCTCGGTAGGCGTCGGTCTCGGAAGGCGTCGGTCTCGGTAGGCGTCGGTCTCGGTAGGCGTCGGACTCTGTAGGCGTCGTTCTTGGTAGGCGTCGGTCTTGGTAGGCGTCGGTCTTGGATAGCTTCGGTCTCTGTAGGCGTCGGTGTCACTAGGCGTCGGTCTTGGTAGGCGTCGGTCTCGGTAGGCGTCGGTTTTGTAAGGCGTCGGTCTTGGTAGTCGTCGGTCTTGGTAGGCGTCGGTCTTGGTAGGCGTCGATCTCGGTAGGCGTCGGTCTCGGTAGGCGTAGGTCTCGGAAGGCGTCGGTCTCGGTAGGCGTCGGTCTCGGAAGGCGTCGGTCTCGGTAGGCGTCGGTCTCGGTAGGCGTCGGACTCTGTAGGCGTCGGTCTTGGTAGGCGTCGGTCTTGGTAGGCGTCGGTCTTGGTAGGCGTCGGTCTTGGTAGGCGTCGGTCTTGGATAGCTTCGGTCTCTGTAGGCGTCGGTGTCACTAGGCGTCGGTCTTGGTAGGCGTCGGTCTCGGTAGGCGTCGGTTTTGGAAGGCGTCGTTCTTGGTAGGCGTCGGTCTTGGTAGGCGTCGGTCTTGGTAGGCGTCGGTCTTGGATAGCTTCGGTCTCTGTAGGCGTCGGTGTCACTAGGTGTCGGTCTTGGTAGGCGTCGGTCTCGGTAGGCGTCGGTTTTGGAAGGCGTCGGTCTTGGTAGGCGTCGTTCTTGGTAGGCGTCGGTCTCGGTAGTCGTCGGTCTTGGTAGGCGTCGGTCTTGGTAGGCGTCGATCTCGGTAGGCGTCGGTCTCGGTAGGCGTAGGTCTCGGAAGGCGTCGGTCTCGGTAGGCGTCGGTCTCGGAAGGCGTCGGTCTCGGTAGGCGTCGGTCTCGGTAGGCGTCGGACTCTGTAGGCGTCGTTCTTGGTAGGCGTCGGTCTTGGTAGGCGTCGGTCTTGGATAGCTTCGGTCTCTGTAGGCGTCGGTGTCACTAGGCGTCGGTCTTGGTAGGCGTCGGTCTCGGTAGGCGTCGGTTTTGTAAGGCGTTGGTCTTGGTAGGCGTCGTTCTTGGTAGGCGTCGGTCTCGGTAGTCGTCGGTCTTGGTAGGCGTCGGTCTTGGTAGGCGTCGGTCTCGGAAGGCGTCGGTCTCGGTAGGCGTCGGTCTCGGTAGGCGTCGGACTCTGTAGGCGTCGTTCTTGGTAGGCGTCGGTCTTGGATAGCATCGGTCTCAGTAGGCGTCGGTCTTGGATAGCGTAGGTCTCGGTAGGCGTCGGTTGTCGGTAGGTGTCGGTATCGGTAGGCGTCGTTCTTGGTAGGCGTCGGTCTCGGTAGTCGTCGGTCTTGGTAGGCGTCGGTCTTGGTAGGCGTCGATCTCGGTAGGCGTCGGTCTCGGTAGGCGTAGGTCTCGGAAGGCGTCGGTCTCGGTAGGCGTCGGTCTCGGAAGGCGTCGGTCTCGGTAGGCGTCGGTCTCGGTAGGCGTCGGACTCTGTAGGCGTCGTTCTTGGTAGGCGTCGGTCTTGGATAGCATCGGTCTCAGTAGGCGTCGGAATGTTAAGGATTTGATTAGGACTACATATTGATTGTATGTAAAGTTATATTTTTATTTTGCCTTCTTCTATAATAAGAATTTCTTTTTCCCTTATATGTTCGTCCTTTGTAAATGTGACGACAATGTAAATTAAGTTGAATGTTCGATTTCTATTTTTTTCATTTTTTCTTCCATTTTGGATGTGTTAGTTTACATTTATCTAAGCATTCAGCTGTTTACGTTGTTGTCGCATATTTTAAAATCAGTGTAATATTAACATCGATGTTAACATTTTTTTTAAAAGAGTAACCTATGGAGTTTCTTGCCGGCTCTTCTCCATAGGAAGGACACTTTGGAACCGGGCAACTAGAGTCAGTAGATTTAACGTAACGTTTCTTAAGCGCCTTTTTTTGGTTTATGAGAAATAAAAATATTTTGATTTTGATTTTGAAGCTAATAGTTTTGACAAGCTAGTAATAGGTAGTGTTTCGGTGGGCGTCGGTCTCTAGGCGTCGGTCTTGGAAGGCGTCGGTCTCGGCAGGAGTCCGTCTCGGTAGGCGTCGGTCTCGCTAGGCGTCGGTCTTGGATAGAATCGGTCTTGGAAAGCGTCGGTCTCGGTAGGCGTCGGTTGTCGGTAGGTGTCGGTATCGGTAGGCGTCGGTGTCACTAGGCGTCGGTCTTGGTAGGCGTCGGTCTCGGTAGGCGTCGGTTTTGAAAGGCGTCGGTCTTGGTAGGCGTCGTTCTTGGTAGGCGTCGGTCTCGGTAGTCGTCGGTCTTGGTAGGCGTCGGTCTTGGTAGGCGTCGGTCTTGGTAGGCGTCGATCTCGGCAGGAGTCGGTCTCGGTAGGCGTCGGTCTCAGAAGGCGTCGGTCTCAGTAGGCGTCGGTCTTGGATAGCGTAGGTCTCGGTAGGCGTCGGTTGTCGGTAGGTGTCGGTATCGGTAGGCGTCGGTGTCACTAGGCGTCGGTCTTGGTAGGCGTCGGTCTCGGTAGGCGTCGGTTTTGGAAGGCGTCGGTCTTGGTAGGCGTCGTTCTTGGTAGGCGTCGGTCTCGGTAGGCGTCGGTCTTGGATAGCTTCGGTCTCTGTAGGCATCGGTCTCGCTAGGCGTCGGTCTTGGATAGCATCGGTCTCAGTAGGCGTCGGTTTTGGAAGGCGTCGGTCTTGGTAGGCGTCGTTCTTGGTAGGCGTCGGTCTCGGTAGTCGTCGGTCTTGGTAGGTGTCGGTCTCGGTAGGCGTCGGTCTCGGTAGGCGTCGGTCTTGGAAGGCGTCGGTTTTGGCAGGAGTCGGTCTCGGTAGGCGTCGGTCTCGGTAGGCGTCGGTCTTGGAAGGCGTCGGTCTCGGCAGGAGTCGGTCTCGGTAGGCGTTGGTCTTGGAAGGCATCGGTCTCGGTAGGCGTCGGTCTCGGTAGGCGTCGGACTCTGTAGGCGTCGTTCTTGGTAGGCGTCGGTCTTGGTAGGCGTCGGTCTTGGATAGCTTCGGTCTCTGTAGGCGTCGGTCTCGCTAGGCGTCGGTCTTGGATAGAATCGGTCTTGGAAAGCGTCGGTCTCGGTAGGCGTCGGTTGTCGGTAGGTGTCGGTATCGGTAGGCGTCGGTGTCACTAGGCGTCGGTCTTGGTAGGCGTCGGTCTCGGTAGGCGTCGGTTTTGAAAGGCGTCGGTCTTGGTAGGCGTCGTTCTTGGTAGGCGTCGGTCTTGGTAGGCGTCGGTCTTGGATAGTTTCGGTCTCTGTAGGCATCGGTCTCGCTAGGCGTCGGTCTTGGATAGCATCGGTCTCAGTAGGCGTCGGTCTTGGATAGCGTCGGTCTCGGTAGGCGTCGGTTGTCGGTAGGTGTCGGTCTTGGTAGGCGTCGGTCTCGGAAGGCGTCGGTCTCGGTAGGCGTCGGACTCTGTAGGCGTCGGTCTCGGTAGGCGTCGGTCTTGGTTGGCGTCGGTCTTGGATAGCTTCGGTCTCTGTAGGCGTCGGTCTCGGTAGGCGTCGGTTGTCGGTAGGTGTCGGTCTTGGTAGGCGTCGGTCTCGGTAGGCGTCGGTTTTGGAAGGCGTCGGTCTTGGTAGGCGCCGGTCTCGGTTCGCGTTGGTCTTGGTAGGCGTCGGTCTCTGTAGGCATCGGTCGTATAAGGCGTCGGTCTCGGTAGGCATCGGTGTCGGTAGGCGTCGGTCTCGGCAGGCGTCGGTGTCGGTAGGCGTCGGTCTCGATAGGCATCGGTCTCGGTACGCGTCGGTGTCGGTAGGCGTCGGTCTCGATAGGCATCGGTCTCGGTACGCGTCGGTCTCGTTAGGATTTGGTTTCAGCACCACTTCCATGACATGTACCTCGCCCTAATGTTGTCCCGCCCCCAAGCAACTTATATAAGGGTGTTAAGAAAACCCTGTCCGATCCGTGACGGTGTTGGTATGTATCGATATCTGATTACAAAAATGTGAAAAAAATTATAACCCAAAAAAAAAATTTTTTTCTCAAAATTCGAGGAGATGTAAAAAACTCGAGTCTTTGAGTCTTAATTCGATAGACTCGGCTCAATTTTACAAGACTCGGTGTACTAACAAAACTTAGAGCCTTGAGTCGAGCCGAGCTCCAGTCCTTTCTCGAAAACTCGAGCGCCAAAATAGAACTCGTATTTCAAAAAGAGCTCGAGTCTTAAAAACAAGCTCACGTCTCAAAAAGAACTCGAGTCTTAAAAAGAGCTCGAGTGTATCGAGTCTTGAGCGTATCAAGGTTGATTTATTTAAAAATACCAATTTTTATTGTTTGTTTTTTTACGAGTATTTACTTAATTTAGGTTTTTACTTCTGTGGTTATTATCTATTATTATTGGAATAAAAATGGAGACAATAAATAATTACAGCATAATGAAGGATTTTTTTAATTTTTTCATTGTTATGCTTATGCTATTCAGATAATTCAGAATCGGAGAAACTAGGCAAACTAACATTCTTTAAGCTATCTTCCTCTCGTACTTTCCGTATAAAGTCTAATATTCTGCAGTAAGTCAAAGTACGTTTTCTTTCGGGTACTCGGTCCATCTCAAACGCTATCAGTTTATATTCCTATATTATTTTTATTCCGACTTATATTTTATTCCCTGTTTATTTATAAAGGAACTCCAAATGGAAAAGAACTTGAGCGCGACTCGTCGCGTGAAACGACTCGAGCTCGAATCAAGACCTGAGCGCCATGTTGCGCTCGAGTCTCTATGTAGACTTAAGTGCTCTAGTCTGGGGGTCGTGTTGTAACTAGTCGAGCTGTGCTCTTTGTCAGCTGAGCCCAAAATTTAGGATTCAAAAGACTCGAGTTCTTTACATCTCTAGTCGAGACAGAGAGTCGGTGTCGTCACAGATGCTACCTAATTACTTAACAAAAGGCCCCCAAGAATACCAACGAAATTGGTGTTGTAGTTTTTAATCTCAAATGTAGGGAATTTCGGTGCGAAAAATGGTTGTTTCAAAATTCATTATTAAGTATTTTTTCTATCATGAATTTTCCAAATTTGACATTTTATTTGGGCATGTGATTATGAACCCTATATCACCCTTTCGGGTCGGACAGGGTTTTCTTAACACCCTGTATGTTTCATCAATCTCCCCTTCAGGTGTATTTCATCACAGGTTTGTGTATCTCTCCTTAATTTTTCGCCACTTGTGTATTCGGTTGAGAATGTGCCTTAACGATTTAATACCGGGCTACATTTTAAAATGTTTTATGAACAAGCGGCTTATCGTCCGTATATCTTGGTCGGGTCTTGCACATAATATCCCTGTTTACACGCCACGAGGACAACGCTAGGAAGTGTATTTACATAGTGTATTTACATTTTGTGGGAAGGACTGCGTCGGTGTAATATTTACATAAGCACGAGCCTAGGTTATTATGTACGTATTAATTACAAGCCATGATTCATTTGACGCTAAGACATCTCTACAAATTAAACAGCTTTTAACGTTGTTGGCCAACATAAAACTAGAGTCCTTAGTCTGTGTTATAGTTAGAGCTAAGCTAAAAATTATATTCCAGCCTTTTGTCAGGGTGTTTTGTGTATGATATTTTAGTGATTCATCATTGTACTCCTTTAAAAACGTATTACTAATAAAATATGAATGGGGTCTTAAAAAACTTTTATTAAAATGCATTTTCATAGGTAGGTTAGTGTAGGGTATGTGTGTGTGTATACGACAGTTACAGTTATGATGATTAATTT
Organism: Autographa pulchrina; assembly: GCA_905475315.1. Classification (NCBI taxonomy): domain Eukaryota; kingdom Metazoa; phylum Arthropoda; class Insecta; order Lepidoptera; family Noctuidae; genus Autographa; species Autographa pulchrina. The sequence goes on along the minus strand of FR997764.1, from coordinate 15,011,743 downwards.
AATAATAGACTACATATTTAAATATGCATTTTAACAGTAGAAGCAGCGCACTCCTTGTAAGTAGGTATGTAGATACAAGTAGGTACATAATGTATGCTTGTACATAACATATCGGCAATACAATAGGTAAACACTCATCTGTCGGAAATGCATTGTTCTAAAGAACGTCGTTATTAATCCCGCTAGTACTCGTACTAAACTGACTCTACCTTTTGTTTCTGAAGATTAAAAATAAAGGCCACAAACTACAGAGATGTTCAAGGCTGGAGGAAATTACCGTTTATCAGCATATTCTTAAAGGAAATATAAAAATTGCGATGGAAATGAAGGTGTTAACGCGTGTACCTGCATGTAACTTGAGTGGATAAACCTTCGCCGTACGAAACTGTCAGGAGTGCACGGTCGGATAAGCACGACACATGCTGCGCGATATATACTCCTAGGTCGATTAGTAAAACGTTTCACAGTGCAATCTAAGTAAATTGGACCTGACTGTCACTACCTAGGTATACCTGCTAGACATGAAGACTACCATTACGACCGGAAAACCACGCTATATGGCAAAAGCAAACTGTTCCCATTTCGAAACACGTTCCGAATGAAAAAAAAAACAGAATTAAAACAAATTAATTTTGCTCAAAAGCAAAACTAATCTCAAAATAAGTTTATCAATCTGTTCTGATTTTAATTTAATCGTCAATACCGTTATGTAACGAAGTGCCGGCGCAGGCGCAGCACTCTCCCCGCGAACATCTTCATTTGTGGTGTAACTGTGACAGCTATTAGCGGTTAATTGCCAGTTTATTACCTATTAAAATATAGAGCGAATCTTTTTTGTAATGGTTCTGTGTAAACAGTTAACTATTGTAGTTCTAAACAAATTGTGTTGATTATTTGAGAAGATACATGAACTGGTACTTGGTACTTGTGTAACGTTGAGCAAGGGTTAACATAATATTGTTAATTTTCTTGAGTATTTAATTAGTTGTCCTCGTCCTTATCCTCAATTAAATCCTTCATGGCAACCGTGGTAATAACAGACATTGCAATGGACAGTGGTAATAGTAGTGGCGGGTACCTGCGTCAAGTGTGTTCGGCGCGGGAGGCGAGTGGCGAGGGTGGCGCGCCGCCATGCGTGCTTCCGCCGCGGCCACCGGCGACACTGGCCGCGCCTACCAAGATATCGCAACGAAACTATTTCGAAAAGGCAGGATTTTGCTCGTTTTATTTGGACCTTTTTCTTAGTCTTTTGATAAGTCATCATGGCAAAATAGCTGTTCATCCAATTATGTCCAAGTGTGTGTGAGAATTATCTAAAGTGCATTAAACTAAAACTATAGGAAAGTTTAAAAAAAATGCTGCAAATAAAAAACTTTTTCCTGTACATAGGTGCCAATAATCGATGACAGTAAAGATAAAACGTATAAGTGTACATTATCTAGTAATAACGCGCGTAATGCGGTAATGACAGTCGGAGATGACGAGCCTCGGATCGGAAACGATCGCCAGATACTGCGGCAGATAGCCATCTGTCGATGAGACCGCGTCCGCCTTTCCCCGGCGCACGTAACCGTCGTTTATTGAATAAATTGTCCTTGAAATTATTGGATTACTTTAAAGAGAAAAGATGCCTTTCCAACTCTCGATATCGCACAAACAACAGGTTTGCACAAATAAATTGATATTGTTTTCATAAAGTTGTGATGGAAAGTTGCGCTTATTGAACGTATAATCACAGATTAACTGAATATTATCGGATACGAGAAACACGAGGCAGTTTACTACTAGGGTGTTTTGTTTCTCTATGGTGTTTTGATTTCATATTTGCATTTTAAATCTAGACAAAATAAAACGAACAGTTTGTTTGATAGAAAAGAGTTCGCGTGTACAATAAGATTGCATGCCTAATGGCCGGTCACATGTAATTACTGTGCGTGCAATTTATTAATACTTAAAACCCCTTGGCTACATCATAATAATATATTCTTAATGAAATAAAAACAATAAATGTGTACCGGTGGTAATTACCAGTTAAAGACTAGAACACTTTCTATATAACTGTTTTATTGTTGGTAATCGAAGTTTCTTAATACGTTACAGTTTTCACGATAAATGAACATTTTGAAAGTAAGAATTTCACATTTTAATCAGTCTAGACAGTTTAATAGCCACAAATATTTTATTTTTTGGAATGTCCGAATAAACATAATAAATTATTTGTTACATTGGGAATTTACGTTTTCAGCAAGATCACGGTTTTATATGCATTTTATGGCTCATGCCGAAATGAGAGTAGAAACATGTAAGACCTTTCATAATGGCCTTGTAAAAGGACGGTACTTACTTGCGGCCTAATTGGACATTTAACTTCTCTACCATCCTTTTTTAATTGCCTAATTTTTTAAGTGTACAAGACGTATACAAGAAGCCGAGGAAGAACGTAAAAATAATTACAGAGGCTCTGTTTGAAGAATCTTCAACTATCTTACCTATCCATCGTACCTGCTACCTACCTTACTACCAAATTCAATTGTTTACCAAATATTAGTGAAATGGAAAGTGTATGTGTGAGAGGGCCGTGGTCAGTGCGACCCACATCGCTGGGCACGACACAACATTGGGCCTGCACAGTTCGAGCCGGCGGAAGTGGTCGAGGGGGATTTATTGCGCGCCTTCCGGTCCACTTGCCCCACGCACCTGCCAACTAAAATGTTTCATTACTATACTATCACAACTTTATCACGGATTGTTCTTTATTTTTGCGTGAGAAAACTGTGCCCTGTAACGAGACAGTTATTTTTTGACTATAGGGTTTATTTGATCTCTTCTTCTCCATATTTTCGAAGTGTAAAATGACCGACCACTGAACGTCTCTCGTTTCGCCAAGTCTGTAAACTTATATTGGAACGTAGCTTATAAACAAGTGCCTGCACCCAGGGCGTCTGTCGTGGCACGTGGGCGAGGCGGAGGCGAGCGCTGCGCCCGTGCCGGCCACCGTCGCCGCCATAGCGCTCTCGATCAAGTCTCGGGGTGAGTGAGCACTCACGCGCATTACCACACGTAGAGTCGATGCATGATTAGTGTTTGATTTTGTTCGCATGTATTATTGCAGCATAACAGTTACTACGTAAGAAGTTACTGATTGGAACCTATCGATGTCATCGTTGAAATTGATATAAAATATCGTGGTTACTGTGGAACATCCCTCACAGTTCATCGACCCTTCATGCTAAAATTTGCGTGTCACGAAGAAAATTATTTTCCTGCATCGTGTATGTTACCTGTTGAAGTTTTGCACGCCATTCATACCAACATCAAATTATTTTATGTGGTTTAAATGTTTCTAATTGTTTTATTGCTTGTAGATTGCACTCCTAGTAATAACACACATATCACGTCTAGTCTAAGTAGTTAGGCGGCAATAGATAATGAACACTCCCTTTTTTATTTGCAAACGTAATGTATATAATTAACAATTTATTCTGTTAGTCGGCTCGGTCTCGGGCCACTTTCACTGGACGGCCATTATTTGCGATGAAACTATGCGGACGCTCCGCATAGCATTTATTGTAGCTTATTATAATGAGAGCCGACTGAGCCGAGGGACTTAATGTGGTCTATGGGCAGCGGCGTCTGCGGTCCCAGGCTGTGCGTGATAGGTCGCGGAGGAAATCGCTGCGATGAAGATAATCGTCAGGGAAAGTGACGAGTTGTACGAGGTTATGGCTTTGAAATCATTTAAATATCAGTTATCGTCAAAATTCCTTTCGTTAAGGTTACCTATTCCACGGAGATAGAACACAGTCACGCACCGTTTTATGATTATTGGAGTATTCTAGAAAGTGTTTATAACTGCTCTCCTTTATCAAAGGTAGAGCAAAACATTCGATGTACCATGTAGAAAATCAGCACAACATACCAGTGTGTAGTAGTAGCTAGTGTGGTGTATGGTCGTGACCCGCAGTCCGTGCATCGTCTTCGTCTGCATAATGACTCACATAGTTCGGTTCACGCTCCGCCGCGCGGCTCCTCTACTTTTTATGCCAACCACACTTTTTTCGTCTACACCTGCTTAATGAACTTGTTGGAAGCAATGACACATGTGAGGAAATTAGGAAACTCTCTGAAACATCCTTTCTGAACGCTTTGTAGTTTGTAATTCATATATGCTAATTAATCATATTTGCAAGCACCCCCAATAATGAGTTTATGTTTTCATTTCGCGATTATGCTTATGAAACAGTTTAATTGTTATGTTTTACGTAAGCATTTTTCATTTCGTAACACTTTTGTAAAACGAAGGAAACAAAATTTTAGGTCCAAATGTAAAACTACCGGACACAAAAATTCGGAAGTCCCATAATATATGTTATAGTGATTTGCATATCCATTTATTCGAGTCGGTAATCTATAAAAGTGGTTAAACGTTCGGTTACGAGGAGGAAGTCACCCGCCACCCCCGCCCTCCCCCGTGTCCTGGATAGATAAGTGGACGAGTGCCGCGACCTGCTTTGGAAGGCATTAGGCATAGCATCTACTGGTTTAATTGTCGCAAAGACCTTTCTGACCCACATTCAAAAAATATTATAACTTATTGATTCATTATTCATAGCAACACGAAAGTGCTTTGTCGGATTCGATTAATGTATTTCTATTTTCACTTACGATCCATATGCTGAACAATATTACAATACCCATAAAAAGTAGAGCTTTATTTTTTCTTGTATATTATATTTTCAAAAAGCTTTCATGAATTTCTCTATTGTAGCTAGCAAACATAAGATCACTTATAACGAACATGTATATTTTCTGTCCGTGCAGCGCACTCTGAGGCTGGACCTAGGCTCGGAGGTAAACAGTATGTACCTAGAAGTACAGTCGCGTACAGTGAGACTCGCGTGGTGTTTCAACGTGGTTTCAACAACTGATAGATGGCTTGTGTTACAGCGATCCAGGACAGCCGGTGTTACCTCATGAACGGTGGCGCCGTCGAGAGCTTCTTCATTAGCGAAGACACGCCTGTGGGGAGTGTCATTGGTCAGTATTTAGTTGTGTACAATGTTTATATGCCTCTTTGAGCTTGAAATTCAGATTGTTTGCGTTTTATAAGAATGCCCCACTTAAGGCTATAAAGAGCGTGAAATAAACATTTACGTAAGTTTTGTATATTGATGACGTAACTTTATATTAAATGCTGATCTCATTGAATGCATCGTTAAGCAACTCATAATTTTGTTTAATGTTACGTTGCAGGTACTTTGAGTGTGAATGGGGATCCCTCGGAGGAGGAGGGGGACATAACCCTGCGGCTGCAGGAGAAGGGTGCGGCGGTGGGCATCGCGCCGGGGACCAAGAATCTCACGCTGCTGCGCACGCTCGATCGCGAGGAGCAGCGCGGACCCTCGAATGTGTACGTCAACGTGCGCTGTGACAGGCGACGGACTACAGACCCGGTAGGCTCATGGGATTTTTAATTGTTCATAATGGATGATACTAATCACGGAGCAAATACAAAGTTACTAATAATGGCCCTTAAGTTCCAATAATTGATCAGAAATTGACAAAAATAAAGCTTTTGTTCAGCTCAGCACTGATCCATTTTTAAATCTACATTTTTACATCCGATTTTTAAATAGGGGAAGGAACCATTGCAAACGAACTTCCATGCAGTACGGCATATCCTAAAATCTATTTTTATGTTTTTCAGAGTTTTATAATCCCGGTGTCGGTGCGCGTGTGGGACGTGAACGACAACGCGCCGGTGTGGGTGGGCGCGCCGTACAGCGTGCGGCTGTCGGAGCTGACGGCGGTGGGCGCGCGCGTCACGGTGGGCGCGCGTGCCACCGACGCCGACCAGCCCGGCCCGCACGCCACCATACACTACTCCGTGCTGCCCGGACCAAACCATGTGAGTCTCAACAATCAAAAATGCTTGTGGCTCTAATGGTAACAGAAGTTAAATCTAAACCATCTGTCATCTTATCATTTCGTAAAAGACCTGACATGAAGATAGTTTTATTCTTTTCTCATCTTAGTTTATAAACGTCCGAAGACTGTTATATAATCTTAATCTATCTATGACTAACAACCGATTTTCACAGGAGTATCTGGGATTCCCCAACGAGCTGGACAGCGTGCTGATCGTGAAGAAGCCGTTGGACTACGAGACTCTGAGGAACTTCACGGTGACGCTGCGCGCGCAGGACTCGGGCTCGCCGCCGCTGCACAACGACACGCAGCTGCACGTGCAGGTGCTGGACGCCGACGATCAGAACCCCAAGTTCACACATGAACATTACACTGCGGTGTTGCCTGAAGATGCCAAAGAGGTTAGTTATTGTGTTCAGAGATCATGGAAAATATCTTCGTCTAAGTAAAGTTATGTTAGGGTACAAAAGTTGTCTGAAAGCTATAAAATTATAGACATTGATAATAATAATAATAATAATAACAAATCCACCTACATAACTTTACAGAAAGCTGCCATTTTAAATACGTGCCGAATTGTGAGAAAGTTCTTGTCGCTAGAAGATAATAATTAAGTCCCATCTTTACACTACACTACACGCTGCATTTACTTGGTCTTGACCCGTAAATGTGGTTTAAACCAGCCTAAGCGCTGAGAAAAGAAAAGTCTTTCCGAAAATAATAATAATATTCTGGGACAACTCACACACGGTTATCTGATCCCAAGCTAAGCAGAGCTTGTGTTATGGTAACCAGACAACTGATAAACATACTTATATATTTCTAAATACATACATATTATAGATAAATATTATTACACCCAGACACAGAACAAATGATCGTGCTCATCACACAAACATTTGTCCTGGGTAGGAATCGAACCCACGACCACCGGTATAGCAGTCAGGGTCACTAACCACTAGACCAACAGGCCCGTCATATCTATACTAATATTATAAAGCTGAAGAGTTTGTTTGTTTGTTTGTTTGGTTGAACGCGCTAATCTCAGGAACTACTGGTTAGAATTGAAAAAATCTTTTTGTGTTAGATAGTCCATTTATCGAGGAAGGCTTTAGGATATATAACATTACGCTGCGACTAAGCAGCAGTGAAAAATGTCACAAAAACGGGGAAAAATATTCATCCTTGAAAGCTTCCGTTGCGTGCGCTGCGTAAACGGTTCGAGTTACCCAAAATATATGTATGAAAGAATTGTTCCTCTTTAAATGATCTAAAAAAATGTCTGCAACAGTATTTATTTATTTAATAATTTATGTACACACACAATAGGTTAATAAATTTTACAAAATATATAAATGATGTACAAAGGTGCTGCTTATTTCTTTAGAAATTTCTGCCAGCAGACCCGCGAATGGAGAAGTCGTCAATATTGGTAGTCATAGTGTGCGACTTAATTCATAACTACTAAAAATTATAGAATTTAAACAATAATTTTATAAAATACATATTATTATAATAAATAATACATAATATATACTACAAATAACTCATACACATATAATAAATAATTATATATATAATAAATAATTATATATATAATAACTCAATCATAAGGAGAGATAATGCTCTTTAATGCGTTTCTTAAAAATAGAAATAGATTTAGAATCACGGATGTTAGGCGGAAGTGAGTTCCAAAGCCTTACTGCGTGAACGGTAAAGGAGTAGGAATAGAAGTCAGTGGAGTGGGGTTGGAAATGCAACAAGGATTTTATTTGCGTTCTGCAAGGGACATTAGGAGGTCGGGTAAAAGTAAAGCGTTCACGCAGATAAGGGGGATAAGTTGGGTTGTGCAGGACATTATATAGAAGGCATAAAATACGAGTGTTCCGGTGAAGACGGATTGGGAGCCACTTGAGCTGCTTGCGAAGGTGAGATACGTGGTCATATTTGCGCAGGCCGAATATGAAACGGATGCATAAATTTTGTACGCGCTCAAGTTTATTAAGGAGCTCCTCGGTAGCATCCAAATAGCATGCATCAGCATAGTCGATGATGGGTTGGATTAAAGATTGGGCTAAGGTGATCTTAGTCTGTAGAGGTAGGAAGTATTGAAGTGACTTTAGGGAGTGAAAGGAAAAATAAACTTTACGGCTAACTTCGGCAACTTGAGGACGCCACGAAAGGTTCGCATCCAGTATAATCCCCAGGTCTTTTACGGTATCCGATAAGTTGATCGGTATTCCATCGAAGTAAAGACGCGCCATCGATGATGAGTTTAGCCGATTCCGCATAGACTTGCCACCTATGATAATAGCCTGAGACTTGGAAGGATTTACTTTAAGGCCATAAGAACTAGCCCAAGAGCAAATGGAGGCCAGGTCTTTGTTCATGGCTGCAATGGCCGAGTCTGCTTCAGCCACTCCAAAGTGGCGATAAAGCTGCAAGTCGTCTGCATAAAGATGGAAGCTAGAAGAAATAACTCTAGTTACAGAGTTAATAAAAACAGAGAAGAGAAGAGGAGAAAGGACGCCACCCTGGGGAACACCCGCCGTGAGGTCACACCAATCAGAGTAGGACTCTTCGAGGCGAACACACTGCGAGCGACCCCGAAGATAAGAATCTAACCAGGCTAGGGAAGTGGAAGAGAAGTTTAGGGATTTTAGGATGCCAAGTAGCACATCAAAGTCAACCGAGTTGAAGGCGCTGCTGAAATCCAGCAAGACAAGGACCGTCATCATCTTATTCTCCATTGCCCAACGGATGTCATCAGTCACCTTCAACAGGGCAGTGACAGTACTATGACCAGAACGGAAACCAGATTGGAAAGGAGAGATGAGAGAATTTGACGTCAAAAAACCAGTGATCTGCCTGTGAACGATATGCTCGAGAACCTTGGAGAGGTAAGGAAGGATGGAGATGGGTCTGAAATGAGATGAAAGAGAGGGATTGGAGATCTTGGGTAAGGGTATAATATATGCCTGTTTCCAGGCGGATGGGAAATTACAAGTATATAGGGAGTGATTAAAAATATGGGTTAGGATCGGGAGCAGAGAGGAAAGGACGAGACGGATCATTCTCGAGCATATATTATCACTGCCAACTGCACTAGAAGATATTGCAAGTAGTGATTTTTCGACGTCAGCCTCAGAAACGGAACCAAAAGAGAAGAGGGGGCAGTTTGATACCGGCAAGCTCATAAGTTCCGTAAGAGTACGGGTTTTGACATTCAAATCTAAATGGATAGGTGGGAGAGAGAGAGAATGGTTTAATTCATTTAGATTTATGTCTTTACAGGGGTTGATTAATGATTTGCCGATACCAACCGATTTTAAAAATTTCCAGATCTCGGAAGAACTACGGTTAACAAGTGATTCGTCAAAGTAGCGTCTTTTGGCATCTCTACACAGACGACTGCAACGATTGCGCAGAACCTTGTAATAATCAAGGAACACATCAGACGGCCTGCCCTTAAATTTCGCCTTAGCTCTGTCTCTGCGGGTCATAAGAGCTCTAATTTCAGCTGTAATCCATGGAGCTGGCTTGTGCTTGACTTTAATTCGGCGAATTGGTGCATGCTTGTCCATTAAACCAAGAACCATGGAATTCAAGCAAGACACTTTTTGATCCGTACCGGGGCTATCAGTGACAGGTGACCAGTCAAGTGCGGTAGCGTCGGCCTGCAGAGCTTCAATATCTACCGCATTGTAGTTACGCAGATTAAAATACTGTGGTTTTTGCTTTGGAGTGCGAACACGATACGATAGGTAAATAAGATCGTGGTAAGAAAAAGTTGCCGTAAGTTGGCCGTGCTTAGTGACCTTGTCAGGGGAGGAGACAATCGCAAGGTCTAACAGAGAAGGAGAACAGTTAGGAGAAAAGTGAGTAGCAGAGAGGGGCAAGACATGTAAATCATAAGAGGAAAGAAGAGAAGTAAGTCTGGAAGAACGAGAATCGTTCTTAAGCAGACATGTGTTAAAGTCGCCCATAATGATAACCTGTTTATAAACAGGACACAGTTCACTCAGAGTGGAATCAAGAGAGCTAAAATAGTCGATTCGTAAGTTAGGGGAATAGAGGACAGCAAGGAGAATCTTAGAAGATTTTAACGAAATTTCGAGGAAAAGGTATTCAGCTGATTCGGAGTATGAGGAGGGAGACGCCAGGACAATTTTGTGCGATAAATCGGCTCGCAGATAAATGGCAACGCCTCCACCTCCTTTCCCGATTCTATCATTACGTATAAGAATAAAGCCAGGAAGAGAAAATTGAGTAGAGAGGAGTGAGGGTTTGAGGAACGTTTCCGAAATCAGAATCGCGTCGACATTTGCATTGCTAAAAGATGCTAGAAGGTCGGAATAGTGACTCGGAACACTCTGGGCATTAATATGCACAATGTTAAAATTTTTACAACGGTCAGAGAAAAGAGAGAAAATTTGATCATGTAAAGAGGGGGAAGAATTCAAATCATCCGCACTAACATAACCGCAAGATTCAGAAGAGCATGAAAAAAAACTATCATTAAGCTCATCAAGAGCATCCATAAAAGAGTTAAAATAAATAAATAATTATAAATAAATTAATATATCAATACCTACTAATATTTAACAGATTAATTAATATAAACAAGTAGCAATACCAACGACCACCCATTCTCGCTGGTAAATTGATAAAAACATTAAATTATTATAACAAACACAAAGAACGAAAAACAATTACAGAACTAAAAAATAAAATAACGATTACAAATTAAAAGGCAAGAAGCTCAAAAGGTAAAATAAAACGCTCACGCGCAACCACACACACGGCATAACAAAACGCAGCATGCTGATGTCAATTTGACATATCATGACAGCTATCACTCACTAGGAAATAACCACAGACCAAAGTTTTAAAGTTAAAGTAATATTTAAAATAACAAACAAATAAGTGCACTGGAGTTAGATCATAGTGGAAAAATAGTGCTGCAACAGACTAAAATCAAATACTACAATGTGCACAATATAATTTAGAAATACCTACACTATGAATTGGACAAAAATTTAAAATTAACGAGATAAAAGTTTTACGAGAAGTTAAATCGAAGTACCGACATGCAGATAGCGAGATTGCGCGATTAAAGCTACAAAAAATTGTGAAGCAGAGTGCATAAAGTGTTCAGTTTCGACGCCTGGTCTTCCGCTGAACCTTGGAGGTCTCTTGGGCGACTTTAGGAGATCCAGGATCGGAGCCGGCGGACACGACGACGCCAGAGGGGAAGCGGGTCGTCAACTCGTTGAGCTCACCTACCGTCTCGATCTTCCGCCGAGTTTTGTCAGGACAAAGGATCACTATCCTGCCCTCAGTGGTCCAGCAGTTCTTGATACCAAAGTGTTTCCTAGCAGCAAGAAAGGCTTGATGTCGAGTCTGGGTCAGGAATTCGGAAACAGTGATGCCCGAGCCCTTTAACTGTGTCTTGCCATCCCACACAAGCTGCCGATGCTCAACTTTAAAAAATCTGACTAAGATGGGTCGAGTCTTCTGTCTGGAAGGGCCTAGGCGGTGACATACATGTAAGGTATTGCTGCCCTTTAATTCAGCTAACATTAATTTGCCGGTTATAATGTCACTCACCACTTCATGAAGATCTTCTTCTGGTTTCTCAGGCACTCCATGAAGCAGCAGCACTTTTCTCCGCATGAAAGTCTCATGCCTGTCAAAACCATGACCGAGCAACTCGACTTGGGCTTTCAGCTTTGACAGTGCTTGCCAGACAAAAGTCTTGAAGTCCCTGAAGTCACTGCCAATGGAGGTGATGCTGACCGCTGTTGAGCCCGTTCCTGTAGAGGCCTTGACCAGCTTGTCCTCATATTCTGCCATGCGGGAATGGAAGAGATTCTCCAGATCTGCCAAACTGCTTGCGAATTTGTTGTCCATAATTTGTAATTGCGTTTGTTTGTTTAATAAAAATTTAAAATAGCAAGAGGGTGGTGCAGGGTAGTCGCTAAATGTTTTTCATTTAATTACTTAATTAATATTTCTAAATGAATTAATATTGAGGAGCACACTAAAAACGCGTCTGTTCGCTGTGACTACCCACAGAGGAGTATATGTCTATCTTTTAAGGTTGACTCACTATAACCAATTTTAAGGTAATCATTTGGTCGAAATTAATGCATTATTGCCAATTATTTGCTACAGAGTTTTATCAACTTAATCTATATACATATAATAAAATGGTAGGAAAGTCAAAACTGTACATTGAATATTTTTTTAAAAGAATACTTGGGGTATGATCTACAGTCGATACCGAAGCCAAAAATATAGTTTTTAGAATTTTTGTCTGTTTGTCTGTTTGTCTGTATGTATGTCCGGGATAATCTCAAAAAGTACTGCATGGATTAACTTCAAATTTGGCACGAATATTATTATCACGCTATCACTTACGGGGAACGAGCAGTGAACCTTTATTTTTTCAACGCATTCTGTAACAACGTGTAATCTAACGACACATATTTGAATGTTATTCTTATGTTGACCATGTTATAATCTAGCTTTACACTATAAAAATCACGCAATATAAGTAACTTAGGCCGATAAACATAATTAAATAATAGGTAGTATCAAGACATTTTTAAAGCAGCGCCATCTATGAGATTTCAAAAACATCAAGTCGAATTACATATTGTGTAAGCCCTTTTTGGATATAAATAATTTAAATTTGATCATGTTGGCGAGGTTAATAGTTGATTCTAGAATTCATAGATGGAGTTGTGCATTTTCTTCCATACATATAATATTACAACATTATTTTGCGGGGGGTCAGATTTCATGTTACAGTATCAATTATGAACTACTGAATTGATATCAGTAAAAAATTGAGAGAATGTTTTCGGAAAATCGTAGACGGTTGTTAGCTATGTTTAAGCATGCATATTACATTTAGCTGATGAGGGGTAGAGCTTTAAATTTCCAAAATCACTTTCTCATCTGCACACGTAAATTGGTATTATTGACATGTAAACAAGGGGTAACCATGGCACTCAGGTAGCCATAGCGATCAAATAACTTCATTTTGATTGAACTACACATACTTTTCGGAAAACTGGCTGTCGTAGTAAACAGATTGGTGGTTGAACGAATCGATTTTAATGTTTCTGCTGCAAGTTCAAATCCAGTTGTCAATGTTTGTGTATTTTTTTGCGTCCATTTTCTTATATAAGTTTGAATGTTTTGTTACTCAAGTTCATATCTCAGTAACCCTTTTGTTTGTTTAACTAACAAAATAATTGTAACAAAATGCTAAAAAATGGACGCCATTTTTAGCATTTTGTTACAATTATTTTGTGTTTGTATTCACTATTTTCCCATAGGTAAGTTAGTTGCTCTTTGCTGATCAAGCATTATCTTATACTGTAAATTTATAATAGATTTATATCTATGACCAGGACATTAACGCTCAGTTACTTCTCACTTGACAAAATAAGATTCCTCATAGGTAACTTTAAAGATGGTTAAAAACTTTAATCCACTTTTTAAATTATTTTTCCAACGTAATGTGTAATGTTTTCTGTTGGTCGCCCATAGTATTCCATGGACAAGATTTTTTTGTATTTGTTATTTCTTATTGTTTTTACCCAAAAATCTTCTTAAAACACAATCTTTAGTGTGTGCGAACTCTTAAATACTCATTATAAGGTAGCTGGCTACTCATGTACGTTTTGATGCGTGCAAGATTTTTTGTTTATTTGTTTAAGTTTTTGTATCCAATTACCGAAAGGTTGGCTCAAAACTTTAAGTAAAATAAACTTTCTATCGAATTCTCTACATTTTAAAATATATACTTATGGTATTTGAGCCCCTCACCTTATGCTGGGCAGAATAAAGTGACTTTATTATAAGGGATACAGCCTCCGTCTTTGATAAGGGTAAAATGAGATTGGACTTGGTCAGCTATTACTTATTTTTCTAAACAGTTAGAAATAATTTTAAACACAGTTTTGGTCATTCTGCCCCTGCGCCTCTCAATACATACGTCAACTTTTTATAACTACCTCCTCTTTCAGTCTCATGGGTCTCAGGTGTATTCCTTATTAACATGAAGTCACTGCCTATCTGACATCCCCTCTCAATTATAATGCGTAGTTCAGTATTTCTTGATATGGAATTTCGAATTTCGGAGTTTTGAACCAAAATCTCGCGCCCGGCAGTCTTATGGAGACTACTGTATTAATGAGAACTATGGCATAAGAAACATAATTGTAACAAAAAAAAACACTTCAAAATATGTCAGCATAATCGTCAAACTTAACCTACAAAGTCACAAAGCCGAACCTATTTGTCGAGTGCAAATCAAACCCTCGACTTAGTATAAAACCGACATTGCCCAGAAAGCCATTGCTTGGTTAGGTTCGACTTTGTGACAGAGATCAATAGGTTAGGTTAGGTTAGATATTGTGACCTTGGAACAGAGCGAGCGAAGCGAGCGACGACATATAATATGTTATTCAAAATTAGTCTTTATTAACTATTACGTTCTATTTATAGATGATGACGTCATCGTAGCTATACTAAAGCCAAACTGGAAAGAGAATGAAACGTTATTGCTAATTACGCAATTATCAACTTTGACAACATGTGTTTAAGTTCATTTTAGAATGACAAATATTACCGAAAAGGGCCTAAAAGTAATTTGAATGTGATGGAAACTGAACTGTTAGTCATTGAATTAAGGTTCATAATCCCAAAGCACGGTCATTATTTCTTTAATGTGGCTGATATATAGGCGTTTAATTACCAGTTAACTACTCATTGTGTTATACCTAAAACCAACATTTACCAGCTGACAGCGGTAAAATGTAGCATTTACTAAATTCGAATGGTAAGAGCCCAAAAAAATCGTCCTATCTTCAGAAATACTTACTGTTACCAACTCATGTCGGTAAATGCTAGGACTTACGCGTAAATCTTAAGGTTTACCTTAGTTCAAGCTTTTACAGTAACATATATAACGAATACAACTACTTACATGAAAACATGAATCCAGCAAGAAAATGTGTTGGAGTTTTGAAAATGTGTTTTATAAATGTTTACATATTTAAAAAGAACACCCTGAATTCGATTTTTTTGTGCCATAGGGAAAGTTACTCGCAGTAGGCAGTTCATGTTGGTGGCCTTCTATATATCAGTCAAAATATTTATGCATAAAGATGAATGATATAAGCGAACAACGTCGCGGGTACAGCTAGTATTAACTAAAATTATCATTTACGCAGAAATACTTTTTTTTTAAACTTCTTAATCGCGGTCATAATAACAGAAATTGACGCGGACGAAGTCGCGGGGATCAGCTAGTATATAATAAGAATGTTAACATGATCAGGATGAACGTTTGGGAACATACAATTTTGACAATTTTCCAGGGCACGTTACTCGCAACATCTCCGGGAGCGATCTCTGCCGCCGACCAAGACGCCGGCATCAACGCGCCGCTGCAGTACTCGGCGACAGGCGACAACGGCCGGCTGCTGGCCGTGGACAAGGACACGGGCCAGATCGCCGCCACCAAGCAGCTCATCGAGGAGCTCAACCAACCTGTTACCGTCGTTTTAAAGGTGGAATGCTGTTCTTGTTACTTCTGACCTGAATTTTACGGTTGTTTTAAATACCCGATGAAAAACGATGGATGTTATGTGTGACGTGTCGGTATGCGCGTCTATCTGTGGCATCGTATATATATCCCAAAATAATGGATCGTTTATGATCCATTTTTTTGACTGACTGCTGACTGCTGACGTGACTTATATTCTTTAATTTATATTAATGCTTTTCTCGCTTAATGATGTTGCTTCTATGTAGTACAATAGTGTGTTGTGTGCAGGCTCGGCAGGTGGACAACGCGGACCGCTACGCGCTGGCGACGGTGAGCGTGTCGCGCGGCGCGGGCGGCGGCGTGCGCTTCCGCCGGCGCCAGTACAGCGCGCTGGCCAGCGAGGCCGCCGCGCCCGGCGACGTGCTGCTCACGCTGCACACCGCGCCGCCGCCGCACCTGCACACACAGGTACTTAGTACCGTACCTTACAGAATACCTAAGCAAGTGTCCATAGCATAGTTTCCGAGTCTTTTATTCTAAGATTCTTATATGCTGCTGTAACACGCGGTAAGTAGCCTTTGTCAACTCTTCAGCTACCAAGTAGGATACAGACGACTGCACAAACGAATTACTTTGCTACGAAATAAAGAATCAGTCGAACACGGAGGATGCACCTCCTTTTTATTAATATTGTTATTTTTGTTTCTCAGAACAATCTGCAGTTCTACGTGTCAGACCGTTCATTTTTGGACAAGTTTGCGATCAATAGTGCCGGCGAAGTTGTGTTGAGAAGGCCGCTGGACTATGAGACGGCGGACTCCTACCACTATCAGGTCATGGTGACTGATGGAGTAACTGTAAGTGGAGTTTATTCACTATACCCTTCGATCGAGAAAAATCCTGACGAACCAAATTAGATCCTTATATCTTATTTTAAATCTGGGAATATCAATCTGGATCTGGATAAAATTATATTTTTAGTTTAGTAGCCTTTCATTGAGCACGTATGTTATCTAGTTACCGTGTATATTTTCAGAACGACACGGCATCGATAAACATAACGGTGCTGAACGTGAACGAGTGGGAGCCGCGGTTCCGCTACCCGCAGTACGAGTTCCGCGTGGAGCAGGACCCGCAGAGCGACGCTGAGCTCTTACCCGTCGGCCGCCTCGACGTCTTCGACGGTGACAAGCGCGACAACGTCACGCTCACGCTCCGCGGCTCCGGCGCTGAGTAAGCACACCTCTATAGGAACTAGGAGAGCAGTACCCATTTATCTAGTAGGCCACTGCTTTTTGACACACTTTTTGAAAGGTTCTTAGGTCCAAAGCCACTTTAAAAACCTGTAACACACTTCCATTCTAATTCCATTTATTGACTAGTTATCGAGTGACCAATCAAGGCTGAGTTCACAGTCACAAATTAAATTGTCACGTTATGCGGGATTGGAATACCACATTGACCGGTGATGATTGTTGCAGCATGCTGTACATAAACTCAACGGGTGAGATGTACCTCCGCGCGGGCGCACTGCGCTCGCTGAACGCATCCGTGCTACACGTGGTGGCCACCGCCGTCGACTCTGGCGCGCCGCCGAGACAGGTAATCCATCCAAGTGCCTACAACCTAGCCAGTAATCTACCCACCCCATATTGGATGGAGGAGTGACTTTCAAGATATTTATAAAACAATGCTTTAATAAAGATTTCTATTTCCGTTACTAGACATCAGTGCCGGTGACGGTGCACCTGAGCGAGCGGCTGCTGCAGACAGCAGATAGCACGCAGGCGGGTGCGGCGGGCGTGCTGGCCGTGTTCGCCGCCGCCCTCGCCGCGCTGGCGCTGCTCGTGTGTGCGCTGCTAGCCTACATATACAGAGTGTAAGTCCTTGCCCAATTTTTTTTGGTAGGGATCTTTGCAGTTAGCCTCAGCGCAGGCTTTGACTGCTTCACCGGACTTTTGGTGAACACCTAAGGCCTCCAGCCAAAGCAATAGGAAAAACTAAGTACGTAAGCAACGTCCACTAAGGGCACCCCTGCGGGGTTCGGACCTCGACTTAGTGCGTTGCTAACAAATTTAATAAGGCAAACCAACAAGGGATGGCTGAATCTAAGTTTTAATTATTTAGGGACATATTTTTATTGCTAGTTTGGCCGGCTCGGGCCAGCTTGGTCTTGGGAGGGGGGATAACGACGAGGACGTAATATACGGCGGTTGTGTTTTGTATTGCAAGCATTCGACTTTGCTAGCAGTCTTAGTCGAATGCTTCTTGGAGATGCGTTGTTTTATCGTCGGGGTAGGAGAGAGTATGTCTGGGGCTTTTAACCCTTAATATTACGGAAAGAAGGTATCGCGCGTCCGCTATGATTAGCGGATTACCGTGGGTTTCGGAGGAGACGAAAAATCGAATCGCGGCGCGTTTCATGAACTGCTTGATTGGCAGCTTTAAGTCACAGTGCAACTGCAAGTTACGAACGTAACCTGGAGCGCCTGTGGCTCTACGCAAGAAACGGTTCTGGAGAGGTTGCATTCGTTTGAGTCGAAAATCGGGTGGAAAATTTAAGGTTTACATAACAATGTATTTGCAGTCGTCGTCGAACAAAGCGTAGCGCCGGCGGGTCTGGTCCTGGTTACGTGACGCACGAGAAGCCGCCCCCGAGCGAGCCCAGCGCCGTGACCACGCACATCAACAACAACAACACCAGCAGCACGAGCCCTGCCACCGGCGTCACCGGCGTGCTGCCCACCACAGGGGTGGCTGCGTTGCGCCCGGCCGGCTCTTCCGGCTCCCTGCTGAGCGTCAGCGCGGGGGCTAGCACCATACTCGCTAATTCCACTTCCAGTTTGGATTTGCAACAGGAGGCGCAAAATGCTAACGGACAGCACAACAGTTAGTATAAGAATTTATTCGTGATTTTATATGTATACGCTTTGTCTCGATCAGTCAACATTGTATCAGTATGTCGTGCGTCAGTAGGTGCGGCGTCGGGTCGTCAGTCGCAGCGCTTCCCGCGCAGCAAGGTGGCCCCGCTCCCGCCGGGCAGCCCGGAGGCGGCGGGCGGCGGGGGCGCGGGCGGGGGCGGGGGCGCGGGCGGCGTGTCGCTGATGAGCGACCACCTGTGCGCGCGCGCGGCGGGGCGCTCGGGCGTGGCGTGGCCCTCCGCCACCATCCCCGCGCGCGTCAAGCGCCTCAGCTGGGGGGACGCCGCGCCCAACGCACAGGTACACCTCGATGCCAACGCTTGCTAATATATCGCTCCTGGGCTTTCCAAAACCGGAACATTATATTATATTACATATTAAATCATTTTCAAATTTCTTAACTAACTTCTCCTTAACAGAAATGCACCGTAAAATATGTATAACAGAGGTCAATTTGCAGGGCAGTGGGGAGGAGGTGACGGACGCAACCAACCCGACGGTGGCCGACCACATGAACCTGACCGTCTACTTCTGACCGACAGGGAACAAGCGCAACTGTCTCGTCTACCGACAGTAGAATACACTCAGGACCATCAAGTCGCCTTGTCAAAGATTAATGGCGCTCCTCAAATTAAAAGTAGTGAGGACAAATCATCTTTAATAAATACGTCGTCAGATAGGAGTAAAAACATGAAAAATATATGTAATAGTGACGCTTGGGAAGACAACCTATCTAAAAAAGATATCACATCTTATCAAAAGTCATTAGATGCCAGAAATGGTATTAACTTACCAGGATCTACGAGCAATATGGACCCTGATTTTAACACTGTGGGAATACCAGTTTCCAGTAATTTAATGTCAAATTACTATGTCCATTCTCCTCATCCCATATCCGCCACGAATCATTACATAACAGCAGCTTTTGATCACCCTCTTTCCCCATCAAATTATCCCACTATGATTGTTGGCCACCCTATAAATCCAAGCCATGCTATAATGCTTCAATATAATCCTAAATCAAAATTAAAACACCAACCACGTCCTCAGCATATGAACCAACCTCTTATCTTAACTCCTGGTCACATGAAACCACGTACAAAGCACCTTAAGCCGCCAACCAACAATAAACTCAAAAGTAAGCTTGTTAAAGTGAACTCAAGTCATGCTGTTCAGTCCACCAGTCAATCTTGTATGTTTTATCCTGCATCTAACTATGCTTTGCCGGGATCAAGTCAACAACAAATCAACCAAAAAGACAAAACTGCAAAAACAGACCAACAGAAATCCAATCAGCCAAACGTGGAAAGGTACACAATCCCTCCAACTGCACCTGTGATGTGCGAAGAGGAGCCAGCTCCATTGTGCTCCAGCGGGATTCCTCCAGCTTATGCAACCATTGACCCGAAAAAACTACGCACAAGGCACATTCGACCCGCGGTGTTTAAGCGAAAAGCCTTCGTGGGTAACCGGCAATATCAACTATTATGAGATTAATTCTTCAAAATATAAATCCATCACCTTATCTGTTTCTCGCGGACCAGTAAAATCGCTGTTAGGTGGAGTGGTACCCTGCCCTGTTTTCAAACATTTGCAGTTGGCCTTGTGTATTCTTCTTCCATTAATTCTAACTACACGTCATCCCAGCTCACTCCTCCCTTATTATTACACGGGATCCAGTCAACAAATTTTCGGTCTTCCTCTACCTACAAACAATTCATTCTAATGTGGTTGACCGTTATGTAGTTTTCAAAACATGGGTTGTCTTCCTTTTTCAGAATAAGTGTTACTAGTTTATATAGCCCAACATTGGTACATATTTGTTAAAAACTGTACCTAACTCAAAACACAGAATTTACAAAAAAATCTTGCTCCAACATTTCCGACAAACGTAAATCCATACTTAAGTAAGGCTGTGGTAAATTTTCTACCATTACTAAATAATAATAGTGTGTATAATTAATCATACTCGTAACATAGCATATAAATAAAGTATCGAATTTATTTTAAGTGTTACACGAATATTAAAAATAGTTCTTTTATAAACAAAATTGTAAAATTCTTAAGATTATATTGTGTAAATAGTTAAATTCATAAATTTCGAATAATATTATTATTGCCTTGCAAGAAATAATGAGAAATAAAGCAAGTTCATCATTTTCAACTGTGAAAACATTTGACTTGGATTTTTCCTTGGAATTTTGTAAATTTTATATTTATTAGACTTTATTTAGTTAGGCATGTACGAACTGTTATTATAATGTTTTGTTTCAACTGCTTGTTTTATTTTAGTACCCTTTTATTGAACATCCTTATATTTATTTTTTTTCAGAAAATTTTTCATGATAAGTAAACAAGGGGTTCAGCCAACTACGCTAAGCTCTATGCGTTTTAGGATTAGTTTTATGTATTAGGTTGGGGAAAAAGTCTTGTAATAAAATCTCTTTGGCTATACTATTTGCATCTGGCTGGTTTTGGTATCATTGAAAGTTTAAATTTTAAAGAACATAATTCAAAATTCAAATCAGGAAAATGTGTGACTTTCATTTGTTTTTCGTACCGTCAAGATGACTCCGTTATGTCTCATTTAACACGCTTTTATTAGCTTCACTTGTATATTATTATACGTATGTATGTATGTATGTATGTATGTAACCGACTCCCTTGGACTCGATTTTGACCCACTTTAAACGAACAGATTTATTTCAAACTTTGTACACTTATCAAGAATCAGCGACAATATAATAATTTCATAGGTTTATCTCATTACCCTGATTAGGATCACCAGGATAAAATAAATAAAAAAAAAACAATAAAAAAAATTGTAAGTCCACAAAGCAATACGTTTGAATTCAGACAACACGTATTGCTGCTAGGACTAAAAAGTGAAAAATAAATATAGTTTAAAAAAACTAAAAAACACGCTTTTAAAGTACTTCTAACTAAAAAAGTGAAAAAGGAAAAGTGTTTTTTGTTCATTACCTACCTACCAATTTCAGCTTACATTAGGAATTATTTTTCACTTTTTTAGTTAGAAGTACTTTAAAAGCGTGTTTTTTAGTTTTTTTAAACTATATTTACCTATTACCACTGAAGTTCAAAGTTGAGCAATAAGAAAATCGAAAAGTGAAAACTGTAAAATGTATGGCTTTTTCGTCAATACATTCTTCATTTAAAATAAAATAATAATAAAGCGTAGAGTAACTATTCAAGATTAATTTGATGTAAAAAAAGTATTGCAAAACCTATTTTTCAGCAAGAAATATGGAAAAATCTGATGCAAGGTAGCAATTTTCGAATATCGATTGTAACTCGAAACCCATATCTTTTCGGGAACATATGTTGTGTTCTTTCGGTAGGTTCTGACCGGAGGTATCAACCGCCACAGTTTGTCGGACTATTTACCGGACATCCTGTATAATCGACTAATTGCTACTTAAATAAATAATTTGAGAAAATGTAGGACTTAACGCGCATTTTGCAGCATGCCAGATCCACATCCTCAGATTCTTCATTGCCCTATATGGAGATGTTTTTGCAGACAAAAGTTATTATACAGTTATTGAACAAAATATATAGAAGTTACCATTGAGAGCACCGGACATCTTGCCATTCACGATCACAATTCATTACCGGATGCTGATGTTGAAATAACATTAAGCTGTTTTCTTACTTAACATTGAATAAAGGTTTTATTTAAACATTCACATACAGTATACACGATAGACGCCCGTAATCTCCGTCTGTTTCCATTATGGTATACACTTAATACACTCCTTATAAAGAACAATAACATAAAAACCAATAACACGTTATCACAAAATCATCAAACTTTCATTTAGGTAAATGTAGAGAAACCTCGGAAAGTATGCGTAATATGGCGAATGCGTACAGGATCCATAAGTTTGTTATGATGCCTCATCGAGTCACCGCGGGGCCGCCTGACCTTGTAACGAAAGTTGTCGTTGCGCAATGCGCGCGCGCAACGTCAGCGCCATTTAGATGCGCGGGAGCAGCTTACCGGTGATGCAACGTGTTATGTTACAGGGTGCTGTGGGAACACATGGTTATAAGACTTCATATTATGTGCTCTTTGGTATTCTAGTCGAGTTCTATTGTTATATGATGCCGCTACTCTCACTAGTTTCTATTCTAGGTATTTTCTGTGTGGTTAGACTAGTAATTCTACTGCAATAAACCTAGGTCGCTCCATGTGCAAGGGGTCACTACCTCCTGCCCCCGAGCATAGACATCAATGCCTGAACAACGCAAAAAAGTATCTACCTAGCTGTACGTACATGCCAGTCTATCATTGCTCTAGGGCAGGGATGGCGAACCTTTACGTATTGACCTGCCATTTTTATAAAAAAAACTTTTATCAGTTCATAGACGTGCCATCAAATAATTTTGTCTCAATGTTTATTGAGAAAATAGTGATAATAATAACGCATCTTCACTTGTATTAACTGTCCACCTTTTCGTTTCAAATATTTGTAATTGTGTCCTTGTTTCATATAGTAAGTACACTTCACTTTTTTTTCGTAGTGCATTATGTGATTGATATTAATGACGTGCCCAAAATATTGTGCCATTGGTTCACCATCCCTGCTCTAGGGTAACAATCAAACTAGCACCTATGTATATCGTAGATTACTAAGGCATACAAAACCAAACTGGTTAACAGTAACACCCCTTCAGACCATACACGCAATGAGAGTGTTGGAGATCAATGTCTCACGTTACACGGTCATTATTCATTGATGGCTCTACATCCGCGAGGTTCGCAATACAAACGTAACACAACATGCGATGCCCCACCTCCTCCCGGCGCTCCGGCGTGGTGGCGGCTCGCGGCAGGCCAGCAGTTTCTCCTGGCGGCTGGCAGCAGTGCGCGGCTGACACACGCCGCAAGACACACGCGCCACTCACGCGACAGTAAAAGTGATATCAGAGCAGTGCCCAGTTTTAGGAGCTAAGGTATGTAATACTTTCCAATTCTGGAGATTTCTTCGAGTCGCGATTATTTACCAAAGCTTGTTTATCGAAATGAAAGTTACGAGAGTAGTAGTTATGTTTTATTTAAAACTCTCAGGCTCTCTAGATTCTGTCTTTTTTAGTAAAATGCTTAAATACAAGGATGATAAATGAAATAATAGTTTATGCGGATTTAATACATTACGAAAGAAAAACAAAAATGGAACCCGCGGATGTGATGCTAAAACCCAAACACTAAGCCACTGCACCATCGTGTCGTAAATTCATTAGTTTGATCGCTCCGGTTACTTATTTCCGTTTTTCTGTTTTGTTTCGTTTCCTCATAATTAGGTATTTGGCTTTGTAAATGAAGCAAGCAGTGACGTATTCTTTTTTTAAACGCATAACGCACTCGCCAAACTTGTAATCAGACGTGTGAAAACTGTAACACTATCAAGGTAGTAAATTGTAACAAAGCAGCGCGTGGCATTGTAATGAGTGGTATCGTAAACACTTGCAACAACACGCGCCCGCATCCTGGTTGTGTTGAAGTGTTGGAAACCCCCGCACCGCGTCATATGCGATGCAATCCTTGTTTACCTGTCCGGCACGGCTCCGCTTTCACCCGGCTGCGGCTTGCGCAACCGCGGTCTGAACCCGCCATGACCCCGCGCGTAATATAGATAACTATGTGATACTTACGTGACTCACTTTGTAACATAAGAAAATTACCACAATTTGTCACATAAACATGAAGATGGCAAATCAAATTAATAAAGAGGCGAAAGTTTGTGTGTATGTTTGTAATTTCTTCACTCTCACCACTGAACCAATTTTGATAGAACTTGGTATGGAGGTAGGTAGCTGACTCTTTGGATCAACACATAGGCTACGTTACTAAACCCGACAACCACGCTGTCAGAAATGGGAGAAACATTTTAGTAAATATTACTAACCTGGCGTTCCAGATGTGTCGAGTGTCATATATGGCGCTAGCCCTGCTCCTGGCAGCAAGAGTCTGGTGCGCGGAGGAGCGCTCGCTGGAGCCGGCGACGGCGGCCGCGGCGCCCGATCAGTGCGGCTGGCTCGACGACGCCGGGCCCTGGAGCTCGCTGCTGCAGCAATGGGCGCTCACCGAGCCCAGCAGTGGGAGACATGGTTAGTTACAAAGCTTTAACACTCTATGAACTTAATATGGCCTCTACCATTAATTTTCGTAATGCATATTTGGGAAATAAAGATAAATTAGAGTGAGTGTAATTCAAATACTTCAACTGGGTAGGTACTTAACTGTGTGTGTAAACCTACAATCGAAACTTATTGTAGCTCTCAATACGAAACGAGTCACTCACTCGACGTTTCAGTACATGGCTACATAGGATTACATGTATATCGTTGCGTAGGTCGAGTGATGAACCTGCCGTCGGGTCAGAACTACTACATAACAGACCGCGTGGACGGGCTGATGTTGCCGCCGCCGCCGCCCAGCGCGCACCACGGCAAGCAGCCCAACCACCCCAACTACCCGGGCGAGCCGCCGCGCCCCTACGACGAGTGGCAGCACGCGCCGCCCGCCGTCAGCAAGATCGTCAACAGACCACCCAACCCCTACAAGGATAGATTCAAGCCCAGCCATGTATGTTACTTACCTCCTACCACTTTTCGTCGTTGCGCGTGCAAATCCGCGTAAGAGCAATTTGTTAAAACCGCGTAACAGCAAAGCGCTCAAAATTCGTATTTGGATTTGTAAGTGACTTTACACAATATCTAAGCCGATTAAAACGAGTTAATTTACGTTATTGCACAAGAAAGATAGTTGAAAAGAACTAGCTGTTAAGTTCATTCGGTAATAAGAATTGAAAACGCTGATATACCAAGTTTTACCTGCCTCCTGTAAAATAATCAAAAAGCAAATACGCGGTTTTAACAAATTGCTTTTACGCGGATTTGCACGCGCAACGACGTTTTGCCATTAAGGTGCAAACATTATCTACCACTGTCCGTTTAACTTTAAATAAATAATAAATAAATAAATGCGGACAACATCACATACATTGCTCTGAACCCAAAGTAAGTAGGTAGCTATAAAGCACTTGTGTTATGGAATTCAGAAACAACGAAGGTACCACAAACACCCAGACCCGAGACAATGTAGAAAAGTGAGTTTCTGTATTGACCCGTCCGGGGATCGAACCCGGGACCTCAGAGCTAGCGACACCTTGCAAAACCGGTGCGTACGCCACTCGACCACGGAGGTCGTCATACTTTACCTAGGTACACAGTTTAATACCTGCAATTTGCTTGGCTTTTACTTAATATTAATATGTCCAACAGCCCGGGCCCCCGATCATCCCGGTGCACAGTCCACCGGCGAGCATGGACCGCGTGGACGAGAGCAAGGAGCCGCCGAAGCAGATGACGGACACGGCGCTGTACCTGCTCACCGCCATCGAGAAGTTGTCCTATCGCGCGGACTTCATGGAGAAACGGCTGCGCAAGATGGAGGAGGCCGTGCACTACCTGGTGGCCGGCGTCGAAGCTAAGCCAGGTTGGTACTACGTTAAATGATTAATGGCGTGGGGACGCGACAGTCCACATAAATAATGCATAAATAAATTATAACTTTCAATATCCTTCTTGTTTGAAAAAACCGGAAATATAACACAAACATTATTCACTTTCGCCACCCAAGAGAAAGTTCAGCTTAAATGTGAAGTGTTGTTATAACAAGCTATCCATGCGACAGAGCCGTGTGGCGCGGAGTTCACGCGCGTGGGCGCGGGCTGCTACCACGTGTCGGCGGCGGCGGCGGACTGGAAGGGCGCCAAGCTGGCGTGCCGCGGCCTGCGCGCGCATCTGCTGGAGATCAACTCCGACCACGAGCGCCGCAAGCTCTCCGCCGCGCTGCTCGCCGATAAACGAACCAAAGGTGCGTCACATCTACCCGACACTTTCTGTTACCTCCACATGATACTGCAGAAGTCGTTAAATACATGCTGCCTTGAATCAATCAATTTTATTGATTGCTATAATTTAAATGTATTTTAACATGACAACGCGCTATTTGGAGTAATATTGAAATATAGATAGGATTTTATTGTTCCTATTAACTTAGACCTCGGAGTTTATTATACTATAATCGTAGGCTTTTGATTTAGATTGATATTAATGTAATTAAGCATTTATATCTGAAACTAAGCAAAAATTTTGGAAGGAAATGTATAAAACGTTCATTTAGAATTTAAGCTATCCATCTAGCCAATAAGTAACAAATTAACTGATAAAAATGTTAAACTGAATAAGTAGTAAGTTGTTTTTCATTATATATTGTTAGGAGGCGACTACTGGACGGGCGGGCTGAACCCCGGTCTGCTGTGGATCTGGCCGCACTCGGCGCAGGAGATCATCACGAACAGCACGGCGAGCGACAACAGCACGGTGACGGTGCCGCAGCACGTCAGCATCGTCGGCGACGGCCGCTGCCTGGCGTGGGTGCGCGACGCGGCGGCCGGCGGCCTGCACTACCGCGGACACGACTGCGGCGTGCGACACCGCTACGTGTGCGAGGCGGACGACCACCCGGACAAGCTCAGCAACGACATCACTCGCGCCGCGCGACTGCTGCGGGAACACGCCGGCATCAAGCCGCCCAACGCGTTGCCCTAGTGTCCTGAACCTTCCCAACACCTACTATTTATTCTAGGATAGCTATTTAATTCCCAATGCACTGATATTTAAATATTCGCGCTTTCAACTCGTCGTCTCCCTCCAAGTATGATAATGTATTGTCTTCGTGTAGGCGTCCCTTTGATGAAATCGCGAATGTTGGTAGTAAAATAAATTGTTTGAGTAAAAAAAATACACAAACGTTTTACTCTATCTTATATTCCTAAAATATTTACAAAGTTACAAGAAATCACAACGAAATAACTTATTAATAAATAAAAATTTATTTATTTAGTTTTACGACTGCTATTAACCCCGTCATGCGATACAAACATGAAAAACATCTGAATCTCAAACGAGCCTGAATAAATAAATTCGTATTTTGACCAACATTGGACAAACATACTGGCCCACGACAGTCCTAACGTTGATCAAAAACATTGGTCAGTGATCCGCGTTTTACAAATCTTAAAGCCCTCAATACCACGACATCTTCAAGCAATATTTATAAATTAGTCTCTGGACAAAACATTTTCGCTTTTATTTTGTGAATTTCTGAAAAACAAACAAACGTAAGTGAATTTAATTACTAAGATTATACAATTTTAACAAAAAACCTAATTAAAAAGTTGCTTTTGTAAAATGCCTATCCTTTGTACTTAAGTTAATTAATTAGTGCAAAAACATTCCAATCATAATGAGTTATTTAAAGCATTGTTATCGACCAATATTGGACATTGGCTATAAGTTATCTAGCGTGGCAATCGTGTTAACTTTACATGAGTTATTATAAATAAATAAATTGATTTTGGAGATCAACTTATAAGAACTATGAAATTCTTACATAATATCTCGTACAAACATTATATATCTAATGGCTCAGTGACGCCTTAACAAAGTCGTTACAACGTGCGCTTTGTGAAATATTAGTCGAGGTCCATTTATTCATCGATGCTAAACTGACATTTTAATATTACTATATTTTTTACTATATGTTTGGTCATATAACCTGTGAATAGTGGTAAAGTAATATTTTAACGATCATACTGTACCGATTGGTAAATGGATCTCAAGTGAGCTCGCTACACGAGTAGCTCCACACGTTGTAAGGACGGTGGATTAGCCTCCACTACGCATTAGTTGTTAGTTCAGTATAAATACTTGAATTATGAATGATCTCTGCTCCATACACAATTATATAGAAATAATAAGTATAAAATAATTTATGGCAGAGTCCTTGATAGTAAGTTGATGCATTTATTATTGTATTAGGTAGTACTTTATGTCTCTCAGAAGCAAACAATAGATGATCTAGTATGGAGCAGAGCGGATACTCGTTAGACACAATATGTACAATTCATGGACGTCCGAGACTAACAGTATCTGTTGATTACAGTGTATATCACAGCAACTAGCGTTCTGCTACGAGTAAACATGATTCTGTGATCGCACGCAGTCTTCAATCGAACTATCGTAAAGTAGTCGTAACAAAATAACGAAGGAGCATAACACAAGAGAGTAGCAGTCGTCAGGTATGTGAGGTACAGTTGTGACCGCATGTACTGGACGAGTGGGTACTTTGGTTTGGCTGCGGGTGTGGACTGCATGTACTGCGGGTTAGTTGAAGTGGAACTTGAACTGGAAGGGGCTCCCGTGCTGGAAGTGGTGGAAGGGGTTGTGGAAGGGCCCCCCGCCCTGCTGGCGTGCAGACTCCGGGTCCAGCGGGTCCACGCCCGCGTCGAACTGAGCACGCTTCTCCGCGTCCGTCAGTACCTGCACACACATAGCCTCAGTCACTACACACTACGTACTGATGACACCAAGCTCAGTGCTCAGTGCACACGCTCTGCTGTAAGGTAAGGCTTAACAAACGACACCACCGCTGCGCAGGCTGTGCACGGATGCGTGGCTCACCAGTGCTGTGGGTTCATTAGTTTGGCGGCGTCGCTCTCCGTTTCCACTGCGGCTCACGGACACGGATATGTACTGCACGCTGTACAGTCGCGAGCAAGAGTATGTACCTATACACTACGCAATTTTTATTTGATTCTAGATTAGTTTTGTAAAACATGTTATGGAGATATTGTTTTTTTTTTAATTTATTTATATTAACAAAATACCTTTCGTAGCCTATATCTTAAAATAGACAATTTGTAAAGGTTTGTTGTCAAAGTAGTTTTGGTACTCTCGAAGAGAGCTATCCAACGATGGTAAAATCGTTTTAATTGGATTTGGGTACCAAAACCACCATCTTCCTATGTTTTACAATTTCGTTATACATACATATTTTTGCTCGTGACTGTACAATGTACATAGTCGTGGGTCGCGGTAGACACGTTGTCGAGCAAGTGAATGTGTGCGACTGGGATGGTCCGGTTGTGGTGTGCGGCGGGTATGCGACGTGTGCTTATGACGTCAACTAAGACGTAGCGCATCCGTGCGGTGCAGTGGAAACGAGCACATACACATTATCACACGTGTACAGTCTCTCAGTGCGCCGCGGTGGGATTCCAAGTTTATTTTAAATGGTGTGACTTGTTCATAAACATTTTATATCCATAATCATGAGCAAATTAATTTCAATTTTATATTGTCTTGTAAAATATGATCGAAAAAACTACACATTTGTTAACAAACCTCTTTAGCGGCAGCGATGTCGATGAACTTCTTCTCGGCGAGTTTCTTCTCGTCTCCGTGGAAGTTGTCGGGATGCCACTTCTGCGCCGCCTTGCGGTACGCTTTTACGATTTCCTGTTTACTTGCTGATCTGCAACATGCGTTGGTAATTAGTAAATCTCACACACACAATAACTTAAGCTAATTGTATTACATATTATTATTATGGCATATTGTTAGTGTCCTTACCTCTTAACATTTAATATCTTATAATAGTCTCTCTGTTCAGATTGTTTCTGTAATTTTTGTGCGCGACTGAGCCCGTCCTTGGCTCGCTGCAGACCTTCCTCTAACTCTAAGGCTTCTTTGAAAGATTGGATGGCTGCGAGACAAGAAATATACACGATCAATATAAATGTAAGCGGAGCAATGCTTTTTTTTATTTGATTTATTGGTAGGTGATACACTACTCTGTGTAAAAAGTATCGGGAATATGTCAATAAAAAGACCCGCGTAAGAGAGGTCGTTCTAATTTTTTTACTGCATGTTGGTAGCACTGTACTGATTTAGCGCGCAAAGTTTGAGCGGGATCTGTCATTTAATTTGTTTTAAACTACACTTTTTGTTGGTCATAGTTTTGAGTTCTCGGCGATTTTTACAATGGAAAATATTGTTGAACAAAGAGTGTGCCTTAAATTTTGTGTTTCGAATGATATTTCATGTGGTGAATCACTAAAAATGTTGCGAATACCTACGGCGAATCGTGTAAATCGAAAACAAGGGCTTATAAATGGTATAAGGCTTTTAAAGAAGGCCGAGAAGTAGTAGTAGACTTGCCTCGTTCTGGTAGACCTTCAACCGCTACGACCAAAGAAAACATCGACAGAATCAAGAAGCTAGTGCTCGAAAATCGACGTATGAGTCTGAGAGAGTTGGCTAGTGAGGTGAACATATCTTTTAAGTCCGTCCACAACATTCTCATTGACATTTTAGGCATGAAACGCGTCGCCGCTCGACTAGTTCCGAAAGAGCTCAATTTTGTTCAAAAAGCGCAGCGAAAGCATGTCGCTGAAGACATGGTTTCCCGAGCTTCTACGGATCCGACCTTTATGAAACGTATAATAACTGGCGACGAGACATGGGTTTATGAGTACGACATGCAAACAAGCCAACAGTCTTCAGAATGGCGTCTCGAAAACGAGCCGAAACGCAAAAACCGCGGCAAAGTCGCTCCAAAATCAAGGTGATGCTGACAGTTTTTTTTTGACTACCGTGGTGTGGTTCACTCTGAATTCCTTCCAGAGGGAGAAACAGTGAATAAAGAATATTATTTAGGCGTCATGAAGCGTTTGCGTGAGAGTCTCCGCCGAAAACGTCCAGATTTGTGGCAACACAACTCATGGATGCTGCATCATGATAATGCACCATCACACACAGCCATTATAGTGAAAGAGTTTTTAGCGAAAAATTCAACAAAAGTTCTTGACCAAGCACCGTATTCACCTGATATGGCTCCGTCTGACTTTTTTTTATTTCCCAAGTTAAAATTACCACTTCGAGGAAAACGTTTCGAGTCGATAGAAGCTATAAAAGAAAATTCGCTGAATGAGTTAAAGACTATACCGCAAATAGCCTATGAAAAATGTATGGAAGACTGGGTGAAGCGTTGGAGATGTTGTATTGCAAGCGATGGGGCCTACTTTGAAGGCGATAAAATAAATTTAGATGAATAATTTGTATTTTTTGTTTTATTGATAAATTCCCGATATTTAGTACACAGAATGTATGATGTGGCGTGTGTATAGTGTATACGTGTGTATAGCGTGTGTTACCGTCGTCGAACATGTCGAGGCCGAGCAGCGCGTCCCCCCGCTCGCACAGCAGCCTCGCGTCCCGCCGCAGCTGCAGCCCCGCGCCGCACGCCGCCAGCGCCTCCGTGTACAGCTCGTCCTGCACACACACACACACTTACACACTACTCTACCAAACAATACACTGCGCTTTTCAGATGGAAAAAATGCGATATAAGCGTTCCGCAATCACACCACAAAGTCATTACAATACTTTTCAGTTATTTTCTGACCACAATAACAATCGAAGACGCAATTATATAACTTTATTTACTATTAACTTCAATCAACATACAATTTGATTCCAAATCTTTAACTTTCAATTTTATTCGTTACTAGCTGATCCCCGCGACTTCGTCCGCGTCAATTTCTGTTATTATGACAGCGATTAAGAAGTTAAAAAAAAAAGTATTTCTGCGTAAATGATAATTTTAGTTAATATTATGTTGATAAAACTCTGTAGCAAAAAATTGGCAA
The DNA here is from genome assembly GCA_905475315.1 of Autographa pulchrina. Lineage (NCBI taxonomy): Eukaryota > Metazoa > Arthropoda > Insecta > Lepidoptera > Noctuidae > Autographa > Autographa pulchrina. The sequence continues at coordinate 14,979,743 of FR997764.1, read as the reverse complement.
TAATGCATTAATTTCGACCAAATGATTACCTTAAAAAAGGTTATAGTGAGTCAATCTTAAAAGATAGACATATACTGTTCCAGACATTTTTTTAGATCATTTAAAGAGGAACAATTCTTTCATACATATATTTTGGGTAACTTAAACCGTTTACGCAGCGCACGCAACGGAAGCTTTCAAGTATGAATATTTTTCCCCGTTTTTGTGACATTTTTCACTGCTGCTTCGCTCCTATTGGTCGCAGCGTAATGTTTTATATCCTAAAGCCTTCCTCGATAAATGGACTATCTAACACAAAAAGATTTATTCAATTCTAAACAGTAGTTCCTGAGATTAGCGCGTTCAACCAAACAAACAAATAAACAAACTCTTCAGCTTTATAATATTAAGTATAGATTATAAAAAAACAAAATTGTATCATACTAGATTTTCAATTACCGATTCCGAAACATAAGAATTATATAAACCTTTTAATACAAACAAAAAATACATAAACATTAAACAAAACGTATTCACATTCATCGTCCATACCTTAGTAAGACAGGAGCAAAGCCACTTCCTGGCCTCGAACACGACGAGCGTGACCTCGTCCTCGGCCCGCAGCACCTTGTTCGCCGCGGCCACACAGCCGGGGTAGTCCCGCGCCTCGCTCAGCTCCTCGCACTCCAGCAGCAGCTTGTCCACCTTCTTCACCTTCTTGTAAAACGGGAAGCACTTCTTGTGCTCCGGGTCTAGCTTCAAACATTCACGGATTTCCTGGGAAGGAGCGGTTATGAAATATTTAGGTGTACAATAAAAATCTGAATGAGTTCGTGTTATTCGTTTTAGGAAACTACAGAAATTGACATTAAATAAAAAATTGTTTAGAGACAAATGCAAAATTCAACATTAATACCTATTAATATACATTTCCATTCTAATTGGATTATTTTGAGAATCTTTTGGCTCAGCATTAAAAGTATACTAAAGAAAGGCCGCAAAAAGTCATTTGCATATCTAGATTACACAAAGATTTCCAAAGCAGCCGTGCAAGCAAGCAGATCGATATTGCAGTACTGTATGTGTGTAAGTACTTTGAGCGCGTCGCTGACGTGTCCGAGGCGGTAGAGCAGCGTGGCGAGGCGGTAGTACCCGTCCGTGGAGTCCTGCTGCAGCCGGTTCACCGAGCGGATGTCCGACACCGCTGAGAACAGGTCGTTCTAGGGAACACAACATCAATCAGTATGGATATAGCCACGCAGGGTATTTACACATATGTATCGCAAAAGGTTCTTACGGAAATTATAACCACACAAAAAATAAAGAATAAACAAGCACTCTTACCCCGGTTTCTGAAGGCTGGTTAACTTATTCTGTTGATAAATTAACTACTACCGACAGTGATTGGTCGACCGTAAGACTAACAACCAATGTCAGAGCTTAGAATGATAAATGACATGAGATTAACTAATTTTAGTGTTGATCAACGTTTTAGAAACCGGCGGATAATATGCAATCGCTACAAGCTGTATTGGAAACAATTATTATTGACTGCTGTCATATTATTTGTTACAGCAGTCTTGCATGTTATATTTCCATAATAGCTTTAGGTACATTGACGTCATTCAAAATCAAAAATTATTTATTTAATGTAGACTACAAAGTAGCACTTATCAAACGTCAAAATTATAACAAAAAGGAGAGCACCCTCAGGGTCTGTTCATATCCGGCGGAAAAGGCAGCGCGCAACATCGGCCGCGCAGCGCCAGAACGCGAAGAAACACACAACAAAACATGCAACCTCCCACACCTGCATCTATCAGCTTCATATTATCAAACTCAGGTGCACGGCAGCAAACATGTGGGTATGTACTGACCATGGCAATATAGCACTCTGCCCTCAGCTGCCTGAGCATGGCGGCCCAGGGCGAGACCTCGAGCAGGCGCGAGGCGAGGTCGGCGGCCGCGCGGTGGTCGCCGCCGCGGTAGTACGCCTCCGCCAGCCGCAGCTCCGACGCCAGCTCGTCGATGCGCGAGTACTGGCTCAGAGCTTCCTCATTGTGCGGCTCCGCGTACGTCTGCATACGTTACATAGCATTATTATACCTACCCATTAACATAAAAACAGATACCCCTTAACACATAGCACTTAAAGTTACTACATTAAATGGGTTAAACGTGAGCTCAAGCCCTAGTAGCGCCAAAATATTTAAATGTAATGTTATTATATTGACGGAACCACGGCAGGAATCGTTATAAGATAAATAGGTGACGTTCTGTTTCCATGAGATCCATCGAAAGGTGAATTAAATTTAATACTTAATAAAAATAAACTAGATAAAACATCATATTGCATTGATACTATCGATCACACAGTAATTATCACTACATAAGTTAAGTGTTTCCGACATTAACAACATTACGAGTCATAATTATACGCTTCATGTCAGGCAGTGTTATCTCTACTGTCCACGTTACATTACGTGGTTATACGTAATTACTATCGCTCTTGTGGCCAATAACTGTCGATTAAACTATTAAACATAATGTCTAAACATTACCGGTGCTTAAATAAAGTATATAGATCGTTTATTATGAATGAAATCTTTAAAATGCGTAGGTAGTTTAGACAAAAAATTGAATAACGGATAAGTAAGTTCCATGGTATTATTTATTTATTTATTATTTATTTATTTATTTAACATATTAACACGGTTTTGACAGACCAATTACGTTAACAGCATTAGTAATTTATATGTATATATAGAAAAAAAATAATAATATTGGAATTATAAAAGAACAACAACTTATACACTAAATAGCCTTACTTACATTATGAAACATTAAATGTTTTATACATTTTTGTCTTCACAAAAAGAGAGACAAACACACATAATGGTTTTAAAGTCATCTGCAAACAAATCACATTCCGGGTTGGCTTCCACGAGGCTATTAAGCGCGGTTAGAATTCGCGGGATGGGAGACGATGCGCGGGCGACTGTGCGACTCGGAGGCACAGCTAGTAGGCGGTGTTTTCTGCTACGGAGATAGTTGTTGGGAGCGTAAACTCGAATCAGCTCATTGTGTAGGTCAGGAGCATCTGTTAGGCCCCGAATCACTTTAAGCATTATATTGAGCTGATCGTATGCCCTCCTAGTGTCTAACATATTGTATCCTAGACATCCTGCAAGAAACTTAGTAGGATACAGATATGGATAATATCCTAGAGAAAACTTATACAAGAACCGTAAAAAAGCTTTTTGGACCTTTTCCAAGATAAGAGCATATGTTGACTCATGTGGATTCCATACACAAGAGCTCGCCTCCAGCTTAGAACGTACAAGTGTGCTATATAAAAGTTTTACGACATGATCGTTACGGAAGTCTCGAACGTTTCTGAGAACGAAGCCCAATCCTTTGAACGATTCCTTGGCAACAGTAGCAATGTGGTCATGAAATGTCATCTTCTGGTCGAATACAATCCCCAAGTCTTTCACTGTTGTCTGTCTTGTTATATTAGTACCATTTATTTTGTACTGAAAGTTGATTGGGTGCCGCATTCGGCCAAAAGTCATGCCAAAGCATTTCGTGGGATTGAACTCTAACTTATTAGTAACACCCCAATTGTAATCCCAATCCCAATTATAATCTCTAGCATAATTTTATTCTAGATACAATTTTCATTAGTCGAAATGCCATTGCTCTGAAGGCTGTGTATGTAATTTTATGCATCCAGTTATTTATAAAATTATAACCAGAAAAATTGCGAGCAATAAATAACTTTGACTTAAAAAATAAAATGCGTAGGTAATTCGATTTAAAATACATTTTACATGTACAATGTTTAGTTGTTTACATAGTATAAGTTAGCCTAACTATCGTTTAATCTGCATAAAATGTGCATGGCATGAGTTCGACACGGTCCCACGTCACTTGTACCGTAGCGTAGTAGGAACTACTTATTTACATTCTGACGGTAATCCGCGGGTCGTTGATCTGCGAATGTGTGAGTTCCCAAGGAACTACACTACATAACTCTTACACTACCACGTAGGTACTTATTATTAGCGGGAGACCAAACTAAGAAACTTAAGCATGACTGAAAAACCATTGACAATACAAGGTCAAAAGCCTACGCTGACAAAGCGATAGATAACGTACAACAAGTAGGTAAAGTAACTATAGTCTGTACATAAACAGTCCATTGCGACATGTTGATGCAACTACACAAACAACAATAAATCTATCCCAACAAAAGAACTCTAACAATTAAAAGTTCGTCTAGGTACTTATGTCAGAAAACTTTTATAGAATAACAGTTAATTGCACATGGGTAAATAACATTTTGCGCATAATAGGCGAAACTATTTTAGTTACAATCGATGAAGTTATTTTGTATTTATCTTTGTGTTAGTCTAGTCTAGGAAAAAACCCAACAAATAAGATTATAGAAAAATGAAATAGTATTATAAGTAACTAATAGACTGCTTATGGCATAGAAATAAATCCATTGTTTTTTTAAAAGTCATTAATTCTAATTGGAATCTAGTAATAATAATACTGTAGAATTTAGAAGTTTATTTTAACGATCATTTGACTGCTTCTCATTTGAAGATAAAAAAAGGTTCAAAATAAAGTTGCAAGGTGAAGTGCATAGTGTGTTATGAAACGCGTCACAGAACGATTTCATAACTTGAATATTTAAGCAACATACATTCGCCACACCATTGCATCACGACCCTATAAAGCATACCTACGGCATAAGACCACGTCAATCTACAAGTAATCTCAATTACAATAATATTGTTTAACTTTTAGATTCGCCGGCAAGTAGCAGTAGTTTGATAAAATGCTATGCACTCGGAATTAGCTTTATGTCGTGAACTCACTCAGGCGAGAGTTACGACTCTTTGATAATAAGTATTTAATATCACAGCCACATAACTTTTGATTGAAATGATTTATATTTATTGAATATAAAACTGAGTTATTTACCCAACTTGAAAAAATATAGCAATGACTTGAATACTAGATACCAATAACCCTGTCTAATCTTTTAATGAGCAAGGGTACATTTAGCAAAATAGACCAGAAACTATTATCAGTAATACAGGACACATCTAAGAGGCTCAGCTCCTAATATTGGCTTATTACTGATACTATTGTGTAATCAATGAAATATGAAGTACCTATATAAATAATAATAAACTTGTTATCTAATCAGTAGGTACCAACATACATATCCACCCACAGCTATAAATGCTATTTGATGCTTGACTTTGGGCTTTTAAACTATTGCCATAAAATAGTTTAATACTCAAATAAGAGAAACTAATCAATAAGATTGTTAGCATGAGAATGAGATGTTGCTATTCATACATGTAAAATATTTACCCCTTATACTTACAAGGTTTTGAAACATAGAAAGTATTCTATTCCTAGCAATAACATGATCATGAATATATTATACATTTCAGGTTGTGCTATTTGTAATTCGGAAAAATGACATTGTATAAAGATGAGATGACCTATGAACCGCAGATAAGATACTCACAACTTGTAGGTAATCCTCCTTGGCATCTGTGTACTGTGCCAGTTTCAGGTACACGTTGGCTCGGTGCATGCGGGCTGCTGTGAAGTCAGACTTAATCTCCAATACCTGAAGTAAACATAATTGTTAGTAATTCTATTTAAGAATTTACTTTTCATGCCCCTACATTTAAAAGTGAAGCAAGATGCTCATACATTTTCGTCATCTTAGGCTTTGTAGTGTACTTGCTGAAAATATAAAAGTATTTTCACTTAACTACGGTATGACGATACAATCAACATCAATGACTATAAAACATTGTGAGCCAATTACACCAGAGGTAATGTACTTTGCTCTGTTTTCATCTTTAATGATGTACAAACATTTGTATAGCAACTTGATTTTAGAAATTTAAGAATTATGATGATTAAAATTAAACATAAGTTATACTACTTTATTGCCTTATGAGTCAATTATGACAAATCCCAAAATTTTATTATAGTCAACTGTTGACAGGTGTTGCTTTATTATATACCTGAATCTACATTTTTTTTTTATTAAATATTTATGAATTAGTAATTTAACAATTAAATTGAACGATAAGTAATTTAAAGTAACTTGTCTATTATAATTGCATTAGGTGTGCCTGTAAAAATAGACTTAAGTGATGATTAATAAATAAATAAAAATAAATAAAATTAATACAACACTAATTAATTTATGATAATCAAACATATTGATTTAATATACATGGTTCTGATATTATAGGCAGGTGTGTAAATGAATTTAAAAACATTTTTTATAATTAATCAGGTCTTACCTTACTAAAGTCTTGTAGTGCAAACTTGGCCTTCCCAAGTGCATAGTACACTGTACCACGCTTGAAGTATGTGAGGTAGTTGTTTGGGTCTCCCTCTGTGCAAGACAGTACATTATTATAAGTTATGAATAAACTACAGATGTAGTTGCCAAGACATCAGTTACATGTACAATAGACTAGGAGCAGGTGTTTAATCTATTTGTAGTGACTACAGTGAAAATAAACAGATATAAATCTGATCAGAATTTGATTCATTCGTTTATGAAGTCAAAATATTGAGAAAAATATATGAATTTAATGTTAGAAAATTTATTTGAACATGAACATTCTTAGATAACAATTAAAACATAATCTTCTTGATATTATCTTAGATAAACTATTCTCACTAGGACAGTGTTTATATTATGTGGTTGTAACTTCAAACACTGCAAACTGTTACTGCAATCATCTGTGACCGCACATGCTAAACAGACGTCATCGCACAACTATCTCTTCGGTCGGCGTATACATAGCAAGACAGGCACTTACCAACGGCTGCATGATAGTGTGTCAGAGCATCAGAGAGCTGTCCTCGAGCCAGGAAGTCGCGACCCAAGTCTAGGTGTTTGTTTACTTCCGCCGGTGTCGCAGACTCTGAAACTACACACCAACAGCTCTAAACACGTACTTTCACACAAAAAACAACTGTAAAATCATAAATTGAGCAGGTTAAATTCATAAAAATACACACATTCTAACATCACTTCTAGCACTAATAAGACAAGGCATGGTGTGACTTTGTTCCAGTTGATATTTACTAAGTAGTCCATTATTAATCTATAATTTAATTACAGCAGTCTTTATGGCTAATTCACAACAATTCAATTTCAATACAAAATAATTATTTGACAGAGCCACAATCCATCTTTCGTTCGTCTCTTTTCGTGGTTTTTTCTGATTGGTCCAAATCAGACAACGAGGTTAGACAACTTGTTTAAGTAGTTGCCATTAGATGAAAATTAAATCTTTGATGTCATTACGATTTATTTCATCATTTTCGTTCGGTCAACAATAAATTCATTAAAGATGCTATAAATAGTAGAATTATTTTTATTCAATATAAATATTTTAAACCATTACAAAAATACAAATCTCACATTTTTCTCAAGTAATCTCAAGTTTCTAGACGACTGGTTTCTTTTTGTGCTGCCATCGGTAAATCTATCTACCATTTTACTAATTATTTTCTTAAAATATTGGAATTAAGCGCTTCATTAAATTAAATTAAATAGAAAGTATAATACTATTTCTTTTAGAAATTAGCCATCCTTTCTGTCCTTATTACGTAACTTAGAAAAGTGGATCAAAAATTTTAAAATTGAAATTATTTTTAAAATGACAGATAGTTTGTAATTCTTAAGGTTGACGCTGGCAACTCCGTTACCCGTTCTTTCAATTCCTAAGGAAAATAACAAACGGTTGGTGTGCTAAAATTTCTTAAAAATTTCTTTTAATTTGCAGTTTTAACGAAAAATATACGTAAATCGTAATTACTTAATTATGGATGTAACTGCCAGTGCACGTAAAAAAGTTAGATTTGTTTTAATGACGAAGATAAATCGAGATTGGTGTCGGTTGTCAACTTAACCTATCTTATGTTAAGTTCGTGGTTGTATACAAATTGGTTACTTTGGTGTTTTTAGGAATGGCTGACGCAGCCCCATCGACAGCGCCTAAGGCGAAAGCGCCCAAGACTAAGGCGCCCAAGGAAAAGGCCGCTAAGGCTGCACCTGCGGCGCCTGCAGAGCCCCCAAAGGCGGTGCGCAAAGTATCGTCAAAGCCCCGTCACGGCAGGCTGTACGCTAAGGCTGTATTCACAGGATACAAGCGTGGTCTGAGAAACCAGCACGAGAACACAGCCCTCCTGAAGGTGAGCATTACTAATGTTATTGTTTAAAAAGAAAGAAATAATCTCCATGAGGTAGATCATAAAACGAATATTAAAAAACTTCCAACTCTGACTGTTTTACAAAAAAATATCATTGAATTTACGTTTGTAGTTTATCCTAACCTCTAACCATAAAATGGACTTATGTGGTCCCAAATAAAGTTGCAGAGTTACTAATCATATCAACTAAAATTTATTTTAGTGTTGAATTTGGTCTCTGTGACTCTTAATGGGTTTGCCCATGGTTAAAACAGTAGCTATTTATAATCTTACTTAAAAGTACATCAAATCAAACTTGACTATTACGGAGTCCTAATATAACTTCAATTAGCGAAACAGGACTTGTTGTTTTGATAAATTGTGTAATTTTTTACAAAGTTTAATGGTTCTGAGTAGTATAGACTTGATGGACAGACATGTTCACATTCTTTATATAAGAAGCTTTGCGGAGTCAACGTCTTAGAGCTACTTATGACTGTGAGCCTTCATTTCTGTCTTGCACTCTAATTATCCATCATCTGCTAACGGTTTCATTGATGTATGAGTAACTACACTGCATTTCTGAGACTGAACATAGGGACAAACTTATTCTTATTAGCCTATTGATTGTTTTTTAGCCAGGTTGCAATTGGTTTGGTTTCAAGCAAACAACACATATTATGTGAAAAGAGTTTTCTCATATTCATTTAAAAAATGCTGGAAGCATATGTTATATTCTATAAATAAAAAACAATTAAACATACATATTTCCACTTCAAAATCAATTTTGAAAGTTATTGTAAGTCGAGACTGCCAATTTCTAAATGATGCTTATGACATTTGAAACCTGAATTCACTATGTGGACAATATATCTACTGATTTGATGTATGTAACACTTGTGTTGCTATGTATTGACAAAGATAATGGAACAGAGCAAATGTTGATAATTTCCAGATCGAGGGTGCCCGCAGCCGCGACGACGCTGCGTTCTACACCGGCAAGCGCTGCGTGTACGTGTACCGCGCCAAGAAACGCACGCCCATCGCCGGCGGACCGCGCGGGAAGAAGACCAAGCTGCGAGCCATCTGGGGCAAGGTCACGCGCGCGCACGGCACCTCCGGCGGCGTGCGGGCCCGCTTCCGCACCAACCTGCCCGCGCAGGCCATGGGCCACAGGATACGCGTGGTCAGTACACACCACACACTATGCCAACCTTACATACCTAGTATTACCTAGGAACCCCAATGTGCAAGTAGAGAACTCCCCAGTATCAATAAATTAGGCCCGGTGCACCTTAGGCGGCCAACTTCAATATCATCTTTGTTGACTATGTAATTTGTACAGCATAGCAAAAGCAATTATTTCCATGGAGTTCAAGTTCAATCATGCCCATATACATCACAGAAGTAGAACTTTCCTTTTTTCCTATTATGAGGTATCAGAGATATGACTACAAATAATCAGAATAAATTCTGTTATTGGAAAACCTCAATGTTTATTTTTTATCAACTTATGTTTCTGTTAAATGATGGTTATACATTTGAAACCTGAACTAAATGTGGTCAATTTTTTCTGATAACTTTCACTACCCGCAAAACACCTTATTAATGTTGCTACCCTGACATTAAGACTTTTCTTCTCTTTGTTTCAGATGTTGTATCCTTCCAGGATCTAAGACCTTCCTGTTAAGTAATATAAGCGTAAAATAAAAAAAACACCAAAAAAATTTGAAACTTGGTTTTTTTTAACCCTCCCTCTCCCTATTTATGAAAAACAAGCGGATCATTCTTGGGTCGATTAGTTACAAGCTTAACATAATCGCACCAATGCTACAAAAATGGGTTGTGATACTATCAAATAAGAAATAGTTTTTTTACACTTAGAGCTAACATTTTTGTACGGGTCAAATCTTGATTTCCGATTTTCAACATCCGGCAACCTGAATATATCTGATACAAAACAATAATTAACTGCATAGGTACTTGTAAATTCAATGACAAACCTACGGTGGGGTCAGAACATGGCCAGAAACTAACGAAATATCTTCATAATGTTTGGGCTTGTTTAATGATAGTGCTATTATGTCAGCTTAGTCCACTAAACATAATGACGAATATAATTAGGTTGGTGAAAAAGTCTTTTCGCATTGTAGTATGTATGAACTTGTAATAAAATCTCTTTGGCTATTTGTATCTGGCTGGTTTTGGTATAATTGAAAGTTTAAATTTTAAAGATCAAAATTCCACATTCAAATTAGGAAAATGTGTGATTTTCATTTGTTTTTCGTACCGTCAAGATGAGTGAATCTAGGTACATTATAAAATTTTACTACAAAAAAGGTAAAAATGCATCCAAAGACTACTATAGTATTGAATGCAACGCAAGCCGCGAAAAAAAATTGCGATGTTTATGGACCTAGTGCAGTGTCTGTGAGAGTAGAACAAATTGGGTTTAAGCGTTTTTAATGACTGCTACGAAACTCCGAATTCCATTTCACCGAATCACGCAATAGGTATCGAAATCACTCTATACAGAATCACGCAATATCGAAACCACTCTATACCGATTATCGCAACCACGAAATCATTCTATAGCGAATAACACAACCACGAAAGCACGCTATACCGAATATCGAAAACACGAAATCACTCTTTACCGAATATCGCAAACCCTAATTCACGGGCCTATTCCACTATGTTGATGAACAAAGTAGATTTTTGTGTTTCCTCATTTCACCTCGGAAACAATACACAAAACAAATTTAATTTGTTAAGTACATAATTATTATTTTTAATTAGTATTTCATCAAATTTCCTTAAAATATTTATTTCATTATTTAATATTATGATTTATTTAATAGTTAATACACGAAAATAAAAATTATTTTTAGCATTAATTTAGTTGAAAAGTATGTGTGTATAATGTAGGTATATAACAAATGAATCATAAATATACCTATTCTAAAAATAAAAAAATAAAAAGTAATTTTGTAACAGACATCTGGGGGCACGGCAGTGCCCCAGCCAAGTCTCGAGCAAAACGGGCACGGCCGTACCATTCTTTTCTCGAAGCGTTTCGCGGCTATTTCACCCCCCCTGTATCATCGATACGGACAAATCTAGGGGTTTAGGTTTTTTTATTTTACTGATTGATCTAAATACAAGGGTACACCCGGGTTAACTCGCAACAAGGTGATGATGTGTGTGGTGGGATTGGAAGGGCATTATTCATTAAGAGCTGTTACCACCTGGCAGGACCATCGATTCTGAACTCTACTGCGAACAAGTGATGAGATTAAAGCAAGAAGTTGGGAGAAAGCGGCCGGAATTAATCACCAGAAGGGGTGTGGTTTTTCATCATGATAACGCTAGACCTCGCACATCTTTAGCCATTCAGCAAAAAATAAGAGAGTGTGGCTGGGAGGTGTGGCACCTTCAGATTTCCACCTGTTTCGGTCTCTTCAGAATTCTTTAGGCAGTTTCAGGTTAACATTACGAGAGGACTGCCAAAACCACTTGTCGCGGTATTTTGATCAGAAGTCCCAAAATTTCTATAGCAATGATCATGTCCCTACCTACAAGATAGCAAAAAGAAAAAAACTTAAAAATTTAAAATTTTATAAACTATAAGAAATGTTTTGAATTTTCTTAAAAATACGAAGAAACGTTTTCCCAAACCTATTACTATTAAGATACCAACCCTAACAATAATTAACTGACAATGATAAATTGTTCATCTCAGTACGATCGAGAAAACCTAGAAATAGGTCTTTGCTAACGGCCCCTGCCTGCTAATGGGGATTGAGATGGGCGAAATTGCTAATGTGTCAGACCCGCGTTTACTTCCATTCACTGTCTGTGCTCGATAGGCATAAATTGAAGTAAATAGACGTACCAGTATTATTTTGTACCTAGAATAACATGTATTTTATTTGGTTGCGTATAAATTTATAAAATAAGCCTTCGTTTACATAGTATTCTGATCTTCCCGGCTGAGAGGTGTGACATTGCGTCAAACAGGTTATCATTTAGCTTCAATCCAATTCAGTCCAAATTTTCCAATTGAATCTTGGGCCTATATTCTGTTTGACTCAGTTCAGTCTACACAACCAAAGACTACCTTGTCAATAATAACTTCCTTAAACTTAATACTAGATAAAGCCGACACTCCCGCAAACCGCAGGGCAACGGGCACGTGTGTGCGTCACATGCGTTTGCGCATGATTACTACGTTCTATACATTGATATCGTTGTCTTACTAACTTGTATACAAATATCTGACGTTTTATTGAAAATGAAGAAGAAGCATTTGAAATTTTGAATGTCACTCGAATCTCACCTCATAACGCCAGCTAGTGAGCACGATGTAAACCTTTGACTGTTATTTCCCATACCGTTCTACCACGCGTGGATCGAACCCGCACCTCATTGCGTTTTAGGAAATAGTATGTGGTATACCACTGGTCCCATAGACCATTCGTACAGTTACATAGATGATGATGGCTGTTATAACTAAAGGTAATTTGATTATAAGAGAAAAAGAAAAAACTAAAAACACCGCTGCAGTACTTAAAACTGTTGTTTTAATTAGCATAGTTATTTTATTTAACAAATTATAACAATCGTAAATATTCGCACACTGGCTATGTAATTTACTTCAGTGCTCATAACGACTCGAGATAGTATCATGTACTACCTACTATGTAAGGTTAAGGTGCTGATAGACTTGAGTAATGTGTGGCTTTCCACTTTTTGACAAGCCGAGCAATATTGTCATTGTTCCGTCACATCTTTGTGAAGAATCGCTGAATTACCTAATAGTGATTTTTTTCAGTGATGCTTGGCCCTGTAACGGAACGAACAGTGCCTCTGTTCGTTGTTCGGTTCGTGAAATGAATGTTCAATGTCCTATTCCAATTAAATGCTCAAGTCTATCAGCACCTTTATGACCTGTGCATAGTCATTAGGTATATTTAGCCATTTATCATGCTCACATCGCATAGGTACAACATTTATAACCTACCTATGTCAGTAACGAAAACGTGCGCCAGCGCATCCCAACGTGAGTCTTTGTTACTACGTTGTATTACGATGCCATCTATGGCTGTACCAGGGGCCCGAGTCTGCTATTTACATTTGCTTGAATCGTCTGAGTGGGTGGGGTTAGTGGGACCATTTTACGATAATTGGCATTCTACTAACTGTCAAAACGTCACAATTGGCCATTGGAACGATTGAGCCGCGAGTTGAGTGAATATGACCGATGGCCGGTACAATTTCGTATTCCGCTATTTTTTGACAGCAGTTGCATCCTTAGAGAAATTACTTTGCATCATATCTATGGCTAAACATTTTTTATTTTTCATAGACAATGTGTCAATTTCAACGAAAACTTTCCTTTTTTAAAACATAATTATCCTTATTTACAAGTTTTTAATAGAAATTACATATTGTATGGGCTTTTACAATTAATTAGTATTCAAAAAACAATTAATAAAATTTTTTGCAACATAAGAAACGATTATTAATAATTAGTGCCAATCGGTGTTGCCTATTAATAATTACAAAATGTTTGATACTTTTATTTTTAATTTAAATTGACAACACCGCATCCCACTCATGCCAGTATGCCACTGATTGTTGTTGGCTTAACTGAATACGAAAATTAGGCACATATTGGGTTGACACTATCATCCCACTATGATCATAGTAACACGGAGTGTAAATAGCAGACTCGGGCCCCTGGTTTGAAGAAGATAGTTAAGTAGGTACCTAATTACATAGGTACAAGAAGTATGTTGGCGCCTTAGAATTATACTGAACATGAAGAATCTTAGTGCAGATGCAGTGCCTCATAGAGAAAGTTGAGATAACAATCAAACTTATATCATTGCCGCATAGAGACGCTTTCAGTAGATCTCCGAACTGGCAACCAAATCATTTATATATAATAGAAGGTATACAATGAAGTTTTTGGATGATTACTGTCTCGATACATTCTGAAATGGTCAACAATCGCGGCAAGACTCAGATAAGTACTTAGCTCGTCTCTCACATGAAGACCATGTTAGTAGAACAAGCTTGGATTTATTGAATTCCAACCCTTACAACTTCAGCAACAATATGAACACGTGGGTACTCTTGTTGTAGGTAGGTACATTGCTCTGCCAATGAAATAATGAAATATTTACAGTGATGAGGCGCGCAATCGATATTGTTCAAGTAAGTATTTGTGTCACGGGCGCTCGGGCAGTGGGCTACCGTTCCATTTCCACGGCGACCAGTGGGTCAGAGCAGAGCCCGCTCTGTGCGGCGCTCCCCTGTCTGTGCGCTCTGTTTCTTATAGGGGTAGGTACAATTACTAAGAGTGACGTTTGTGTTATTTTTATTATAACCTTGACTTTAATAAAATGCTTCCGTTTCAATATGAACGAATATTAAGTAAGCTAGCTATTTCTTGTAAAATATGTGATGATTGGATTATATGTGTAAGTGCGAACCTTACCAATTATATTCATGGCGAACCTCCTTTAATTCGTAGGTACATCTCGGCTCTCGGCTTTAGAGTCTATTCTAACTTAGCAGACTAATCTTAGTAAGTACTTAAAATCTATATCCTGTCCTGAATAATCCTGTAGGTACATAACAACAACTAATCTATTAGTAGAGCTGGGGAGAGCCCCCGGGTGCAAAACAGTTGAAACGAGAGCCCTGCAGTCACGAGCGACCTCAGCACTAATGAAGCGGTCTCATTAACACTCCATCCATACACTTGCAGGTAATAAACCAGGCAGGTTTAGTTCCTCGGTCAGCAAACACATGCATTAAGGTAAATTAGTTAACATTGCAGTTTCGAGGTAAAACATTATGTTATTGTTGCGTTATTTACTTTTTGCCGTATCGCTGCAATTTGCCGTGTTTACCCACCGCGGGGCAAAACCGGCTTGTTATTCAATTAACTGATAATATGCATACTGATCAAAGCTAATGCTGGTAATTTAGGTGATTAGAGTGGTTTAGCTGCCTGATGGGATGTTATGATATTTTTACTGTTATAACAGAGAAGATAGATTTGTTTAAAGGAAAACCAAACTTTCCCTTATCCATTTCTTTAAATGTGTCATAGCTCGTAAGTACCTAATAGAAGGATCACAGCACCTACATAATCCACATATACAGGTATATTAGCACGATTCAACCGCTACAAATGTAGAAAATAAGTCAAATCTGTTTCCGTATTTCTCGTATGTCATACGCACGTAGACTCGCACGAAGATCTTTATTTCATATATTTGCTTCGCTGTCTCACCTACTATGATAACAACTGCCGAGAACACTTATGTAAAAGGCATAAAAAGAAATAGTAAAAATATTCAGTCAGCTAGTATACAACATTGTAGTATTTTCTGATCGTTCCACCTAATAATTAGAGGTCGCGGCCGATAACGCGTGACGGCGTGACCAGCGTGTCCGCCACGCGCCAGCTTCGCCGAGAGCGCGATGTGGACCGTGATGCCTCACATGAAGTGCCCGCAATTAGTAATGCTCGTCATCCGATACCAGTAGCCACTGCACACGGGTTATTGATGCATAGCCTTACATTTCTAGCTGAACTGAACAAGTTCATGAACGAATACGTATATCCTACCGTAAGTAGGTTTCTAGTTTATGTACGAAGTAAAATAAACGTTGAGAACGTCACTTACATTGTTCTGAACACAAAGTAAGAAGCTAAAGTACTTGGGTTATGGAATCAGAGACAACGCAGGTATCATTAACACCCAGACCCGGGACTATGTAAAAATAATGTAGAGTAAGCACAAAGGAATGTTTAAAATAAATACGAAAAGTTTCTTTCGCAGATTTTTTAAATTGAAGATTCATATTAAAACTCTTGTGCTGTTGTAAAATAACATCGAACGTTTGGAGAATTATTTTTCCTAACTTTTGCAACAACTATTCGTCTACGAAAATGCTGAATTTACCCTGTATCACCACGTGACACCAAGCTATATTAACATAACGCTGTAGTAGGGTTGCCTATTCATTACCAGAAACATTACACGATTGTACTCACATCGTATTTATAATATATGAAAGTGTCCATCACATGAATCAGCAGGACGAGGGCCCGGCGATCGCACGTCAGATACGACACAAAGCGCTTCCTCCGATCTGAGGTTACTTGCGAAGATGATATCACGAACAAAACAACCTTTGTGGGCAAGAATAAAGGCGAGTACACAACCAGCATTACTATTGAGAGCCTTACATGTCGGCGCATCTAAAAGAACCGTGATTGTTTAAAATAATAGAATAGTGCCATGAATAGTGGTTACCAACAGGTTAGGAACTAAAAAGATAGGAAGCACAAAATTTCTTTAAAAGAACCTTGAAATCATCAAGACTCGTCTGTGAACTACACATAATTTCAGCAGTGGAAATCTTTTATCTAGTATTTAAAAAATGTGGATGGCTTCAGTATCTCATAACCATGGTAGTAGAGCGCATTGTTTATCGTAAGATCGAACACAAAATGAAGTCATAATGTACTTTTGGAGTCTTAAAAAGATGTGAGCGAATAAGCAAGTTCCTGCAACATGTAAAACAATGTATCAAATGTAATTTAGTATAAGTCTTAACATAATATTAAAATAGTTGGGAACTTCTCGTGAAAAGTTTATACAACAAAAAACTGACAATATTTTACAAATTATGTGAGAGGAAACTTGAGTGTTCCCGCCATTGTTTCTTACCATAATGAAGTCGAAATATAAAGAGATTATGTTGATTTAATTTCTGAATGATTATAGCAAGATTTTATCATACATTAATTGTTTCAAAAACCAATTGAAAGATAAAAACAAAAGTAGTATTTTGTAAGTAGGTACATTTTACATGTAATTTGTTGCAACCATAAATAAAAATATATTCATCAAATGCTTCCTATTGTTGCAAACACGACATATTATTATGATACCTATCACATAAAATGCAGACGTTTGTGATGCATTATACAATGGCTTACATAACTCGTAGGTACTATACAGTTAAGTATAATAACAACTATGGAATAGTTTTATTGTTCAGCAATGAGCGAGACACTCGTTAAATATACTTTCAGACATTGTTTGACAATATACGAGTGTACTAAACCGCAGTATGCTTGGACATAAACAAAGTGTTATGAGAGTACAGCTGTGCTTTGAAATTGCACAGTAACGGGTCTTTTTCTTTTGGTTGGTATTCCAAAGAGTGTATTCAATCTGAGATACTGGAAACTAATTTAAATCTTAGATACGAAATCTTTATGTTTTATGCTACTATCACTTTGAATTTTTATACTACTTTAAGTGACTTCGAAAAACTGTAATTTTAGCCTTTTAGCCATCAATAACAGATCTATTCTTGCATAAGTTGGACGTAATGTAAATAATGACCTGTGCTTCTCACTGCAGTGGTCGCTGTAATGACCAATGCGATCGCCGTTGCGTCACACTTCCGGGAAGATGTGTTTCCAGAAACCATGAGATTAACTCATCAGTGAACTAATGGTAGCCACTGCATGCATTAGGGCGGGTTCAAACGAGGAAACTGAAATGCAAGAATATAGTGGCGTTCAATGATTGTTGTTATTAATTTTTCTTCTTCTTCTTCTCCTTCCTGCCCTTTTCCCAAATTTTAAATTTTTCTTATTGCCTTTAAAAGTGACTAATTGATTTGTGTAAGTGCTCATAAATTATACTATTTTTATATTAAATTGAAATCTAAATCATTCTTGTTGTTTCAATCGTGTATTGCAGCCTAAGTTCATTGTCACAGTCAAGGCCGAAAATGTAGTGATATAATTACAGAACTGCTATACATAGTTGTATTTTAGTAGTTTGTGTACTTTATAATAGTTATGTACCTATTTATTACCGTCTGTTATCAGTGGTTACGTCTGCAGCGCGCCTTAGAGAATGTTCCCGAGGGACCGCCAACCAAACCACTAACTGCTTTTTGCGTAGTTGGTGAGCGATAAAATGACGCTTGTTTTATGAACCACCACCATAATATGTGTTTATGTAAGTCGTTTAAAATATATTTGTTTACGTGGTCGTAAATCAATTCATGCAACCGAGTAAAAAGACGACATCATATTTATGTGTTTTTTTTTTTTTCATGAGTGTGATTCGTTTCTTTTGACCTCCACGGAAAAGGAAGACTTTTTTGACATCTATTTAATTAATTTCCTTTTGTGTCAGTTTTTATTGCCACTAAAATAACAGCAGAAAATACTATGTGAAATCTTTTCACATCATAAGAAGTTAGGTGTTTGTTGAAACCGTTTGTTTAAAATAAAATGATTTGTATTTCAGCGGTTTTTGTTTCTCCTCACTGAAGAAAATATGTCTGCGTTCTTGTAACCGTTTATATCGAAGTTTAAATTGGTGGCTTAGCACACGCATTGTACCTAATTATTTTTCCTTTATGTCTACATTCATCAAGTTGCTGCCATTACATGTAGACATATCATGCAGTGTGAGATGTTCAAATCTAATATGACATTGTGTATATGTAAAGGTCATCGACATTATGCCGAACCCTTGACAACCGAATTCAACCAGACGATGATTGTACGAAACTAACTAATACGTAGGCGCCACACTAGCATTTGTGATATGATGAGAGGTTCACTTCATTACTGTAGCTTCTCATCGCGTACCACAATAATGATGCTATATGTATTATACTTCACTTTATATCTAAGTATATTATGATCGGTTAACCATTTGTATGCAAGCAGCATTTTAGATTGAAGCTCCTGGATTGGATAATGAATGGAAGGATGTCAGTGTGCTAAGAATAATCGCGGGCGGGTCCAAATTGCCGAGTTCCTGTCTGACCCGCGCTATTCCTGGCGACCCCACGTACCGCGGTATTTACAAACAACACTCGTGGACTTTGTATCACTCGTCATATCATCTGCGTTGGATATACAAGACATCATTAATTTGACCAAGCCATACAAGGTTCAGTTTTTACAAGCCTTTAGTTAAGCTGTAGAAACATAAACATATTTTCATCTTTGAAAACTATCTATGTCACGTAGATGTGATGTGAAGGAGGTTGAAAGCGTAATGATTAAGTATATATACGTATGTAACTTTTTTTTCCAATTCACATATAGTTCGTAACCCTACAGAAAAACACAAATATTTTAACACCACTAATTTGTGGATACCAGCGGTCAAGAGCATTTGAATATTCAGGGCTGTGGCGCACGTAAACATTTTTCTACGATGAATAATAAAAGTGATAGTATACAGCCTGTTATGTAATCGCAGCGTCTGTAGCTAACATCAGCAAGATATAGGTCACCTGCAGCAGTAACTAGGCTAGTCGTCGCCGCTGGCCGCGCTGGTCGCTGACAGCCGATCAATAACACAAGACCATTGACTAGCCTACTTACACCTGTGCTGACTGCTTCATGACCTGTTTGTCTAACATTAACTGTTTTGCTTATTGCTGTTTTGATATTTTTCGGGATATCACCAAAACTTAGGCTGTCGTAAAATCACACTTGTATTAGTTTTATTTATTTATATAAGTTTTAATTTTAGTACAGTTGTAAGTGTTTGTTGTTATATTAGATTTAAGTATTGAATTGTAAATAAAGTTAAATAAACTAGAGTCGGAAGGAGTTGGTAAAAATATAACTTGTAATTTGCAATATTTTCTTAACTTTGAGTACCTAAACCTCGATTAGCCCTGTGAGGTATGGGAGAAAATTATTTATTTCATAGTTATGAATAGCGAAGATTGGAAGTATAAAAGTTGATATTACATAACAAAGTGACTTCATATAGTAAAACTCCATCGTACCACTGACTTCCTGACCAATTGATCTCATCAACTAACATTATACTTAACCTATTATTTGAAGTTGATCGTTCACATCCGTTATCATAACATCTTCATACATTATCTCAGATGATTAATCGCCGTGATTCTGTTCACGTGTGGTACCGTCGCCCGTGCGTGCACATTTTGCGCAGTTGCGCAGAAATTAGTGGTCGCTGAACAAATTACAGTCATTTTGTGACCACTCTGGCTTTTCCGGTACTTTTGTTGATTTGTCAAGGACTAGAAAATAGTTCGAACACATAATATATGTAGGTACTTATGCATGCACATCAAGAAGTTTTAGTTTCTTTCAGGTCTAAGCATAAAAAAAAAATGGTTACCTGTTCGTAAGAAAAAATAGACGAAATCGATCTCTCGCAAACAAAAAGAAAGTAAAGACTGTAGACGGGATTTGAACAAGCTATGCAAACTTAATTTTTTAAAAGATTCAATTTTTCTTATTCATCGAAGTCACATAATAATATGTTTAACACAGAAGGGTCTTGCAACCGAACTTTCTAGAACATTCCTTCGTAAGAGAAAGAAGTAATTTATTTCAATTGAATGCGGACCTCTCGAGTGGACCTTCACTGTCCAGCCCACCAGTCTGTGACATTGTGTTATTTATAGAGGCGTACATAATGCATGAGATACACATATAGAGTAGATGAGTCATAGCAAACAATATGTAACGCTCATCGTCAGATTATCTGCAGGTCACAGATTCTATTGTCTTTTCAAAAGGGCAACTGTTGGTATATTTTTAGCTCTACATCTTAATCATAATAATAGTAATATTATAAAACGGGGATTAGCGCGTACATGCATAAATACCTTTAGGGCTTGACGTTTCGACCGGGTTACACAGGCCGTGGTCGCAAGCAGACTGGAGATGCGGTGTCATTGCTCCGTGTACGAAGTAGATGATTTTTCATCAACCCCCAGTTCTTCAAGTACCAAGTACGACCACGGCCTGTGTAACCCGGACGAAACGTCAAGCCCTAAAGGTATTTATGCATGTACGCGCTAATCCCCGTTTTATAATATTACTATAAATATGCAGCGCGATAGTTTAAAAGTTATTAATCATAATAAGTATGGTAATTAAACAGCGTCCTCAAATCCTAATTTTTTTCCACACAATCTCTTAATTTACTCTATGTCTTTCTCTGAAAAACTTCAACTGTGACTTGAACTGTTTTTAATCTAAGTTTATTTGGATTGATCCTGAAAATAAATATTATGAAAACAGATCACTGAATAAATAGGTGTTTTAGTTTTTAATGACGGTTTATAGCCTGGTTAATTTCCTGTTGGTATTATGGTTTAGGGCCAATATTACGGTTTATTGACCGAACAATTGTCAAAAACATCCTTATTCCTAAACAATAACCGTTTTTCAGGGACAAAACCAACAATCGTCGATTCTAATATAAATTTCAAGTAAATACCTGCGTGAAGTAAATATTTTACGGTAGAATAGTTGATCGGAGTCCAAGCCGTAAACTGTGTAGTCACATGAGGCGTGGTTTTACGGCGGTCTTGCGGGATGCGCCGCTAATTATAGCGGGTTCACAGCGCACGTGGCAGCCCTGACTCTGTACTGAGTAGTCCAGCTGGGAAGCGAGGCGAGAACTATATGACTAACAGGAGTCACAAGCGCAAAGGCACGAAATTGTTAATATCTATTAAAAGCCTCGGGAACATTGACATCATTCGATAGCCAATGATCGTAGTCAGGCATAGGTCGGTCGGTGGAGGAACGCCACTCTTTCAGGTCTTCAGTGGCATTCATTCATTCAATATCAACTAATTCATTTTCAAAATGACTAAGAGAATATATGAGTTTTAGCGTTGAGTAGCACTTAGTAAGACAAATAATGATTAGAGAATTTCTCTTGTCTCTATGTTTATAATCAACAACCAGCTAATCGATCGTGCGCGTATTTTAAAATTTACCGGTCATTTGTGCACCGAATTTATGAGGAAGATTCGTGTTGTGCTATGCAACAGAAATAGATACTAAGTATTTTATATTGCAATGGTAGTAATGTTGACATATCCTCATGAGCCAACAACTATTAGCACTAACTCACAGGTTAGTTATAAATAATAGTCGATTATTTATAAATGCACTTATAGCGGCAGTGACGAGGAAAACGATCAGTTGTTAGCGCTTGTTAAGTCGCTTATTATATGCAAACACTATATTATGTCATAATTGCCCTCATCGACTGTTAGCGTTATTAATAATGCAGTTTAGACTAACTCCTGAATCCCTATAAGGTATTTAATACATAACCTTGTTGCTTCTTTGTTAATCTTCATAAATATGACTACCTTTAGCTGATAGGCGAGAATAGGCGAGAACCTTTAAGTTTCTGTACTGTAAAATTATTTAAAATGGTTTAATAAGATTTGGGTATTGATGTTAGTGGTAGTAACATGTACTGAATAAATCTAAAGCTTTGCTCCAGCAGTACAGCAGTGTTTTTATACCATCATGTTGAATGTCAAGGCGCTCAGGTGGGCTGCGGCGGCGCCCACGTGACGACACGAGTGACGTCACGCGCCGCGTGCGCGTGCGCGTGCGCAGCGCTCACCTTCACCCTGTTACTGTAGTACAGTGTACGGAGCGAATGAGGTCGCCATTACATTCAAAAATAGGCCGTTACTAAAATATCTTTAGTGGGCGAGTGTTATGTCATTGTTCCTGCTTCAATTTGTCGTTCATTTTGAATTATTTGTTTGTTTTATGGCCGAATTCAGAAACGTCATGCAGTTTAAAGTCGTCGTTAAGTTTTTTTACTGTCTCTGTCACTTTGAGGTGGAAAGTAGCGATAGATGAATACAATCAGTTCAATTATTGATTTGTTTATGTAGTGTGTATATCAGAATTACATACACATTAAATTTTTCTTACGTTTAGATCTTCAGCTTTTCGTTGGATTAATCTCCGTCCCGAGAAAAAAACAACAAATAAAAAATCATAAAAAGCTAGTCCACCCGTTCTTGAGTTATAAAGAGCGTAATTACTCTAACTTAGTTTTATATGTAAAGTAAATATAACATACCTACTAAAGATTTACCTATTATTTATCCAAAAACTTGCATAGGAACAAGTCATACCCACTATTGTATGCTGTTTTTATACATACATCAATAAATCATGAGATTTATGCAAAAATAAATAGTTTACATTTGCAATAAAAATGTTTTTCTCGAAGAATTTGATTTGTATTGAAAGCAGCTGCATTTCTGATCGCTGACTCCCGTGACCTTGGAAAGATCGTAAAATGCTCGAAATAAAATTCTGATATAACTCATATTGATGGATTGACGACTCCCCGGTAATGGCTCAGCCGGAATGGATACCATTTGGTGTTAACATGATTAAAGTTGATACCTACCTAAAAATAGGTAAATTCCTATTTGCTTTATGTTGATCTGAACTATAAGAAGTGGTATTTTACATTAAGATTTTAGTATTGGGCTATGTTTGCAAAAGTAAACATATTCTTTTTGCTTGTGTAACGGTAAATTGCAAATGTTAACCCATCTGGTCCGCGGCAGCAAAGGAAATCAACAACTACTACTTTCTTTTTCTTTCTTTCTTTCTAACTATTCCGGTGGTTTCAGTAGAAGTTGATACCCGTCCGCATTTCCTACGGCAAATCAATAATCTAATCCAATCTAATCTTTATTTTCATATATTCTATAAAAAAAGGGATCGGCTCACATTTTCATACCGCCAAACAATGATCAGATACATCACTCTTATTGTTATTTAAGCTTATTAAACAAAAGAAGGTGTTTCTGATCTGAGCACGCAGGGCGCCTCGTGCTATGTCACGGTCCGCGCTCCGCAACGCATCTGACTAGCGAAAAATTGGTAATTGTTGTGCACTTACACTGACGTAGAAAATAGCATGGTATTATCATGCAGAGGTAGCTACTGCTTCGTGTACCTAACACGTGCCGTTTTGCAAAAGCGATAACCTTTATGTTTTTATTTCTGTCTCGTATATTTATTTATTTATATAAACAGCTGACGCCGCTTACTAGATAGAAAACTATCTTAAATTTTAAAAACTTAATTTAAAAAACTTATCAAAACATTTAATCAAATGGCGAGACATACAGGACGTTCACCTGATAGTATCTGAGCGTCACGCCGCCATAACAATACTTCTTCACAACTTTGATTTGCAAAGTCCTTTAAATCGAATTATAGTTTGAAAACCCAGACGATAAAAGCGTATTCAATTCAGATACAAGCGTGGATCGTCAGAATAAAATATAATGGCTCCATATACCGTCAAATTATTGAATAATACGAGCTAATTTCACGAGTCCCAGAGTCCCAATAATAGCGGCATTAACAAAAAATACTTTATATTCGAAACACGAAGCGACGTAATATCGTCGAGGCAAAAATATTGAGTGGAAATAAGTGAAAAACGTCGTTACGCCTACACATGGGTGAAGTTCCCTTGTTATGTATAATTTGTAAGTAATAACAAGCGAACAGGATTAAAAAGTTGTGTTAAAAGGTTAATACGTGTTGGTCCTTTGTGTATTTCACCTGGATTTCTTAAAGCAGTGCTCCCACTCTGATTACATCACTCTAAAAGAAAGAGCTGACTTATTCCGAAATGCAAGTACTTGTAAGTTTACAAGTACTGGTAAGCCGCGACCAGCTTGCATCGTCATCAACCATTTTGATAATTTTCAGTCTGTTCATAGACTCATTTTATATTTCTAAGTGTTTTGTATAGTTTACAATAAAGATACAGGACCTATTTATTAAAAATCTTCTACGCTACAAAGTTATTTATCAAGTTTTCTACTATTTAGGACCATACAAATGAATACATGTGTTTCCAAGGGTCTAAAGTAAGTTCAAAATGGACAATAGTAACTATGAAACCCCCTCAAGTTACCGTCTTCATAAAACCCGAACTTAGTTGACACGAGTGGACAGTGGGTACAATCGGCCTTTGTTTTTGTGCCTACCCCCGTGCACTGACCTCTGGGGGTAGCGACATGTCGCGGCCAGCGACCCCAGGCATTACTTGGGCTCATCTCAAAACATCACATTATCTATAAAACATATCTTAAGCAGCACTTCATATTTTATCTTCTTCTTTTGAGAGTAAGTACAGAAGTTTTTATCATTGGCTTCTTTTATTATTCTTGCTTATATGTTTCTTGTTTGTATTTTCCAATCACAAAATAGTTTTAATTCATTTGTTCATTTCATATTTATTTGTTCCTTTTATTTTAAAATAATCCGTAAAAACGTTAAGGTTTTTCCTTTCTTCATCCAGCCAGCGCATCACTCAATATTAACTTAAAACAACAGGCAGTGTAGCTAGTAAATTTTCAAACCCACCAGAAAAGAGTAGTGTTATAATAAAAAAAAAACAATCAAGAAAAACAATCCTTATCCTTTCGGAAACTTGGAGTGTGCGTGATAATGTTCTATAACGAATCTATAAGAGTACCTAAGGTGCGTTTTTGAGGCCAAGGGTGAGACCTTTACGTGGTGTAACTTACAACTGTTAGGGCATAGTACAGGAGCTCGGGTACTAAGGTGTTAATGTCCTAGTTGTACTGAAATAAAACAATATATTATAAGGATAATATTTGACTCATGAACAACTCCAATTAATAGATATTGCATTGATAGTGTTATGTTTGAAATAATCAGGACATCAGTGTAGTTTTATTTTCGTTGTTCGATTGATCGTTTATTGTTTTGCTTAGCTCCCTTTCTACATTTCCCTTTAAATGTTAAGGTACATAAGCATGTTGACCGACTTACGTGTTTGTTCATGAAGTTTTGTTTTTGTTTTTGAGTCTTTAAACACTTTTGATTCGATTTATGACTAAGTGTTTATTTGATAGACTTATTAACTAAATTAAAGTTAATTCTGTTGGCTCCAAACAGATGTGGATGATTTATGTATGAAGCAAAACTTTACGGTTCATATATAAAAGTCTTATTTTTATGAATAGTTTTCATTAACTTCTAATTCCTTTTAATTTCACTTTATAACTATTTTCTGTATTACAATGTTTGTGGTTGCTGAGCAACACAATAATGTAACGCAGTGTAAATAAAACTATTTATAGAGCGTAAAGCGTATTATGATGTTCACTAAACAAATAAAGAACAATTTGTATTAATTAACTGTGTCATGTTTAGAGAAGCATGACCCGAGTAAATGATACAGCGACGCGACGATACTGTTACAGCTTTGGGAGCTACTCATATAACACTAATGGGTTTTAAGCTCTTATTTTAAGTAGGTTTACCTACAGCATTTCATTTGTTTTAACGTTCTGAATTCGAATGTAAAAACAATTGAAGTGAATGGTTTACAGTGGATGAGTGCTTGGCCCTCTAGGCTTTTGGCTCCCCTTTAGAGTTGGATAAATATTTGTATTGAATAGTTTGCGTGAATTATTGAACGCACTCCTCCACTAAGATTATGGAAAGTCTGAATATTTAAGGGTAAAGTAAAAACATTTGAGTAAAGGTTGGTGAATTGTTAAGTGTTGAGTTACTTATGCGTGTTTATATAGATGGAAGAGAATTATTTCTGTGTCTCTTGTCGAAACTTCTTGAGCTTAGTGCATAAGTACTAAGGCTTATATTAAGAACATTATTTATCTAGATAAAAGTATTCTAGGTGCAGAGTAATAGTTTAAGCAGTATGTAATAGCGAATAAACAGCTGTACACAAATATAATCTTTAAAATCCTACAGGTGCTGCAAGAAGAGAAGTACAATATGAATAATATAATTACTGCTATTGTAGAGATATTGCCAAGCAGAACTTAATGGGTAAACATTGGTTTACCATGAAACTATTACTATAGGATTTGGCAACAACCCTCCGGCTTCGCTTATGGCATCGCCACAGCTGGACAATTTACGCGACCCACAAGAAACGGTCCGAGTGCTCGGGGCAGAACAACTTACATTCGATAACACTGTAGCAGCTGGCTTCCGCCAAATCATTGGAATATCTTTTATTGGTTCGTTTGTGACAATTTTATTAAGATTTATATGTATTAATTTAAAACTTACCTAAGTAACCTTGGCTAATTTCAGTAAATTTTAAAATTTAAAATGCTGAATAGATCTTCATAAATATACCTAAAAGCCTCAATCGATCCAGCTCACAAACAAAAAAACTGCATTACAATCGGTCCATTCGTTTAGGAGCTACGATGCTTCAGACCAATAAGACAAATTTATAGCACCCCTTTTTGCATCGAGGTTTAATAAGGTATTGCAGTAGCTACTTGTACTGCGAGGCACAAACTAGATGTAGCTTATAGCAATGACCGAGAGGTCCCAAACCTCTGTTATTGAAACAATATTGTAACATGCACTGGC
Organism: Autographa pulchrina; assembly: GCA_905475315.1. Classification (NCBI taxonomy): domain Eukaryota; kingdom Metazoa; phylum Arthropoda; class Insecta; order Lepidoptera; family Noctuidae; genus Autographa; species Autographa pulchrina. Next base: position 14,952,208 of record FR997764.1, on the reverse strand, counting down.
GATGTATCGAAAACAATGAGACACAACATCGTCAGAGCGTATCTTTTTGTTTTGTGCTTCAATCTATAAACCATAGTTATCTTACTGATGTTTATATTACCATATGTTACACAAGTTCATATTATGCTAAATAGGCTCCTAAACATGATAATAATCTTGTATCTCATTCGCCTAAGCCTATTTGTTAAGAGTAGAAAAAAAATCGCTAATGTAGATTTTCGTTTAGACAGTTTGAGACCAGACACATACTAAGAGTTTATTTTAAAAATTTTGTATCATAAAAGTATGATTCTGTTGCATTCACGTAAAATAAAAATGTACGACTTTAAAAATATATATATATATCTTCCTACACATTATATTTAGAAGATATTGTACAGAATAAATTTAAGCCTGTCTTAAATAACGCTGAGTTTTCAGAATTCAGATTTCATATATCAGCATGCAATAGGTTGTACTAAATTCAATTATATATATAAAATCAAATTACTACCTAGTAAGGATTAAAAAAAAAATTAGAATCTCATGTATAAAATTACTAATTTACTGTTTATTAATTTCTAACTATTTTTCCATGTATAATTTTATGTAAACGAATGTATTGTAAACGCTAGAACAAGAAATTACTATGATTTATAAATTTTCAATATCTTATTTTAAAAGAACTGTATGTTTTTATAAGAAAAATAAATTCATTAAACCGATAGTTTTGAGTTACTGTGAATAATTGTAGTTTATAAAAATGATACCCACCTTTTTTACCACCTTCTTAAAATGAGGAGGTTCTTATTCGTTGCCATGTTTTTTTATTACATTATTACTACTTTGCAATAGATACTTATACCTCATAGTGCTAAATCGACAATGGGAAAATGAAATATTTTTCAATAAGAGGCGATCAGAGTGGCTCGGATCGATGCTAATTGTACCGATAAGTCTAGAATTACTAGCGGGAAGCAAAATCATCGAAAAAGAACAATGTCGTTGAAGGTGACTTTTTATAGCCTTTTTTTGTAAAGATAATTGGATTTGTTTTTAGCGAGGGATTCGTTTAAATCTCTCATCCTGTCCCACTTTTGTTTGATAGTATTTCGTGAAGGAATTACTGTTAAAGGAATATTTAAATGGATATTTTAAAACGACTTTGTTTTTTACAACTTTTCTACTATTTATTGAGAGCAATAAATTACAGTTTTTTCTTATCATGCTAGCTGAACTTTTTTGTGTATCAAGAGGCGGATATAATGGCCACGTGCACCGAGCGTGGCTCGGTTTTAAAATAAATCCTAAATAACAGAGTTGCACTGCCTGCAGACAGCCGATACATTTTTAAGGCTTAGAGTCAATAAGTCAATGCAACGCTAGGTTTAAGAGACTTAAGAGACGAAGTATTTTTGATTCTGGTTACTATCTTATTCCTCTATATGCGAACTTTTTTTTTAGGGACGATATTTGTAAATAATAATGCGATACTTTATTACTATAATCTATTCCACTTTTTGTGTATTTTTGCATTGACAGACAATGTATATTGTAATGCATCGAAATTCTCGAAACTGGGTAACTGGATAGAAAGAAACCTACACAAATAAGAAGATTGAATGGTCGTACGTTTTGTACGTAGGAAGGTCGCGTTGTATACCTAGGAAGGTACATTATGAAGGTTCATTCAAAACAGGGTTTATCTAGTGTGTTCTTTTTGCATGAACCACACGTGCGCGAGTTATGTCTGTTTAAAGCGCCCACGTCATTTTCACTTATGCACAGTTGGGTAAAGTCTTTTAAATAGAAAAAAGAGGAGCTTTTTAGTTTTACTGAATGGACTAATGTTTATGAAATACAAAAAATTTGTTGTGTCATAGAGCGAGGTGGCCGTTGCTGATTAAACATTGAATTTATATATAGATATTATACATATTTTAAATAAATATGTGCACTAAGCATTTTGTTTAAATAAGCATATTTACAGAATTACATTAAAACACTTGATTTGGCGACAAATAGAATACTAAAGATCAAATGAAAGCGTCTATACTTATCTAGTAGTAGATATACAGTTCTGCAAGGTACACTTTGGTATCAGGCTCAAAGACGATTATTTTTGTACGTGACTTCATTGAGCGCTGCCGTTTCTTTTAATACCGACTAGACAAACTGACACCTTTACAATGAAAAATAAATGGAAGTGAGGTCAGCGGAATTTGTTACCAACTTCAAATTATTTATTTTCTGTTATCATTCGGTACTACTACATACTATTTCTCAGTAATCAAAAATTGAAGCGTAGTCAAAGAAATAAAAAAAAATTGAATAAAGAATTCTGGAATAGCTGATAATCGTAAGATTTTTCTGGGTTCATTACCGCTTAAATCTAGGAAAAGTTATACTTACCGGCATTAGACAAATAGGTTGCCTATTTATCTGGATATACTGGTCCCTTAAAACGTTACCATTAATATGAATCTAAAACTCCAGGCAATATCCAATTAAATAATTGCTTGCTCTCATAAAAGTCAATTAAGTATTCCTTATAGAGCAATTTAAAAGATTTATTCGTCCATTCATCGATTTTTCATGTCCTTAGAAAATTTAGAAAAAGAAATCAGACTAATTGACCTACATAGAGGTCTATAAATTTAGTTAACTGAAGATTAGGGGCGACATTGACCCAGCCGTTCACGAGCACAATTACTCGCATAAAAAATACAATTATTACGTTGTCGTAAATTAATATAATATCAGTCGATGTTACCCTTGTTCTACTCATTAAACCTAGATTTTAGTGGGATATATTTAGGTTTAGGTCTTAGTGGGGGACAAGTCGTCAAGTATTAGGATGCTAGTTACCATATAGTATCTATATAGTGACCATAGCGTATATAAAGTAAAGGAAAATACGAGGAGTTTTTTGCCAAGCGGTTGAGAAACATATTCTACTGAGAATATAAATTGAAGTAAAATACACTTTACCGAGAATGTCTTGAATATTCATTTTATAAATTGTAGCATGAGTTTGGGCTAGCTGGTATAATTTTATTTTCAGAAATTGTTTAAGTTTAAATATATGTAAAAGCTAAAATTCATCTTAATTTTTGTTCTGTTCAACATTGTGTTCTATGCATTGGTTAGGTATGTGCGCTAATAAAGAGTAAATTATGAGACTTTTCAAATGTATGTCTTGCTCTACAATTTACATAGTTTCCCTCTCATCTGCGATGGAGGCTTCGATAGCGGGATCAGCTGCTGAAGCCTCGCAAATTGCAGGCTATAAGGATTTATTGCTTGAAGTTGTGAGCCCGATTATACAAGAGGCTTATAAATCATTGAAATGAAACAAGTCACTTTGTTTTCCACATTTATTGTAGCACAAAGGCATATTAAACCACATTTAAATTTTATTTGTATGTTAAACAGTTTTTTATGACAACTACTTACTGTAGATACCTTGTTTCATAATTTAAACACAACATTATTAGTTTTTTCGTAATTCGTTTAAACTAAGTTTTGATGTGTTTTGACATTTTCTAACCAATGTGACATAATCATACATGGATATAACGTGACGTCACCTCACTTCTCAAAATATAGGAGTCTATAAAGTAAATAGAAACCTATTTACACAAGCTTGCTATGCGCCCCTTTTGTGAATAAAATAAATAACAAGTGAAGTCGAATTTAAATTGAAACAAAGAACGATCATAAAAATTCAAACACATTAAAATTTCAAACGTAACGACTTGGAAGCTTAGATTCGCTTTATTTGCAACTGAAGAAGATAGTGACAGCTTTTATTTATTAGCACAGAAACACATAAAATCCATGTATTTGAGTATGTCAGAATAAACGTACGGTACTTGGTAATGAATTGGGATTTTCTTAGAATTATTTCATTGTTTTATCTTGGTTTGCATTTTAAATCTAATTATGTTTTCTTATGTTTAAGCTCGTAGGTTGAATTGCTTATTATTTCCATCTCCAGTAGACTGAATAATGTGCGGAGGATGAGCGCTAATTTTCAGTTTAATGTGCCTGTAAATGCCAACACTAGAATGATTTTTAGTGAGCCGCTTTTTTAAACATAGCTAATTCATGAAGACAATATTTTTTGCTGCTTTTAAAATCATTTGTAACTAGATCTTGAATAGTTGAAATAATACATCTTTTTTTAATTCGATGCAAAATATCTATCAGTTTCCAACTACGGGCGTAGTTACGGGCGTATTCATCTTGTTCTTAATTTGTCATCTGGTGTCGAAGTAAGATACTTTTGTTACAATGTATGTATTTACAAACAGCTGAGCGCCTGACCTCACATAACAGGTTGTTCGCCTCAACACACGTTAAGTGCAGCTGTCAAGTTCTAAGTGAAGCTAAGTTAAGCCCGAATTGTGTTCTCTTACTACGAGACGCACTACGACAGGGTAAGTACTCCCGTGTTGTAGCACTGCCTTATGTCTTATTCTGTTTAGTATTTACGTTGTATAGTATAGTGACTAGCTTCGAGTGTTTACGATTGACAGTTCCGTCCTTTCAAGAAACTTTTTTTTATAACATAACATAACATACCATCACGCCTGTATCCCCGAAGGGTTAGGCAGAGGTGTACCAATGTACACCCACAGTTCGCCGATATGTTTAGGTCCCATGTAATAGGGGGTGAGCCTATTGCCACTAACCGGGCACAAATCCAAACTCCGACCTGCTACTGAGAATTTCATAGAAAAACCCAATAACACCTTGGTCGACTTGGGAATCGAACCCAAGACCTCTAGCGTAGCAGTCGCGCTTAGTGCCACTAGGCCAACGAGGCAGTCTTTTTTTTATAATTCTTTGTTAATACTTCAAGAAGGGAATCTACTTTTATCTGATCAAATTTTTTTTTACTGGTCTCTTAATTGGTAGTCTGCCCCAAATAGAATAAAGACCTCAGAGACAAATACCCGGCAGTATAGAAAGGGGAAGCTGTGGCCTCTGAAGCACAAGTAGTAATTATTTAGGTACAGTACAGAAACCTTGTGTATATAAACAGCTGTTATTGAAATACTAATTACAGACGTAGCATTGACCCAATTACATCAAATACTGTAATTATAAAGTCTCATTAATTATTCACATAAATCCGCTTATGTTTGAACGTTTGGACCACGCACGAAAGCTGCCCGCGCTAGTAAGTTCAGTCAGTCGTAGGCCCGCGCTCCGCCCGCCCGTGCTACGCTGCTACGAGACTACGCCGTAGAGTGCGTGTTTACAGTTCGTGAAGCGAGTTTATAAATTTCTTCGGAAAGCGGTAAGTTGTGTTTGTTGTTAGCATGCACGTGGAAAGTATCTTTATTTTATAAATATTACTTATGTTTTGATTTTAGTTTACGTTTTTTAAACTTAATATTACCTACTCCTATTATTTCATATGCATCTATTTTTTTATAAGTATTATAAAGTCTTTAAATAATATATGTATGTATTATTTCTTAAAAATAATAATGATTTTCTAAAATGACGTCCTTATAATAACGTCGTCTAATACGTCGTCTTTTTATCAATTAAAATACATTTTTGTTAATTTCCCTTGAGAGTCGGTTCTGTCTTGGTAAAAAAAAGAGTAATACCGTTCAAGCAGTATTTACTATTCGTATAACTGCAGGGTAACTAATTTGGAAATTAAATTATCGTCCGATTCTTAAAGTTTTTTGCAGGACTTTTACTTCGAGTTAATTTGAGCTACCAACACATACGAAATATATAGGAATGATTGTATCGACAATGTACTTTCTTTTTATCCAACCATTTTAAACCCACCTGGGCGACTGTAAATCTCACAGCGGTGGGCTGTATAAGATAAGTGGCCAAATATATTTCTACGACGTTCACTTTCTTGTATCAAAAAAGAAAAATAAAATATAAAACACTTGATTTATTATCATTGTTATGATTTATCATGTAAGTTTTGTTACATACATCAAGATACTATAAACTTTGAAAAAGTTACGTTGGTACTAGCGTAGGTTCAAAAATGCAAAACCAACAATCTTTAGCTATCGGGAAAATAAAACTTATCAAAAGATATTGATCTACAAGAGATATCATCTAGATTGATCACTTAAGGACCTAAACGTCTAGCATTTACCAGATTATAGGTAATGTGTTGACAATGCGAACGTCTTTTGTTTATGCTCGATCCATCTCTGTCCCGCAACACGGCGGTCATAAGGGCAGTACTCCACCTAAACGGAGACGAAAAGAGCGGCGCAGAGAAGTTTTTTAACCAATAAGAATTCGTTATGAAAACTTCGCTATGGAGTCGGGCCTGAATAACGAACTCTTATCAGTTATTTAAAAACCTTTTCTGTTCTATCTTGATTTCTGAGGTTTACGCGAACGTTAGACATTGAAATATATAATATATATATTTGGATTTTAGGTCCCGACGTTTCGACACCATTGCAGGTATCATGGTCACGGGCAGACTGAGTCTGACAAATACAAACCGCGGTAAAATCCGTAAAATTCGTTTTATTTTAATGCCGTTCCGTTCTTCCCGTCTCCGTTATAGTGGAATCCGGCCCTTACCTGGCGCGGGTAATAAACCCATTCCCTGTCGCATGAGTAACCGAGCTCTCGCCTGCACTCAGATGAATTGTGGATAAACATGAATACTCTTTGTGAATATTTCAACTAATGTATTAGCTGACAACTGCAGTTATCTGCGTGACTATAAAATGGATAGCTCTTTGTATTATAAATTTAAAACGATATTACTCTCTAAATGAGAATAAATGTAATAGTGCAAAGTGCACTTTTATGACTGTTTTTCATTGAGTTTCGTTGTTCTAACCCATTTCAAGTCGGACACAGGATTGAAATTATGATAATATGTTACAAAATTTTTGTTTATAATGTTTGTATGTTATAAATTTATTGACATGTTTATAAGGCAAATGTTACTCGTATGTAACTGTACTTTAGTGTGTTGTCTTTAGTAATTTAGATATCTAATTTTCATAACATAACATACCATCACGCCTGTATCCCCGAAGGGTTAGGCAGAGGTGTACCAATGTACACCCACAGTTCGCCGGTATGTTTAGGTCCCATATAATAGGGGGCGAGCCTATTGCCACTAACCGGGCACAAATCCAAACTCCGACCTGCTACTGAGAATTTCATAGAAAAACCCAATAACACCTTGGTCGACTTGGGAATCGAATCCAAGACCTCTAGCGTAGCAGTCGCGCTTAGCACCACTAGGCCATCGAGGCATCTGATTTTCAAGTTACTAATAACTTTCGACAAATATACATACCATCGAATTAAATGTGATACATCTTCATATAATTCTGTATAAATCAATAGTTATTCTATGTTACAATTGTGTATGTTGTTATATGTTTTGTTTAACAATATTTTGCTTCTTTCATTAATATTAATAGCAGTAGACTATGACCTAGACAGATAGACTCATAACTTACTTTACTTTGCTTTCTGATATAAAAGCAAAAAGGCTTGTTGCGGAACATTTGAAATTTTCGTATATTTTGTCTTTTAATAAATAAAAAGTCAACCTACACTATAGTACAATCGACTTATTTTCTCTACTGTACTCTAGTATCACAGTACTGAAAGCTCTGAACACTAATAGGCTGTCAAAGGCTAACAATGTCCCGCGTCCAGCGACAGGCCATCACGGGCCACTTGATGTCAATCGAACAAGTAATAGTGCTCTTTGAGCTGTGACGTCATACACGATGCAATACCGGCTCGTGCTGACCGGTGCACTATACGTACCATTAACTTAATTTGAGCACGAGCCGACATATTTTAGACAATGAGATTGATACTGTACTGTAACTATCGTATTAGTGTAGGTTGAACTTTTTATTGACTAATGGCATATTTTTTTTTATTTTTCATCTAAAATATTATGTGCCGGAGTTCGTTTCTCAAAAAGGATACAGTATACCAATGCCTAGCATGTAACGCAGTGAGTCGTTTCATGAAAATTGATAGCTTTCGTGGTTGTCACTCGCCTTTTGGTACACAAAGCATATTGTTTTATATAAATTTTCCGCATTTCGGTAAAAACATTCACATTATTTCGACCTAACTCTAAAGTATACTGTACGAATATCATCCAGTATTCATGTGCGAGATTTAATTGTGAGTCAGCGGGCGTCAGACTGGCCGCGTGTGGAGGCCGTTCAGCTTAATGAAAAAACTTTGCCGACCTGCCCCAACATCCACTACTACCCACTACTCCTGGCACTTCAGAGGCCGACACGTTATTAATGTTTCAAACATATTAATGCGCAAGGCTAGGGTTGCTGTGCTAGCACCAATGTCAGTGCCTCAATGTCAACGCACCTATCATAAGATGTCACTGAGCGACGTCATCGATAAAAGCAGAAGGATTCGCTTTCTAATATCCGCAAAGTATGATAAACATGTGTTTAATATTCGTGAAAAATAAAACTACTAGAAATGTTTCAATATTTTAATATACAAGGGTTGGCGGAGGAGTCGACAGATAGACATTTTTTTATCTGCCTATGCAATATTGGAAACTGATTTCATGTATATATTTTACCGTGCCAAATTGTAGGTCAAAGCTATAGCTACAGAGTACACTGTCAATAATATTGATGAAAACAGGAATATAAAAATAATTTGCTAGTTCACTCAGCCAAATCATATGAAACAAGCGTGCTGGAAAACTATCGCAGTGATATTGTTTACCTGCAAATTATTTTAATACGCGGCTGAAAATAAAACCACATAGCAAACAAATATGTTTGTTTTGCGGTATTTTGGTGCATGTTTGATGGTCGATAGATTAAATATTGTCATTGTTAGTTTGTTGCTCGTTAGGTAGATATGACTAATGTGCGCTGGACTACCTATATTGATGGGCCAATTTAAGTTTTACGACATGGTCCATAGAATACCTATGTAATTGACATAGCGTGTATTATAGTCAATTCTCTTGAGTTTGTGATAGCTATAATAGATTTAATGACAATAATTAATATCGACTAATTAAACTAGGTGCCTTATAGATCTGATAATTCCACCAGGGCACTTCTCGTCTTTACCAACCTCATAATCATCAACATCCACAGCCTTTGTCCTCCCACTGCTGGGCATAGGCCTCTCTTTTCTCGTGCCACCCTCCACGGTCCTGTGCCAGTCTCTTCCAGACTCAACCCGAAGCTTTCACAATGTCGTAAACCGATCTTGCTTCTGGACGACTGAATATTAACCTGAGAACAGTATTCATATATATTCACGACAGTGAAGTCACTGCAATCCCAACATCGAGGCCAGGAAGCATCCCATTTATTCATTGCAGGAAGGATACTGGAGCCGCCCCTTAATGGACCTCTGAAAGTGAAAAATTATGATAAAAAATAATAGAAAATTAATTTCATTTAAATATTATTATTCGATATTGGTTGGTTCGTGTCCCATCGTAATCCATCGTGTGGACTCGTGTCGTGACGGCCGATATGGTTCAGTTCTATAGCACATTGTAATGGTATTATGCACTCACATGGCGTTTTGTTCTCCCAAGGCCGATCCGCCATTGTCATGTTTGATACGTGTATTGTTTTTATGTACTTAAATATATATACCAATATCTATCCATCTAAATATAGGTATGTGATTTTAACGACCTGTGGTTACTGCGTAGATTTTTCCATGGTTCCATTACACGTGAAGTGGAAATTATATGTGTTTAGATGAATGTGCGCTTTCTACTCATTTACATATATTGACAATGTAGGTATACGAAAGCGCTCACTGAAAAATATAAAATATTCATTTCTTAAACTTCAGTGATTTATGTGGAAAACCTGTGGAAATCTGATCTGCTCATCGAAAAGGTAAATAAAACAGATTCGAAATATAATTCGCAACTTCTAAAAACTGTCTGCACCATTTTAAGTTTGCAGTGGCAGATCATTTTACAAAAAATATTTTACTAAAATATTATTTGATGTAATAATTACATAAATGCAATTTTGTAACTATGTAGTATTTGTGCAAGCATACAACCCTATGTTATTTAACAACCACATTTCCATCTGACATTACAAATAGCCTATTAATTGTAAGTTGGAAACAATCGTAGCATACAACTGCAGTAACATCGTAATACCGAAGGATTGCCGTGGAGCCACGGTTCGTGCGCTTTCCCGCTGCCACCAAGGTCGGCGGCTCGATATTGATAGATATAGATTTAATGTGGGCTATTCAGACACACTAGTTTATTAGTTTGACATATTATGACGATGGGACGTAGCGAACAATATAATAAATTGGAGCATTAAGAGACCTTTTTTTTTTTTCTTTCTTGCGGGGGGAAACCTTCAAAAGGCACCCGGTCTTATGGGGATTTATAGGACCGGGGAGTGTGGGATTTTTAAGCATTAAGAGACCTAGACTTACTAAATATTTAATTTATGCTAGTTTTTCCATTGTATAAAAACAGACCTCTCCTTACCGTTTAACATGTACAGGTTGCTTTTAATGTTTTCAGATAAATTTACCCAGACTGTCGTACCTACAAAGTAAGGGAATTTTTGTAACACGTTAATTGAAAAGTTTAGTCAGCTTCATATAAGCGAGTTAGCTAGAACATGCAAATTTTGCGACGCGACACAGAATTTTTTGCAGAATATGTAAAGCTACATACAGTAAAAAATATAAAGTGACACATTATAAAGTTCTGCGAAATGCAAGTTTTAGGAATCCTGTATTACGGTACGTAAAAGCTAAAACATTCGAGAAAATGTATTCGACATAAACAAACATGTAAAAGGTGCAAGAACTACTACCTACTACTAACTAGCCATGGTTTTCACTGTAGTGAGTGTGAATGTAAAGTCCTTTTTAGAAAATTCAAAAGCAGTTCTTTCATACTGTAGTATTTTACTTTAACAGTATTAGAGATTACACTACAAGAGCTTTTTTACCTTGAAAATATAAAGCAGCGAATTATTTCAATCATGCCTAAGCACCACCCACCACCACTAAAGCACCCAATTTGTTCGGTGTTATTACTTTAGGAGTACTTTCCATGATGACGATTTGGCTGATGGTTGTAACAGCCTGTATTTTTTTGAATGGTGTTGTAAAACCTATAAGTACACAAAAGTCGCCAAATAATTTGCTTCAAATGCATGCTCGCAACAATAAATTTAAACTTCGCAAATGAGATAGTAACACTAAATTAGCGAGTCCCATCTCGTCGCGTCAGCTGTTCCAAGTGTTGGCGAGTAATGAATGTGGCTAACTTCGGCAATAACGTGGCTGAGCGAGTCTCCGGCTTACGATAGCTTTGTAAGAACACGCCGAACTACCACTCAAAGTTGAGAGGCTCCCACTTCATTATTTGCTACGATTCAGCTGAATTTAAATAAAACTTGTATAAAACGCTTTGAATTTTATATTTGTGCTTGCTTCTGGCGGCTTTATAAATTATTCAGAGCCGCCTCTCAGGTGAAGTTAATTAGTGAGCCGTGATTTTACCTGAGGGCGGCGTATTCTGGACGTTTGCCGACCATAATCTGACATCATAACAGACAAACAGTGCACAGTTTGTAGAATTATTGTCTGAATGTCCCATGAGATTAACTCGCTCGGCTTCAATGTTGCTAATTGTTTACTTTATTAGCCAACGAGTGATTTCATTGTTATATATATAGAGTCACTTATAAATCTTGGTAATTTGGTCGCAGACAGTTTATGTATGTCTATTAGATATTTTTCTTACTCAAATAACGTGTAGAATTGTAATTTGTACATTAACCCGATCCAACCACTATTAAGTAGTCCTATGAAAACATATGTATATTTTGTATGTACTACATATATTATGTTAGTTTGATTTCTGATTCGAGTTAGACAATTTGAAACCATTATTTTCACATCAAATCATAGCCGTTCGTACGCGTGCACTAATTTAGTTAAAGCAGTTCTACAGTTTAGTTAAAAGCAGTGCTTCAAAGGATTGAGTAATGTTTTCGCGATCCTAGAAATTCATGTTTAGCGAATCGAGTCATGCTTTAAGGGAGGCGTGTCGTCTGAATATTTTAGCACTAAACTCCGGGGAACTGGGTGAGGCGACGGAATAATGAATTATTTAGCTGCTATTATGTATTGCCGAGAATTTAGCTCTCACTTCTACTGTTAATACTTTATTGTGCGACTTGAGGAGCCCTCGAGAAAATTGTCGGATGCAAGGTAGCGCCGCGGAGGACCGCTTGGCTTTTACTAAATGCTAGTAATTTTTTAATAGCTAATAATTTTATAAATTAAAGCGTCTGTTGACATTTCAGTAAACTTTTACTTAGACATTTCTCGAAATAAGCGTATCGAATGTACAATAGGTAATGTCTGTAGAGTTTTTGCAACCTGCTGTGCAACCTAAAGAGCATTTTTTGTGCCAAGTTCTTTAAAAGCGTACCTGGTCTCATGTACAAAAAGTAATAGTGAACAAACGGAGAGAAAATCTGAGAAAAACCTAATTTCCTGAAAGAGCAAATTAGCGTTAAATCAAACAACCAACTTAAATAGACATCAGATTTTTCTAAAAACACGTGATTTCACTTCCTATATAAAACTGTGTTTTCATTCGTAGGAAACTGTTAGGAAGAACAGTTGACTATCACAAGTGATCGATAGGGACGGTTGACGTAGCAACGCCGAGCTCAGACATTTACGTCACAGTTAAGTACACAGTATTACTGAATGGTCCAGTCTCTGTACATACATCAAAGATCTAATTAATTCTCTTTGAAGGGAGAAATACAAAAACCTGCAACTAACATAATCTTTAGGTACCGCTTTATGTTATTTTCTTGAACTTGGCATTTGAGTTATCAGCATGAAACTAGTTTGAACGGATTCTATGCCAATTTATTGTTTAAGTTTTCAGTACTTGTATAGAGTTCATGATTACGGGTGCGTTGTCTCAATTCAGGACGCAGTTATGCAGGTACAGTAAAATAGTAATATAAATTCAGTGACTTTAAAGTTTTTTATTTATTTTCATGTAACTCTTGTTAAGTATCGCTCATTAAGAACTAAAGCTAGTTCAAATTTCATCCCATCCCGTATAACCTCACTCTCAGCTAACTTTATTTCCTTTTTACCCGACTGCCAAGAAGGGTTATGTTTTTCGCGCGTATCTTGTATGTATGTATGTATGTGTGTAATATTCTTTATTACCTCATATCTTCGAAACGGCCGAATGGATTTCGATAATTAGGGTATCGTTGGATTGGTATCGATTACCCAAGTGTTTTTAGATATGTCACGTCAAACAAAAACCAACATGGCGGCCAAGAGGTGCCATAGATTGAGGTAAAAAAAAAAAAAATATGTTTGCTACAATATGGGTATCAAATTAAAGGGCTTGTAACGAGAATTCCAAAATGGTATATCATTTACGTATAAAATAAATACTATGTGAAAAATTATTCTTTATTCAAACTAAATACATACTCGAATGCCGTACGCTAGGTGGATAGCCAGTTCCACCACCATGACGTATTATGATTTTAACTAAAAAGTGTTAAATAAAAAAATAATAAATTTAAAAAATAAAAAAACCCGACTGCATAAAAAACACATTAAATAAAAACTGAAAAGTAAAAAACAAGTTCAATAAGTCTAGAAGTGTAGATAGCAATGTTATTAGTACAAAAATTTAATAATTAATACACAATCAATCTAATGAGAAACATAATTGACTGTAACAGTCGGGACCCATTAAATAAGCTAGACTAAAATCATTCATTATGGTTTTCGCAGAATTTATTCATTAATCTGATTAGTCATACACAGACTTTTATTTTTTATTGAGAGCTACTTTTAATAGAAATCTATTTAAATTTCCTTCATATCAGGTTATTTGAAAGCATGGTCTAGGTCTTTCATATAATGTTTATTTCAGCTTTATGAATTGATTTGAATAAACGCTACCTATGAGACGAGAGCAGAATATGTAGATTCTTATGATCAGATTCTTACTTATACATGTCTTCAGGTTTCTAATATGTGCACATACACATATTGAGGAGTACACAATATACATTGATAAAAAAGACTTAAGGCAAAATTGCTTTAAGAAGTTTTTAATCAATCTTTTTTTTAAGTAATTTTTTTAATGAGGCTTTTTGCGCTGGTGCGCCAAGACAGCCTCGTAAGGTACCAGAAATAGTAAATTAACAAAAGTAAAAATAGCTTATGTTTTAGAATTAGACTAAAACATAAGTTTAAACAAGACACCCCGTTGAAATGAAAAGCCTTCTAATAAATCTTGAAACTTCTTTCTCACCTTTTTTTCTTGATATTAATCTGTAACACTAGGTATGCCATATCAGTTGAATTCAGTGGAAAACTTTGAGTTTTTAACACATATTGATTTAAATTCCTAAACAAATAAAATGAAGAAAAGCTTCAGTTTCTCTGTCAGTCGTTATGTATGTAAAACGTCGGTGAATAGTTTCCCTGCATCTCTCAGCGGAGTCTATGCTTAGTGGATACGTCACGCCGCCGCCACGAGTACGTGCTCCAACCGACTTGACCTTTACCGCAGCTGTACAGTCTAGCACGGCTCTAATATTATACAGCTTTGTTTTACATTGCGATATTATTATGAGTTGATTCTTCTTTTTCTTATAGTTTCAATGGTAATGTATATTGAGAGCAGAGTTGGGCTCGGAGAGTTCGGAGAACAGGAGAGTGGTTGTGTACGGGGTGTCTTTCATTTAGGTAAATTTATTTGAATTGGTTTAGTGCGAATGACAGAGGTTTGGAAGGAAGTTTACAGGTTCTTCTTTTTAATTGTTGATTGTATTTTCTTAGTGCACATACATACAATACTTGCTATAAATAAGAATAATAGTGACAAGGAAAAGGGAAGTTTGTGATATAATCTGAAATGGTCTTAAATTGCTTTATTGGGAAAGTGTTCTGCTAAATGTCTTTTGTTATAAAAGAAGCAATATATTGAACACGTTTCCTATCAAAGTGGACAGAACTAAAAAAAACTTTGGCATTTTTCTTATTATTTCGAGTAAAAATAATCGCAGCTATTTATGTGCACCAGATGTCTAAGCGCTCACACAGTTAATGCAAACTCAACTAAATTTCATTCAAAGAGAAATAAATTTAACAATTTCTTTGCTTTAAATAAGGCTGTAGTATCGGAAGTTTCCAGAAACATCTAGTTAAATGGGAGGTTTCCTCTGCTAATTGAATGTTGAGTAGTTCCTCATAGTTTTAGCGAGGCGCTCGCTCGCCCGCATTTGTATGCATTAAGAGACGTCCGCACACTTCGCCGCACCTCGTTACAAGTCTGCGAGAGATACTAGAAGAATTCACAAGGAAATGTTTCAAGAGAAAGACGTCGCAAACATCAAGTTTGGAAACTTATATATTTGTCTCTCGTACTAAAGTGCTTTATAATAAAAGAAGTTTAACTTTAGTTTTAAAGACCGATGCTCATTAAGTAATTGCGTTTTATCTTTTAAGAATGGTTAAGTTCGATACATATTTTAGAAGACACGTACCATTGATCATTTATAACTTATATTTCAGATGATTACCGTTTCATACCCTCATACATCTGTTTTTTCTTTTGAAACTTCGATACCGATACAAAGCCTTAATTTCGTGTGTGGAGCACGTCTTTAAGTAAATAAGCCACCAATCTCTGAGGATCAGACCCGGCGACCATCCTTCTTCGTCACGCGCCCTTGACACACTGACGGGAATTAGGGGCGCTGTTGTTTTTCTTGTGTCTGTGACACCGTGTAACAGGGTAAATATCCCAAACACATAAGGGAACCTTCCCTAATGAAGTTTTAGTCCATACTAACCGTGCCCAGCGGTTTTAACGCCGTATTTTTTTATTATGTGAGTTTTCCGTTGTTTTTTAATTCTTCTACTATTCTAAATCAAAAATCATGTAAATCAGTATCCGTTTTTGAGTTATAAAGTGGCCAACTACTGAGCGCAGCGTATTTAATTTTTAAAATAAACAAGATTACCATCGATTCGAAAAGAAGAAGACCAAATTATGTGGGAGGACACTTTAAGTTCCTTCGTAAATTGCCTTTGAAAAATGTTTAACGTTTTTATCGCAAGAACTGTCCAAGTCGTTTTTTCGAGTTTACTTTGTTGATTTCGAGATTAAAGTAAATTATATAAACATTCTGTATTGGCTTTGATAATTTGCAAATTAGGAAAGTTCGTCTTGAAGGTTTTAAAACGCTCCATTGATTTGGAAATAAAATTCTTATTTTATCCCGATGGGTAGATAGCTCTTAGCATTATTTGTTCGTTACCTGTTAAGTCTTCTGATATTAACTCCGACGAGAGCAAATATATAAATATTTTCAGCGTAGTTACCTAACTGATGTTTTGTAGTTGATGGTTGGTAATAAACTTTCATTACCACGTTCACAAATTAAGCTACAAAGCATAATAGCTTTGTATCGTAAGTTAAAAACCTGAAAAATCACATTTAATACTTTGTGCCAATTTGCTCGGCTACCAGCAATCTCGTCCCCCATTCTCGGCTAAACTTCATAACAAAAGCAATTTTAGTGGCGACGGGGCGTCATTATAGCGCTCACGACACGCCTTATGAAAAACTTCGCGAGTTACGGATAAATAAACACGTTGTGTAACGATGTCTGAACCTTTTTGAAAATACACCCAACACATGTGTATTTTATTAGTTTTCGGCTTAATAGTTTTGGTTGGCAGTTTTATTTTGTTATACTGTGAGAAATTAAAGTGAGCCGACTGCCGACTATCCGATGCCTTAAATTTTATACCTACTCATAATCAGATTACGAAAACTATCTATTGAACTAAGAAAAGCAACTAACGAATCAATCGACCAACAAACCTCGAAACTTTCTTGTTTATCAAACCCTTCTCACATAACATACATATAGTTACTCGCTAATGATCATAAATGAGTTCAGACTCCAAAGATCATCCCTAGAGGTTGTATATTAAAGTGTGGGATCCGCTACAACTTGTTACAGCCGACTCATGTTCGCTCCTCAGGGAGATTACAAACTTTTTGGACTTCGCATCAATTTTTATTAGGGGCAGAGTGTAAACATCTGTAATACATACATGTAAGTGTTATTACCTATCGGTGCTATATGACGGATCAAAACGATATAAAGCAAATTATATTCAAACATTTACATCATTCTGTTTCGCTTCTATAAATATTTTACTTCGATGCCCAAAAGGCAAAATGTTAAAGTTACAATTTCTGTGTCCAATATTAACCGTACCGTACCTGCATTTAATTGGCGGTAGTCAAAGGTGGCAATTTTTACTTCCCTGCAGGAAATACAGGTATAATAAATACATCCTGTACTTTGTGAAAGTAGTTGCAAATTAAATTATCAGAGACAATACCGGAAGAATAATTCCGCCTGTATATATATTAAAGAAAAGGTCACGCTTATGTGTTAAGTAGGTTCTTAATGAATTAACACGTGACGTCACCACGTCGGAAGAGCCCTTTCATATCAAGTCGCAGAGCAGTTAAGTTTAATGAACAGTAATTGCGTCGGTATCTCGCAGAGCTTGGCTGATGCGTCGCTATGGAAGGTCAAAGGGTAACCGCACTTGTACATAAGGTCATTGGTATGTGGCAAAGCACATGTGTCTCTATACCTACATAGGTATATTGACCTGCCAATATATGTATACTTACTCAAGAACTTCACGAGTGTTTATTAATTAATTCTCGCCTGCTTTTTTTTGGTTATTGCCCGTGATATTTAAAATTGCAAGTAGGATACAGGAGAAATTCTCAGTAGGAATAAAGGTCGTTCAAAATAAATTATCTTTTTCCGCATCTCGATGCATCTGACCTTTTAAAAGGTAAATCTATAGCCTTAATTAATTTCTGCAAGATCTTTGACGTTTAAAGGCTTTTCCACTTTCCTGTCGTTTGCCCTGTTCGTGAGTTTTACTCAATTAAAGAATGACAACTTAATAAAATGTATAATTATATATGTCAGTGTTATTCTACATCAAAAATGGACGTATTCAAGACAAAACTTAACTTTGAATCAGGCGAAACAATAATAATAAATAATCTCAGATAAGTCTTGTTCATAATAATTATATAGATTATCGAGAACTTTCACTACAAGCCAGCCGACAAAGCTAACAGTGTTTATTTGCGTCAATCACTAAGTGGCACTTACGTCCGCCGTAACACTTAGCAGATGTCACAGCCGATTGGCTGCACAAACTGTCCCGGGAAAGTCGGGAAATTGACCGCTGGCCAGGGGAAAAGAGGAAGCGATGCGTGCAGGGTTAAGCTGGTCGTTATGTGGACGCGGTCTGATGCACCCCCGGAGAAACTGTGATTGTATGCTTGGCCCAGTGGGCTGTGAGAGGGTTGGCTCCCGACAACTTTATTCATTGCTGTAATTTTCTTGTTAACAGGTTTATAGTATGATAGTGTTTCATATTTTGTATAACACGTTTTAGTATTTAAAGATATCTATTTTTATAAATGGAAAACATGGGGTGATCTAAAAAAAAGATTCTTGTTGTTTTCTATATTAAATTGCTTAAGATTCCAAACTTAATGTTATTAAAGTAAATGGTATACACAATGTTCCAAATTTAGGTTACCTAATAAATTATTTGTGTTTACTTATTCGCATATATTAAAACAGCTACGTATATTTATTCTGTTTAATAACATTGCCCAAACAGAAGCGAGACTTTTAGAAATATATTACTCAGATGTCAAGTTTGAAAAGCAACAGAAAGCAATTCCATTAGGTTCCGCGGGTACGGGAACGCTGCCTTCGTGTACTTTAATGTATTCAAACGTACAAACAATAACACGAAACAATTTATATGGATTTTCATATTTTGAAACTCGAGACAATTTGTTCACATTTTTATTTAAATAAAAAACCAGTATCTATTACTGGTTTTTTATTTCGACATAAAAACTTCAAGAAGTTCCACCTTAACTTAAAATGCGTTATAAAATAACATATAATTACAAATAAATTAAATTCAAAACATTTATTGCGTTCGTATATGTTAGGTATTAGGTTGTTACAAAATATGTAGTTATTATGTATAGCTCTAACCTACTCATTTTCAGAGATTTCATTACAAAAGAATTTAAGTCTAGCATGAATGTCACATACATGGATTTCTTTAGTAGGTACCTTCATCCACAAGAAGTGTGTTTTAATTAAGATTTATATATTTGTAACAAAAGTCTCTTAACGGTAAAGTACTTAATTTGCTTTTCACATCTCCAGCGTTTTCGCCTTTCATGAAAAGCACTCTGTTCTTAGAACCAGTTACTTACATTATACATCTTAGAACCTACTTTATAAGATACTTTTTTGTAAACATGTAATGCAATAACGAATCTTCACGAGACCCACTAGATTATGTAACACAGACATTACTTAGGTAGAAAGGTTTTGTGCTTTTAGGAAAAATTCCAGTGTTTTAGTCAAAATTTTAGTTTCCTGCTCGCTCTATGGTAATAAACTCTCAGTATTGTATAAAAATTGTTGTGCCTCTGTTTACCCTCCACATACTGGTATATAGTAGTCGTGAGGATAATTAACAATGCGGTCAGCGTAGGTGAGTACATTTTAATATCGTTTATAGTAATAATATCAGCACAATATTATTAATACAATGTCCTTGTTCTCCATGATTAAGGAAAATTATGGTTTATAAATAAATAAACGTTATGGACATAATGAGCTAAGTTAATGTTTAATAGTTTGTGTTCAATCGATTGTTTTGCATTTCTATCTTTTAGAATACGACTAGTTATGTGCAGGTATTTGTATCATACTGTTTTTATAATTTATTAATAAAGACCTCAACAAGATGTCAGGGAACCACGCAGCGATATATCACGATTAGTTTCTAAATGGCGCAGTGTGCGGTCCACACATGTTACCAGGGCCTAAAATTATATTCTTATTATTAAATAAAATACTGTTGAGAACATTTCATCGAGCAAGCAGCAAACTCATGTGTTTAAATAAGCAGCTGACAAGACTATTGCTCTACGACTGAACTTGACATTTAATCTATTTTCAATATGTTTCATTTCTATTCCAACTT
The DNA here is from genome assembly GCA_905475315.1 of Autographa pulchrina. Lineage (NCBI taxonomy): Eukaryota > Metazoa > Arthropoda > Insecta > Lepidoptera > Noctuidae > Autographa > Autographa pulchrina. Next base: position 14,932,042 of record FR997764.1, on the reverse strand, counting down.
ATCTTTCAATGTAAATTCGTATCTAAAAACATCTTTATTTATCCTGAAATATCATCAAGAGAACTGTTTGTCAGTAGTGAAAAAAAAAAACATTTATAAACTCGTAAGTAGTTTTAAATTCGAAAGATATAACTATACAGGTTACAATATATATATGATATAACTATATAGGTTATGTTAAGTATTGTATACTTTACAGGGTAAAAACCTTATGTTCAGCCAGAACATAAGGTAATTATAATGTACTATAAAATTCGATAGCTTACGTAGGAATACAAAGAATACAAGAACCAAATTCTACCGTGTTAGGTAATGTTCGAACTTGTAAAACTTTTCCAGTTATTTGCCTAGTTCGGAAGCCAATTCAGTTTGCGAAACTTGTGCCGTGTTCGATGTTAATATTCGATGTCGCCTGTAAACTCAGACTTTCAGGATATCGATAAAAACATAATAAATATACTATTTATTTCCTTTAACCTACATAATTATAATTATAATATTTTTACTGGAATTACCACGGTGATTTAATTTGTTTTTGTTATGCATTTTGTGGCTAACTTGCCTGCACCGACGGAGTTCTTATTTGTGTTATCAGATAACAACATTACAATTAAGTATATAAGAATAAGAAATAAATTACATAGGGTCATTAATTATATTACCATTAACACCTGTTAATTACAAGCACACGTGATCGCAGGATCGCAGTAATGATTGCGTAACAATAAATTATTTGATACAATGTACTCAGTTAGTACCTACACTCTACAGTGTAATGTAACCAACAATAAATTAAATCCGTGACCTCAACGATCCTTATTATAAAATGATGTTTATAGAACCATTTATAATTGAGCCATACTAGTGCTATTTAGAATCCAAAGCATGCGCTAGGCTTACTTATTTTTAGAAAATGATTGGTTACAGAGTTTCTGAGCACTCACAAAACATCTATACAATAAATCTGTAGAAGTGAAAATTCTGTACATTGAAAATATAAAAAAAAATAAATGGTGGGGGGTGTTACTAGACGGACACCGAACCCAAAATTGTGAAAAAAAAATTTTTGTCTGTCTGTCTGTCTGTTTGTTCAGGTATCACGCGAAAACTACCGGTTCGATTACGATGAAACTTGGTATAATTATTCTTTATTATCCTGGGCACCACACTGGGTAGTTTTTATCCCAGAAAACTATAAACAGTAAAAAAAACAAACTTAATTTTGCGGTTAAAAACTCATTGATAAGTTTCGTCATCCACGCGAACGAAGTCGCAGGCACAGCTAGTACAAAAATATAATAGTGACATTACCAAGTATTTTGGTAACCTACTATGTAATCTGTTTAATAACCGAACTTCCTATACATACGACTCTGTCAATCGTAAATCACTAAATACCAGAATTTTAATAATTAATGCTTTTAAGTACTAACAAAAACCCAAAGTATAAGTTTTTGTTAACATCCAAAGTTTTTGTAACACAATTATGAAACATGTTATCAAGTCATCAAAATCCGAAGGTCGTGAGATCAATGGAACAGACAATCAAAATAAATACTCGGAGTGGCTTCCTCTTAGTTTACGACGTTTTTAAAGGGTTTATTTCAGTTCAAGGTTATGTTGATACAATGTTATTCCTTACAAAGATGGATGCGGATATTTCTATCTTTCTAAGTTTTAATGGTGATCATAAAAAGTTGCAAAATGTCATGCATCTTCCAGAGGTTTTATTTTACCTTTCATATTTCATGCCACTCTAGTACCTTACTTAAGGATTTCAGGGTCATGGGAGAACAACCACATGTTACACGTTCCTCTAAGTGCTTAAAGGCTTAAAGATTAATATAGACGTTCTAGGACATCTCGCCATAATTATTCATATCGTAATGGATGAGAATATGCAAGCCTTAGGGGACAGGCTGGGAGGATAGACACTGACCTTGTGACGTCCTTGAAAGGAGTAAATAAATTAACGAAGACGCTCAGTTATCTCGGCACGTGTGCTAGTTCCAAGGTTACCTACACTGTCTTAACTCTTTACTTTGTTATATAAATAAATAAATAAATGCGGACAACATCACATACATTGTTTTGAACCCAAAGTAAGTTGCTAAAGCACTTGTATAGTGTAATATATTGGATCCTTCACGAGATGGGTATTAAAAGTAATATTAAAAAAATTTACAACATGTGATTCCGATGATAATAAGTAAACAGATGGTTTGTGAATATTATTTAGGCGATGAAGAACAAAACATGACAAAATGATTATTTTAAGTTAAGCACCATAAAATATGTCTTCTACCATGACTTAACTAATATAAAAAGCAAAGATTACCCACAATAAAACTTACAAATTAGTTTTAAAATACCGAAGATCCGATGGTAAAGCACAAAAAACAATACCTAAATAATTCTAAAAAATTCTATCATTTTTGATGAAGGAAAACTTTTGGACAGGTATCCAGGTAACATGTCGTACCTAAACCTTGATGCAAAAAGGTTAGTGAAAAAAGGCTCGATATTGTAAATGGAAGGTATCCTACGGGAATAATAGATGTTCCCTTGGCCATTACCGCTCGGCTGAGCCTTGGATGTTCCGCCGTGGAAGCAGCACTAATCCCTTTTCCTCGTTATCTATTATGATCGTGTTATGTAAGCATTAGTGATGCAACCGGCGCCGTGACCAGCGACCATGTACTATGTCATGCAAAGCCATGAGTACAGTCACCAAGAAAACATAATGACAAAAACAATATAATTTTCAGCCGTCATGAAGTTAAAGACTGCCAAAAAGTTTAATAAGAATGGCTATGATAAGTGTTACTTAGGATAAAATGACAAAAGGAAAAACGTAGTGAAGATCGAGCAAATTTCATTCAAATTGTATGTAGTTGTGCAATAACATTGTAATAATCCATTAAACAGTGCATGTTATATTTATGACATTCCAATTTATTATTTTCATATTTCATTCATTTATTCACGGGTAACATTGCTGTCGTCGCCTGTACGTCGAGGTGTGAAGATCATAATTATTCAGAGTGACGGGTAAAGCGAATGTCATTTTCAAGGGTCCAGTATTTATTGGTTTTCCTAGTATGTGCTTTATCCTACTCGTTTATTTACGCGAGAGATACAATCGATACGATACGTGTTTTGACCGATTGTATGATTTATTCGGTTTAAGACCTCAGGTGTAAAATGAGTACAGGTAAAACCGATATTTTTGGTTTGTTGGTGCATATTAACACACGTGTGAACAAGGATGTTGTTTTAAAGAAATATATTTAGACGTTGCAACATCAAAGTTTTCCTAAACCTATGCGTTTAAAAATTAACAGTACCTATATTTTCTTTTTAAATAAAATATTAGATGAAGCGTCGAACATTAGTGGAAGAGATTTTATTATAACAATCACTTCGGAGTATATTGGTCTTGATGTGTTGAGACAGGGGTCGCATCCCGCGTGACGTCAACCCGCGTCAATACCATAATGGACATTGTTTCAGACAGCGCCGACACTGCGCCGATACGGAGGACGGTTTTAGAACTGAACTCCATTGTTCAAACATGTACACACTTAAGGTACATGCCAATGATAAAATGTTACTTTCCTTTATTCAGTTTTTAGTGTTTTGAATTTCGACAAATAGTCGTTAACCCTTAAATGGAGAAAGACAGACAAAATTTATCAGAATCCAGTGAGAATAAAAGCCGACCCCAACAGTTCCCAACAAAGTATAATTTACAAGCACAGGTACCTAGAATTTTTAAGTAATTCTGTTCGTAAATAAGATATGCTTGACACATGTCTTTAGGTACGCATAGGTATTTTACTAATGTTTGAGGTAGGTACATAGATATCTATCAAAACACCAGACTATTAAAGAAGACTGACAAGAATAATTAAACAGAAAATATTTATAAGAATTCGTATTTTCCTGTTTTTTCTTTTACCTGTGTAGGTATTTATAAATGACCTTCAGAATCAGCAAGTTACCTGCACAATGACACTGGCGGTCTTCCCCAACATGCATTCCAAGTCACTTAGTAGTATCCTTGACGGAAAACAACAACGTTTTTTGACAAGCACTTAAAGTAACAGTATGGGAGACTACGGACACTTTGTATTGCAAATTTTGGTAAACCACAGTCCATTGTACAGAATACAAATTAAATAGTTGACGTAACTACATTGTTTGAAGTGTTGAAGCTGTTAAGGAGTGCATTCACTTACAGACTTTGGAAGTAAATGAAACAACAATAAACACCGTCTGGAGCTTGGTCTCAAATTGCGGAGTCACTATATCAAGTTTAAAACTTGTTACGGTTTTTTTTCAATGATTTTTCTGTTTTTGTAGTAACTTCTTTGTTAACTTGCCAAGAAACGACATACTGAAATACATATAAGAGTATTTGTAGAAAAGTACCTATATGGCGAAGAGGATAAGAAGTGCCATATTACATAGTCTATTATCATAATAGTACCTAGTATGTAATGTGAGCGCTCACTAAGACTATATATTATTCCGTATACGTGCCGTATGTCCTGCCCCTCGCTTACTGGTGGCCGCTTAACTTCTCACATCCGATCTATGTGCATTCTGTGCTCACATCCGTTGCTCAAAACTTTGTCGGACTTCGTAATGTCGCACTTCGGTGCAGTCTCGAACATTCGACGCTAACTCCTGTCTAAGCTAAACTTACTGAAATAATAGATGCATGTTTTAATAATTACCAGCTGTATAATTGTTGTTGCTACAAGGAAAATATAACAGAAAATGTTATTAGATTAAATCCATGTGTGCTTAATGTGTTGTTGATTATATGTTTTGTAAACTGCTTGTCAGGAGTTTTATTTTGTGTCCATAGGTTTGACAGATAATTTATAAGAAAAAACGTTCTGTTTAAAAATCATACTTTAATGAAACTAAATTATTTTCTTGATTATAAATAGACAAATCTTTGGAGTTTAATGGTAATGTAATCAGTTGGCATTTCGCCCCGTGCCTTTAAAAAAATGTTATAAATAAATTCAAACTATTCCCAAAACATAAGTGCAGAAAGGTAAAAATGAAGTGCTTTGAATAATGAGGTCACGTAACCAGCTGTCTTTAATAAAATCTAAATATGTATCAATAGCAAACGACGCAAACACGGCGACTACACATTCCCATCACGTACGGAACACGTTGTGTAACTTGGACTGAGCTGGGTTGCCAGGTGACTCTTAATATCTAGTTAGACGTACACACAACACACTATATCTCAGTTTTATATACAAAAATAATGATCAGTTGAATGAGGAAGAAGACATGTCTGTGCCCACACTAATGACCCAGACATTTAGGTACGGGCCTTAAGACGGACCCATGGGGAATTCTAACTTTATCAACGTTAATGCTAATGACCGGTGGAATAAAAATAATTGCTCCCTTGGGACTAGCTGCATAAGACTTACTAACGATGACAGGGTAGGTTAGGTTAGGGTATTAAAATATGATAATAGGGATGATGACTAATTTTTATTTTTATGTCCATCTTTTAGATAAGAAAAAATATTAGACACGTATTTTTTGTTTAGTCCCGTAAACAAAGAATTACAAAGATACAGCGAGTACAATTCTTGCGTGACGTCACGTTTGTAGTACAAATTATACCTAGCCGTGACGTCACAAGCCCCCACTCCTGAACTTTACAGTGGTTTATCTTCGTATTTTGTAATTTATTTGAGAAAAGAAAAAATATGTGTCTATTATATTTTGATTATCTAAATGGCGGACTAAATAAATTTTGACTTTTCATACCTAGTCATCTACCCTATTAACTAAAAACTACAAGCTATTAGACAGCTTATTAAATGAACATGTCAGAAGAGTAAATTAACCTACTTTGACGTAACTATATGATGTCAAATTAGAAATCAATCAATCAATTGGGAATCACTATTAGTGAATACATAGCGCATCACATATTTATGTTGGATTACGTTGATAGGTTTATCTTCAAGGAAAATATTGATGAATACTCAAGTACCGGTTATTTAATCTCTTTGATGTTTCCAACTCAACAAATTGGTTTCTCGGCGGAGCTAATTATTTTAGCGATTATAAAATATGGCACCCCTTTGAGAACGATTCAAGAGTTTAAAATAAAATTAAACATAAATTACAATTTTAATCCGATTTAAGATATTCAAGTTTTGTATTCAATTTAGTTTTACTAAGTGGATTAATGCTATTATTTATAGATCAATTTACAAACATAATTAAACTGTTAATATAAAATCGATTGCTATTAATTGCTTTTTTGAAATTGCTTAAAACAGACGTAGAATTATATGTATAAGCTCTTTAGGATACACCTAATCCAATTCACTTTATCATGGACCATACGAGAACTGACTGTGCAAACATAAGAATATCAGTATTAGGAAGTGAGTGGAATTCCGTTAATTAATCTCGGCAATTGCCAACAACGCCAACAGCGTCACGGTATTGTGTTCCCTAAGTCTTAGTCTATAGTGTGTATACATACACAAGGCATATTCTCCACGCTATTATAATATAATGCTTTAGCTTGCATACCCTTCGTTCACATACTCATCATCATCAGTACTAGCCTTGGAAAACCAAATGGATATTGAACCTCTTTTGTTTTTTTTTTTTCTCTAATATGCACCTCTTTGATAAGCATATTATATTTCCACCTCGGCCTTCCGGAATTTGACTATAACTCACAAAAGCTTTTGTAAGATAACATTAATAGATCCGATGAGTACACTCAGAGTATAAAGATAGAGTTTACTTTAGAGCTCACAATAAAAAGCGAATAAAGTTCAGTAGTAATGTACAGCCATTTATCGCTAAAAGCATTTCTTTCAGAGTACCGTTGAATGGACAAATAAAGTTAGCATTAATATTTGTAGAGCCATTTTATTTGGATGTATTGTGGAGCCATTGGTTGCAGTGGTGCGATTTCATGTTTAAAACTGTACATGCACTGGGAAATAGTATTATTAGGTATCAATACTGATGGAAATAACATTTTCTGGTTGTAAAAAAATCAGATTCATAGAGAAAAAATAGGTAAAAAGGGATTCTTCCGACTGTCTTTTAAAAGGAGAAAAATTTCTACAATGATGTCTATATGGTAGCTTACCTAATTGTTTAAGTTTACGATAATTAATCAATACACCGATTTAAAATGAAAGGCGAAGTATTTAAGATGCCGAAATTGGTAGGAATTATCTGGCAACACTGCTACCACGAAATGCTCCATACCGATTAGTTAGCTCCTACTTACGCACTCGGGGGCACATTGTCATTCTCTCGGGCACTTCCCGTCGTTACGACAATGGCTCGATTCGCAGGTGTGCAACCATTGATCCCTTTGTTGTAAGTCATGTGTCTCATACACAGGTAGTTGGGCCCCAATTTTGGAAGTTAAGGTATTTTGGTACCTTGCAGTCATGAGTATGTTCCCGACAGGCTTCTTAATACTTTGAAGTATAGTATATAGTTCTTGTGGTTCGAAACTAGCCAAACAATATAAAATATAATAAAAAGTTTTATGATTAAAAGTCTATATTTACAAAGTAAGTTAATCAGTAAAAATTATGTAGTTAACGTTGATGAGCTATAAATTTTATAGCTTTTTACTACATGAATAAAACGTTGTACAAATTGTAATTTTCTAAGTCATGTTTTATTACTTTTTATTTTTAAACTTATTTATCTAAAGCTTAAACGAAGTTCTCATCTCTCCTTTATTTGGTCATGTGCCTTTGTTAAAGTCAGAAATACATGGTCATAGTCATACGTACGTATAATTGTTAAATGTAAAAAAGAAAAACATAAAGTGAGAAAGCAAATAATAATTCTAAATGTTCTAACATAGGTAAATAATTTCAGTCACAAAGCGTTACTCATAAATTAGACATGTTTTAAAACTGTATTTTTTTGTATCTGTTTTTAATTTTTGTAGATTATTTCCTCCATTTCAAAGAATTTTGTAATGAAGTTCTCACACTCGCATAAAATAGAGCAAAAAATAACTGCTCAAAATTATAGGTTTAGTAATTATTTTTATATATAAACCGCATATAAAGCTAAGTGTACAATAAAAAATATGCGTTTGTTTTAAAAAAATCTGTTCGCAACGTGTCAGAGTTTTCATAAAGCCGTGTCCACGTGACGCGGTCATTTCTCTCCGGGGTGGCTCACTTAATCATTCATTTAGCACACAATGAACACTCGCCGAGAGTAACGGCTGGACATTAAAATTAATAACGATGAAATTTGTAATAAAAGGCGCTGAAAGGGGTGAGTTAATACCCGGCAAAGGTGAACGAATCGGAGTTCAAGGGAAAGGATTTAATGAACGAATTTATGTTTTATTTGCTAATGCGTGATGTTAATGTTCTCGGTGATAAACTGCTACGACAAAGTCTGCAAGCTTAATGTTTTATGGAATTAAATGTATTGTTTCGGCAAAGGCTAGTTACACTGAGCAATATAACAGAGTGCGTATAAGTGTTAAAAATATTATATTTTTGACAATTTCGAGTTGTTCTTACATCATATAGAATTTTTATAATCGTTGTTAAAACCTATGTTTGTATAGGTTAAGTAGTACTTAGTGGCTGACAAGTACACTGAAAATTTGAAAACATGGTTTTCAAGATGAGTATTTTACCTACAACACAATCAAACGAAGTACGCCCGTGTCTTGGGAGCTGGTCGATCATATGTTAGGTGTCCTGTCGTTGGAAACTACTCACGATAACACAATGGCCGCTCGTAAATAATGTTTATTACATTTGTTCTGACAATTGTTGTCTGTGTAATTAGATGCTTGTGAAGTTTCTGTATTACGAGTTTGCATTGAAACTTACTTTAGACATTTATACATAGTTTCGGATTATTTTTAACTGCAAACGATGGAATACCTATTATCTTGTCTTTCGTACCCCTTCACCTGTAAGATAGACGATTTAATGAAAGCTACTGACAATGCAGTTCTTGTAGCAGAACTCTGGATCGACACTTTATACTTCGATTGCCATCGACAAGCCTTGAAGAAGAAGAATGCTAACAGCTCCATTCCACCTAATTTCAATTAATGTTATTCTATAATTTGGCTATTGTAATTCTCAAAACATATCCAACAGTAAATGTTTTTGCAATTATTTTCAACTAAGATTATTTTGCTTGTACAAGCAACATTTATAAACATAATTATGCTATGTTAAGTTAGGTAATTTACCAGGTTTAAAGCACTGATCATATCAAAATTTGAATGCATATAATATTTATACTAAATGTAATTAAAATTGTCTGACAAAATTAAATCTGTTTATTAATTATGATAACAAGTTTCTTATTAAAAACTGTAGTTTGAAGTGAAGGTCAAAGTTTGCAGCAAAGCTTATTCAATTAGTCAGTGATTATGTTACGAATTTAATTTTTTTTAGGGTATTAACAATTTATCACGTAGTTTTAATAAAATATGGTCTAGTTCTTCGTTTATTTATTTAGTGTCACCAGCACTATTTTTATCGAGCACGTGTATAGAGTTCAAATAAAAATTTAATATATTGGTTCACGTACAAATCGCGGAATGTTTTGTTTTTTTAAACAAATTGTGTTCTCTACGAATCGGTTTTATTATGCTCGGATAACAATCCTTAGGGACATCGAGGTACCAATAACCTCATTAGATTATAAATCAAATTTGAAAATAAGTTTGATATTTATTTTTATTGCTTTGTATTGATCTTATCATTAGGTATAACATAGGAAGTAACTTGCTGCTACTCTATAGGGAAGCTTTTAGTGTATGTTGATGTATTATTGTAATTCAAACAGTTAAAACCAGAGTCATTTAAATGATTTTTAAATTGCTGTAATAGGTTTAACAGAAATTGAAACATTGGATTGATGAGTTGCTAGTAACTAAAAAGCAACATTTATTTTAAATAATGTATTATCCAATTATGGTTTAATTTCATAAATTGATAATTCCAAAAGTGTATTTGGAGTTGTTTATTTTATTCTCTAGGCACTGAAAATAAGACACATGCCTACACATGTGCGCAGGCAACAAAGCGTGGAACATGAACATATTACATACCATTATAATGAACATTTTAGAGGGCCTAACTAGTTTTATGATGCTGTTATTTAATATGATACAAACCAAGCTGTTGTTAACTATTCTTTCTTAAAAAGGATACGTTTATTACTTATTTTAATTGCATTTAATATAAATAAAATAAATCATGTTTGTTTCGATTTACAAGGAACTAACTACTTACAATCAAAATTAACTTAAGGAAATATGGGAAACCTAAAGCCGTTGCTTTTTATATCTTTGGTCGTCACCCAAATAGTAATTAGTTTATGTTGTTTTACAAAAAAAAATACGTGTTTCACAAAATGTAATTGAAGCTTACATTCTACTATTTTAATTTTATCTCTTAACTCCCCATCATCGTAGCGTTATTATTTATTTTCAGTCATTATTGTCCCACTGCAGACCAAAGGCCTTCCTTTCCTGCTTCATCATAGCGTTTCCTTTGTCTGTCTTCTAGTTCCTAGATTTTAAAGATACTGCCTAGCACAGATAATTAAATTCCTATTTATTGTTACATTGCAAATGATGATTGTCTGCGTTTGGTTTGCTGTTTGAATTACATAAAAAAAAATATTGCACTTTTAAAGTAACAACGCTATCTGACAGCAGAAGCTCAAAAATTATGTTATACTCGGTAACTGGGATACAAAACGAAGAGAACGGAGAGTTTCTAGAGCTTGCAGTTGTAGAGTCCTCAGCTGTATAATGAGATCCGTGTCCCTTGCCAGTGCTGACTACGGAATAGACACTTGTTAAATAAAATTTAATAATCAATTTGAAAAAGACGAATATTATGCACTTCTATCAAAGGACTCGCGCCGATGATATAAGCGTTAATTATAATGGGCAGGAAATAGATACAACATGTGTAGCAAAGTTTCTAGGTATTCAGATTGACAATAAATTGACTTGGAAACCCCAGATCGATGAATTATGTAAAAAGTTAAATAAATTAGCCTATCAACTGTATCATTTATCACATAAAGTTAGCAAAGAAACACTTGTACTTGCATATCATGGGTTGGTTGCGTCACAGTTAAGATTTGGGATCATTTTTTGGGGTAACTGTAGTGAGAGAGAGGAGATCTTTAGGGCCCAGAAACGGTGCATACGATCTTTATCACACCTTAAAAGCACAGATAGTTGTGAGCCTGTGTTTCGGTCTCTGAATATACTCACTTTCCCAGGTCTATATATATTAGAGGTGGCAATGTTTGTAAAAACCAATCTGCACTTGTTTCCGTCAATTGCCAAATTAAGAGCACGAAACGGACCATTGCGATCTAACTATAAGAAATTGTTACATACCGGTAATTATAAAACCGCACTATTAAGGAAAAGTATTCTGGCAATGGGACCTATAATTTATAATAAAGTACCTCATAGCTTCAAGGATAATCCGACAAACATTTTTAAATCTAAGCTAACTAAACTGCTATTGGCCAAATGTTATTACTCAGTAAATGACTTTTTGAATGATGCGACATTGAATGAATAATTATGATTGTTATGACTAACTTACTAATAATTGACATTCAAGATTAAGATGTATAAGTAAATAATAATTTTATAATAATTGTAATATGTACCTAAAATTAAGCTCTATTTTGTATTTTTTTTTTATTGTATTAATTTCTAATTTAATTTATAATTTGCACGCCGTAAGGTAGATTGTAGTGGATCTCACTAATTTATATGTAACATCTTATGCTTGTACCTACATTCTTAGCAAATAAAGATTCTTGATTCTTGATTCTTGATTCTTGAAAATAAAGCAAATCGGTTTAGGTTTTGTTGATAATTCAGACCTTAGGTCAAAGGGATCTTGCTACCTTGTCCTCCCAGACTTCATGACTGCTTTTGATATATAATTGTATTTCTGGTAGCAAAATTCTAGGTTCAAATAACATGTAACATTAATTTTGGTTTCTTAGGTTTACGCGAATGTTAGACATTGAAATAAAACTACTCTTTACGGATTTTGTCGCGGTTTAATTTGCGGGGGACCTAAAATCTAAAATTAAACCGCGACAAAATCCGTAAAAAGTAGTTTTATTTCAATGTAACATTAACTCAATAAAGAAGAAAAATACGTAAGGTGATTAACAAGAGTAGGCAGAAGAAACGGCATTTTATGTTCCACGAGCCACTAAGCAATTAAACAGTATATATACAATCTTCCTGTACTTCTGTCGTTGGCAGTAAAGACAGAGTTTTATGCGAGTTAGCGTAATGTTTGTCAAGTGCTTCGTAATGAGGGGAGGTCAAGGTGCCTCCAACATGCGCGACATTTCTCGCCACAAACGCTATTATTTCTATCTTGTCATTAATTTTAATAGTAAATATTGTTAGAGTAATGATTTTAAGCAAAAGATTAAATATTGAAATATGTTTTTGTTGCGGTTTTTGAGCTCTTAAGATTAAACTTTCAGATCCCAGAAAATTTGGTTTTTTTAAGTTTTGTTTTTCCTCCTTTGGAAATACATACCTACCTGCAATGATTATGTTAGTTTTTTCAATGTTTTTAAAACAGAAAAAAGATTCACTGCTTAAGAAAATAACAGGAAGCTACTTTTTATGACGAAAGACATTATTTTAATATCCAGTTTTGCAACAACATAATTCTATGTTTGTGTCTGTCGTTGCAGTTCGAAGGCCTCTTTTCGACGCGACTTTTACGAATGCTGATGTCAATAATTGCCGGAATATTTTCCTTTATATTGTCAAGTCCAGTCAGTGACATTAAGTCTTGCCAAGTATGGGACGTGCAACCTTCGAAATAGGAAGTTGATATGTTAAACTTTATGCTAAAGACACCTTTGATAAAAATATCACATTTCATGAGGCTTTTCCTGCCATTGAAATTCGAATACAAATACAAATATTTTTGCAATATAAGTATAGAGAAATCAGTGGTCTCTAGTTTTTTAGAAAAGGTTAAATGTCTACATGCACTATAACTAAAAGAAATCAGCTAAACAAAACGAATTTTATGGTATTTGTCAAGTTTGTCGTCTGAGTACTACTGTGTATGTGACTAAGTAATATTCACGGAAGTAATAAATACTTATTAACACGGAAAAATAAAATAAACTGCGGAATTAGACACTTATTTCAACACCGACTGATTTAATTTTCTTTTAAGTAACGAGTACAAACTGTAAGCAGAAGTGATATTTTTAGCCAGAGATTCTGAAAAAAAATGATTTAAAATATCTTGCCGACTGATACATGACTCGTCCCGGAGTGCTGGGAATGAAACATTACCCCAGAGGAAGAAGGACTCAAATGAAATTATAATGATGATATATGTTAAGGTCAACCGAGGGTCATTGAACTTCGTTAGACAGTTCTTAATGGATGCCTGTAAAACTGACTCTTAATAAGTTTGGTGAAGATTAGGCAACTGAAGGAATTATGAGAGAAAATAATTGAAAACTGAATAATGAGACTCATTTAATGTTGTGTCGTAAAAATATCAGCTATAACTAAATGAGCATTACGTGATAGTACGTGACAAGTGGCCCTATGCCGTTATGAAGTACAGTTACAAGTCATTAAGATAATATTCCCATTAGCGCCACCAACTCCCAGAGGAAATAATCGAGATCTTTGCATTCCCAGACTAACACACCATTATATATGTCTACTAGATATTTATCACTCGTAAATTCTAATATTTGTATACAATAACTATTTGATGACACCACTTATCCGAGTGGAACCGAAAATGATAACCTCATAGCTAAACGCGTTTTCTATAAAATCTATATTTTGTTTAAACTGTATACCAAAAACCAGTTGTATGTATTTTTTATAGGAAGATTGGTTAAGTAATGGATGAGATAGTGATATCAAAATTATATTTGACTTTTATTTATTTTATTTAATAGGAAGAAAAAAATAGCTCTACTTGGATATTATGTTTATGAGTGTACCTCTTTATGGTGATGTAATTACCTAACGTCGGATCACGTGGAAGCTACCTATTAAGAAATTACTCGGTTATTATTGAGTCACTGCATGAGATCTATCATTATTCATTAATCTCTATTATTCTGTAAGTACAGATTTGTTTAAAGAGACACCGACAAAGGAAAAGCGAGGCTACTTTTCCTCCTACATAAAGTCTGAACAAAAGTTACACGTGTTCGTTGGTGGTCTGTACTAAAACCTCTACCCAGAGATAGTAGAGATACATAGAAAGAGATACCACCTACACTCTACAGTCATGAGATAGTGCTGTACGTATAATTTTATACAGATGAATATCGCGCGGGAATAATTTCGTCGCAAGCTAAGTCGCGCTAATCGTCTCATCATTAGATACAAAGGAATAACGCAAGTGAAGTAAATTGTTTTAAAATTGCTACACACGCTTTTTGTTCTACCATTATAAGTACACATTCACAAACATTTTCCTTTTTTGTTTGACAAGAAAAATGGTGGCGACAAAAACTAAAGATCTTTTGTGAATAGCTCTTGATTGTATTTTTTGTGTTTAGTTATGTAAACTTGTTACTATTACGCTGTTGCTATGCAATACATTTACATAGCATTAATTTCGATTTATGGTCGAAACAGTTTTTGTTGCTCTATAATTTATGGTTTATCGTAAATCATTTTGAGATACAATTTTGTCGGCAGTCTGAATTTCTTGAGTCGTAAATGCGCATCAACTTTATTTGTATGTATAAACTGATCGCTTTTTTATATCTATATTTATTTCATTCGAAACACGTGCACTTACATGTTTATAGCAGTCACTTTTAAATGTTGAAAGGAACAATAATTTTCTAGGTAGTAAGGTTAGGTTAGGTTAGGTAATATTTTAGACATTATATAAATACAAACAAGTCTAAGTACTTTGTCGAGAATAAAACGCAGTACGACTCTACCGATAGACATCAGCATGCAGTTGCAGAGATTGATTGTCAAGCTAAACAAATAAATCAATTTTCGTAAGGCCGTCCATTGTATTATGTACTTTATAACAATACTCTAATCAAATAGGATTTCCAGTCTTTGTTAGTTTCTTTGTAGGCTTATGAATAAGTGTTGATGTTTGTTTTCTGACTGTTTTAACCTACATAAGGGTTAATCGATGGTGATGATAGGTAGGTATATGCAACGGGCAGCTTAGCTTACAATGTGAAAAGAATTAGATCCATAAGATTTCTTTTATGTGCCCAAATTATTTTATTATGTAATTTGTTGACGTGAATGTCAATTAAAATAATAACACGTTTAACCACCATTCCATGTTTAACAAATTAATTAAAGTCCTTTTTATTAATGCAATACCAAATACGGCGCCAATATAGGAAAAAGGTTCAATTAGATCTGTGAACTCTATAAAATAATATAGCGACCACTTTTTCATTTTATCGGACTTGTTTCAGCGTGAAATTGGACTGTAGAATATTTCCTGCCATTTCACCGATTGGACTTAGTTTATGTAAATTGCCATACCATAAATGCAAAAAAGTATTTTTTACTAATCTTTTGCAGGGTTATTATTTTTTTTTAAAGTACATAGATACACCTGCTTACTCTTGTCCAAGTACATCAAAATATTCTACCTCTTCTTAAATGTAATCAGTAGTTTACCATTACAATGTGTGTTATTGGTGTGCGCATGCGCACCTGTTCCACAAATCCGTATCACGCACGTTCGGTATCGGCGGAGACCTGACACTCTGATGTCACTGCTATTGTTCCCATCATATGTCATGTCACGTTTTACATTCATTTATATCATAATCTGTCTTAAGAATCTTAATAAGTAACGCATAATTTAGTTTTGGATACAATTATAATAATAATAATAAACATTTATTTCAGACTATGCGTCCATATTTTTGTTAGTAACAATATACCTTAAAAACTAACGTTAGTATTAGACAATTTACAATTTACCCTACACTTAAGATTAAAATTAAAAATTAAACAACACAGTGCATTACACAACTAATAAACACTATACACTATCAGAATTGCAATAATTTGTTGGGCTTTCTTGCACTTGCAAGAGAGCTTAACAAATTATAAGAAAATATTTCAGAACAGCGAAAGCTCATTTAACGGACGGATCGGAAATAACCTTTTGCTTAAATTATACAGATTATGAATGAATTAGATTTGTCATTTGTTTCAGGCCAGTGCAGCAGTGGTGCAGATATCGATGCGTTAACGCACCGACCCGAGTAGTCGGATCATCGCAATCCGCGCCGGGCCGAGTGTCCGGCGCGCCGCCCGCCGGCCGCCGCCAGCCGCCACGAGCCGCAGCCGCACTCCAGCGCTGCGAGCCACCGCATGCGCACGCACCGCGCTCCCGCGTACATAGCCCCGATAAACTATCCCAAAGTGACTGATTAGTATAATAAACGTAACCAACTACCGATTGCAGAAGTTTCTTCATTAACACAATCGGCCGGTATTTTAATTGAACGTCTTTTTGTTAACATTTTCTCCTATAAGTGGACAAGTGCATTGAGTAAGTGGAGAAGGCTACATTCCAAACCGGTGTCGTTCTTTAATGGACGAGGTGTGTACTACTCTGTGTGTGTTTTAGTAGTTATCGAGGAGGTGACTGGTTCTGTTTTCGGTGTATACAGAAATTTCTTGTGCAGTAGACAGTGACATACAAGAAAGGAATTGAACTGGATTTGTGAATCCAACTCAGTTCGGACTCCCCCAGCCATAATGTAAGTTTTGATAAAAAGCGAGACTAATACAAAAGAAAAATGGCTCGCGGAACACTGAGTGAAAACGAGCGTCACTGTTTGGATGCAAGCGCAAAAAATCAATCAGACCGTCTCCAAGAGTCGGAAAAAACACTAAGTGACTGTAAATCAAATGGACTCAGAGTGCGCTTCCTTGATGAAGAAGGTAAAACGGAAAGGATGGTAAGCGCCGACGAGGTTGACTGCGCTGTCACGAGAGTAAAAAAAATACACATTCTTAAGAACAGAAGCTCGAGCGAGACGAGCATCCTGCTGCGGAACCCCTCTCTCATGAAGAGACGCTCCAGTTCCGAACGCCGTTTCAGCGACGGACACACGGACAACATAAACAATAACACTCTGAATGAGAATCTAAACGGAAGAATTAAAACGAGCGAGTTTGACAAATCCGATAAGACTGATGAAGCAGATCAAACCAAAGAAGTAAACAGCCAGAGCTTTAAGAAGAACTGTAACGTATACAGTGTTAACCAGGCAAAGACTCTGACTCCGGAGAGGAAAAAGTCCTTACCACTCACGATGCCGCGGCTGATCGGCCACAAGATCCAGGAAAATGGACAAACCAAGTCGATATTGCCGGCCGAGGTCTGCTTGGCTGACGGTGCGTCTGGCAAGGACTTCACCGCTCGTGCTATCGGCCGTCTCTCCCGAGGCATAGGGAAGCTGCTACGGCGCACGAATAGCGTGCGCATCAGTGATCCTGATCCGGTGTACAAAGTGGCGTATCTCGGCAATGTTCTCACCGGCTGGGCTAGAGGTATGTGCTAACTTACAACATTCACTTAGCGAGATAAATAATATGTAACTATGACGTAAAAAAGAAATCCACTAAATTTATGCAAAATTTACTTATCTAAAAAGTGAATTTAAGTAGCTGCTGCTTATTTTACAACTGAGACCGTTACCCTAGGTACGGTACGCAGACGAATCGCGTCACGGTCTGTCTCTTACCCGTCGGTAAAACTGCTTATATTACATAATACTATCGTATTCGATATCTTCAAAGAAAAGTTATTGCCCAACCTATAGCCACTTTATCGGAGAGGAATTTAGGTTAGCGATTTGATAGGTCACTTGAAACAACAAGAAAAAGTAGCGGTCCTACATAAGTCCCCTGCGAAACACCGGACTGTTGCTACATTCCAATGAGCAAATTGATTATGTATCGAGCTGGTTTCAACACAAATGCACGTACAAATTATAATAGGGTACCTGTGTTTAGCAATGTAATTACGGTTGTAGTAAAAAATACCTTTAAGTAGGAAGTTATCAAACGAACGATCACCTTAATCCGAAGGAACTTTTATGAGTGATACATGAACGTTCATAAATACGAGAAGATTAAATGTAATAAAAGTAGTTCTGGTAAAGTTATTACCTATGTAGTTTTAAGCGAGTAATGGTGTTTAGTTTTTGTAGTCATGTCAATAGTATTGCTGGTAGTTGTGGTTGCGTAAGTGGTCCAAGGCAAATCATCCGAGCACAACGGCCGGATCTTCAAATTAGTAAATTAACTCCAAAAAAGCGCATATTTAACATTAATCATGCAACGTTTAATGTACGGAATCAAAACATTGACTCGCAAAGCAACGCGATGATTATATTATTATTGATTGTTGCTGGATTAGATGGATGCAAAAAGATAATTATACTCAATTAATTTATCGATAGAAAATGTTCTGTGGTGGTTTTGCTGTGTTTTTTATGAAAATAAGTTTTTAATATTTAGTTTTTTCTAGTCTGATAGAAATAACAAATTTATCCCAAAGGATAAAAAATTATGCATGGACGATTCAATCTTACTAAAAGGAACTATACCTAATTATGTCTTTAAAAATCTCTAATCGTTATATCGGCACGTGTTTTAATAATACTCATTAATACGTGAACGATAAGAAATCATTATAATAATAGTGACATTCGTAGACATAACAACTGAATCTGAAAACATTTAAGAATCCATTCAGCAACCTTTGTTTCACAGAATGTCAATGAAAAATTAAAATGCAGGAGCAGTGAGTAAACACGAGATGTAAATGTTTCGATTTAAATAAATGCATCGGACAAAGCGAAAGGAATGTCGATGGTAATCAGCGAGAGACTTTCGTTTTAGACGCATCTGTCATGCGTCGCTGTGCCCGCTAATTGCTAAGACATCCGACGCTAGAGAAATTAAAGAACAAACCTTATCACATTATTATGATGAAGCAGATTTGTGTTTGTAATGTTAACGTGTTGACTGACTGATTAATACACAGGTACTTATAAATATAGGTGAAGATCGCGCACTATTTGATCAGTCTGTAAGAATATTTACATCAAATCTTCAAAGGATTTGTTTTATTTTTTTACCGTCGTTAGTGTTGAGCAATCATTTGTACTACTAATCTTTTTAGTTGTAGATAACAGATCTATCTTTAATTAAAAGTTAACTGAGATTTGTTTGATTACATCTGTCATTTATCACAAGTCTCTGAGCCAGTCTAAAGTATTTGTAATTTGTTCTTACGTATCCTTGAATTGTATTTTGTTATGATTTCGTGCAACGATTATAAATGTTTTAGTAGTATTTACGTAGTAGGTACGTACTTTTTGTCGAATGTGCCTTCTATTCTGATTCTGATCAAAAGGAGACATAAGTAGGAACTTCAATTCGCTAGTGAAAGTATACAGCATCTATAATGAATTTTAATGTACTTCTTGATCCGAGTGTTGGATCATTAAAATTCTTATCATTATGTGACGAGTTATGAGATAAGCTTAATTGCGTAGAATGCTAAGATCACGGCTAAACTTATTATGGTCATTAGTCACACAGTTGACGTGTTTCTTGTGATTTATGGTGTTAATTGATAGTTTTTTACGTGAGCATGGCGTGAATTCTTCGCTTTTGTTATATTACCTTTGACATCAAAGCCATTTCAAGTTTTGGCAATTATTGATAAGACGCGAATTTTTTAATTAATGTTAAAGTAAATAATTGTTATCTTAGTAATAAAATGCTACCACCCAGACCTATGACCCGTGTTAAACACGAGTAGTTTTCCATAAAAGTATTTCCTGGAAATTGATCGATAGAATCAAGATTCAAACTTAGATAAGAAACGAAATAAGCCTTCAATGTAATGGCAATTCGGATGTTGATTCGATAATAACAAAGCTATTGCGGAATGTATTTGCTATAATGTCTGTTTTCTAATTTCTAGCGGTGGGCTCTTGTAACAGTGGACCGGGGAAATGGTCGAAAGCTATGGGCTAGCCTTTCACTGTTATTACAATCTTTACACTGAACAGGTTATGTCGGACACCGCATGAAACTCTCCGCACTCAGTACAGAGAAACAGTAATTTACTGGTGTTTACAATTCTATCGCTGGAATAACACGTATTTATGTGTTATTTGCTTTTTTAAATGATCAGCATTTCAATGGTTAATTCAAGGTTGTTTATAATACTTGAATCGACAAAAACAAGTGGATAAACAAATTATGGCCATTGTGTGCAATCTTATTGTCCTTTAACCATTTAAGCAAATATACTTTGTTTATCTACAGTCTCAATTTGATCCTTGGTTTGTTATCAAATTAAAATGTTATCTTCTTCTTCTTCTTCTTCTTCTTCTTCAGCCTGTAGTCACCCATAGTCGGGTATAGGCCTCTTCATGAGCACGCCAAGTATTGCGGTTCCGTGCCAATCGCATCCAGCCCTTGGGACGTCTACTTGGGACAAATTACAACTTTAGATGGGAACGGACAGGAGCTGGAAATTGATAGGCGGATCCAACTGGGATGGGCTGCTTTCAGCAAGCTTTCGGATGTCCTGAAACATAAGAAAATTCCCTTATTTCTCAAGAGACGTATGTTCGAGCAGTGTATAATCCCTGTTATGACCTACGGAGCCGAAACCTGGACACTTACGAAGAAGTACGTTAGTCAACTTCAAGTAGCGCAGAGAGCTATGGAACGTGCTATGTTGGGCATATCACTCTTGGACCGCGTACGAAACACAACCATCCGGGAACGAACCAAAGTGATCGACATAGCCCTAAAAGTGTCCAGATTGAAGTGGAGATGGGCTGGCCATATTGCTCGCAGAACAGATGGCAGGTGGACCTCTAAGGTTGCTGAGTGGAGTGGACCCTGGATGGGACGTCGGAAAGTCGGGAGACAACCCACCCGTTGGGTCGATGACATCGCCAAAGTGGCAGGAAAGGGCTGGAAAATGTTATCATTAGTCATAAATTAGTTTTGTGTCTGGCCGTGAGAAATGTTTATTTCTTTTAAGAAGTAGCATCGTTATCATTTCCTTTGTTTGTTCCTAGAGATTCATCGTATCAATTTGTTGTAACAAACTCTAAAATATTAGCGTGATGTTCATCTTAACTATGTTAAGAATGTGAACTAATGCAGATCTTTCAACATTTGTTTATGCAACTTGAATAATTTATAGCGTATTGGGTATTTTGTTAGAAAGAATTTAGCAACGATAGCCAAGGTTATATCTTCTCGTAACACCACCGATATCTGCTCGTATAATATACTAAGCACATTCCTTCTATGCATATCTTTATTGCTTATATGATATTTATTTATAATTACAATCTCATTATTATTAATAGGACTATTGTTTTACGATTATACATACATTTTTTGCCATTTCAGTTACGTGTAATGGTTAATCAGTCTATGTTATGTTGTTGGCGAGATTTATCATGGTATACCTGCTTAGATATAGTAAACAGTTTTTTTATTGTTTGCATCCAAAATGATTGTGGTATTACGTCGTAATGTATTCGTATTTTCGTTGTTATCTTTGTAATCAGCACCTGACGTACTGGCTCTACTTCCACCTGAGACTATCACTGGACCCTCTACAGCAGCGGAAGCACGACCACCTTCCATCTCACTCGCACCGTACCTTTCGCTCGCACATTTTTTCGTATCGCATTCCAAGCATCATTGTTTGGTCGGTCGCTCCCACAGACACGCTCTGCGGCGTCTACTAAGCCAACCGACATTAAATCCACTGCATTTATAAACTCTATATTTTCATCGACAGAGTTTAATCTCGCGTGTACATCAGTTCTGATGTTTCTCCCTAGTCTACTGGTTTTGTAGCATTTGTTAACGCTATTCTCTATTATGAATGTACTAGTGATTTGTAATGAACTAATGTTCACAGAGTTTAGATGTTTTAAAAAGAATTCAAATTTTAAATGGTAAGTACCATTAATCTTTTGAATTGTAGTTAACGTTATTATTTTTGGAGCTGTTTCTATACCATTCGATTCCATAAAAATTATAATCAGAATTTTATAATTCAATTATGCTAAGATGAATCTTAATAAAATTGATAATCTTTTCACTTAAGGACATTTAAAACCATTAATTACTACACACTACATTTACATACTACATACACAAAAAAGTCGTTACGATTCGAATTGGCCTCACGTCTGACTGCTTTTTATAGAAAAAAGAAACAAAACGGGTGGAATTAAGCATCATTTGTGTAATCACAGCGTGACAGGCAACACGTAACGCTTCGCTCACAATTAAATAGTTTTTATCTGACTTTCGGTCAATCGATGGCGTTGTATTTATTGCCTCGGATGAAATATTTGCGCTTGATATCTTACAGTTTTTGTTATTACGAGCCTTGAATTGTGCGTAGCAGCTTTCAAGGTGGGTGCTAAGAAAAAGTATTGTAAATAAATCAAGGCAACGTAAATGGCAAAGTGTAGCTAATAGATGATGAAGCTTTTGGCCATAATAATGGACTCTAAGTACCATTTCATACTACGAGACTTGCAAGTTGCAACAGCAACAGTTTATTAGAATACGCAGTGCATTAAACTTAGTTAAGTAATTTGAACGAAAGTTCGAAAGCTGGTGTTGTTTAGTATAGCACATAAGATGTAACCGAAAGAAGCAGTAATGTAGAGTTTTTAAGATATCATAGAATTTAATATTATGGTGTTACCTTTTTGCACCAGTACAGGCAATGATGGCCCTACAAAAAAGTTGAAGAAACAGATGATTACGTACTTAGTCTCCTTACGGCTCAAAACTAATGCTTGACTATTGGCACAGAATAATTAACAGTACGGTGAACAGCTAAGAACTCTCGATTAATTCGTTTTACAAATTCAACAGACAGAGTTACAGATGTCACGTTAAACTCATAACACCTAATAAAACCCTTCTTTTACGTCGTGGATTTAAAATGTAACATCGCGGTCTGTTATCGCTCGGTGCAGTATGTCTATTCTGTAAATAATTTCGGTATCGAGCTTCACCTGAGTGACAAAAACGCTCGCTTCAAAAGTGAACTCAACTGGCCTTGATTTAGAATTCAAATTCGAGAATACGTGTTTGACATCTCACCGCGGATTCCGCTGTCGAGACATGAAAATAATGTTACAGAATAGCACTACAGGTAACCCACATCGCAGCGGGTATCCGCGATTGTCACTTGTCATATTCTTATTGTTGCGCCTACTATAGGTACCTACCTACCTGCTGTGTACGTAACTGGAGAGAATTATCATCGATGCCACTTTGATACGGTTATGCTTTCTTTCGCAATTATTTATAGATATAATGTTTTTGTATGTTTGTTCACGATGCGAAGTAGTCTGTTGTAGCTAGTAGATAAAGAGTGGAGAAATTTTTTTATTTACAAGCTTTAGCTTGTTTTTTTGTATAACATATCCTTAAAACAAAACTTTTTCATTACCTAGGTTGACAGAATGTGTCTCTACTATTTACTATACCAAGTACTCAAGTTCTTTGAGTAAACAAATACCAGCAATAATGTATAAATAAAGATGTAGTACAGTATTACAGCGTGTTACCGACTGCAGTGATAAGTATAACAGTTAACTAACAGTTTATTATGGACGAGCCTATTAAAATGGCTGACCTCTTACGTGTTCACACGCGCACTCATTCCACTATCGAGCACGATGCAGGTAGACCTGCAAAAAGGGACCTTACTGCCTGGGAATAAAGACGCTGATAATTTAGTGTTATGTATATCGATGGTTAATGCTCATCACCCAAATAACTTGTAGAGTCAAGAGGTAGAGATGATAACTTAGTCTTGGTTTCGATAAATATCATAATATAAGCTTAAATATGGGAGGTAGATTGGTTGGTATTTCATTGAGGTAAACTGATTGTTTAATCAAGTGCGATCAATAACTGAAACTATGGCGTTTATGCTTTCATGTAGATTTAACGGTTAATTAAAATGGCAAGACGGTATAAAACATTTATTATTAAAGCCTGGAGCGCAAAGTTTTAAATAATACAAGTATATTAACTGCTCATATATCAGAGAAGACATCGTGCGTGTCTCAACGTTCCACTTTTTTCGTTCAAGCCCTTCCTTTACAGTTCAGTGAATTTGAATAAAGCTTCCCCTTTTTAATATTTATGTTGCCTCGAACATGTTGTGCTTGAGTGGAAAGGGACCGTAGACTTCTATCTTACACATTATATGTAAGATATTTGTTATAACCCAACAAATCGTTGCTTTTAATTTTAAATATTATTTTCTCCAATCTCTTAAAACTGAATTCTTCCTTTACTTCTATAAAACAGTTTAGTGTAACAACATTTTGATATAGTGTTAGATACACTTGCCTGTCTAATTATGATTGCGTTGGAGTTAGTTCTTTGTCTTATGATTAAACTAGCATGAATGGTAGCAAGGTGAACCACCAAGTTCTTTAGTCATGGTTTATAGAAGAGAGTCTCTACACAAACATACAAATTTACTCCAATTTTTGTAGACTAAACTGCATAGTTAACGTATATTCTAGATTCTCGTAGTATTTTCTTACACATGCAAAACGTTGATACGTATTGTCACGGCTGGCTGCCCCTAGAAAGTGCGCCGCGAAGGTCGCTCCGTACCCCGCTGAGGTAACAATATAACGCAGCTTTGGTGCTAGCTATGTACGTGATACGAATATTTATAACATGTATATGTAGCCTCAAGATTTGGCACAAAATAATACAAGGATAATGACAATGGCTTGTACAAGGCCACTTGATTTATAAGCTAGTGTTGTTGGTAGCCCTAAAAAGAGTGGAGCTCATTTGTTTCTGAAGGTGCTCAAAATGTAGTACCCAATAATGTTGACATATGAAATACAAAGATAGAGGCAAAGTGCAATCGTGAATTACCTACTAAAAATTTCGTTAATAAGCCTGTTTAATAAACGATACTTATACGAATAGGTAACCATCAATATTAAGAAATGATACCTCCGTGGGTAAACACCGTTTTTGTTAAGTTTACAACGTTATTGTTCACAAAAAATCGGGTTAATACCACTTTTTCAACCCAAACATTTGCTCAGTAAATACTTCAAAACATAGTCTCACTGGTGATCATTGAACGATGTTTGGTAGAAATATTAACAAAAACATTAGCAAAAAGTTATACAGCGCTGTTGTTGTGTTTTTATTGCAATTTGACTAATAAACAAGAATAAATTATTAAGATATTATATACTTTTTTTAATTTAATAATAATTTTGTTAACTAAGTAATGTTATTTTTCTATTAAACGTAATATAAGTATCTACAGATTTTTTAACAACTATTGTTTTAGTGCTTATAAATTAAATTTGTTTTGTTTGTGAAATCGTAATAAAATATGCTTTGACAGCATAATAACAGCCTTAGAGCAACAAATCTCAATTTTAAAATTATGCGCACACGCAACATTCGTATTCGTGCACAAAATGACACAGATTTCCTTGGAAATGCAAATTTTCTGTGCAATTTGTAATAACTTAGCTTGATTTATAGTTGATTACATTGCTTATATTGTCACATATATGCATACACGTGTTTAGAGTGTAAACTGTGCCAATGGGAAAAATATTGTGGCCTTCGCTTGACTTGTCAATAATATAATTGTATAGATAGTATCCACAAATGACTCCGCAGATGATTTCAACTACAAATACATGAGTACAATCAATTAAGCCTCTTCATCATATTGATCAATTTTCATCAAAATAATTTAGCTTTTATGGAGATTGTGCAAGCGGAAATTTGCTTATTGTATGATTTTGTAGGTGCCCAATGCATAAAGCAGATATCCACAATCCACAATCTCAAATAAGTCCAAGAAACGGTATCTATGTGAAAATACTTTTGCCTAATCGTTCAAACATTATAGGCCTTTTGAAAATGTCACGGAGACATTATGAAATTATCCATTCAACATTCAATCTATTGCAATAAAACGAATGTCAGTAGTGACAGTCTTGCATATCTACATGAATATATTTTTTGTATTTTCATAATGATGAGTTGTATAGTATTTCAATCTTGATTTGGGTTTTTTTGCCATAGTTTCGCGAATCTTCGTATTAGATCCGGCGCGTGAGCGTGAAATATTTGATCAACGCATAATATTAGTTCAGTGCAATCCTAATAATGCATCTTCGCTATCAAATAATAATCTATTCTAACATGTCTTATGTTTCTCTTATAATATAAAATTCCATTTCTGTTCCGTAGTTTTAAAGATCAAGATTAACGGGCACACCTACTCAAATCTTGCTTCTTGCAAAAACATTTCAATAATCTGCATAAATAAATATGTGCTTGACCCACACACGTTTGAGTATTTGTACAAGATACGAGAAAGTGGTTTAATTCGAGATAAAGTAATTTCACAGCGTTACATATTTAGAGATATTTCACTGACTTAAGTAACTCTTAACAAATTCGTACAGCAGGCCACTCAGGTGCAACAATAAGTGCAGATATAACGCAACTATTGACACAACCTGTTCGCACGTTTGTACATTGTGATGCAGACACACCGGTGTGTGAATTAATACAGTTATTGAAATGTTTAAATTCATGCGGATATTGTTTTTCCTTATCGAATTGTTCCTAGTATTGTGTTTTATGTGATTGTTATTGGCTGAGGGCCTTTATAATTTGATTGGTTGACAAATACCGTTGAGTAATTGGTTATTGTGGAAATGGCTAGCTTCAATCCTACCTTTTTTTTAAATCTGGGAGATTTTTAAATGCTTTGCTCTTTGAATGGATCTTTGTATGTTATATTTTCCTATCTATTTAACTTAACACGTATTGCTCAAGTCTTGTTTAACTAAATTCTTAGATACTAGTTAGCTCATAAGATATTTTCAATCACCTATTAGGTACTCTTTCCAATAGACCTGATAAGCACTATATCTCTCTGACATTTATCAGAGTAGGAACTTGCTTAGGTACGCACGATCCGCGCCCTTTAGGCTATCACTAATAGGTTAAGCGACCCAGTTATCTTCGTCTAGAAACATCACTCATTCGCGAGAACTAATCAATATTAAACCTTCATTATTGATAGTCATTAGGCGCACAAATTATTACATCCTTTTTGGAACGCCATTAATTAGTAATTAACAACAACAAAAAATAATCTTTTAAATTTTACGAAATAATTAAAAGTGTTGTAATTATCGATGGTTTTTATTATAAACGTGTGTTAATCGTGGGTTTGTTTCGTAATAATAATCGGTTTCATAAACTGTTTAATTTGTTACTACAATGCCATGTAATGGGTATAAACTAGCTATTTATGTAATTAAAATTTTAATGTACAGATTAACGGAAATTCGATGTTAAGACCTATTCCGGACTAGTTTAATAATGCTTCTATATCACGCATTTAACCACCTAAGTATGAAGGTTTTTATGGCAGATTTGTTCAAAACTCATTACTTGTAGATAGGTACTGTGTAACATTATACACGTTCACCTAACAAATTCTAATTCAATGAAGCGCAAGCGGGATCGTAGAATGTGGATATTATAGCCTCTAAATAGTGAGAAACCTAACCCTTCGGGAAACTGCTTGCTTGCTTTGAACTTTGTGCTCCTCACATAATAAGCTAACTTTCCCTTGATTCTGATAGACTAGGAACTAAGAAGTTCCTTCAACACTACATAGACACTACAAAGCTTCAAGAAAATTAATACCGGCTAGCTTTATTAAAGTGACTGTGTGGAATTAATCCATACTAGTTATTCAAGACATTAAAACAAATGAAGTTCAATAGTTACATAAACAGCTTAACAACACGTACGGTTGATCAGACTTAAAACTTTTACATAAAGATGTTATAAAAATCAAAGTTTTACTACTGATGTGCATCGTATACAAATAATACATTATATATTAGTGATATACAAGCACACGCTAGTCGATACTATCTGTGCAAACCTGTGCACCGTGCGGCGGCCAGTTTGCTCAGGGCTCAGCTATCTGGCGTTAAATACGAGTATCTCTCCCGCTATAATTGCCTGCAACCAGTGCTAACAAGCCTCGTATTAATTAGGCTTAAGGGATCACCGATACGAATTAAATATGGCTTATATGGCTCACTATAATTAGTTGCACTTTCAAAGGAAATTGTTATTGCTGTTTCCTATCTTACCATATTATTTAAGACGGGTTAGGTTAATATTCTATGCGATAATAATGACTATATGTTTCGCTACAGATCTTTCGATACAAACTGTGTTACCAAAGACGACTAGCTATTAAATAAGTTAAATGAGTATACAGTTTGGTGACCCTGCCGTAAATTTTCAGTGGGTAGAGTCAATAACACATTGTACGAGAATTTTTATTTTTTGTCTACACAAACGAAGTCGCGGCAAGCAGCTAGTGTGTGAGGATTGTGACACGGCTCAGTATGTTTAGTGTTCACAGTAAATCGATTCTCCGCGGACGAGCAAGCTTGATGTACTTAGTTTTTATTAGCTGATAAGCGCTAGGAATGTTGATTTGAAATGTGGCTACTTTCGTACGTTTCAAGGTTTACCTACTTCTCGTAGTGTGAAATTGTTCCAGATGGTTATGTTGTAAGAATTCTTTTACGATTATTTTGTTGTAAGCAGCTGTGAAAAATTCAAATATGATTTGGTTTAACTTATCATAGGATTATGTCCGCTTAATGTAGAT
Organism: Autographa pulchrina; assembly: GCA_905475315.1. Classification (NCBI taxonomy): domain Eukaryota; kingdom Metazoa; phylum Arthropoda; class Insecta; order Lepidoptera; family Noctuidae; genus Autographa; species Autographa pulchrina. The sequence continues at coordinate 14,903,147 of FR997764.1, read as the reverse complement.
TTTTATAGAGCTGTCAGTAGCTGTTTATAGAGTTGGTCATAAGCTTCCAAGGAGGCTTTTTGGTTGAGATAGGATTTATAAAATTATATTTGTTGTTAAGTCAGTGTCTCTTATTTTCTCAAAGAGCCAAGACAATTATTTCAAACTACTAATTATCTTAACAAAATAATTACGATTTTAAGATGTTAAAGCCATTTCATAATTATCCTCCATTTTGGAACTGCGACTGTAGATTAATTAAAGTCAGAAATAATTATATCCTGATAAGTCTTCTTGAGTTTTTACAAATTAAATTGTTACTAAAAAAAAGGGTTGAAACCTAATCATTTATTATACTGTTCTAGTATTTTGGATTTGCAAAATCTTGTTTAACGGTAATTTGTCGGTCCATTATGGAATTTAATTTATTCACCCGCTCAAAATTTGTGTTTGCTACGACTTGACTTCGAAACAAAATAGTTATTTTTAGATAAAGATATAAATCTTTTTAGAAATTCGTTCCATAAAAAATATTGTAATAATACGCTTTAAGTATTAAATTATTACATTATGTTTTGTTTTCTAGAAATTCTATAATATTGGCTTACAATATAAAAACAGGTTTATAGGTTTTACTCGCATAGCAATAGAATATCATAATTATCTAAATCAGGTTACGAACAGTACTAATGAAAGATACAATTAGGAACTAGTCTGTAATTAAAATTGATTGAATAGAACTAGTAGCCAAAATCTGTTAGTAGGTTATGCGAATATATGTCACATAAATGTGACAATTAGGTTGACTAATATACGTGTCCTACTAAATGCTAATTTACGACCATTGACGTATGGTAGGTAGGTACATATACAGGGTATATCTATCCAAAAGGGGTAAAGAGTACTTCTGGTATAGAATCAGTTTACTACATTTCAGCTCAAAATGAGTTAATTTAGTAATTGATATCCAATTTTTTGTATCAATTATTTGACATATCGACGTTTACGACTTAGGTGATATTTTTCCCAACATAAGGATCTAGTTCAAACCAAAGGTGTGTTTTAATACTTCAGGCATTTATTATTGTTTTATAGTTTTAAACATGACCTTACAGCCTCTCTCGCGTCATACTTTGACTTTCAAGTGCAAGCCGCCGGCGCCGGCGCTATGTAAATACATAATACATAATATTATTAACGAAAGGTTACAGTTATGTAAACAATGATTAAGATATCGATAATAATATACAATTTACATGAAGAGATAGAGGGGTCAAATAACACGTTCATTAATACGATAACATCACGCCATTTCTTCGTGCGTACTCAGGTACGTAGGTATATCTAGTAGGTATTTGAATTGTTTTAATTTAAAATTATTTTGTATTATTGTATCTAAAGGCAACAAAGTAATCCTATGCAGTAGGTATTGGTTGCATTGTTAGTCAAGAGACATTTTTTGAATACAACCTTTTTGCTGACCTAACTAGGGCAAATATACAGCTCCGTACTTCCTGTACCTAGGTATTTTACTTAACCACGTTAAAACTTCTTGTCATAAGCGCACCGATAACGATTACTGCTTAATTGACCTTTACAAAGGACATCACAAGTAAGGTTAACTCAATTCAGGTTTATTGCAATAAAATTACAGAACAATGCGCTGTCTTTTGTGTCTAGCACCCTGCGCTACAGGATGGAAATAAAAACTATATTCATGAAAAACTCATTCAAGTTTGCAGTGTAGTACTTTAGTTGGACCGATTGAGAGCGCTGTCTCTAGTGTTGACACAGATCATTAATATGGCTATCGCTTTGAATATATTAGTTCCTACAGTATTTCTTGCTAGCATGTTCCTCAATTTTCAATCTTGAAATAGCTGTGCCAGTCAATTGCCAAACAAAAAAAACCCGAGAAGCAAAATATATAAACATTTTGATGATTTTGATAATTTATAACCTGATTAATAAAATCTCTTGCCAAAAATTAAATAGGTACCTTATTTCGTTCTCACATACGTAAGTGATAATACACAACATCCACAACATTCGCAGCGCGTCGTGTTCCAGGTGCGCGCGGCTCGGTTCACGGGACCACTTTCAATCAATCGCTATTTTGTTTCCAAACTGATCGAGTTGCGAGTTACGTGAGAAATCGATTTCCATTTTTCGCGTGACTAGTGACAGTTGGTGATTAGAGACTAGTGTCGTCTAGACAAGCAGTAGACGTGATATGATTTCGATTCAATCATCGAGTATAAGTGTATCTTTCATCTAAAATCAAATTAGTTCTCTGCTAGTCAGACCATTGAATATTGAAAGTACATACACAAGAGATATACATATATTTCTAATTAAAGTCTAAACTAGCGTCATGTCTACCTAGAAGAAATTTTTGACTATTAAGTTGACTTCCTCTGTCTATGTCATTGTTTTAAGGTCGTTACAGAGAAGTTTGTTTTATTAACTAACTCCTTGAGTCTCGTGGAAATAATGATGTTAATAAATTACACTTATATTACCTTTGGTGAGACGTATTTATATTTATAATCAGCCCTCGTGGCAGGTCACCGCGGGGGGTCAGATAGATCACATGCCTGATAAGAATATGTAAACAATAACATAAATAAAGATTGAGATGGGCCGTATCACTATCCCAAATTTAAAAGTTGTATTTTTGTATCTGTAACACTTTAGACAAAATTTAGACCAAATCTGCAATAAGTGTTATATTTTGTATAAATTTACAATTCTCGTTTATAAATGACCACTTTATTCGACTTCAGACGTTTATTTTATTCTTATCAGATTCAAACTAGTTCGTAATTATTTAAATTATTCGTTTTGTTGACCCTAACATATATGTGGTACTTGTGCTAGAATGGGACATTTCTTTAATATAGGTATATATACCTAGGTATATATTCCTGTATATAGATCCTAGATGTAGTTAGATAATTCACTAGAAAATTGCAGTTCATATGTAGTGTTAGATGAAACAACAAGTTTTAATTGAATGAACAAGCCAACGAGAGGCGAGAGCTTCGTTAAAATTATTTACTTTCAGAAATGAATAATAAATGCCTACCTACATGTATAACACCATTTTATACTTTCATATAAATGATCTGGAAAACTAAAATTACTATTAAATAAAAAAAAATAATGTTAAAATATTTGCAGCATTTATTCCTCGATGTATTTATTTCTTTATAGCCGTCACAAATCTATAACGTTACAATTTCATGTTAAGTATGTCAACAGTCTGTTTATATACTAGTTAAATAAATAACGTATTGTGACATTTACAAAAGATTTTTCGAATTAATAATCATGTCAATCAATAATCTTTTATTTAATGTCAATGACTGTATGACGTAAATAAAAATCAAATATCGTGACGTCATACAATTTTGAAACAAAATAAACTTTATACCATGCGAGTAGTCAGACTGTATAACAATGTAATACTTGTGTTTATTTCAACATGATCATTGCAATGTCCTAGCTTTTTAGTATAGTTATATTTTTACCTTATTTATTTATTTTTAGCCATTATTGTCCCACTGCAGGGCAAACGCCTACCTTTCCTTCTTCCGATTCTCCCGGTCCTGGGCTATTGTTGTCCATAATATGAAAAAAGAATCAAGATTTTTACCTTCATTACTATTAAATATGATATAGTAGATGTAGGTAAAAGCAGCAAAAAGTAGCCTCCGTTCATAGTATTCAAGTTACCCCATACAGTTTTATCAAAATCGCAAAAAAAAATATAAATATACAGAGTTACTTTCGCATTTAAAATAGTATAGATTATTAGAGTGCCTACATTAGGAATAGAGGTCACTATATCATTGTGCTAAATCTGAATAGACCTAATTATATTGGATAAAATACTTAACATAAACATTATCAGTCACTGGCTTATCTCTGTTATCTATACGATTTACTTGTAATTTGGCACACGTGGATCAATAGTAGATTGTACAGTTATTATCTTTTATTTACTACAAAGCTCGAATTATATTTCCTTTTATTTATTTGTTTATTATTGCAATATCCTCGAGATTCTTTTATTTTTGTGACGTTAATGATATACTACATACAGTCCCTGATGGTTTCCAAATAGATTTACTTAATGATGAGATTTCATTGTTTTTCTTTGCGGCATTTTTAATGTAAGTAAATGAGCACCTAAACCTTTTTTAGTTTTTATTTGAAAAGTTAAGTGTTTAAAGTTCTTCACCTTTTGGTTAATGATTAAATAATAGAGTACTATAAATATGATAATGTTTTGCACGAAAATAACGCGTGAGAGGTAATGATGGTCACAAGACAGATTGACAAATTATACAACGAATGGTCGGTCATCGTCGTATACCTAATAATATACATAATAATAACAGGGTCATATTACACTTGTTTTTCTCACAAACTCTTCATAATATTATTATTAAAGTTTTAGGTTTTATTTTGTAGAAGAGGAGGAGAAGTAATAAAAAAAGTGAATAATGTTACGTTGCACGAATAAAGTAATAAATATTTATAAGAACCATTGTTAAAGAAATTATGAAATGTAATTAATTTAAAGCAAATTTTCTTATTTAAATGAAATACAATAGTAATTAAATTACGATAATAAAGGTAAAATAAATATACCTTTCTTAATGGCTATTGTTCTGTAGTAGATGTGGGATATTTCAATAAATATGGCTGTTCCCTCATATACCAGTGTCTATCATTAATTTAATCTTAATGTCGTGTCTGCAAGACATCCAAAAAATTCTGATTTATCGCCTATTTTGATTTCCTGTTGGCGATTTTTTATGAGGTTTGTGCTAAGTCACATGTATTATAAGAAGGTCTTATATCACCGATAGTTATGAAGGCTATGGAAGAAATGATGGCATCAAAAGGACATTGTCTGCCCGGGAATGTTATTTCTTCCCTGTCTACAAATAACAGTGACGTCATACTTCTTAGAAGTGAACAGTCTGTGTTTTAAGTCAATATTATTGAAATATTTTAATACCGAATTACCCTGGAATTAGTTCACTATCACAAATTCTATATAAAGAGTTTATAGCGCTTACGTCACTGATCCATGAATTAGTGTTAGAGTTTATACCGCAGATATGGTATTTTTACCACGTTATCGCCTTAAGATCGGACTGTTTGACGTCACTCATTGGTCATCAAGGATTATCTGCTAAGTCTAAGTAAACTTTGACATCACATGGTTTGACACTTGTTTAAGCACTTAAATTTTCCATTTATTTACTACATTCAGGCCGAAAAGTTTCACAAAAAATAAAGTATTCTAAAGAGTAAAATGCTACATAATTATTTTAAAGTATTTATGGAAGCAATTGCAAAACTCCGCATGAAACGCAAAGTCTTAAACATCGCAATTTATGTACCACAAGACAAAAACTTGCGTGTAACAAGCAATCAAGTTAGCAACCGAACTATCCGAACAAATTACTCAGTTTCATGTTAAATGACATTGTTTAGCTGCCTTGTTATTCTTAGAATATTTTTCACAACCGCTTGCAATTGGAAATACTCAATTAAACGTTGTTTCTAAATTCATGTTTGATTCTCGTAATCTGCAATTATGTAGTTATGTATTGCCGCTATAAATAGGATGCATGGCTGTTTTAAAATCTGTTGGTAAAAAAATGCCAGCCGTAGAAACTTCTGGCAATTATTTTGAATAAACTTCGTATACGTCAATTTCACGCATTGCTTCCTTATGGGGCAAATTATAGTTTGCAATACCGATATCAGCAAAGTTCATAAATACTGAATAATGATACTTAGGAACAATAGTTATAACAAAATATTGTTTAAAGTTGTTTAAATATTTTGAAACGCAATCTACGTACACAGTACAACGTGTCAGAAACGATGGATCGTTACCGCGAAAGCGAACCAAAACAAGAACCTGTACAATAAGGAAGCGACGTACAAGAATAACTCTTAAATGTAAATAATGGCCTTTAAAAATGCCTATAATTTCTTTGCTCATGGCGAGCAAGTCGAGTGAAAGTGGACGATCTTGAGACAGGACTCGTTGCATTCCGATGTACACCATCGAAGCCTCGGTACCTGACGGTGAAAGGCTGGCAAACACGGAATACAGAGGCCTCACGACCGAGACACACGACACAAACAAACCTGAAGAGAACGACATTAATGTACGCAAAGCCATGTCGATGAGATGAGTCGCGCTCACTCGAATGAGATGATTGGAAAAGTAATCCGCGGACTGATTTAGAATATATCTCACAAATCCTATCCCAATGTAAGCCGTCTCTATGCCATTAAGGAAAAGAAGTAAAATTACAAAATCATCTGTCTTTAAATATTGCTGATGTAACCTCAAAAGTTTTTGGATTTTGATGCCGGAACTAAATGCTGCGATGGCAAAAACTGTAATTTGTCGTGTGATGAATCTTTAATGATAGCTGTTAAATTAAAATCAAATTGTTTGTCCATCGTAAAAACTTAAATTGTTTAATGCCCCAGTGTTTATTGCAAGTCGTTTGTTTTAATTTATTGTAATTTAATTCATTATTTTCTGGAGAAGTTAATTGTTCTTACTTTTTTATTATATTAATCAGCTACAGGATAATAAATATTCTCAAAACCATCTATTGTTTGTAGGTAAGCTTTATCTATTTAATCATAGAAACTATTAATAACACCCGGATCACGACTTACATTTGAATTAACATCACACAATAGCAACAGTTTAAGACTTGCGTCTTATAAAAATACCATATCACTAGCCCCAGTGACCACCCCAAACCATAAATTTTATACATTGCTGATTCCATTTTAAATATTCAGATGTAATAATAACTAACCAAGAGTGTTTAGTTATTTTATCCATAGTCAAACAGAAAGCTTTTACGTGAAAACGTCGTCGAAACCACTATGCATTGAGTCTAATATATTTAATGGACGTAATACAGCTGATGGGTAAGACAATACACGATGAATCACAAGTGTATTAAGATAATATTGGTTAATGTACATTGCTGGTATAGTTCACCTTGTTGTGTCCTTGGAATGGAAATCAAGCAATGGAACTTGCTATAAAATTACGTCCTTGTGATTTGTTTATATCGTGTTATCCAAATACTCCATTATTATCTCTTTATTAAAAAAAAAACATATATTTTAGTATACGGTATTTTAAATACTTGATGTACATTTGTATTTCGTAAATTTTTTGACCTGATACGGCTTTATAATTATCATTTTTATTTTAATCCTGTGTCTTTTTAACGATGATTAGACTATTTTGCGTGTTTTATATAAGACATTTTCTTTAACAATGAGTACCTTCTACATTATCCGTTCTACATGAATACCTACAGAATAATCTTCATTCGATAACTGAGCAACTGAAGAATACTTCAGTTGCTCAGTTATCGAATGTAGTAATAAATACAATGGGTAGGTGTGCTTGGACCGGCACTCGAACCCGTTACCCGCGGGAGCGACGCCCACTGCTCCCCGCTTAACGCCGCCGAGCTTAATGTGACTTAGGTACCGCGCTAAGTGAATAGCTTTTAATTTTACATAATTAATGCTAACGAAGTTTTGTCAATCTATGACACTTCACGAAAGTCGTGGCTTTTGTACTTAGTACGACAATTTTGTAAGTTTTGTCAGTAAAGATTAATGTAATAATTCTGCTTCTTCACAATATAAGGTTATTCGTTTTCTTATACTAAGTAATTTTGGGGTTAAAATGTAATGATCGTACGACCTTCAGCTAACTGTTTAGGAGTAATCGTTTGCTGCCAAATAATTTACACAATTGTTTACCTGTCTAAAGATATGCGAATAAATTAAAACTAATTCATGTTTAATTCATCAGTAAACTTGTACGCTTGTCGGTTCCTTTTCATTGAAAATAAGAATTCCAGTCGCGTACATGGACCTCGACCTCCAATCAACAAAAAAAATACGTCTTTCTTTTGTTTTTCATCAGAGATTGCTTTACCGGATATTTGCGACTTCTGATGGTATAATCCTAAAGCGTTTTTATCAAGGCCGATTTACGTCCAACTAGCGAATTATCATCCAATCTCCACAAATCATACAATCTAAAAAAAATAAATAGGGTGGGAAATAGAATGAGGATTATCTCATTTGATGTAAAGCCTTTAGGTAGCAACACGGACATCGGACACATTATAACAATCCTTCATTTGTTTGTTACCATAAGTATCTCCCAACTCCTGGTGGTCTTCTTTACTACGCCAAGAAACTTTCATCGGCTGGCAGTCTACCACCATCTATCTTGCCAACAGCATATATCATTATTCCACAAATCACGCGCTAAATTCCGCGGCGTTCTCTCTCAATACCTGCTCAGCGTACTATGTGCCTGATTGATTCGTTCACTATCAAATCAAAAGACAGTAATGTCCCCAATACATTACTACATCTAATTCATTTATTCTATTCTCTAGTCTTCTCTGCTCCAAGTGCATTCTGTATGTAGTATTATATTATTCGAATTCGAGGAGTCGGTTGACTTCAAATAGAGTTGATATTTTTCTTTGTATGTTTCGCGATATCTACGTCAATTGTGGACCGATGTCACAAATTCTCTGCGTTTGTCATCGATAGGTTATAACCTCAGAGTTAGTCAGTCTCAGGGTAAGTATTATTGTTTTTAATTGAAGTCGGTATTTTTGCATTTATGTGCAATTAATTATTAATAATAGGATTTATAATTAACCTTGTTAAGTAAACAGTGTAGATGATACTCATTGTGAAAGCTGTTGGTATTATGGTCGTCGTATAAACAATTACAAATTACATTAAGCCCTCAGCCTTAACGACGTCATTAGCCAATTAACGTTCCGATAGATTTATGGTAATTGAAAACTTACTTCTGACGTCACACTTTACATGACAAAATCTTTTCAGTATAACCGTTCAAGGCAAAAAGTCATAAAATACAAACCTTTTCTATAAAATCCTACACAATATTGATGTCTTGTATCAGATAAACGATTCAATAATATGATACACAAACTGCTCAGTATTTGAATTTTTAATAAGATACTTATTTTCTTTATTCTCACATGCAAAAAAAGAGTGTCTCTAAACTAATGGATCCTTTGACCTTTTGTTGATAATGTATTTCATTTCAGAGATGAAAAAGTTAAAAATGCATACACAATCTAGGAATATTTAAATATTCCAACATTTACCTACGGAAATTTATATAAAAAAAAACAATTATAAAAAAATGTTGTTTATTTGTTCATTAATAACAGTTTACTGTTAATTAATTGTTAATCTTACGATCATAGATTGGCAACCTTTGGTCGGTTAGTTGAACTTTACTCGGTCCGGGTTGCGCCTCAGTTATCTTTAACATTTAATTTTTACCTTTGCTATATAAGCTGCTTATGCATGATAATGTAAATATTGTTATAGCAGATAAATCCACAGTTTTAGACGGGTGTTAACACAAAATATTACATACACCTGAACCAAATGCAAATATATGTAACAAGTCGGATTATTGACATCAATCTATATTGTGTGCGAAAATGTGTCAGTGGTCCCATTATGTTTTAAAATATCAGTAATCATATTTTTTGAAGGACAAACTTAAATGATTGATTAATTGATCAGTAAAGTGCTTAATTGGTTAAAGCAAGTAACCTTTGCCGTTAAAACCTTTAGTTCTTAGTATAATATAAGGTCACTTTTAATGTCTTTTACACAATATCTCACTGACAGAGACGTTTAAACAAAAACGATAATTAATATAGATCTATTTATTATGAATGTCGTGAATGATAATATTGTAAAGAAGATTAATACAGCGCTATAACAAACTATTGTCATCAATATTGCTTAACAAGTATGGTAATTGTAAATACCTAGTTATAATAAACTAAAATATACCCTTAATCTGCTCTCTGAGAACATTAATATTATCACATCTCGATGTTTTCCAAAAGTAAACACTACAACAACTACTAAATCATTAAATTATGTAAAAAAATAAATAAAAAAGTAGCGTAACTTTGTATTCCAGTCTTATTTTTTAAAACAAAACCTACATTAGTAGCAGTAACATAATACCTTTATGAAAAATACTTAGAAACATGTTGTCTTGAGACATGCGTCGGCCTGAACCCAATTGCTCTAGTTTTCAACTAATATACAAAGTAGTCATAAAACAAAACACGAATACATAATTATTTGAATTCCGAACTAGAGTGGCACTGATAAAGCACAACCTAGTGTGCCTTATCTCCTCTGAAACAAAACACGGTGGTTTATAGCTACCATCATTTAACAAAAATAACGATGACAAGTGATCTAGTAGAGACAAACAGGTAATTGATGGAAAAACTATGATGATGATGAGTAAATAAATGGCGTTCTTATTTAGGTTTGTTAAATGATATGCATGTTTACCCATATTATGTTTAATGTAATACCTAGTGAGATATAAGAATGCTTAGAAAATATTAGCATTTTGTAGTTTAGAAATATTACTACTACTAAATACAATAACCTTTCTGCATTCATTCTGGTAAATTGCGCTAAACAAATTGTAAAAATCAAAATAGTTCTTCAAAAATCGCCTTCATTGAAGATCTCTACAAAATGTAATACAATTTGATACCATCGGAGCTTTGATGGTATCAGTATTAACGAGTGTTGTCGCAAGTAAAGTCTACACGAGCCTCAATATTTTAGTTCTATAGTAATTAAATCCGCGTGTGTACGCAGGGGCTGGAACTGGTCGCGCTTGTAATTGACAAACCTGTTCTACGCTCACATGAAAAAATAGTTTGTTTAGCGTTCATCCACTGTTGTTTGTCACAAAAACTCTTTCGAAGGTTAAACATGATAGGCCTGTTTGAATATAATAGAAATTAACAAAATTTATTTAATTATCACTAGCTAACCGGTATGTCTCGATAAAGGTTTTATTTAAAACTTTTGACAAACGTAAGTCAATACACCGAAATGTAGTGCTAAGTTAGTAGTTTATTTAAAATCCTATCTTTGTTAAAAATACTGCAAACTGAGTTAATAAAGCAAGTGTTTAAGTCTACTCTTCTGTGAATGTATGGTTGCACATGTGGATGAGACTATAGTTTGAGCTTTCCATAGTAGTATGCGATCAATAATCGGTCTGACATAACACCGATGGCATCAATTGGCAATATCCTGATGCTGGAGCTAACTGGCCATCGTCCTACTTTCGCGAGCACCACCGCTCTCGGGTAAAGCTGTGTTCAGATGCAGCTTAAATAGTCACGTGTTATATCTACAACCAAGATGACTGAAAATGACAGGTTACGGATATGTCACTGTATGATTGTGAAGATAGGTTTGTTACAATGATATAAACTATTGACACAATGTAAATCGCGTTAAAGAAGCGTCGGTCGTCCGGGAGCAAGATGGGTCGACGATGATGAAGCTGGGAGGACAAGGGCTGTGGATGATGATGATGATGACGAATGACTCTAATCCATAAGTAAATATTTAGTAATCAGGAAGATTTAAAGACACCGAGGAAAATTTATCTATTCGTAATATTAAACCGGGGTTTTCTTGTTTATATCATGGGTACATTAAAATTTTAAAATACCCTATACTTAAACAAAACCCATGCAAGTAATTGGTTTTAATAAACACTTTTAACCACCAAAATTACATCTTCAAGCTTATTAACATGTTCATCCAGCGTAGATATTTACAAAAAGTTCTCAAAAACAAAATTATACCAATTGACTTGTTATTTAATTGTTGTAATGATTGATGGGTTTGTTGTGAAAACAATAAAATCTGCGAGTCGCATGGCCGCGTCATCTGAACACGATCTAAGGTGCAGTACACATCAGGTAGTGTACAAGTACCTCGTAACTTGTACAAGGGCTAGTATGCGGCAGGCAGCCGATTCAGTTAGGCCGCTAGAGCTTAGAGTATTTATTGGGTTTAGTGACAAGCATTTATTAGGTTCAATTTGATTGTATTTTTATCTGCTCAATTATGCTTATGTCGTTTCAATATTTTGTTCTATACCTATCATTATGTAAGTAGGTTTTTAAGCGACTACATTTAGTATGGATATTTTAATAAAACTTTGAACAACAAAAGTTCGCTGAAACTATAAATTAATTGTATGACATGTAATGGAGGTAAAACAAAAATGGTATACCAGCCTAATAATATTATTGTTTATTAATAAGTGAATTTAGGTATTACTCATTCATGTTATTAATGTTAAATAACATTAGTAATGCGAAAACATAACGTACACGTGTTTATGCTTCATAAACATCATTTTACATTACGTCTGAATGTTTTGTATGTTTAGTAACAGTTTATGTAATATTTCGTACATTATTGTATATTTTTGTACTGATATTACCCTAATATCTGTGTTATACAAGGCCTATAAAGATAAACACTGTTTTATTGAAGCGATCGAGTTCTGTTTGCATTAGAAATGTTGGCGTTTAGTCTAGTTAAATTAATTAATTCTGGAATGTACGGAAAGGGACAATATTGTGTACGTATTACCAAGACAAAAAACCTAACTTCAACGCTATAGAAATAAATAAGTTTTAGTGTTTTTTTTATTTTACTTTTGTTTTTTTATTTTATTTATTATGGCCTTACTAACACATTTCTAATAGAAACTTAAATCTATCAGTCAGTGCAAGCATGCAAGGGTCTGGGGAGACGTTATTACGCATTGTCTTTTATTCTGACTTTTCTAAATTGGCAAAATATATGAGCGAATCCTGAAGCGAATAAACATTCATATTATGTTATTTATAATAATTGAAGTAAATGAGCCATGAGAATAAAACCAGCGTGTCCGCATGCTTTCGAAACGACATCACTTGTTTGTGTCGGTCTGTTTATTATAGATGTATGTATGTAGGTCAATGACACGAGGACGAGGCAACTAATATCATTATGTTACCGTGTGCTTAATGAAGTGTCGATGTAGAACAATACGATAGAGAAGCTCAAATGTTTAGATTAATAACGAGTGTAGACATATGTGTGATACAGTTGTTAACTAAAATATGATGTGAATAGTGGTGAATTACGATTGTGAGGTTGCTCATTCGATTTTTAGATCTAGTATTAATTACCTACTTAATTATTTACAAAAATATTAAATGGTAAAGCTATAAAAATTAAATCAATATGTAATCTTTTATATAGAATCTACTTTGTAATTGTAGGTTATTGTGAACTCGACTATACTTAGAGTTTTTTTTTGTTACGGTATTTAATTTGCTTCCTGTTTCCATGGAAGGAAATCAACAACACAATTTTTAAAATCAATTTAGTGTCAATAGGCCTACATAGCATATGGTGCACTATCATGCATTTATTGTGTCGTAACCTCTAAATTGCATCAATAACTACAATGCCCTATTTGTTCGCAACCTTCATTGCATTCAAGTGCAGGAATTATTTATACATTGTTTTATATAAAAACTATGATAGGAATTTACTTATGTTATTTTATCATATGTAACATGAGCTTTTAGGTGACAGTATTACCTAGTTCTTGGGCGGAAAAATACATGTATTTAGAATCAAATTGGTTCTACTGGAATTTAAAAGGCATGATTGTATAACAACAAATAATTTATACGAATTTAAAATGCTACCATTTACATGAACTATCTGTAAATATTACATCTAGCAGAAAATCCGGAAAACAAACTATATATATTCGCAATACCAAAAGTATTACCGAACAGTTCTCACTGAAAACTATTGACAAGCCGTGAACTAGACACAAACCAATGCTACTTAAACAATAACAAACGTACAGACAACCACACACACTAACAGTTCCCAACCACCTCGCCTCTATTCTAAGGCAGTAAGGTTGGTTTTGGTAGCTCAGTGTCTCCCACTGCGCGGTGGCCCGTACAAGCGGCTAGACCAGCTGCGGGTGTGATTCACTCGCCGCATCCAGATTTATCTCCGTGTAAACATTACGCAAGATGGAGACCTTGTGACGTCACACCGAGATCTGACAACTAAACGCATTTAAATCGAGTGCATAAGAAGACGAACTAGAATTAAACCAGTGGAACAGTCTCTAAAAACTTAAATAGATTTTTCGAGAATGTTGCTTACTCCTTTCTGATTTTAATGATGACTTAATATTCTAATTAGGTATTATTTTTTTTTGTTTCAGGTATGAATAGTTTGTATCCTGTTATTCGCTGAAAAACTGGTAGGCCCGTAGTGTAGTTAAAGATGATTGCACACGCCACATTAATAATGAAGATTTTTTTTCATGATGTTTACAGGAAATGAATAAGCCTAATCTTTTTACACAATTTCTGGTTGTTTCAAGTAAATTCCTACTATTAAACTCTATCAACTCCCAAAATACAGACTTGTAATATAATTATCCTTTTTTTAAACTTTATTCTAAGCAAGAACCTAAAAAACTATAGTTTATTGTCTGCAAAAACTAGTTTGGATATCATAAATCTTAACGTAGAATCTGACATCCTGTCATTTTTGTGTCAAAATTAATAGTTATGGTAATGGAATAACTTGTTATGATTTAACATCAGTATTTAATAACCATTATTGTTAAATTAAGTCATTTTGTATGTGATTTTAGAATTACATTACATAATTGCAAAAGGGGAATTATAAAACGATCGAATAAAAAAACTTAGCGACCGATGATGACATACTGTTTTAATAACTTGAGTGGTATGAATTTGAGTAAGCGAAAAATTTATTAAACTAACGAAGAATATTGATTAAAAATAAAATTTTATTTATTATTATTTTTAGTGAATTTTATTTATATTTACATTTCTTAATATATTGTAAAATATATTAAGAAATGTCCTTGTAAAGTCATATAACAAATGATTTTGCAAACAATACGTAATTAAAAGGTTTTTCATTTTAGAAATAAATAAATCAATGAACTTTTAAAAGCATATTTTAAAGCAACGTACTAGCTATTTATTACTTACTAAAAAAACTCAATCTTACACAATGTCACAGCTGTTTTAGTATTAAGATTAAAAAGTTAACCTCAACTTTAAAGTCACGTTCTTAACAAATTTGATCAAACTCTGTGGACGGACAAACAAAAAGCAAAGTTTTATCATTCCTATTACAATCGGGGTGATGTCAGAACAGCTTCTATTTTCTCTGGTTTTATACCTGTCTCGTGAAATCTCATTTACTTTTTATTTCGTCCGCCAAAAGCCGTTAGTAACAACTACATTTAACTTTGAGCTGTTGATAAGAAAAGAGAATTATGTGAATTTGGATTTCAAAAATACGTTTTTTTTTTCATTCAAACCGAAAAATCGTGTTGCATTGAGAATGTGTTGCTATGTTATAGCATTATTTGATATGCGAGTACAATGTATGTAAAGTATGCTCCACATTAGTTACTTCTGAACCATATGTTTCTAAGTTTTTTAAAACGATAGAGACGCTGACATAGCAGAGTTGTCAATACCAATCATACTACTATTTGGGTTCCTTGGATCTTTAAAACAATTCTATTACTATTTGTTACTGTTACTTATCATTAACAAAACAACAATTACTCTACAACACCACAGCCTATACGTACAGCAATAGAGACCTACCACAATATCAATCAAGTATCATAATAATCTGAACAATGCCGTCTTATAATAAGTCCCTGGTTTGAGTAATTGTCTCAGTGACACGCCTAACGAATACCTGAACAACTCGTTTGTTACACCCTTAGAGGATAGATAAGAAACTAGAGTGCGCACATCAAGGTATGAACCGTGAGCATTAGTATGAACTAGTTTCGTAGTAAAAATAGAATAGAGGGCGCCGTTTCAACAAACGTATCTTATACGTAATATTACCCTAATAATATCGCAATCATCAATACTCTCGCCTAAATGTCTGTCGTTCGTACGGAAAGTAACATAAATCAGTAAACAAATGGACTACATATAGCCAAAATCTTTTACGTGCACTCTATAGTTTTTACTCTATGTTTACACTGCATTAATTATCGAGTATTACTCTTGTTCTGTCGCTAATAGCTTCGGTAATGCCGGTAATTACTCGTTACTTGTTTTTCTATGAACTTGTACTTTTTGTATAGAGATATCATCGCGGTTGTTACGCAAAGGATTTAGACGATGGCAATACTCCGTTTCATTTAGTGGATAAACATTTGTGTTAATTATAAAGCTAATGAAATATTCGTTATTCTTTCATTGCTAAATGGGAGCAGTTGCTAAGAAGAAATTATTACATTTATATGAATTTGCGATATAGGAGACGTCATCTAACGAACATTTTACACATGTTTTAATAGAGAGCCAAATATCTTGCTGTTTTGAGCAAAATCGTTTGTTAGTTTATTTATTGCGTATCAAAGAACATAAGGAAGTAGGTATATGTTTGTATGAATCGTAATCCAGACAACATATCCGAAGTACAATAATTATGTAAATGTTGTGAGAATTGACACACTAGTGACAACTATGAAGATTGGATTAATTTGGCACGTTCTACCTACAGTGAACCGCTTGATATTGGTTATAACGAATTGCTAAAATAGATCTTAGAGCTTTGAAATACAGGTGCTTTTCATGTTAAAGAGAGACTACTTCTCTGGAGTTGACTGTACCTGTGTTACGGCTGAGGTAAACACACAACTATACTGTTAGATTTAACTATTACAAACTGGTAAATCTGTGTAGGTACACAAATAACGGTTTAGACATAAAACAAGTGACTAGCGAGTAATTTTTTGTGTTACGAAAATTTTATCTCTAAACACAACTTCGTAACAAAAAATAGATGCATTGTGTGTTAACAGAATACAAGAAAATACCTACTTATTGTGGATAATTAATTATACAAAAATAAGAACACAGTCACCACACTCCTGTTACATTTTTCAACAAATAAGTTATGCATACTGTAAAATAAACCTACATAAACGAATGAATTTCACGAAATATAATACGATACGTTTTTTTACACCAATAACTCAGAAATACTCCGCGACAGTGGTGTCAAGCAGGCTTACCAATAACTTTATTAACAGCCATCACATTAAAACATAAATTGACATTTAGCAGGAGATTGATTTAATTAAATCTCACAAGTTATAAAACTTATTATAAATAGGACTGGTCACTGTGACGTCAACAAACAGGCTTGGTTTCTCTTGTCTATGTAAATAATGTCAAAATATTCCGAACACTGGAATTTAACAGTAAACAAATATCTCGGAGTACTTCATATTGATTTATTTGTTTTGTACCAGACGTGTTTTTTACGAGCAAAAACTGTTTGATTCCGGTGCTCAATCTATTTGTAATTTTCTATGTATCCTGGCTAAATATTAAAGCATTAGACTATTTTGTAGCCATAAGCTCAAGACATGACACTACTATACAAACCTTTTATTTAATATTTAATAATATTACCTACAGCAGGACAGGCGTAGGTATTATTATACCAGTTAGCAAAAAGCAATTCGTCATAATTTTATCTATGAGTAAAATTCGCACGTTTTTAGGAATCAAATTGAATTGTATACTTTTTTAACTGCAAATAAGATAAATAATAAAACATAAAAAATATTCGTTATTAGCGTATGTATGACAAAATTAATTTTACAATAGCTTTTTTATGTTTCGTCTAGTTTATTGGTAGAGGTCAAAATCCAAATATGGTTGTCAGGTATTAATTAATTAATGACTATCGATTTCTGATACAATCTCTTCCTTCATTTTCGTAAATTCTCCTATACTGTAAACATTTCCATCACCTGTCCACAAAAGTGGATAGAAACAATTGTAGTATTATAATACTAAAAAAGATTATAATATTTAAAAAAGCTAAAGATTAAATAATATAACATTTAATTGTGATCCAACAGACAAACATGTAAATACAGTTTCGTTGGACTTTTATGTCTCCTAAGATGTACCTTGTACCTTATTAAATAAATAATAAAAAAAAAATGGAAAATATTTGATGAATTTGATATAGAGTTAAACGACATTAGTTATGTGAATATAAACCTTCATGCAAGGTATAGATGATGCCCTCTTCATTGTTTAATTAACCGTGGCATTTACAATACACCTTCTCCACAATTTTCATAAACTATGTCTCACAATCTCTTCCGTATTTACCCAAGTTATGTAAAAACTACCGGTCTCTTAACTGGACCACGAGTTACACAAATATTGCTTTAATGACACTTTATAAAGGAAATAGAACATGACAGACACAAATAAGTGTGTGAGTACATCACTAGCCCAGTGCCCAGTCATGCCTATCATCTGTTATGTTAGCGCTACATCGCGGACGCGGCATCGTTCACCTTTGCACAACACTTGCGCAACCGTTGCACAACGACCACACTCACAACGTTAGCCCACAAAAAAACGCTGCATAATATTTGTTTAGTGTAACATCACCTCTTTAAACAAGTCAACAGCTTTTTATTAAACACAGAACTGTACTTTAGAGGTGTTTAATCAAAGCACGGTGATCCGGGGTCAAGTGAAGATCACAGCGTTTTTGTGGTCGGGGCCACTGACGCGTTCTCTCATTGATTGGAACGAATTATTCGCTGATTGATGATCATTACCGATGAAATAATGTCGGACTTGTGACAAGTCACAAGGTCGTTGTTTAAAACTGAAAAGTTTTGATGAGAGTTAAATGGATCACGCGCTTTTTCAATGCCAATCTATTTTATCAAAAAGGTTAAGATTTTTTAAATAGACCTTGCGACATCAATCTATTAACGTCAGTCAGTCGTCATCAACGAAAGAATAATAATGTTTTTTTTTTAATGGAACTTTTAGTTTGCAGTGAGACAGATCCCTATTAATTATTATTTAATACTATGCAATAACTGCTTATCGGAACCTCTGACAAACCTATCTTTGAACACAGTTGGACGCCACTAGGTCATTTCTATTCCACCATTAAAGGAAAGCGGTTCCTATTCATTTGGACCATTAATCATATTGTAATTGGACATAAATCCTTGTAGTATGGAGTGCGTGTCACGCGGCCGGAAGAGCCGGCGCCCGGGACAACGTGCCTTCCGCGACCTTTCTGACGCAGCGAGTGGACACGTCAATGTGAACACCACTTTAGGGACTTATATACTCGTATATCGATTGTTGAATGGAATTGAAAGTAAACAGGGTGTTACCGAAAGGGTATATTTACCCAAAAGGGGTGAAGAGTATATCTGGTATAGAGTGAGTTTACAAAGTTTCAGCTGGCTTATATGAACCAACTCCATACTATATTTAATCTTTACCCCTTTGGATAGATATAACCCTTCGGTAACACCTTATATAGGTAACTACCTTATTTATATAAAAAAATAATTCGTTTTCAAACTTTTTATGTATCAAAATTGACGGCTGTAGAGGTGACTTTATGTACACAATGTGATATACGACGTAAATTGTAGCTTAGTTTTAAATCATCATGAACAAAATAAGGTTGAAAAGATAATTAAAGTAATAATAATAAATAATTAATTGTTACTAGGTAACAGACTTTCTCGGATAATAGGATGGCATATCATTCGGATTACTCATTACTCAGCAGACAGACTAATCGCAATGTTAAGCTGAACCAATGATCCCAATTAAGATTTGTAATTATCAATTTAAATAAATAGTTCATTAATTCTAGAACTATACCGAGATAAACGTAAACGTGTCATCATTTATTCTGGGAAAATCTTGTTGTGCAGATAGTTAATTTAACGAAATTAGTTATGTAATGAACTGAACTAAAAGGGTTAAAAGAAATCGCTAAAGATCCTCCTAAACTTATCAGATTGCTCACTATTTCAATTAATGATAAAACAATAAATAATTACCCTAACAATAAAATCGAACCAGATAAGTAATTAAAAAAAAATGCATCATGCATGTAAAGCTTAAAAACAGAAGTTCCTGTAATTGGTGACGGTTTTAAATAAAATGTTTACATAATTTATCTCACAATAGGACCTAAGAATCCTATTGTTCTCGAAGAAATTCTGTGTGTAATAATTATATAATACTTGTCAGTAGTGACCACACTGACATAATTGTCTATATCCGTGTGGTCAACTCGACGCACGCCGTACGCCGCCGCGCCGCGCGCCGCGCCGCCGCGCGCCACTGCACTGGCAGGACCGCGATGGATGTTATATGAATCATCAAGTCGTCGGTAATTTGTTGTAGATTGTTATTGGTACACAATTTAAAACTTGTTCATTATATAAACTGTTACTTGGGGGCTTATTAATACTCGTTCAGACGTAATAATTACAGGCAATATTGGAACATGGTTTAACAGTCCCAAAATTTTAACTAGCTGCGCGCCGTGGTTACCCGCGTAGTACATCTTGTTTTTGTCAGCATGAAGCGAAATAAAAAAGAGTAAAGAATAAACTATTCTGCTATCTTTAATCTAAATCTGTTAAGCCGTTCATTATGTAAGTAAGATAAATTGTGAGATGATTATTACTTATTAGTTTCTTTTATAGACGTAATTGAGTGTACATATAAGTCCAGAAACCAGGAAAACATAACCTGACTTACTCATCTCACATCATTTAAGTCGCAATAGGCAATTGGCGGGAACGAGGAAGTCTTGTCAATGCTGCCTCGTGATTGGTGGACACAATTGCTTTACACGTGGATTTATAAATAGCTACATTATCCCGGTCCTGATTAAGATGATCAAATCAGCTTAAGAATTAATGGCAAGGAAATAAATAATGAGACTGATCACTCACAAGTAAATGTCGAATTGGAATTGTAGGCGAATAAATGGATATTTTTTTTCATCTTTTAGCAAGGGTTAATTGATTTATCCTCGATTTATCCTCGATTCCTTAGATTTGGCTAATCTGTGGTCTAGAAATACCTTTTAAAATAGAAGTAAGGTAAATGCCAATTTGAAATCAATTGATCCCAATACGTCACGATGACAATACATTTATATAAAGAGTCATAATGAATGTGACTAATTGCATTTGATAACAAAATTACAACTAACTGACAAGATTTTCCAAAAGTCTGATGAAATTTCGCAACCTAATAATATCATAGTCCAAAAGATCAGTCATTTGTCGTTTAATCAGTAGATAGGTAATTATACGGTGCTTTATCTGCGTCCATTTTAATATTCATTAGCATATTGTTGATCACTTATTTCCTATTGTCAAGTCAATCCGGAATTAACTGTCAAAATAAACACTTTCATGCCATTTTGACCTGCGCTGCTTTAGAAATAAGGGTCATAATAGCATGAGCCAAATGTTGATTTAACAACAAAAAGATACATTCTGTGCCTACATTGATTACTTCCAACAGATTGGATGTGACGTCACCGATTCAAGATGGTTTCCTGAATACGTAATAATTACTGATTTATACATAAAAAGCTTTAAATACTTCCACAATAATACTAAATGGCACGTAATCTTACAGCATTAAAATAGGCATCATTTTCCTTCAACCCTAATGGTAATTTAATTATTGAATTATAAACTTTTCAAAGTTCAAAGACTCATAGGCTTACTTTAGAACCTTGAATAGGAGACCGCACAAAATTAAACCGTTACATAATGACATCAAAACCTTTTACTGATACGCGATTACTTTACCTTTATTTCACAAAACAAGGAACAATAACTAACAACATTATTCCGAGTGTATCATTAAAGGCAATGAGCGCTTATCCTCCTTTTTCTAAGAACGGTCAGCGCGAGGCGATCGAATGCTTCACAGAAATCCATTTATATAATTTGACGTGTTATGTAATACCGTCCGCTGACTTATAAGGAATGTGGACTACATGCTCTGACTATGTTTGTTAAACAGGCTGTAGCATAAAGTATAACATATACCTAGTATAGTACCTTTGTAAAAATTGTAAAATACAAATATACAAATATTTATTGGAACCAAAAACTCATTTTACATTATTATGTGCACGTTAACAGCCGCATTAGTCAAATGCCTAGCTTAATCTGTCACTCAGCCTGGCACAATTAAGATTTCAAAACTATGTAACCTTTTTGGTAATGCCTTATCATCAGGGTTTTCCCATATTGAATTATCGAGAGTGATAGTATACACCTGTTACACAATTATTGGGAAAGATAACCACGACCCGCAAATATCAAAAGTTTTATCTATATATCAACCACTTTAAAGAAAGAATGAACTTGCTTTGGGATTATGAACCTTAATTCAATGACTAATAGTTCAGTTTCCATCACATTCAAATTACTTTTAGGCCCTTTTCGGTAATATTTGTCATTCTAAAATGAACTTAAACACATGTTGTCAAAGTTGATAATTGCGTAATTAGTAATAACGTTTTATTCTCTTTCCATATTGGCTTTAGTATAGACAAATATTTGTAAATTTCTTGCAAATTTCTTCTTCTCTTGTAAATTTGATATTTCAAATAACGGATTCATTAACGTTAACTAATGGCAGTTAGGCAAGTCATTGTCCGGAATCAAATCAAGCTTAGCACATTATTCTAATTTTAAAGCAGCTTACGACGAATAAAAAATAATCATCCTTCCATCCTGCCAGTTCTTTATTTTTCCTTAAAAACCATCTCGAGTCTCAAAAATGTCCTTGTCTTTTTACCCGACTGCCAAGAAGGGTTATGTTTTTCGCGCGTATCTTGTATGTATGTATGTATGTATGTATGTATGTGTGTAATATTCTTTATTACCTCATATCTTCGAAACGGCCGAATGGATTTCGATAATTAGGGTATCGTTGGATTCGTATCGATTACCCAAGTGTTCTTAGATATGTCACGTCAAACAAAAACCAACATGGCGGCCACGAGGTGCCATAGATCGAGGTAAAAAAAAATAAAAAAAATATGTTTGCTACAATATGGGTATCAAATTAAAGGGCTTGTAACGAGGATTCCAAAATGGTATATCATTTACGTATAAAAAAAATACTATGTGAAAAATTGTTCTTTATCCAAACTAAATACATACTCGAATGCCGTACGCTAGGTGGATTATGATTTTAACTAAAAAGTGTTAAATAAAAAATAAATAAAAAAATCATTCATTATGGGTCCCGACTGTGACAGTAACATTGCTATCTATACTTCTAGACTTATTGAACTTGTTTTTACTTTTCAGTTTTTATTTAAAGTGTTTTATATGCAGTCGGGTTTTTTTATTTTTTAAATTTTTTTTTTTTTTTTAGATAGTTAGGAGAGCTACCTTGTTTTTGTTAATCAAAAAAGGAAAATAAAAGCAAGGGATTCCTAAGCAAGGAGATTTGTGTTACATCAACGATTAAAAAAATATTTTAACTAGGGCCTTAGCATGATAATTCTTATTGCCATTAATTTAAAAAGAAATAAAAAGCATATTGACTTAGGTTGAACGATATGTTATTATGATTCAAATGCAAATAGTGCTAGAAGTCATAATAACAAGACAACGAATAAAAACATCTGTTTTAAAGAATGCGTTGGAATGGTCTATTCAAGTCTACGGCAAAGGTATTAAATGCTTAGGCTTTAGATATAATGAGGTCGAAAAAATAAACTGATTCCAGTGAAATATTCATAAACCTAGATCGCAAACATCATTAACATCAGCAAATTTTCTCCAAACAAGTCAACAACCTTTAGTTCTGATTTACTTTTTTGCTTCCCAAACAAATATATTTTGGGTAAGTCTGGACTTGTTTTCACTAATAAACGGGTTCATATTTCGCAGGTAGATCCCAAAATGTTTGACCAACTTTAGCTCCAATATTGGCCCAACAAAACTAAAGACGCAGTAAGAACTCGCTTTTAGGAATTCGAATGGCTAATTGGCGCCATTACTTGACTTTCTGCTAAACATATATGTGGAAGACTAGAATAATATTTGTTCTGAGTCTAGGAATTGTGTATGTTAGATTTCTGTTTGCAGTATTAAACATAAAATAAATGAAATTCTTGAGTAGGAAATGATTGAGCTTATGTTTAGTAAAATACTTTTAGTAGCTATTCCAATTGGCCTTTAAAATCCCTCCTAAATACATCTTAAATTAAAAAAAAATGTACGAGAAATTAATAGGAATTGACTTAACAAATAGTAATGTTTATATCATTATTGGCGACTTATTTGTTGCTCAGCTTACGCTAACATTTCGAAATATTTGACGCAATCTTTTGCACTAGACCTTCTGCATTCTCTTGTTGCTTAATACATTTGAATAAGTAATTGACACGGATAATACTTAGAGACCGGTCTACCCATCTACTCTTTCTATAACTGTGCCTTTTAGCAGAATTCTAAAATAATCTACCGATTTTATATATATTGAGTGAATCTCGTGTTTGTCAATAAAATCTTGTAATTGTACAGTAAAGTATTGCAGTAATGTGTATGTTATAGCAGTGAATCAACAAAAAAGGGCAAGATAACCGTCATAAGAGATAATCAGGTGATGTCGCAACATGCGCTGGGTCGCGTCAACTCGTAGAAAGTGGCGCTCGGATCGAGGCCACGTGGTAACCGACAATGACGAGCGACGGCTTTGGAAGTGATGTGCTATTACTTCTGAATGTAGAATACTATGCGTTTTATCAATTCCCGATTGCAAACCAAAAAATAATAGCAATGTTTACCTACAGAACCCCGTAGATGGATGTATTTCGTCTTAATTTGTTCGGATCCTTTAGGGTGTTACTAATGTGTTTGTAGTGACAAGATAAATTATTTAAACGTTAAAGTTAATTTAATTTTTTTTTTCATTCATTTGAAAACTTCGACTTCGAGATCAATAAGATATTCATTTTTATTCAAAGATGAATTATGCTAAATTTGGAAGGAAACCGGTTTATTTTAGCATTTTTGAGTCCTAAGTAGCATTAATTTAATTTCAAAAGCAAGTTATTTTTATAATCAATAAATCATTTTTGAGATACTGCCTCGTTAGCCAAGGACATAATTTCATACAGATCCAATAAAATAATAATACCACAAGATTGGCGCAAACTCATCAATGCGACCAATAAATAAAATTATAATTTAATAATAAAATCAAGTTTTTCGTTTTACGTCACTAACTTAAATTATATATTTTCACGTGAACATCGCAGAATTTGACGACTTATTATGATTTGTTATTTAAATTAATTTTATAGTTATAAATAGTGTGAAGCAGGTTGGCTTGGTCTTTTGTGTTTTTTTATTAAACCAGTTTATTCAGCTGTGCATCGCGTATTATTAATGTAAGCAACTCCATAATACAATGTGGCAATGTTTATACAATCGGCTATAGATATTACAATTAAAACAAATATTTCACGGGTAATATTTCAATGTTAACATAAATACCATTAATGCAAGCGATAAAGGTATCCGACGCCGCGACGTTATTTTCAGAATAATAATTATCAATCTATACAAAATAATTCTATACAAAGCAAAATAACTGTATAACATTTTAAGCTTTCCTATTGAGTGTGGTGTATCAAATTTAATGTTAAATAAATTCGTAATTTTAGTGCGTACCATGCACTGTGGGATCAGTCTTTAAATATGAGAGCCTATTTAAAAATATGTTTTTACTATTTCCTGATTAGAAAGGCAAGATGGTTCTGTTTACATGTTAGTACAAACGAATACGTCGGCTTCTATAGCGGTATACTTCTGTAAAATTCAAAATATTATAACGTGCCTCTCGGTGTTCTGATTTGTTAAAATAGAGGTGAAAATGTTTTACATGATACTTCAAGATACCTAACACAATGTTCTTACAACATGATTAAAAATAACTCTACCTTATATAACCAAATTTGTTTAAACGACTTGTTTTTGCTTTATATCAAGTAAATTGTATCACTTCTTAAATCCGTCGTGTTTTATCATTTCCTTATCGTTAACTAATTTAATTTGACATCGCGTTTCCTCTTGAGTTACTTTAAACAGGTTTTTATAGAGAACAGAACAAAAAGTTCCCAAAGCGCTTATTTAACTAGTTTAGTTGATGCAATTCTAGCACGATTATAAGTTATAAATGACCTTTTTTAATTAGTTTCCGTGGTATATATTAATAAATTATTTAAAACTTTGCTCCATATGACAATAAAGTATTTAGAAATTTCTTGAAACCTTTGATTTTGCAAGTAATTTAGTCCTTATAATCGTGATTATTATTACGTATTGATTCCTCATCCTTAGGTACAGGTAATACTAGTACATTCTTATAATTGATGGTACAGTTAATCGAGTCTTCAAGGGACGCAAGACCATCGAACTATAAATAACTTAATTAAGCAAGAAGTTCCTGATAAACAAGTTTTTATAATAAACAAGTTTACAGTTTACTCTATCATTAGATAATATAATTCAATTATGTCCTATTGTATATTATACGTGTTATTGTTTTTTAACACGTTATTGATACTGTGTGTTGTAAAACAATGTGTAGTACTAATTATGGATAAATAAGAGTTATATATCTTTTATTAATAAACTATTACTTATTATTAAATTAATATAGTATTAGTATAGGTAGTCGTGTTTTTCTGTATACGTAGTACGGAAAAGTCAAATTGATCATAGTTACAATTTTCACTTTTAAGGCCTAACCGGTCTGTAAGCGCAAAAGTTCACAGGTCTTTGAATAATACATATGTGAATGGTCTAAAAAAAATTGAACTCAAAGGAACATAATTTTATCTTCCTGAACGGCTAAAACAAATATCCTTGGGTTGGATGAAAAAAGATCCTTGGATAAAAGTTATTCGTACTCGTAAGTTTACGCAATTGACAGCAAACTAATAAATACACATTCATGGCGTCCGATAATTCTCAATAAATAAATGCCTGTCTTTGTACATTTTTATGCGCTTCATAAATATCATTTACACAAGTAGTTACATACAAACACTTAAGATGCCAACAACCCTATTTTCTTTGAGAATGTGTATCTGCGCAATAGTCTGCGCATGTTATGTCATGTAGCCGTTATTTGCGCAGTTACTATTAATGGACGTGCTCGATTACTTCGTCTACTAAAACGGTCTTAAAAAAAAAGTCAATTAATTTACTTAGAAATTAATTGTATGGAAATAATTATACCCTACAAAAACATCGAACTTAGTTATTCAACAATTCCATTATAAAGGCTTACTGAAATCTTCACGCTTTAATAAGTTTGGTAAATGGTCTTATAATATGTACTTTAAGGTTTAATTCCTGTGTCATAATAAGTTCAGTGAACCCTCCCTTCCATTCGTCTTTTCACAGTTTGACAGAAAAGAAAGAAAAAAAAATATTTGTGTCCATATTTTAACTCAGATTTATGTAGTTGTAGCGATGTTTCGGTGGACGTGTGTTTGGTGTGGTCACATAATCTTATATGCATGTGATTGCAGCCTGGTCGGTTTCACAAGCTAATCCTTTATTCTCAAGCCCCGTGGTTGTGCAAAAGGCTGTGCTATGTGTTAATCAGAATGCTTTTTGAGCAGTCACAGTGAAGCGACCCTTTCTTTTTTTTTACACTTAGTTTTAACTTTAAGTATTTTACTGGAATTACCAATTTACCTGCTTACTTAAAACTCTTTATATTATAAATTAAATTAAATCACTAATTAGTAACCAAAATTTTGTTGAACTTTCTGGAGTAAAGTAAAAAAGGTTAAAACCAAGAATTTTATGTTTGTGTTACAGCGCCATTCTGAGTACTACCATCGGTTATAATACCACGACTCAGCTTACACCTCTCCAGCCATTATTTTCCCAGGTTTCGTAGCTTATCTACCAACCTCAACGCTTCAACGAAAATGATACCAAAGGACCATTTCTTTGTACACCGACTTCAAGGTTTTTCGTCCAGTCCTTTATAAACTACTTGATAGAGAACAATTTGTGACGGCTACTCGTGAGCCACGACACTCGTCTCATTAACATTCGTTAGACCCGTCGTGACGGCACCTCGTCTGAGAATAATTAGCTGGATGTGTGAGCCGCATCATTAAGTGGAGATTGCTTGCATTGTTCTGACTTCTGAACCTCAGTCACACATGGCATGATTCCAGGGAAATGGATGTACTAGTAGTTGTGTTGATCGCTTTGACGAATACAGTTAGTATAGTATATAGTAAGTACATTTAACAATACGATAATATAAGGTTAATCACTACTCCTCAAATAATAACATGGAATTTAAAACATTGTATGAAGTAAAAAGCTCTATAACATTAATTAAGACGAAGAAATTTAGATATGGATGACCACTTTTATTACTCATCAATTTAAAACACTACCAACAAACCAATATTTACTTGCCTTAACTTTTACTACACAAGAACCTTAACACGACCTTAGCAGTTTAACACTACAACACACTATTTGAGAATAGTTATATCGACATCTTTTATCAGTAAATACCATCACTGATAATAATAATCTAAAGTACTAAATTGCTAATCACTGACGTACTATTTCATTCACTAATAATATACTATACTATACGGATATTTCATAACCGCCTACTTACGAGTACATTACATAGACTTGCAATGGTTAGAACTTTAAAACTGGTCTCTAAATTTTTAAGAGAGAGTTTAGTAACTTAGCAAATTAAGATTTATTTTATGTAATACATGATTTTAATAAGATGTATATAATTTATACTGATTATACCTCTACTGTATAACTTGGTGTCCATAACTACAGTCCGTGTAAAAGCGGTCAAGACAACGTAATAGCAGTGAAAGTAAATCTAAATAAAATGAGAAATTCGACAAAAATGTACCATTTTATATAATTGTAGAATTGCATCAATTACATTAATGTATCTCTGTGGCCTACTCAGTTAAATAATTTTATTTTAATTAAGTTTCCTGAAAACGTCATTTATTTTAAATTAAATAGGTTTATCTGTATGTTAAAGTTCACATTTACTACGCAATTTGTGTTAAGGGTATTATCTAAAAAGCTGGCATATAGCGACAAACTAAATTACAACCGAATCCTGATTGAGGTTCAGTTTACAATTCCACAATTTAGCGAAAATAGCGAATGTTGTGAAATAAATGAACTATATACCCATGTGTCTATACCTTCCTATCTACAACAAAGTTTGTATCTATGGTTGAAAATTACCTGCAAGTCATGCATTTTTAAATTGGAATTTGGACTTCTGTACATATTTGAATAAATATACTTATTTTTGGATTTGCATAGTCTGTATACGTTATACAGAAAAAAAAGCGGTTATCCAGGTTTTAGGATTAATGAAGGGCATTTAAGTGTCGCCTCTGGCGCTACACGCATAGGATTACATTCGAAAAAGCTTTTTAAGTGGCGGTGAAATTAGTTTACAAATTGAGATTAGGGCCTTAAATGATGGTGAGATTGAGGTAAAATAAATTTTTCTTCATATCCATCTTCGCGTTTTAAAAAGTATGTTCCTAACCTTTAGTAAGACTTTTCGTAGTGGGTACCTACCTACCTAGGTAAGCGCGCAATTTTTCTAAAGTTATTTTGCGCTGACTTTACCTGTGTCGTTCACAGTCTTAAAACTAAATAACCTATATTAAAAATTAGTATAATCTTGAAACTTGGTTTGCCTTATTTAGAATGATCCAAAAATATTTAAGATCATTGATCCATATGCGTTTTAAAATGTCATGTTCCATTTTTTGTCGCACACGTGTAGATCTTGTAGAAGGTATTGTGTTACACAATTACGATGTTTGTCTTCAATAAAAACAAACGAATTTAATGGATAAGGTATCAGGTTACTTGATGACGTCATGTTGTCTCAATCTAATTCTTGACCGTGGCCTTATCCGGACGCCATATTAACCCTTTAACTCGTTTAGACCCGTCAATTATAAGTCATTAGTGTATGAATCATGCGCCCTCGCGGGTCGTGTCATGAACGAAATTAATAAGTAACAGGGCAGTCAAAGGTAGTTTGAAGCGTGTTTTAAAATTGATAGCGTGGCTACAGTCGTAAAGTTAAATAGGGTCGCTTCTCTTTCATCAACTGAGCATATTTCTGCACAGAGATTTATCTACCAACCTTAATCTTATAGCAACTTATTTTTCTTTCAAACAAGACGTAAAATCAAAAGATTTATAAAAAACTAAATAAATTAGCAATTGATTCCTTTTATGAGAAGAAAATAAGTAATGCACATTTGCGACACATCAGATCTAAGCCTCTATAAAACATCTAGGAAACATCAATATTTGTCGCAATGACTAAAAACAAACTGCAATGTAACAATTATTATTGCAGTTCAAACAGTATGTAGTTCATGTTATACACACATGCATTATCTGGTACTTAGGGATCCAGTGCAGATTACACAAATACACACTTTTCTTTTGGTGTGTGGGAATTAATTGTAGTTCAAACAGCGTTATCAGTGCGGCGCTGACTCAGTCGCGGCCAGGTATGTGAGTCAACTGTTCATTGTAACTGCTTACTTAGATTGCTGCAAGCAGTTCATGTAATGTAGACTTTTTGAGAAATAACTAGACTAAAAATGGCTCTACAGGAAATTAGCGACTTTATGTTTGTAAATAATTTACCTACTTTTAACAATCTATAGCAATAACAATCGTTCAAGTCACATATTTTGACAAGTTAATTTTTATTTAATAAACACTGAAGTAAAAATGACACCTGAACTATGTCCGGACAAACAAGTCCAACAGATATTATGATACAGTACAATGTTTGTCTGTACGTGTTAGCTCACTGTTGTCGTTACATATTGTATGTCTAATTCAATACTAAATAACAATGTATTGTGTACTTGTGATGCCAGAAGGTTGGCGGTGACTTCACGCGGGACATGTAAATACATAACATTCAACAAAGAAATGTTATGGGAAGATCAATTGTTTTTATTTTAACCCTGAATTCTGTTCATTAGGATTGTTTTTATTCAGAACATTTTGTTCCACATTTTTCAAATTATATTTATTCCCAACTGCACAGTAACACAGGCATTGATCCGGGACGAACGTTATCGCGTGCCCACCGCCTTGTAATGCGTGCATTGGAAACTACGTCGGCCGCTGCGGCGGGACGCGTGTTTTGAAACAGGATATGGATAACGAACCTTAATTGTTTTACAAATCGCCGCCAACCCGCGGTACGTTTGCTCAATTAATGCTAATTCTAAGTACTATAGGTACTACATATTGCGGTTACCTAGATAAGTAGTGGGAAATTGATGTTTAAAGTTTAAATTGATTTAGTACAGGAAGGTGAGTAGATGAATGCTAGTACGGTCAACGAGTGGAATTTTTTTGTGCGGAAAATCTACAAACCATCCTTAGGCTTAGCAAAACAACACTTGGTCTTGGCAGTCTAACTATAGGCATTTTTATGTATTCTTTTAGCTAATATAAGTAATCTCATTGCCATTTTAATATAGGTTAACTTAAGGATAATATTATTATAATTATGCTCGAAATGCCTAAATTAAATGTATTTTAGAATATTAGTATATAATATATATTTAGAATCCCTACTAGGCGAGTGACCGGCTCTTAAATGTCAATGGCACTTAGACAGGTATTATTGTTTGTAGAAATACAAGCCTTGTTATTTTTTTTTAAATTGTATTTTATGTCAAGGTATTAGACTTGAAATAGGCTTACGTAGGTTTTGAAGATTACATTTCTAAATAAATGTTTCTGAAGAGAAGAACATGTCTCACGTAGCAAATAAAATAAGCTATTTACTGAAAAAAAAAGTATACACGTGACATTGTAAAATAAAGGGCAAAGACATTAAGAGATGAGACAGGCATTACTATAACCTATAACGATATGATAACGAATTAAGCGATAACAAACAATGAACGATAACAAATAGTGTTTGCATATTATTTTCATGTTATTTATTTGACAACATTACTTTTTAAATTATCCAAATATTGTTTTAGTCAAATAATAATTCATTTAATACTATTTCCTTATGTAGATTTCTTAGATTTCAATATTAGGAAGATATTTTATAAAGATACATGAATTATTAAATAGTAGGAAAAGTACTAAAACTACTAATGTGTCCAAACAAAGCTTTTATAACGTAAATGACGAATACTGACAACAAATAAATGCTTAGTTTCATCAATCGAATCCGGTAAGACTGGAAGCCGACCCCAACATGAGCTAGGGAAAAGGCTTCGCTGAAGAAAACCTCTTAAACTATGAAGTTTAGCTACATGATGTAGTGAGTTAGGCTCTACTGACATTAATCGCTTACCCGACAAACAAGAGCAAACTGGATTTAGCCAAGTGTCAGCAAACAAAACATTTAATTTGTTTTAACTTTGTTATTAAAATTTCGTTTATTTTGTCCACAGGTAAGCAAGTCGTGTTTTTTCATGGAGGCTGTTCGAGTCAGGTATTTTTAGTAGATCTAATTTTAGATGACCTGTTCGGAGCGTGGTCACAGCTGTGTTAGCCATGTAAGTGTCGATGCTCTGCTGTTTTAACTTGAAGGGAGACCCTTATCAGGTTCTTCTTGGTATACAGGGTGGAATGTTTCGATGCCATCTGGAGAAAAAGTACCTACGCTAAAGACTGAAGTATTATTTTTAAAACGTTAGGGTCAATAATAACGAGCAAATCCTGCTAACAAACATGGTATGTCACATGGAATTAAAAAAATCTACGCGTTAAGAAAGTTCTTGTGTTTCATTTATGTTCATAATTTTTATTGTAGGTATTAAGGATATTTTCCCATTCCACCCTGTATATTACTTACAGTTCTATCCATTCACTTAATAATAAATAGGCTTGCTCTAAAAGCAACTTTGTAAAATCTACCAGTTCCGTTAGTTATTCCTAAGATTCTAGGTAAAATACCGCTATATACTATAAGAAACGTGTTATCATTAATAAAGACTCCATAGTTATGGAATCCTACACCACTAGCAAGAGTGGGGTATTATCAGCTAATCGACATCAATAGTAAGAGATACTTTACTATACAAAAGTTTTATAATTCAAGCAAAAAGTCTAGGTACTCTAAATTAGTACATGAACATGTTCTCACATAAATTCAAATCATTTTCCACGATACAATAAGAAGACCTTGACACTTGAGTTAGTTTTTGTGTTTCTCAGAGCTACGGCAGGAAATGCCGGCACCGCTCTATACTTTTTGAATGTATTTAAAAACTTAACTGTTCAACACATGAAAAAATGAGACTCATTTACTTAAGAAAAAAAAAACGAATAAAAAACCATTGCTGGGCACAGGCCTCTTCTCATTTAGAGAAGGTACGACATTGATCACCACGCTTGCTAGCTGTGGATTAGGTACTTAAATGCACCTACTACCTACAGCACATCTTGTTTGGTCTATATCTTTCTAGAACATATCCAAAAAGTTCGAACAACGACGCAACATCAAACTAATTTCCAAACAATAAGACAAAACACTTGACAAGTGCATACGAATAGCGAAATAATATCAAGGCGAACTAACCAGCCCGATTGGTATGCATGAATGGACGGTAGCCTACACAACTTTGCACACACTTTCATTCAAAAACCAATCACAAAACGTAGCCCACAAAGTTTATTTTTCATCGCTTGGTATTTAAATCTAAATTGCTCTACCTGATTAGCTAAAATGTACTCTGTTTGTGTGGATTAAGGTTGGTTTTTCATTGATGTGGATCTAATCTATGTAGTTAGCTATTTCGTGGTCATTGTACCTTTATAAGGCTCGGCTCTAGACTCAGCCTTACGGAGGCTCCGA
This sequence comes from Autographa pulchrina, assembly GCA_905475315.1. Classification (NCBI taxonomy): domain Eukaryota; kingdom Metazoa; phylum Arthropoda; class Insecta; order Lepidoptera; family Noctuidae; genus Autographa; species Autographa pulchrina. The sequence continues at coordinate 14,869,311 of FR997764.1, read as the reverse complement.
CACGCGATATGTAATATGTTAGTAGAATAATGCGTTATTATTATATTAAATCACGCCATTGCCACCGATTACTACAAGGCTTTTGTTGTGCTTAGAAACCTTTACACAGTTTTATTTTATAGTACTACAAATACGTAAAAAGTTAAAAAGAATTGCTAATATATTTATCTGTTTTTCTACGCTAAACTAAACCTTTATGTGAAAAGTAAAGTTCTGTGAGAAAGAATATAATTTTATGATAAATACATAATAAAATATTAACCTTAAACGGTATTTGACAGTATCCTGGGATCACAAAGCTCTGTCTTATTCTCCTTGTTCATTTACGAAACATGAAGTGAGACTACTTACTTAGTGAGACTGTTTATAGAGTAAGTAATGATCTAAGTGAACTTTTAACAAGTTGTAGGTGGACAGGAGCCTTCCGGAGTGAGTCATTAATCAGGCATTATTAGTAACAGCTGATTGCGTAAACTTTAAACTGATTAATATAGTTAAGTTTAAAACAACTTCAAAAGGTTAAAGCATCTAAGTAACATGAAACTTTATCTTAAGTTAACAGTCTCTAAAAAACACTTTACATTTACCTCGTTCATTTAAGTGATGAATATTAAATCCATTTAATTCTAATACCTAAATGAGCGTAACTTAACCATAGTATAAAGAGGACTTAACCTAACACATCAATCGTGCTAACCGTTAATACATACCTATACGCACCAAAATATGTTCCACATTCAAATACTATTCATAACGAACAATGTCATTGACATTTCGCGGTGCTGCGCGACGCACGTACCCAGGTTAAGGTGCGCTTACACGACACGTGCTCGCATGGACAGACGCTCGGGCTACCGGGCCAGCCGGTATCTAGCTCAAAATACAATGTGTTTGATGAGAATAAATAAATGTTACTACATTGTAAATATCTATTAAAAAATGACAAATAGGTTTAGCGAGAATTTCACTGCAATAACGTTTAAAGCGAAAGTATTTGATAGAAACAATTTTGCAATCAGCCCTGTCTTATCAAATTCAAATCTTATCGTTCGTAAATTTAGTAATAGGTTGTCGGTCATATGGATGGCTCAGCTCATGTTAGCATGGCCGTCTACCCGCACCTTTACGTTTAGTGTGGGCGTGGGAGAGCTGTGTGGCAACGCGGTTCACTAATATCAGATTATCGCCGCAGGTGAACTGACTCCTTACGTGATGTAACGTGTTATACTTTGTGTTTTTTATCGATGGTACTGGTTAGAGAACGAAAGTGAGACGGAGAAAATTACTTGAGATTTAAGCCTCGGTTACTGGTCCAATTTTAAAATCTTTCTTGTCAACCAGTAACAATAAATTAAACATATTAATTTAGGGCACAGGCAGTTTATGTTCAGAACGCGGTTTTCAGAACGGTCAGTGGTAACTTTAAAAAGAACATGCATGTTATGTTGAAAAAATAATGGAAAGAAATGATAACATATCAGCTACGTTGTTTAAATACTGTTTTCTTTTTCAGTTTAGAAACATACTGAAAAGATTTTTTGATAATAAATAGTTTATGAACTTTTTAAACAACAACAACTAAAACGCAGGGAGGGGCTCGTGGCTAAGTGTAAGCCGTACGGTTTGACCGATAATACAGGTTAAGCCGCGCTCGCCGCGGTTGGTCCGTGGATGGGTGACCATTTATAACACACTGAGACCCCTCCGTGTTTCGGAAAGCACGTTAAACAGAAGGTCCCGGCTGTCATACATAGATCTTTGGCAGTCATTAAGTCAATTCTGACAACCAGTCTTACTATGGGATACTGTGTTTCCCAGTAAAATCGGTTGTGGAGGTCAGATAGGCAGTCGCTCCATGTAAAATACGGTATTCAGCTGAATCCGGTAAGACTGGAAGCCGACCCCAACATAGTTGGGAAAAAGGCTCGGGAGATGATGAACAACTAAAACGCAGAACAATCACTCTAGCACCTGAAGCATGCGCGATCCATGCGCGATCCATAGATAACACGATCACACGCCCGCAGTAAATCACAATAATATTTGGTTAAGCATAGTTTAACGGCGAGATAACCTTATCGGGCACTGAGTAGGCGTTAAAATTCAAGTTTAGTCGAGTTATGTCATGTTATCGTCGTCATGTATTATGAGATTAGATTTACGATCTGTTGAACGGTGCCTCTATTAGGTTACTTGTATAAGAATTTAAGTATAGTGTACATGAAAACATGTCATGGTGTTATCTCTGTTTATAATCGTTTAAAACTTGAGTGTGAATTTAATTGCGAGTTTGTGGACGAAATAAATTAAAGTGAAAATATAATTTGGTATAGAGATACAGATACAGATATCAGAATGTAGATCTAATGAAACAGTAGAGACTTTTTCATAAAGATCTACATTCTGCTAATTTTAATGTTTCAAATGGACGATGAACCTATCAAACCGATAGATATAAAACTTGCTTGACGTACCACAGAATAATAAATAATAGTAGTTACTCTAAAACAATAGAGACTTGTTTCCGGGAACGGTGGGTATTAAAACAAAACACTATCAAATGTATCGGGAACTGGGTTAACAAAACTAATTAGTGGGTGAACATGTGCAGCCCCTGTTGATAAACAACCATAACATTATAATGTACGTGTGGTTACCATCGCCGCCGCGCCGGTATGTACACCAACTGTTTATACATATGTACTCATAAAACTACTTGCTCTGGGTATGACTAAGTTAATCGAGTTGGTATATCAAGAAGAGTTGAATATAGTATTTAACTGAAATATAAATAAATGGGCCTACAAGATTCTGATGTGATACAAGCTGTTTTGCGATATCAATTTTATTGTAACTTTTAATGGCACAATGCTATTTGGCTGACTACTGAAGAGGAGCTTGCTCCGAATTCTGTTTCGTATGAAACAATGGTTATTTGAATATATAGAACACTAGCGGCCCGTCCCGGCTTCGCACGGGTATTTAACACATTATTAAAAAGTTAGGATTGAAGGTTTCTGTGTTATTACTACTACTACGCTCTTTATAATATTAGTCTAGACACTCCCGTACCTCAGTGATGCTTAAATCGCATAGTTAGCCGAGCAGAGTGAGCGACTATCACGCGACTTTTTTCTAATTTTTATATGTTAAACTATCGTGATATTTTTCGAAGGGAATGTCCAAAGTGAATAATTAAAAAAGTTACATAAAGGTATTGAAGCAGTCTTGACTATGAAGTAATTTATTTTGATAAGGATCCATACCAAGTAACAAATAAAGAGCCTTTTCTAGCGGCGTCCTTTTAATAATATTTTTTTTTATAAAATATCTCTTATTGTGACCTAACTGTAATAGTTAGACATATGCTGTCGCGACACTTTTTGTAGATAATTATATGTTCTACAAAGACGTAGCACATTATTTTGTTCTATAATCAATAGTTTTCGCAGCGCACGCGATGCAAGAAAGTTTTTTGGTAATTTTTTCACACCTTGGTTTACATTATTGAGGTTTTAGTATGGATACCTAAGTTTTTTGAAAATTTTATATAGCCTATGTTCACCGGAGATAGTGTAGCTTCCCAACAGTGAAAGAATTTTTCAAATCGGTTAAGTAGTTTCGGAGCCTATTCATTTCAAACAAACAAACAATCAAATCTTTCCTCTTTATAATATTAGTGTAGACTAGCGGCCCGTCCCGGCTTCGCACGGGTATTTAACACATTATTAAAAAGTTAGGATTGAAGGTTTCTGTGTTATTACTACTACTACGCTCTTTATAATATTAGTCTAGACACTCCCGTACCTCAGTGATGCTTAAATCGCATAGTTAGCCGAGCAGAGTGAGCGACTATCACGCGACTTTTTTCTAATTTTTATATGTTAAACTATCGTGATATTTTTCGAAGGGAATGTCCAAAGTGAATAATTAAAAAAGTTACATAAAGGTATTGAAGCAGTCTTGACTATGAAGTAATTTATTTTGATAAGGATCCATACCAAGTAACAAATAAAGAGCCTTTTCTAGCGGCGTCCTTTTAATAATATTTTTTTTTATAAAATATCTCTTATTGTGACCTAACTGTAATAGTTAGACATATGCTGTCGCGACACTTTTTGTAGATAATTATATGTTCTACAAAGACGTAGCACATTATTTTGTTCTATAATCAATAGTTTTCGCAGCGCACGCGATGCAAGAAAGTTTTTTGGTAATTTTTTCACACCTTGGTTTACATTATTGAGGTTTTAGTATGGATACCTAAGTTTTTTGAAAATTTTATATAGCCTATGTTCACCGGAGATAGTGTAGCTTCCCAACAGTGAAAGAATTTTTCAAATCGGTTAAGTAGTTTCGGAGCCTATTCATTTCAAACAAACAAACAAACAAACAATCAAATCTTTCCTCTTTATAATATTAGTGTAGATAAAAATGCTTAATTCTCGTATTACAGCAAAATTATCAATACATTTCCAAAAATATCTCCAACTATGAAGTTTTCCATCTGGTTCTAAAAACTAGTGAAATCAACATACGAGTATTACGTGTTCGGGAAAATTCCCGCCTTAATAGAACCATTAGTTCCCCCTGAGACATTTATATTTGTTTTCGTTATATTTTACTGAAGCTCCGGTATCGCTACTATTTTCGCTCTGCAGTTATAATTCCATCAACGCGGATCGCTTTAGAATTCTTTATGACTGTACTGTTTGTTTGTACGTGGAAATATTCTGCCCATCGCGGTTCGCGGAACTCGCGGGTTTGGGGAATAATTGTACTGACGGCAGGAGATTTTGTTACAAATTGAATGCATGCATCGCAGAGCAGGGGTCACCATGTTAACTGCCACTATCTGATGTATTCATATAGGTTAGATCAACGTAAGGGACAACTTTTTTGGTACCATAACTTTTGTTTATTTTCTGTCGGATGAATTATAATAATCCTTGTATTGTTAAAAAAAAAAACTTGTTTAAAATAGTACCTACTATTGAAAATGCTAATATAGTGTAAACGTGTGTAAGAACATTTTAGATTAAGTTGATTTATCGTTAAAACGTGTATCCCAACAGGAAATGTCGTACTTAGGTTCTGAAGAAGTCAGAGACAATTTAATTAGGAAACCTCAACAGAAGTTATCGTTTCAAATTGGATTTGCCAAACAAGTAGACGTTGTGTTAAATAAAAGTCTGCCTACCCCTTCAGGGAATAAAGCCGTGTTTGTACATCAGCTGTATTAAAGGAAAATTTCGGCGAACATTTTCCGCGAATTCTTCGTAAATAATACTGTTTCTGTTTATCTGTATATTACACGGAAATAATTTCAGATGTGATTCATATTTTGCAAATTATGAATATTTTTGATCATCTGCCAAGTGATTGGATGCAAATATTGGTATAATATTATTGGCCAATGAAATGTGAATCATAATATTCAAAAGTGTCGCAGCTCAATTCAACGGTTATTTATTTACTTTATTACGTACTGCGAGAATGTTTCAAAAACAATGTATCCAATGTAAAACCAAATCAAATTAAAATAAGCAAATTAAGAAGAATACGAAGTACGTCTCTGATTGCCAAAATATTGACTACTACCACCACTATTTCTGTGAGAGATTTTAGGTACCAGTCTAAGACTTAAACGGGTACCAAAACTGATCAACATACTAAGTACAAACATTCCTATTATTTCAAAGAATTCCTAAAATATGGCAGAGTATACAATCAGAGAGTGTTTGTCTAGCGACTGATGCGAGGTGTTTATATTTATGTGAACTCCCTGTGATCGTCGCTTTGAGCCGCTCAACTAAACTTCGATTGATTTCCTCCGAGAATGTGAGTCTGTATTTACTAACGTTTATATTCTGAGAATGTGTAAAGAGCTGTTTGGTAGGTCTGTGTTTTGTTTCCATAAAGATTTTATTTTGTGTGTCATGCTAATGTTTTTGAAAATTCATTTGTTTATTTTGCAAGTTTACATATTGTACTTCGCAGTATTTAAGTTGATTGAAATCAACATGTTATGTTTGTGTATGACTGACACGTACCAATGTATGTAAACACATAACAAAAAATAAAAAATCTAAATAATCCCTAGTGTGATTGACACACAGTATTTAAACACCCACATAATGCCTGTACCTCCATAATGCCTTCACTGATATTTTTTTTTGCTCTAGAACATTCAACCAACAAGTTCAACTAGCAACTCATTCTGCTAAAACCACATTACATATATCAAAAGGAGTATTGTGTGTCCGTCACAAACATGCCGACTGTTAGCCTGAGTACACACATTAGTGGCGATTGAATGGCCACTACGCAAAACCCACTCCCACAAGAAGTTTCGGAGATTGCTGTCATTCGCAAGACGAATCGTCCGTCTATAAAGATTGGGGGAAATAAATGAACTGCACAAGTATATGGTAGACTTACCCTTATCAAGACAATTGTGGTATGTGAATGAGCTATGATCTCGAAATAAAAGGTCTTTGGCAATAATTAGTAACTGTGACGTAGCGTTCAAATCGGAATTATTTTTCATGAATAGTAATAATTTGTAACTTTGTTTTGTATTTCTTTGTGTTAAAGGAAAACTTAATTATACGCCTTTTCAACCTAGTGAATAAACTCGAGGTGTAAAACTACTCAAACATTTCTATATTTAAAGTATACTTTCATAAAAGCTCTTAAAAAGATTCCTGATTTACATTCAAATATATCCTTCAATAAGAGCAATATCTCTTCACATACTCCTCTAATGAGTTTATTTCAAGGCAAAAATAGATGATGAAGCTGAATAGCCAAGCAATCGTAATAGAACTCTCATAATAGTAATAATATATGGAAGTATGCGGCAGTCGTTTCTATCGTCTAGTAATGTTGAGCATTGACGTCGTGGGCTTGTGTGGCATCTCAGGATTGCATAACACTAATTACTCTGGGCACACGGCCATTAGCGATTCAATAACAGAAGGAGTATTAACTGGAATTACTATAGATACTCGTAGTTAGATGCACTTATTACCGGTGTGTAGGTAACTAACTAGTCATTGTATGATAAAAAGCTTTGAACTCGAGTTCTTTTTAGGCTTCCGTACCCAAAGGGTAAAACGGGACCCTATTACTAAGACTCCGCTGTCTGTCTGTCCGTCTGTCTGTCTCCAGGCTGTATCTCATAAACCGTGATAGCTAGAAAGCTGAAATTTTCACAAATGATGTATTTCCGTTGCCGCTATAACAACAAATACTAAAAACCACATAAAATGAATATTTAAGGGGGGTTCTCATACGACGGTGGTACGGAACCCTTCGTGCGCGAGTCCGACTCGCACTTGGCCAGTTTTTATTTCATCTTATTGAAACCACTGTATAGATTTCGAGTGCATTATTAGATAATGTAACGAAATTAGTAATATCGAGATAGTAATATGTATTCCATCATTAAAAATTATTTTAAAATATTTAATAGTTACATGGTATGACTTTACTTCACCTACAAAATAATTATAATAACAATAAGAATTCCTTAATTTATACTAATTACTGACATGCTTTGGTCTTAATCTTAAGCATTTAAACTTTGGTACCTACAACTTCAAGTGCTCAATTAGTGTTGTTAAAAGTTTTTTGTTAATTCTAAATTTTGTATGATCAAACTTTTTTGGAAACGTAGTAACGACTATACCTACATCAGCCACTTTAAAGAAATAATGAACGTGCTTTAGGATTATGAACCTTAATTCAATGACTAATAGTTCAGTTTCCATCACATTCAAATTACTTTTAAGCCCTTTTCGGTAATATTTGTCATTCTAAAATTAACTTAAACACATGTTGTCAAAGTTGATAATAGCGTAATTAGTAATAATGTTTAATTCTCTTTCCATATTGGCTTTAGTATAGATTAGATTAGTTTAATATATTGTGTATGGTTAAGGTACTGAGTCTAACATAATTAATCTATTGCTTATGTTACTCCTTTGTTAAGGCGTTCATGTTAATTGATGGCTCAATTAACACTAAGCAGGTACTGTTTACCCTGCAGAGTAATTAGTTGTTACATATCTGTGTAAATTAATGTGCATACGCAGTATGTATTAGTACCTACTCAATAGATTAAAACCTGGGTGTTGCTTCTGTGTGTTGTTGAAGATTTATCAGAATATAAACTAATCTTAAGTAGAAAAGTTGGAAGGCGCATCTAATAGCGGTTAAGGTCTTTGACCTCTAAAACATAATCTTAATTGGAAAAAGATAAGACGCAACCATTTATTTGATTAGTATTCCACCAAAATGATTAAATTATTTCAAACATTATACATGCCAAAATAAAATATATAATGAGTTCACAAGGGCCACATACTGTGTAGCTTGTAAGGTTAATTAAGGTTTATTTAAAGTTACTTTGTCGCATTAGTTTTAAAAACTGTAATGGCAAAGGAGACATGTGATAAATAAATATTGTTGATTTTTGTAAAATAAGGAAACAGAACGTAAAAAGAAAAATTTAAAATCTTGAATCAAATTCAGTTCATACGAAGCTAAACTAAGCTAAGCTAAGCTAACATTTACTATTTAAAATGTGTAGCTAATTTCCTCTTATGTAATAATACGTACATCAGTTTTAAATATGTAATATTATTTGTTAATGTGTTGTGTGTACATAAATGATTAAATAAATAAATACGGGTTTTCCAATAGATAGCAAAATATTTTTCTTTAATCAGGACAATCATCACAATATCTAATTAATCGATAATTAGCAGATAGTATTACACCTACTTATCTCCTTAAGCTGTGACGTAGTGATAAACATATCTCTAATGTTATTCTAATCATTTTATTATCAAGACATATATTCATTTGCAGGTACAGTGTAAATACAGACGAACAAAGCTGTATACTTGCTAACCTGTAGGTATACTTAAATGAGGCTTTAGAAAAAGATGCACTTAAAAGATTATAAGTATGAAAGACAGAGATAGAGACTTAACAGCAACTTAAGCCATATTTACGTTTAAGTTTTCAACTATTAACCATACAAACATATACATACCATCACGCCTGTATCCCCGAAGGGTTAGGCAGAGGTGTACCAATGTACACCCACAGTTCGCCGGTATGTTTAGGTCCCATGTAATAGGGGGCGAGCTTATTGCCACTAACCGGGCACAAATCCAAACTCCGACCTGCTACTGAGAATTTCATAGAAAAACCCAATAACACCTTGGTCGACTTGGGAATCGAACCCAAGATCTCTAGCGCAGCAGTCGCGCTTAGAACCACTAGGCCAACGAGGCAGTTATTAACCATATAGAACTAGATAAAAACTCAGAGGTACCTAGTTAACGAACTAATAGTGGTCATATAGTGGTCAAATAAATAAAATAAATAAATATCGTGTATTGAACCTAAAAGATTTCATTACAACCTCGCCAATTGCATCGCACTACCAAATACTGGTGCCTCATTCCGCTATTTTAAATGCAAGTCAGTCGGCGGACAGTGTACTTGTCATTGTGCCTAATTTTCGTATTCAGATAAGCCTACAATAAAATCGCATTGAACTCTCGAAGATAATCATCGTAATGACTAATTAATGATCGTAATGACAGTTATCGTAAAAATTACCAAATGAAGCAGGTCATTTGGTCAATTCAAGCAACTCTTAAATAGCTGAATCGAGGCCCTGGGCGCATCTCATTAAATTGTACTTATTTAATACATAATTATATAAGTATGTATAAACATACTTATTTATATAAAGTTACTATTTATACAGCAGTGAGAAATAACAGATTATCGAGTAATACTTCTACAAAAGTAATCAGACATTTACAGGAAAATAATGTTTTGTGTTCGTGTTTCCTCGGTCGTTAGTATAATTGGAACGAACTTCAAGTACTAGTAAATGGCGATAGACGGTATTATTATAGTTATTTTATTCTCACTGGGTAATCGTATATTTAATGTGCTTACTAATAAACTTTATTGCTAGTAAACAAGCGTATGTAGGTTTTATCTTATGATTATTTGTTTATATAAGTATTCGCATTTTTCGTTGGCCTGACTAAAATGAAATGTACATGGAGTTGGTCGTGGCAAAGTATTTGTGGAACACACTTAATCCTATCTTAGGATGCCGAACGAAACCGTAGACGGTCACGCATTGACAGTTGGCAAAGTGCATCTTTATGATCTAGATATACATTCGTTGTTAAAACGTCGAATTACTAAAAGTATGATTTACGAGTAACTTTATCTAATGATCGATCTATAATTATAATGAAAAGTGTGGGATGATCAGTAGTAGTAGTAAATTTCTGCCTTCGATAGAAAAAGACGAGATTACCTAAAGCTTATCTAAAGAATAACAAAACAGCATCACGTGCGCGACCTGCGTGCATAGTATAAATAGGCCTGAATGAATCCAACCAATTGGTTACAACCCGCGACTTTCTACAAAATATGCTGTAAAACTATGCGCAGTAACCGTTGCGCAATTGATAGCCGTTGCGCAATAATATCCGATGCTTCCTACTATTGTGTTACATTTATGTAACTCTTCTTAATTTTATGTGTACTGCATTCTACTACAGACTCATAAGTGATGAGACGCTAATTACTTCAAAGAAACTTGTTAGTGCGCAGGGAATGTGGAGCGTGTCTAATATTTGTTTTAGAGATCTTTTTGTTTATTATTAGGCATTATTTCGTAAGTGCCGTTTAATTGCAGTGAAGTCATAACTATGAACGTGCGTGAACTTCTAGTAAAGAAAAAATAATGTGTGTAGACGGCGTACCAAGTTATAGGCACCAGCCAGAAAGTGTTAAAATAACGTCTTAAACTCACACATTTCTTTCGAACAATAAGTTTGCGCCGAAATGAGGTTCCTGCAGGTCAATACCAACACAAAGTCAATATTAATGTCCCATTGTATAGTGGGAACGAACCCATAACTCAAGCGACACACTTTAACGACACTTCCAACACTTCTGTATACATGTCTGCTTTACATTCAGCCGCTCCATCTGTCAAGTATACTGAGGTAGCAATGTATTGTGCTCGCTGTAGAACGTTTTCATTCTCGGTAGCGGTTGGAGCTCCATTGTCGCGTCGAAATATGATATACGGTACTTATATGTCCCATCACTATTGTTCCAATGACTTTTGAGTCATTAGGGCTGTCTCTATCAGAAAGTAATTTAATTCTTTACAAAATGGGGTCAACTATAGAAAAGGCCATGTAATTATGTTGAATTAAGATATTATCGGTAATGTATCTAATAATATAATTATATCTTTTTTTTTTTGTTATCTTAATATTACCGTTAGTTGATACAGGAACTCTCGCAGAGTCTGGTCGCTATAGAACAATATAATTACCAAAAGTCACATAAGGTCACCTTGACTTTTCAGATAATTATTATATGAAATCGATTTCATATAAATACTTCCTGACTGCTACAACGTTTTTTTTCTTTTATTACTACAATCATACAAAATCACTGATTTACACGTGTAACACTTATCTGATCTTCCCACGTGTTTATATCACAAGATTGAATAAGGCATAATTTTCTATAATCCAATAAATGGAGTTTTATTTACCTTTAAAAAAACTAAGATCCAAAATCTTGAGTGGTCATAAATTATATTAATAACTGCCATTAAGAACAGACACTCAAATACGTTTTATGATTTTAACGGCACATCGTCGGTTGTAAGTGTAATTATTTCTAGAACGACACATCAATAATGACATAACTTCCTAGGATGGTGAAATATATGTTTTGGGTCACAGAAACAACTGAACTTTCCTTATTATATAATCATAAACAATATTGCAACATATGAGCAATAATGGATTGATTACACAGTTTTAAGCAACTTATGCTATTAATAAATTTATTGTAAGCCAGTAACTACAAGTTTTTTTTAGATTACTCGTGCATATATTTATATGAAAAGTAACTAACCACTAACTATAATGAGCTATAATATTTTTTGATATTAAACATTTAGAATCATAATTAAGCAAAAACGTTTTAATTACTTGCAAATAATTGCCAACAAACATGCGATCATCTCAGCAAGTTTATTACAAAGATATTTGGTTTAGTGAATCCAACGTATGTGTTAAACTGGCATGAAATATTTTAAGGCTTTGTTGAAATACATAAGAAAACATATTATTTTAAAGTTAAAAAAACACTTTTTTACACCATAAAATATTTAAATCATGTTATTTTTTCATTATTATCATTTGTTTTAGTGGTGGCAGCCCTAGGTAAATGTCTCCCAGACGTAGTGATGTCACTTCCTGTGCGATTAGCATGCGTCGGTGCAAGCCTGTTTTCTTAGTTCTATAGCTTTTTATATCATTTACAAAACGCTTATGTTTTGCAGGTTTAATGTTAGTTGTCTACATTAATGATGATTAGTTTTGTATGCACTCTAATAAGCATATTTTGAATATATAAAATCAGTTAAAAAAATATGACATGAGGTACTCACAAGTCACATGAAAGTAACATCAATTATGTTATTAAATAATAGCATTAAAACCTGTACCATATAAAGGCAACATCAAATTAATTATAGACATTAAAAACCCGTTCATAGACAAAAACAAAAAAAAATAGGTAGTTTACATATTATGAATGAGAATATTTGGTCACTATGTACGAAGATCTCATAACACATATTTGCTATTTTTCCTAACAATGGTTTTAAAGCTCATTCTTGGTAGTAAATGAGTCGGTCATAATGTTATTGTATGCTAATCCCATCTCATAAACAAGAAACAGTTATATATTGACATACATAAGTGTTATTTGCGTATGTTAAGCTAAAATGTATGTAAAAATAATGAACAAGGTAAACAAATAGCTCAATTCTACATCATTCTGTGTTAATAAACCTTCAGGTTATTATAATATAAACAGTTTTCGTCTCTATCTTTCCATATGCGTTAGTAATAAGACGGAAAGTGACACACTGCTTCCCAATGCCAATGTGTTTATAAGTAAGGAGGTCAATAAAATGCTGACCGAGCATCAGTCATCAAAAAGTAAATTTGTATCATAATTGCTTAAAATATGTAAATAAGAGAATCAATAATACATTTTTAAGAGTTTCATGCAACTACATGCTAATGTAACAGACCATATTTTACGGTTAGGACATAATTTTAATCTTGCCTTTAGAAAGACTTACGTAATCTAAGCACTAGACGTATGAGCATAAAAATTAATTACACTTTAATTTAAAAAGGAACCAACTTCAATAGTATCTGAGATATCAATGTCCGATCGATGACAAAAGTATTGTTTTAAACTGATTCATATTTGCCGGAGATATTGTAAAACAAATACACAAAAAAAAATATACAATCAAAAAATTAACCTCCTTCTTTTGAAGGTTGTTAAAAAGCAAAACAATTTTAAATAACATTGAACCTTTATTTCCACAGTCAATAATTGATCTTATATAATACAAACAAAGAGATACTCAAATTCAATTAGTGCATACAGATTGTGTTGAAGTCGCGAAAGTCTGAGATAGCTCGATCGAGTTCCTCGGAGAAAGCGTTGCTCGCCTACTTGCCGATACACCTAGATAGCCCTTGACTCACAGCTTATACACTTACATCTGTAACCTAGGCCGACCTAGAAATTGCCTGAGTCATGCCCATTTTGATAACATGGTAGTTTGTTTTAATTATAAACAAGCAAGACATATTCCTTACCCCTTAGGTCGGTAAAACTAAAGGGTAAGGTTATGTCATAGAATATATATAATTTGGTTAGATAATAATAAGATTATTTATAGGTCAGATATTTATCATGCCTAAGAAGATTAAGAGTCGTATCCAAAAGCATCAAATAGCCCATAGTTTTCATAGTAAACGGCATTTCAGTTGTACATATCTTCCGCAATCGACGTCACCTCCAACAAACCTGCACAATTGCATTTACTTTCAACGCGACATTGACCTCCTAAGATAAGAGGAACTTCCTTAAAATTTCTAAATCCTCATACAACCTTCACGTAGGTAAACGCACGTGATATGCCCAGATAATTCGATGGAGAAACGGCCTTCAGCATGTTCGAACTTCCGCATGTGGTACGTATTCCGCGCTCGGTACAGGACGCGAGCGTGCGAGTGAGATCAGAACGCGCAATGAATACTGAACGGGAGGAAGTGTCGTGTTTCCTTATTGCGCGGTAATTCTTGAAGATGTAGTTTTATGGGTCATTGGATTGAACTCGGTGATACAAAGTTCTGTCCCGTGTATGTAACTTGTACTAATCTTGTCATTGTGGCGACCAAATGGCTCGTTGCCCGGCTTTGCTAAGTGGTATATGTGGTACATGAAACTTATTCTGTAATACTGAGACATTACCATTCAATACATTGTTGTATTACAGAAGAAATCGTATCTGAATTCCAAGAATATATATATTTGTCCTTAAATTTCTTACACAAGATAAAAGTATATCTCAACAAAGGATTATTTAAAATAAGAGATCAAATCAAAACGGGTTTTGTGTTTTCAAAAATATCTAATTTAGAATACCGGTTGTGTTTAAGCTCAAAGACCTGTACCTACCAGTTTAGCACTTACTTGTACGGTTACTAACGTTTGCACATCTCGAATACATTCCTGAACATCTAATAAAAACATTCGAAAAATATTCTGCACGAAATTTTTACTTTTGTGCACAAGACGTTATCTTTTTATCAAAATTTTTATAGGTACTTGTTAATCATATTTTTTGACATATTCAACAGCCTGATCCTAAATTCTAATTTTTACCTTAAGGGTTTCAACTTCTAAATATAAAATTCATTTCGCTAACTGGCGACGCTCTTATCACTGTGCCATAAGGTGGCAATTCGTAATTCGTTTATCGACCACTGTCTCGTGGTAGTCGTGGTCGACGATACGGATGCAAAACCAACAAAAGAGTGAGCTGAAATCCATTAATATCTTAATTAAACCTTTTGGTTGGATCATCCCGATTTAAACTCAGATAGGTCAATGAACCCGTTCGTTTACCTGACTCATCAATTATCATTCCGTTTGCAAGAGCAATGAAATTTATATTTGAATCCAAATGTTAAAAACCTAAATAAAAAACGTGCAAAATAAATCTAAATGATAAATAACAAATTGAAAACAAGTAATTAATTAACAACTTCTAAAATAATCATTTGTTTACAATTCAAACAAAACAGGATAATCGAAATTAAATTTTGATTTGTAAAAATGTGATCAATTTATCAATTATATTGGAATTAATTAAATGTGTTGAGTTGTTTTTATTTTTATAATATTAATTTACACGTAGGTATTTGAAAAATTTATAATAATATAAGAATTAAGTTTTGCTCGATAAAACAATGCATTCGCCCTTTTTCATGAGTGAAATAATTTTAGTATGTTATTCTTTTTTCTCGTAACCAAAGAAGACAAAGACATTAACCATATTTTTAATATGAAACCTTAACCCCATTATTTTAAATCATATTTTTCTTTGTCCGCAGGTAAGCAAGGCAAGTCATCATCATCATTTAATTACGGTAACACCAGATATAGGAGCCAGGTAACATGGTGAAGGATTAGCGACCCACAGGTAACAGGAATGAGGTCAATGGACGAGGTTCTAATCATTACGAGATGCATTTATTCAAAGATCCTTTAAAATACTTTTTTTAATTTTACATAAGGTAGAGTTTTCGTTATGCGGTAAAGTACTAGTAACGGCAAGGTACTCGTAGTTGTCGTTCTAATGACACTGAGCAAATGGTATATTTTTTGTGGTCAGAAAATGTTCATATTAAATACCAATAGTAGAATTAGTAATATTGTCATGTTAATAATCAATTTGTAGGCGATAAACGCTAAATAAATAAATGTTTTTAAAACTAACGATATCTTAAAGAAAATTAATAAGGTTGACACAATCTTTAGACACAATGTGTTAATTATTCTTTGAATAATATGACGTAACAAAAGACACTCGATATTTTATAAAGAAACGAGAAAAAAAACAAGTAATTAACGTCGTAAAAATTTAACAAAAAATAAAACGTTGTTTAATAAGTTGTAAGGTAACCTTTGGTTTTACGATAGGTTAGGTAGGAGGATAAGTATTGTGTTTAGGTAAAGAATTAAATACATAAAAAGCCTAACCAAAACATCTATTCCTTTTTCTTAGTAACAATTGGTACGACATTAATCAAAATACTATAAGAACAAATAAAATAAATATTAAAGCACAGTTCATTGAACGTAGCGAGATGGTAGTGAAAGTTGCGCCTGCGCATTTGACAAGTTCACTTACCCGAGAGCTCGCCATCGATCTAATAACTTGTAGGTACATAGAATATGTATAGAGAGTGTTATTTATTACAGCTGTTAGATCATTTTGTAATTTAAAAGTCATACTGTAGCTTAAAAGCTTTTTTGTGAGGTTGATGACCTGTTTGAATAGAGCTTTGGTATAATTGGATCAATATTGGTAATAGGAAAGTGACGACATAACTATTTGTAGTAGTCAAGTAATTGGTTGGGGTTGGCATATTACCTGATGCTTTTGTTTCATTTACCTCCGGTTTCTGAAAGGTAATGACAGCTTTTTCAATCAAAATTAGCGTACGCACAAATACGCACTTCTGTTGAGAAGTAATTTATATAAACACTAGCTGTACCCGGCATGCGTTGCAATGCAATTTTTTCTACCTAGCACCTGCCTACTACCTACCTACCTACTTCCTACCTACTACCACTTAAGGGTATGAAAAATAGATAGTAGCCGATTCTCAGACCTACTGAATATGCATATAAAATTTCATAAAAATCGGTCAAGCCGTTTCGGAGGAGTATGGTAACTAACATTGTGACACGAGAATTTTATATTTAAGATGTTCTTATTTCTATGGCATGAACAAAAGGTTCAGAATTCTTTTACTATTTAGATTACCTACAACAAACAAAGTTGCCTTTAATAGTACATACATACTTGTGGTACTAACTTAACTATTACTAAATGTTTTAAATTGCTTTTAATATCCGCCAGGATATCAGACAGGTTTTAAGCCGCATTTTTAACACCTCAAAATTTAAATAACCCACATTATAATTAATGGGCAATGATATAATTATAATTGAGCATTTTAAATAAATACCGGATATTGTAAGTAGTGCATAAAATAAAACTTAATTTTTATTTGATTGTCTTAACTTATAAAAGTAGAGCGAGAAAGTCGGCTGTCCTGTTAATGTGTGAGATAGCGATACATTATTATAATGTGATACTTACATAAATTTTGATAGCCTAATTGATACTGAGGCTAATTTAGAGGGGCATATTCGAAAGTCATGAATGACAAAATATTGGTATGGTCTATAAAAACATTATTTTAAGTAAAGGTCATCGCAAATCTTATGTCGTCCATATGTCGTAAAATGAAGTGACAGTTAAGTTGAGCAATCCAGTGTTTTTAAGTTAATATAGAATTGGTTCTTGTTCCTACGACAAACACTATTGTTATAAGGCATTGACTTATAAAGCGTAGCGCCTCTTGTCATGTATTTTTAATCACCTATATAAAATATATTGATGATTAAAATATGCAATTTATTCCTTTACCAAACCTAGCATCAGTATTTACCGATCGAAATGTATTCTATCATAATATCCTTTTACCGCAAACCTCCGGTTACCGGTAACAGCACGCCTCGGTTACGCAAAGCTCGGCCGTTACCGCGTGACGTAACCGTTGCTCAACTGCCTGTATACCGACGCATGTGTGTAACATGTGCAAATTGTTCGTTTGACAGTTTTGTAATAATAAAAAACAATAATATGCTTATATTATTGTAGGAAATCAGAATTAATTAGCTAAAGATATAAAAATGTCTGATTATCTATGTCTAGTTTTAGCTTGGTCAAGTGTTTTGTATTGATATTTTATTTAACTGGTTGAAGTACAGTCTGAAAGGTATTTAAAGTAAACACTCCAGGAATGTGACTGCAATTTGTATGTCTAACATTTAACTAGTTTTAAATTAAAATGTATTTACCTAAATTTATAATCTTGTGACAGACCGGGCGTACGCAATGCAGGCAGTTCGATTCTGCAACGAAACGAAAAGAATTGACGCAATAAACTCCATTCACGTCAGTTATGTTCCAACGTTCCTTTTTCGAATTTTCAAACACGCAGGCCATTCTGCAAAGTTTTGCAACCGGAGGACTTATGGAATATGAAACCTTTTTGGTTGAAAAATGTCGCCAATTAATTACTAAAGTGGGTTATGTAATTAAAGCTGAGTAGTTACGAATAAAAATGCAGAGGCTCACAATTTTAAAGTTAAAATTGTATTTATTTAATACTGTATGTACAAAAATGGTACACAATTAATGCCAGCAGGCTTTAAGTTATTATTGGATTCATTTGCAATCCATAAAAAATACTTTGACAGAAAACAAGCTTTCAAAAATTTATAAGTGTGAAAACACGGTGTGGCATTACTTCTATAAAGACACCTGGATATAACACATAATTGGTTCAAAAGTTTCATGTGGGATTAATCTAAATAGTCTGCAAAAAAATAAAATGTTTATCAGGCTTACATAATTATTATTCGAGCGTCTCAAACGACGCCCACGCGAAGCGACAGATAAGCCCATTATAATTTATTAGGGCGACGTAGGCGCAAATTTAATAAAAAATGTTTTAAGTTTGTAACTCAATTGTGCGAAAACTGATTAATTTTATCGTAATTAAGTAACTTATTTATAAAATTTAACGGAAAATCTTGTCTATCTAATTAATGATAAAATACTAAATAATTAAATAGAGCAGAAAATTGAAATATTTATAAATAAAAAAAGGTCATCATGTCTACATTATGAAAGACGTAGTCGCGAGAAGAATGTAATAAACATTTAAATAATAAATTAATAATGTGCGCAAAACGTGAAATTTGTATTACTTATGTAAATGTGTGTTTGGGCGCAATTTGCATGTTTAATATTAAGTTCACACGGAGAAATATTGACGCAAGCATATTTAAGTAAATAAATACAATGACACAGAATCTGATTCAGTTTATTTTATGGTACAGGTAGCCATTTGAATAGCTGAATAAAACGTCATCCACAAATAAAAAATAATTTGATAGTAAACAACCATCCAAAAAGTTTTTATATTTATCTTTTTATATAGCTGCACGACTAGTGTTGCTATTTTGATGTAACTTACGTTACAACACGAAATTATTAAAAAATAATTAGAAAACTCACAACATCTAAACCCACCATTTTATTAAATAAGTTGAAAGTTTACTACGCTAACAAAGGATGTTTTTATGAGCAGTGATTTACAAACATACAAACAATTATTTAGGTATCTACAGTAGACTGGACACCACAACACATTATTACACGTCTTTATTCCAAAGCAGTAAGGCCCATAATCGTTAATCACAGTTACCAATTACATGTGGTCTTCGTGATTAGGATGTCAGTTCCAATAGGATGTTGATGTTTACCATTCCTAATAGTTCTACAACAGGATGGTACAGTATTACTAGGATATTGCCAATCAACAATTACTACAGCCTCATTCCTATAAGCACTCAATTCCATTAATTGAACTTAAGTACTAGTTAAAACGAATACATCACTACACAAAATGACGAATACGATAAGCACAGTGGTTCAAATCAGGTTGCTACAATAGCCAAAATTCCTGACTGGGGCTATGGGAAATAACCCTTTATTTGAACAAATGTTTGTGACAAATTCATAACTATCTACGGAACTAGAAATCATCAGATGAAACATGTATAAGTTCTGTTAAGTTGTCAGTAGTTTACGATTGTTTTACGGGAAGCACGTCCGGATCCCATGGCTTTTATGGTTGTTTGTCCGCTGCAATTATGGCCACGTGGCGCCGAAGCCTTTATATGTCTGCTGTTATTGTTAGTAGTTTGATTATGATAATATAATCAGATACCTACAGACGTCAGTCGGTTACAGAATAACTCACATGAAATAAAATTTGTATGTGAACATTTCTTAATCTATGTCCAATAAAACACTATATTCATAGCCCATTAAAAAAAATGGCTCACAAAGAGTAATAAAATCCACCTGATATGGAACTCCAACAAACACGATTTTCCACGATACACAAACTTCATCAATAATATTCAGGAAACATAATATTGGCACGTCATTAATACCCAGAAATTTCAGTATTTCCTAGACTTGCAATAAGGACATGCAAATCATTGATACATATTACGCGAGAGACGTATCTATTACTGACTAATGCGATGCTAATTGTGTTCACACTTCGTGAAATATGATCACGACTCGTTACATGATATAATATGTGTTAGCAGCCCGATAATGTATGTCTATCGATTGATACATGTATGTATAGTATAATATGAATATATGTCTACACGAAACTATAACAGGTTATAGGTGAAAAAGGAAAAGGAAGCTTTACTTTACTGTTTGATGTTTTCCCTTTATAAAGGGTAGTGAAAGTCCTTTGTCAATGTTTGTCTATTATACCTCAGGAGCCTATTTAAATAAATTCAATGGGACCTCAATCAATTCAACGGAATATTTTTTTGACGTAGTATAATGTTTTTGTAAATCAAACGTATGCTCATAAAATTATTACGATTTTAAGACATTCATTATAATCGAAAATAAAGCAATATAAAACGAAAAAAAATGGCTGTTGAATGTAATAATTACGAATTCCGATTTGCTTGAAATTGATTCACATTAAGGTCAACAAAAGAAGCCTCTCCCATCCAATCCCTATTGAACCTTTTTTTTTATTGAACCTGTAACACCTAAAATACTCTGATATATAATTTTATTTTTTCATCGCCCTCACATCATAAATATTATAATGAGAGAAAAGGGCCTGGGAATAAAAACGGTCCAATATTTGCAAATGATATGTAGGCAACATCAATGAATACATTTTATTGTCATATTATTTACAGAGCTTAGTACATTGTTGGTTGAAACATCGTAATAAGAGAAAAGACGGTGGTTCGAGTATACATACCCTTGTAATCTAGGTTACTGCGCGTGTTTTCGTGTACTGATCGAACTTGGAAAAGTCAACTAATATTGGTTTCACCCTTTATGGTAATCCAACAGCTAAAAGTTCCTAGTTTTCACATCAGCCAAATCTTGTGTTCAGAACTAGGCTTCCAGTTTATGTAAATGTACGTAAACAAAACCCAATGGTCCGAATTCAGGTAAAATATACAAGATCCGCACAAAAATATAATTGTGTCTCTGTATATAATTCCGAGGTGAATGGGTAATCAATTTTCAGAGCAAAATTCTCGTTTAAAGTCATCAAAATACTTAAATGCTTAGTTAACGCGGATAATAAGATGTTTACGACGAAGATATGCAACAATCAAGATAAATAATTGAAGGTTGTTTTGACAGCGGCAGTGCAATGCTCGAGGCTCAAGGTCGCGACCTTTCGGTCATTCATTCAACACTTGACAATGATCCTTTCTACTACCATTGCCTCCCTGTTCCGTGTGCGTGACGCCACACTGTTCCCCGTCTCAACTTCCTAAGATCGGAGATAAAACGCGCGTCAATTGTTTCTCAAGCGCAAGTAAAACAATAGAGAAAACGCCATAAATTCTCGATTCACCTTTTTCCCGCTTATTGGATAAGCGAGTTTCTAAATTGTTAGTGACATGGGAATTTTGAAAACATGCGATTCAATGTATTCATTGATCTAAAGATAATTATAATTATGTAAGTCAGTAAGTGATTTCCATATAATTATTAATTTATCAACTTATTGGTAGCACATAGATTTGGAAATTCAATTTGAAACAGGAAGGCTGAATTTTAAACTTTCTTAATTTAAACTGAACCAGAAGAAAAAATACTTTTTGATCCATGATCACTAAACATACGTAAAGCTTAATCTTTTGAGGTACCACTGAAGCTTTTGTATTTAAAAATCTTGTGCAATCACGTCCAGCCGTCTACGCTCCCGCTACAAGCTAACTGAAGTGAATATAAAAGCAAGAACCTTTAAGCTTAAGCTCCGTGATGTTCGCATAATGAGGGAAGAAACTTATGTACCCTAAACTTTAGGATGTAGTTTGTTTAGTGATAATCCACGTCCCTTTTGTTAAAGTACCTCTCAGTTTGTTCCTAATGTTTTATTAAAAAGATTTTCCACGTATCAGGTTTTAGGCTATCGAATACTTCTTAATACGGCGTGTGTCTAACAGACATTTTGACCGTGTAATATTTTTGTTGTGTGTTCCCGCGATCTTAGTTTTTTATTGTGTTTAACATCAAATCCGATTAATAAATATTTACACGTTTCTTACAAGAGAGTTAATAAATGTTTAATATCGCTGCAGTTTTTATTTGATACCTGTCAAAAAACAATTACTTTAATATTTAATAACAAAAATAATAAGCAGTTTTTAATACATACTTAATTTAAAAACAGACATGCATTAAATGACAGCATAAAGGCAGTCATTTTTATTTTGGGATTCACCTTTTTAACAATCTTTCTTAGTACCCTACGTCAGGTTATACGATGAGAATCTTAACCGGTTCTAGAGTTTTCAATAATATCGCAGCCTTATATTAGTAGGCGTTATAATAATATTATCTTTTCATCTTATTTAGCCGGAGTCATTTATACGCAACTTTCTGACATTATCAAAACTGTTAATGTACCCCACTTCACAACATACTTGTTCACCTCGACACGCAACGATCGACAGATCATTATAATAACAGATTGTGAACACTCGGATCACAATGCGCCAGTGGGCGAAGGTATCTCGCTCCAACTCTGATTAGATGTTATCACTAATCGTAATTATTAGGAAGCAAGACCATGCAACTTTGAGTACCAATTTAGGACAGATAAGTTTAAAATTATAGGTTCCTTCCTAAGCTATAGAGACTTGTATTTTATGCATTCGTAATGATTTCCTTGTAGATGATCTCAAGAACCTGATATTCCAGTTTGGAATATGCTAAAGATCAGTAAAACTGGTCAATTTATAACTTGTTACAGTATCATATTATTCACAGACACATCGAATGTATATTTTTTATCGAAGTGCATATTAACGCCGTCGTTTTAGGTGGAATGAGAATGTAATATTGTGATATTGTTACAGGTGAGAGCTGTATTGAGAAGCCACTGGCGACGCTGTGGCGCAACTACCAGCAGTCGACGAAGCCCGACGTGGTGATGAAGCTGTCCGTCACCAACTCCGGCCTGAAGGGGTTCACCAAGGAGCACGGGCTCACCGAGTACTGGTCCCACCGCATCACGTACTGCGCCAGCCCGCCGCACTACCCCAAGCTCTTCTGCTGGGTGTACCGCCACGAGGGCAAGAAGCTCAAGCACGAGCTCCGCTGCCACGCCGTCCTTTGCACCAAAGAATCAATATCAAAGAAGATTACAGAGGAACTTCAAGTCAAACTGAAGCAAGCCTTAGTCGAGTTTAAGAAGGACAGAATCTCGAAGCAGAACGCGAGACTCAGTCTAGCTAACAGCGTTTACGAGAATCCGAGCATGCCTCGCAGGAAGATTCTTTTAAGCGTTGGTGCCACCAACTACAGGCCGCCGCTAGAGCGATCTAAATCAGCGCCCAAACTTGGAGCAATCGAAGAATTGTGTTCTGAAGAAGACGAGGAGGAGGCGGAGATGAACGCTAAGCAGAACTGCGAGCCCTGGTCACGAACGTCTTTGACGATGGACAACTTCTATTCCTCTCAAACGCTCGACAGACGACGGCCCGATATAAAGTCCCCGAGGAAGACTTCGTGTCCCGAGGGAGTTATAAACAGAACTCTATCAGAATCTGGTTCCAGCAACGCCATCGTCTCCGACGAATTCCTCGATATGTTGGCGAAGGAAAGTCAGAAGAATGTACGTATCGATGAAACTAGTCATAGTGACGGAGAGAAGGAAACGAGATTGCTTGAAGCGATCGCCGAATCGAACGAATTGAATGACAATGTGGTGGCCGATGGTGACTGTAAGGCACATTTGCAAAGTAACTACCTCGTCACGGATAGCGACGACGGATCTGTTTCTTCGGGCTGCGAGACCGCCAGCACGGTCACCGACACCGAGCCGTCATCTCTGCCTTCGTTCCCTCAGGAAGACCAAAAGGAACACGCGAACACAACTGGCTCCTATATGGATCCAAGTTTCGAACACGACGATATCAGGGGCAGCAATAGAAGCTTCAACTCTGTCCATATAATGAACAACTCTGAATCTGAAGTTACAGAGGAGGTGAACCACGTCCCTATCGGTGAAAAAAACACTTTCAGACGCCGGTCGACCTACCCTCCTTTGCGCGCGGATAACAATATCTTGACAAACTTCGAAGAAAAGTTCGAATCTCTCATTGATAACTTGACCGATGTCGACAGTCTAAACTCGAGCACAGAGACAGAGGTCTTCAAGAACACCGGAGACAATGACAGCGCCTGCAGCGACGAGTCAGGCTACTCCGAGCTGTTGGACGGCAAGGAGAGTATCATCGGAAACACTATTATGGTATAAGTTTCTCCAACCTTAGCCGACCTACTACCGAGTGTTTGTTTTCAAAGAAAATTATGTCCCAAGGACAAATGACGCTCCTCTGATCTCTAGCGAGGCGGCAGCCATGATGAGAATCTGTAGTGTAATTTCAAAATAGTTTTTAGAAATTAAATGGTCTGGCAACATCAATGCACGTAGTGAAATATTATTATGAATCCTTTAGTAGATTATAAATTATACGGTTCATGTTTAAAGGTAGTTTTTGGGTTATTAAGATGAATTATGAATTCTGAATGAAGCTACCAGTTTACTGTCTCGATGGTCGATTCCAGTTGCTGGTTTCGTGAGCTCGAAACATATTATTATTTTGTAAATAACAGGGTACATCAGTACTTCATCCAGTTGTCGTATTACTATGTTTTAATGTTTGTATATATTGTAATTTAAGTTCAATTATTAGATGAAATTTATTGGAGATTTTTTATTTGTAAAAGATTTATTATATAGATACTTTATGTGGATGCAAACATCTGTTTTTGTTTTTGTCTATATTTATTGTTTAAAATAAGTATACTTGTTGTGGTAGAATGTAGGCGGCAGATTGTGGGTGCGAGTACATTTATATGAAATGTATGGGCAGTTAGTTAGGCGTGGGGTTCTAGGACAGCTAACTAACTACTTGTAGTGTTTACATAGAGATCGAGCGTTGCCCCTCGTAAACATGATTGTCGCTTATCAATGTGCCTCTGCGAATAGTCTCTGTTGGATCCACAGCTCCCAGCAGCGCACTGACCCTAATACTATTTATGGTGACTCAAATGGCAAAATAGACTCTAATGATAGCTTTAACAAGATCAGTTTAAAATATGTTATTGTTGTTTCTGGACCTCTGTCACCCTGCTCGGAGCTGTCACAAGTGTATTCACGACCTCGTCCTGTACTTACGCATTCCATGCACTTGTATGACGTCACGATTTCGGGTCATTGTCATCCTAATTGTATTTGTAGCGGAGAATATTTTTTCGATGAAAAATAAATAATTTAAAATTTTATTGTTGTTTCCTTTTCTTAATTTAAACCCAATTATTAATTTTGCATTTCAATTAGTATTGAGATTAAGGCTAGTGTCTAGTTTAATAGAAAAGTACGCTTAGGTACCTACTTATATCTGACTGATATCTTCTTACGTAGTTTTTATTAAAATACGTTTAATAACCGACTTCAAAAAAAGGAGGTTCTCAGTTTGACCTGTATGTATGTATGTATGTTTGTCCGCGATTATCCCGCGATTGGCTGAACCGATTTTGATGCGGTTTTAAGAAAATAATTTGTTAGATCAAGGATAAGGTTTTAGTATTTATTATTTATTTATTATTATTACAAAATAGTGCTTAACCTTAGTGTAATATAGGTCCAAAAAACTGTTCACAAATTATGTTAATTATGTATTAATCAAAAAGAATCGTATTTATGTCAAAATTAATTAGTGATCATGCATATTAACAAGAAATTTATCTCTAAGCAGTACATTATCATCGTCGTCATCCTCATGAGAACCACTCTGATTTCTGGTGTTTTTTGTTTTTGTTTAAAACTACTTAATTTGTACAATAGGAAATGTTGCTTCCTTAACATTAGTCGAGACTCGAGTTCCTTGTTAACACAAAGAAGTGGTTTTGACCTCTTTAAAGCCAGGAAACCTAGATTTAAGCAAGTCTAGATCAGACGAGAAGTATTTTACAAACGGACTTCTAAATAAATAATCTATTAAGAAGATGTCTGAGTTTAAAATAGATCTTCACATCAGTGAGGAATTCTGATTTAAAGTTCTTCAGGCCAATGTCTGCTGGTCATTATGCTAGAGGGTAATGGGTTCGTTACTTGTACCATTTATCTGTATGGTTCTTTGCCAGGCCTTTTATAAATAAATTATCACCCTTTCAAATTTTTAGGTACAGAGTGCCTAATAATTTTACAATTCAAAATTAATCAAGTCCATAAAATAATATTGTAAACCTTCATACAGTTATAACAAACATAAATTCGAACATTAATAGATATACAAAAATGCTGACCCTTACTAATTAAAATTTGAAACAGCGAGTGAACAGAAGTTTTAATGAGTTCTGTGTCACGAGATTACGTAGCGTAGCGACAACGAAGTGTGCTGGAATTGTTATGAAATTAGCTTGCGGTATTTAATATTTATGGACAATCAAAAAAGGTCCAAATTGCCAGCCTGGAAAAAGTTACTGATATTAAAATGCCTAGACTTTAAAGTTGTACTATAAAGCAGATTCTATCTATCTATCTAGTCCAGTAGCTCTGAATACGAAGATCTAGTTGTGCATATATACAATCACTGCCAACATTTTTGGTACCTAGTTTTTGCAGGAAAAGGGGTCTTTACTTTGTACTAGAATGCCATTTAATGGAAACTAAAGAGTATTGTAATATAGATATGAATTTAAATTGTTTTAAGGATGAGGGTCGGTAGTACGCTGTTTGAGAAAAATCTGTATCTGCGAATTGGGAGCTAGGTACTTATTCCTTTGATCTCGTAAGTATAAGACGTATATTAAAAGACATCGTACTGCATCCAACATTTAAAATAATGTCTTATTCACACTCTGGATAATATAATTTCTATAAGAGAGACATAAATAACATAATGTCATTACTATTAACATAATAATAAGTACTCAATCAACGTGACAGACATCTTGATTTGTAAAGTTAATTCCGGATGCAAGAAGGTTGTATACATAGGTATATACTCACTAGCGGAACAAACGATATAGGTATAGCAGGTAATGTATACTTATTATAGTTATGTTATAACATGTTTATACTCTGATTACGATCAGGGAAAAGCGTGGTCTGTCACAGCCTTGGATATATCTAAGTACATGAGTAATTAAATATGAGAGTATGTAAAGCAACAGCCTAATTGCAATTAATAATATTTTACATACAACAACTTTATTTTTTTACACCTAAATGAGCTTTATTAATATGCCACTCATTTATATCCAGGCCATAATATTATCGAACTGAAAGTCCATAATTTTAAGTATTTATTTACTCAGTTCAGTACAGTTCTCGAAATATCTGTGAAAGATGCAAATACAAAACAAAAATCTAAAACATATTATTTTAAATCCACTACTATACTACCTTCCTACTTGGTGCAATGCGGTCTGAGGTAGCATAGACCCATTAAAGCCGAGTATGCTCCCTGGCTTCCCGAAGCTGACCCCATAACCGTAACACCGGCTGGCGTGTTACCGGTACCGGAGCGTGACGTCACACCAGCGTGACACCTACGTCAGCCGTACAGGGGATGCAGAAGGGTGAGTCCAAATAATGCAGGTAGGGAGGAACTTGAAAGTAAGTATGGTGAGAATAAAATATTTGAGGCAACAACAGAGCCAATGGTAGGCTTACAATCATGTAGCACCATTGCTACATGATTGTAAGCCTACCTACCTACGACTAGCAGTTGAGGCAAGAGAAAATGTTTCTAATAGTATACTGAAAATCTTAACTTGTAAAAAAACATAGAAAAAGAGTAGTTACGCTAACTAACAAAAGCATAGACAATCCAAAACAATAATGGTATGAATATATAACGACATCTAGTTTATTTTTTGTATTAACTTGGAGTAAAATGATCAAAGGAAAAACGATCTTAAGGTATACATTCAGGTATCCATACAGCTGACTACACCTACCTATATACTTATGATAAAGTATTAGGCAAATAAAATAACTTTTACATGTTTAGAAAATATCCTTTACCTTCTGCGTTTAACTAGTTGTGTCAGTGAGTTCTTATGCATAAACGGGAACCCTTTCGTGACGATTCGGGTCTTCTTAGGAAGGGGGACGATCAATTTTAACAAAATATGGAAAATTATTCTGGAATTAAGTAGCTTGACTTTAGTACCGAGTAGTTGTTAACAAATAATTTTATGGAAACTGTTAAGAATACATAATCTATGTAATCATAAAGTTCAATGTACTTCCAAGTATTAAAATCAAAACTGTAATTAACACAACCGCTAACGACGACATAACTTTGTTACGCAGTCAAAGAACCCTACAGAACAGCATCGTCTCACTTTCCGAACCGGGACTCGAACCCGCAACATCCGCTTCCTCGCCACTAATCGCAGGATATATCTAAAACTCAGACGCGTCTCAGATCACGTTTGAGATTGAGGAAGAATAAGGTAGATGACTGGGCATAAAAAGTCAAAAACAATTAAGACCGCCAGATAAATAGGTAATAAGAATAAAATAGACACAAAATTTTCTTTTATCAAACAAAACTTTTACTGGACAAAAGAAAAAAATACGTCTCTAATGGCTCCTACACACAGTGCCGGCGGCAATGCCGCCGGGTTTATGCCGAGCGGCTATGCCGCCGGCAATACGAGCCGCCGGCACAAGCCGCGCAAAGCCGCCAAGCATCATTCATATTTACACTGACGTCACACAAACAAACCGCAGTAGTGGTGACAATTAGGGAAGGTACGTATTTACGCGACCAGGTATTTGCTTCCAAGTACGTACACCAGGTACCGACCCGAAATACTTGCAAGACTTCAAAGTATTTTATACGGCTACTCGGACTCGCTCCAGTCGGGGCTCGACGCTCGCCCGAGTCCACCCGAGTCTCGCTGGACGCTGATTTCAGAACAATTTATTCTACTTTACTGGTTTGTCTTTGCAAGTATTTACATGTGAATGCGATTGTGCTTCTTATTTATAAGTAGTCATGGTTCAATTTCCTATGCAAGTATTTTTTTCTTCCAACAGGGCTTGGATTAAACAAAAGTAGAAACTTTCGTCTTTATGTAGGTATTTATTTGTAAACGCGATTGTGCTCCTTATTCATAGGAAGTCACGGTTCAATTTCCTATGCAGATAGAAAAGGGTGCTAATTAAACAGGCTTCTTTTTAATATCATTATTCGCCCCCAAAAATGTATGTTGCTCTCTAAATTACTAAGTCAGCCACAATTAACGAGCATCTAAATAATACTATCTTAGCCACTAGTTATCTTCTATGTAAACGACTCTAAATACAACTCAGCATAATGATTATTTTTTAGCATCTAAATTTGTAGCATGCATTCTAACAGTAAACTTCTAAAATACTATTAAATGACATCAAAAAATATATTTATTTAGCTTCTAACTTTTTAACTCAGTACGTTTAAAATGTAACTCATCCCATATTAATTGATCGTCAAAATTTTGCTAAAAATGTCATCAAATAGTCGGTATATTGGCCACTAATATTATCAGAAGCTATTGAGGAGAGACAAAATAAAAGACTTTATTTTTAACCGACTTTAAAAAAAGGAGGAGGTTCTCAATTCGGATGATGTGATGATGTTTTTTTTTTTTTTATGTTTTTTCGCGCATAGCTCCGTTGCTTTCCAACCGATTTGAAATATTTTTTCTTTGTTGGAAAGGTCCCATAGTCACCAAGTCGGGATCTGATGATGGAATTTTGGCAAAATCGAGGGAACTCTTCAAATTTTATAGGAAAACGTACAGCGATTTTGGTATTTTCTACAAGTGAAGCATTTGCGTTCAATAAGAACCATTCTACTATCAGATCTGATGATGAAGCCAAGATGACCTCGTGAATGTAGCGGGAATTCGTTGGATGTGAGATGCGTGGCACTGGATTTCGTTTGACGGAAATTATCATGAGGATGCTGAAAGGGTGTCAGCTGAAGGCCTACCCATATTATCTAAGATTTAAAATATGTCACTAAAAATAAAAAAATATTATTTTTATTTTGCAAAAAAAACCGACTTAAAAAATCGATAAAAGCACTAAAAAGTTACCTATATGAATAAACCTAACCTAAACTACGATTAACATATAATAGGTACAATTTAACAATTTTTTGGAGTCGGGGCCGCTGTCGCTTTCGTCCCGCGTACTCGCGCCAAATCATGCAGTGGCTATTTTCACGATAAAAGAATATGATGTATTATTTTACATGCTAAGTTATAATAAATTATGCTTTCTGTAGAAGCTTGAATTATATTTTTTTGAGGACATTGCGTTGAAGCTGTAAAACGTAAAATGGTGACGAGATGTAAAATCCGAGGCCGAGTTAGTAAATTAGGTGTCAATGCATAAATAAGAAGGACAAGTCACAATAATTGATGATCTTTACTTGACGCTTTCTATAGAATATTTAGTGGGCGTTGTAATAGATACGAATTATTTTATTAGAGGCTATGTCATTTTCCCGTTGCTTAGTTATAAAATTAGAAGTTTAATCACGTGTCCAATAAATAATTTTGTGGCTAGACTTATAATTTCCCGATAGAAAATACTTGAAAGTATTCTGAGCCCTGGTTTTTGGACCTGGTTTCTTATGATAGACTTACTTGAAAGCCCTGGTACTCGATTTTGCAAGTATGACCCATGACTAGTGACAATGACAAATGAAATGACGCCGGCAAGCCGCGTAACCCGCCGGCACAGCCCGGCGGCCATGCCGGCGGCTCCTTTGTGCGGCAAAGCCGGCGGCTTTGAATGCCGCCGGACGCACGGCGGCTTGGCCGGCGGCTCGCCCGGCGGCACTGCCGCCGGCACTGTGTGTAGGAGCCATTATATTTTTTTATTATCAAAAAATTGGACTTAAAAAAAATTGACATCATGCCTAATATGTATTAATGGTAGGTTCTTTTCTATTAGGTTATAATAGACGCATTCGTTCAAAGTCTGAACTGTTGTCATGCGGTTTCCAGCGATGATGAGCTGTTTAAAGTTGAATGAAGGTACATGTAGCTGTATTAAAGAACACATAACATAACATAACATACCATCACGCCTGTATCCCCGAAGGGTTAGGCAGAGGTGTACCAATGTACACCCACAGTTCGCCAGTATGTTTAGGTGCCATGTAATAGGGGGCGAGCCTATTGCCACTAACCGGGCACAAATCCAAACTCCGACCTGCTACTGAGAATTTCATAGAAAAACCCAAAAACACCTTGGTCGACTTGGGGATCGAACCCAAGACCTCTAGCGTAGCGGTCGCGGTTAGCACCACTAGGCCAACGAGGCAGTGTATCAAAGAAGGAAGCTAAATTAATTGCACTATGTACCACGAGTGTGAGTTTCAAGACCAAAACAGCATATCAGTAGTTACATAGATAACGCCCTTATTTAAATGGAGTAAGGTTGATTTTCGCGGCGTTGTCATTTTACAACTAAGCCTTACTTGCCACTTGCCACGAGGGAGAATTGTATTCCTAAAATCCTTTCCCCTGCGGATAATCAATAAAACACATTAAATACAATTTTTGTTTGTCAGTTGAGCAGACGGGCAATATTTCATACGAATGATTATTAATATCTCTCATTCAACTGTAAAATAATTGCTTAACAAAAAAAGCGAAGGTTTGCGGCCCATAATCAGAATAATTAAGTAGATATACCCAAAAAACGTTTTATTACTTTTTGTGTTCCTTTGGTCCAGTGAGGTCACTGTTATAATAATATGTGAAGCGCCGAGGTCAACAAACTCGGGGTTTGGATAGCTCTTCGATGACCATAATTCATGCTGTGATGCCCCTCAATCATAATAATGACGACTGAATAAAATACATCATATATTTGGATGTTTCTTGACTTGATAAACAAATGACAAGCGATTCGCATTTATTTTATTGTGAGGTCTTTGATCTATTGCAAATATTGCCATAGAATTACCAATTATTCTTAAACCTACAAGTAAAAGGAACATATTTAATATGCACATAATACAGCTCTTCATTGAGTAAAGTGCTGCAGATATATTTATCTACTCCAACGTTATAAAGTTTATATTTAAATTTATACATTAAGACCTACCATTAGATAACATGAAAAAAAAAATCAAAATTGTAGTGTAAAAAAAAGGAATCTATTTCCAGTTACAACCGAATGAAGTTTAAACTGAAACTCGGTTGATTCGATAGCTGAATGATTAACATGTTGTGGTGTCAGTTGCCACGGAGACGCCCTGGTTCGGTTCCCGGCTAAGGAAATGTATTGACCGGTACCCGGAAACTATTGGGTATGGACGTAATTACCATTTCCATATTTCATGTGACGAAGACGATGGCTTTTGAAAAGGTCGTCGTAATCTATACTTATAATAAATCTGTAGAAGTGAAAATTCTGTACATTGAAAATATCAAAAAAATAAACGGCGGGGGTGTTATTAGACCGACACCGAAACCAAAAGTGTGAAAAAAAAAATTTTTGTCTGTCTGTCTGTCTGTTTGTTCAGGTATCACGCAAAAACTACCGGTTTGATTACGATGAAACTTGGTATAATTATTCTTTATTATCCTGGGCACCACACTGGGTAGTTTTTATCCCGGAAAAGTATAAAAAAAAAAAAACAAACTTAATTTTGCGGTTAAAAACTCATTGATAAGTTTCGTCATCCACGCGAACGAAGTCGCAGGCACAGCTAGTTCATAATAATTTAAATAGATTCCAAAAGTAAAATGTTTTACTTCTTGTTACAACATAAAATGCGAGTTTAAAAATATTTCCTCCGATTCTAGGTAGCGTATGTTAATTTTCTCTTTTCGTAAACGCTCGCATTTGTTAATTAATTGCCCGCATATTTAACTTTATCAATTTTTCGAGTATTTTATTTAACACATACCTATTTCAGTATATTTATACAGTTTACTAGTAGTAGATAGATAATTATATTGTATAAGTAATTCGGATTATAATGTAGGTATTGTTACAAGTGTCATTAACCTGTAATTAGAGCACTTGAAAATAAAACGTTTACGTAACGGTTTTGTCGATAAAACAATGAAAATATTTCGCAAAAATAATGCAGAATTAAAACAAAAGATATTTTGAGTGACACATATTATGCGGAACTACGCTCGTCAAATATTTTTAAATGGTGGCACCTTATGGTTGCCACTTACAAATTATTTATTTTAGGGTTTTTTATCTTTTAATTTTACATGCTTTATATCTAGCGCCTGTTCGCACCAAATACTTGATTTGTAGAGTGTTGACACATGAAATTAACGGAGGGTAGAAAGGCCTTTGCCCTGGAGTGGGACAAAAATGGCTGAGAGCAAAATAGAAAAATAGTGGGCAAGAACGGTGAGCGCCCAATGTGATTTTTTACTAAAGGTAGGATGTATTTTAATGATGATTTCCAAATCATAGGACGAATTTAAGAAAAACAAGGGCGTCGCCAACTTTAGTCGAGGAGGGGGGAGGCAGGTTGATGCAAGAAAAGACTAAATTGCTATCAGCTTTCTAAAAGCTGTTGGGAAGCTATACGAGCGAATATTTTTTACTCCTCATATGGAATATGGATACATTCGAGTTTTATTTGTTACCTGTAATGATGATAATTAGGCAAACATTTTATTTTTGCAGAAAATCTTGACAACCCTAACACAATAATGGCAAAACATGTGCGCATATGGCGGCTTTATTTGCAGTTTGTAAAAATCGTCTGACAAATACAGATTAGGGTATTCAAAATACCGTGAATGAACGATAATTCATTAATCTTGAGGAACATTATTGCCGAAGAACTTGTAAATATGGGTCATAATTATTGTTGTGCTGTCAAAGAATTCTTGTATGCCTAAAATGCCTAATACTTCGATCCTGACCTAATGATTTTATAATGTATCATCCAACAGATTGACTGTTCCGTACCTTTACGTTGACTTTCTGCTTACCCTGGAAGTTTCTCTATCCGGCTAAATAATCCCTTCTTTCTAACAGGGACCAAAAGGAACGTACCTAACATATTTATAAATATCAAAATATTTTTCAAAAATGCAAAGCAACGGATCTTTGAAAGCCGATTGGAACCGAATTAGTGTTGTCAATGACCTAACTAGTTTTGTACCCACTAGGATTATGTTTAGACCTAATCATTACCGAGTTTTATCTACGACAGATATTAACAAAAACGTACAATACGGGTACCGTAAGATTAATGGATATTTATAACATTTAAATAACAATTAATAGTATCGCTGTCGAGATTAAAATTGTTTATGGTACCAGTGAAATTTTCCTTTTAATCAACTTTATGCGCCCTCTGCCGGTAGCAAGTGTGAACTTTCACATAGACCACTTCATTGGTTTATACATTTTTAAAACAAAACAGAGATGGCGCTACCTCGTACTGTACAATTGAGACTATTGCTTATAACAGAGCCATCTATTAAAATAATTAAACATCACTACGTTTGTAATCAAAAAGCAAGCTTATAACATTAATACTAGATGCCGTTATAAGATAAGAATGAAACGCAAATTCTTCAATTTCAATTTCTTTCCGTTTCTCGTATTTATTTGAAGCTGAAGTAAAATAAATGAGTATTTATTTTACTGATACTTTATACACACAAAAAAATATTGATCACAGGTAAGTAGGTAGTTACTAATTAGCTACGTAATACGTTCATACCTGCCTTGTAACTTAAATGAGCAGGTAGGTATAGAAAATACAAAAATATGAAATTACTTAGTTATTTAGGTTGGTATCTACTGTAAATTATTTCCTCTTTGCAATAATTTGTTCTCATATTACCTACTAGGTGTCCCCATACATATTATTATCTACCCAAGTACCTAACTAAAGTATGCAAGTTTTGAAATGTCACAGATAAAAAAAACAATTGATTAAAAAAAAGTTCTTGCAGGTTGCATCAATATTTTAAACAATAGTCGGCGCACACCTTGATGTAAGGCTTTTCTCCTGCTGCGGGGCAGCTACTACCTTTACAGAAGCTTACAAAGCTTAAAACACCGTGTCGTCGCCCTCCTACAGCCTGCATACATCATTGTGCAATCACGTAGGTAAATGGCAATTTACAACATTTTTTACGTCAAATACCTCAAATACTGAAAACAAAAGTTCTAACAATTCAATTACCACGCTCCGACTTCCTCGAAGGAAGGTGCTACCGAAATTGTTTTAAAACATCTCTTTGTACGAGCCAATGTACAATAGACCCATAAATTTGATAAAAGCAAGTGTCTTTTACAATTTAAAGGTAATGCATCCAGTAGCTATTTGAATGGTAAATATTTTGGTCAGCCATTGTCGCCTGACTGTGGCACCCAGCGGGGGTTTGACGTCTTAAATTGTAAGCTGACAGGTTGTCTTGTAAATACCTGCTAATGTGATGGAAGGATAATAAAAAAATCTTGGTTGTTTTATGAACATAATTTAGTCGTAGGTAATATATTATAAGTTATGTAAGAATTAATTTGATGACAAATTGTTAGCATTTACGCCTCACACCTACATATTTTTTTAAAGTTTGGTAAATGTTTTTAGTTGGTTGATTTCCTTTAACCTTAAAGGTCCTTCTACATGTATAAAACACTGTCTAGATAATATATGAAATCTGTTGCGCTAGAATGCTTAGCGACCCCGCGGTTCAGCAAAGGCGAGAAGGGGACCGGGGTGTTTTTGGTTGGTGCAACTTAGACATATCCCCACGTCGTGCCCTCGACGTGGATCGAACTCATTAGATTTTCAGAAAAAAAAAGGTATATGAAATCTTGAAAATAAAACAAACGAAGGTCTTCTATTATCAGCGATGTAGCAAGTCTTCGATGAAATCTAACCGGCTCATAGTAAAATTATTCCCGTGCTACCGTTCCTATTATCCACATAATTAGTTCAACTTCATCACAGGACAATGTACTAAACCCTGGACACAGCGTCGCACTGCCCGCCCACGAGAATATTGCACCTTTACCGTCGATAAAGCATTGTGCAAAGTTATTCAGTGTCAGAGCATTCACAAAGAACTGTTTGGGGATGTTTTATGGGCTAAGACAAAGGTTTGACAATATATTGAAGCATGACAGCCAGCAGGTATTTTTTCAACACGAATAAGTTTTTTTAAAGAGTCTCTGAATGGTAACAAGCGAAACTATTTTATGCTCAAGCGGAGGATATATACCTGTACCCAGTCACATGGTTATTCTTTCATATTATCTATCCTGATTTATATCACCAGACTTCGTTTTCTTCCAAACAAACAGAATATATAGGTAGGTAAGCCTTAATAACGGAATCCACACTTCTGTCTACTTCAGTGTTCCGGTTCACGATTTTTGGCAAAGCCTCAAACACATTGTCGATGCAAAGTAAAAACAATGACGAAATTTTTCCGCGTACGCACTTCAACCTACTTTAAACGTTTTATAGCCTTAATTTTGTCCCTACCTAGTTTACCATAATATTTATAATTCTTCATAGTATTTTAATATAGGTACCCGCCACTAAGAAGTAAATCAAAGTAACAATTAAAAATAATAGTTGATTTAATACGAATAATACACTATTTGAGAAAAAAGTAAGTCATTTCTTTTAAAAGCGCCTGGACATTTTCAGTTAGCAACGTGTCGCGTTGTGAAGCCTTTTGCGTCAAGGCGTAAAGTTATACGATGACTTATAAAGAAAAACATGGTAAATAGGCGTGTTTAAGTATATGATGATGTGAATGCACTTGTTGCTTTCATCTCATACAACGAAATCAACTCTTGTAAAAAGTCGTCATAAATTAGTTTTCGTAAAACTTAGGTATATAACTTCACACGTTCTATGATGCTGGGTTTTATAATCGAAAAGCAAATGGCTATCATTGAAAAACATTTACTAATAGTATTCAATCTTTAACATGATTAAATGCAATAATAATATTATGTTGTCAAGAATATAACCCGAGCAGATAAAATATATTTAAAATAAACTGACTTTTAAAAGAAAAACGAACAAATTTCGTAAAAATTACTGAAGGATTTTGATGAAGCCCTAGCATGGTTTGCCCCGACCCCCCACTTTCGGCACTCGGGCAGTGTAACAAACGGAGCGCCAAACTAACACAAAAATATTAGAATATTTAACGGCAATCCGCAATAAACGCATCCAATAAAACTTTGCCGCGTTTACGACTTAACGGCAATTATCTCAAAGTCAAAGCCTGTTTCCTTAACTGTACACACAGATAAACAAACAAAAGTCATAAAACATAACTTAAAAATCCTTAAACATGTGTCCGAGAACTCGACGTAATACACTTTTTAAAACAAACGACGGTTTATCTAATTTTAAAAGAAATTTCGATCATGGTTCATTTGTTTTTCAAAAGAAAGCTTTATTGGTAATTTGTTTCGCCAACATTGGGCAACACATGTTGGCTTTAGAAGTGTTGGTTTTATTGTTGGAAACAAATAAAGCAAAACCTAGACATTGTCTTAGTGATAAAAGGCTGCAACAAACGAAGTGATAATGTTTTTAATGATGCGTTTAACAATTTGTTAAAACATACTTATTGTGTCTTTTTGTCTGACACGTGTCTTTAAACAATTAATGTAATGACCATTTTCCATGAACTGGTTTTTAGTTTTGACCACTAGACCACATGACACGATACAAATGTTGGCTTAACCAGTCAGCAACAACAAAACAAGAGTTTATTCTATTGGCTTTTAAAGCCAAGATATCAATCAAAAGAATTCTTAATCATTATTTTTTTTACCATTAATGAACGGTAAGTAAGTAATATCTATAGGACCAGCTAAAATGAGCATTTAGAGTCTCAAAAGTAATTTGTCACCAAAAGTCCTGTTAAGCTGCCATACCTCTAGTTGCGAGAAAAGAAATAAAAAATTCTTGACACAAATTCTTGTTCGCAATATCATGTTATTCTTAATGAACAGGATATTCTAGAACTATTTGATGTTTGTTAAATAAAACATTAAACGATTTATACATGTTTGCGTTGAAGATTTATCATTGGAGGTGCCCGACTAGTTACATGAATATTGCTGTAAAAGATTTAAACAGATTAATGTAAAATGACAACGAATTAAGTCAGTAAATAATAATAAAATAATGGTCTACATTTTTAGTACACATACCCCCTTTTTTCTATTTAGAAGTTAGGTCTATTTTCACAAGTTTTTTTCACAATCGTGCAATCTAAATTAGAACAATTTTTAGACATCCTATTGAGATACCATTTTGTACATACAGAAATTCGGTGACAATACTATATTATGGTACTTTCAAGCTAGTCTGAGTATGAAGTTGAAACGTGGCCATAGGAGATCCGTAACGAAATGACGCAATCTCAACGCGTTTAGGCTCGATTTCTTACTTTCTCATCACACACAAAAGTCTGAAATTTTTTAGGCTTTATAAGCGCCCTGAAATCTATAAAACTGTATTGTATATTTTATGTAACGCATGATCACCTGCTGCGCATGCGTGTGTCGCCTGTCGCGGTACCGCACGGCGTGCCGCGCGCGCCGCCGACCGCGACGTGCGCCGGCGCACGGCTCGCGTTCTTGTGCACATACCTACTTCATGTTTCAGGATGTGAACTGATTCGGTGGCGACGAGATTCAGTTGTTTTTGATATTTGAATATGAGTTTTGTGATGTACCAAACGTTTTGCATTTACATGTTTTCTGTTCCGGTTGATTTTCCTACAACGCACAATATTGCAATAATTTGGATCCCAAGTTCAGTTTATCTATGAAATACGCTACGTTTTTTTTTGCACATTGTATGGCTAACCATACAAAAAAAACTAATGCTAAAATTATAACGGATCAGATTTTTAATAATAATAATAATAATAATATTTATTAATTTGACCAAATATATGTTACAGTGTAGAATTTTAAACTAGATCTTATAAATACCACAGTTCCAATAATACTTAAACTACACTTATGTTAAACAAAATTAATATAACATTTTTAGAGTACATATAGTATGATATGGTTCATAAAGTATTAATTGCTGCCAGCCTGAACTAGGGTAAACCTGTGTTTCAGGCTTTAATGTTCTAATTATGTGCATTCAGAAGGCAAATACCATGAAAACCGTTTTCAATGGTGTTTAAAATACCTAATATTGTCAAAACTGTGTTAATTCTAGAACTAAGTACTTTACCTACAGTTCTAGAATTGACACAGTTTTAAGGTACTGTTTAACGAATACCATTATAACCTCATTATCAAGCGCAAGGCACAGAAACGGACCCGATCACCAGTTCCGGAGATAGTCGCAACAATAGAACAAACAACTTTTACCGCTCCAATACATACTGTCCTGTTATGGTCGAAAGCCATTGTTTGGAAAAAGGTAACATCTTTACTTTGGCGGTCTCATCACAAACTTAACAAAACAGTTCATCTGAACCCTAAACTTTGTAGCATAAAGTTTAAAATCCCTTATTTTTTATTAGTCATAAGTTGGTATAGGTGGTTACGGTTAGCCATAGATTCGGTCATGGCGTATACAGCAGGTGCTATAAACAAACAAACAAGCCTACCTGGCTGCTGATGCCGCCAACACTTTTGTTCGCGATAGTACTCTCATAAAAGTTATTGCATTTTGTTTTTATTGTATGTTTTGTTGCTTTGTTTTGGTATTTCCAGTTGCCGATAATTTCAAGTAGGGTTTATTTCAATTTATATTTTTCTGTTAAATGCAGTTTCTAGTTACCAGTTAAGTGGTAGATAAACCCAAACGAGCATAAACTCGACTTATGGACGTATAAATTGTTACTTCATATTATGAGTTAAAAATATTAATCTACAGTTTATACCTTTTTTATTTACTACTTATTATTAACGGCCTACTATCACCCTACAACACAAATATTTTTCTTAACTGTTCACAAATATTTTTCTTTTAACCATAAAATTGTAAGTTAGCTTTTGCGCACCTATGTACAACTTTAATTGTTAATGCATGCAGAGTTTTCCTTTAAGTAATTGTAGCACTACTGTCACCTGTAGTGCTATTCTGTAACATTATTTTCATGTCTCGACAGCAGAATTCGCGGTGAGATGTCAAATACGTATTCTCGAATTTGAATTCTAAATCAAGCCCAATTGGGTTCACTTTTGAAGTGAGCTTTATTGTCACTCAGGTGTAGCTCGATACCGAAATTATTTACAAAATAGACATACTGTAATTGCTTTTTTTTACATATGTATCTAGTGTATACAATTGTTGGTAAACCAATAAAGATAAAATAAAAATACAACATAAAGTGTAATGATATTTTTTTGCTTGAAAAAATACATTATAACCATGTTATGTTTTTCATACTCTTCATATCTTAAAAGAACTAGCATCATTTAACATAAGCGGGAATCAAACTCCTATTTCCCTTACATATTAACAAGTCGCACACATAAAACAAATTGTGTTGAGAAGCGACTTGTAATAAATATAAGCACGTCGTGTTAACACAATTCCTAACTTCAAAGGCGGATTGTAAATCTTATGGATAATTTGAAGCTGACCGATTGATGTGACGCTTAGATTTAGAGGTACTGGATATGGCATAACGCATTTTGTAGAGATTTTATCTATGACTAAAACAAAAGTTATTTGTTTAAACTTGTATTTGAAGGTTTTAAAAATACCCCAAATCGTTAAACAACATGTGCAAAAAAAGCTTTTTCTTTCGTTTGTCTGATAAAAACATAGACTAAGACTAAAAAAAACAATTTATTGAAGGGTTGTTTCATTTCAGGTCCCTTGTATTAACTTTTATAGTTTAGTTCATAGATAAAGCCCAAAGCAAATACCGTTTTGTTTAATCGACAGCTTAAAATTTCTACTTATCCTGTCCTGCATAATCTAAAACGCCATTCTATTAATCACGCAGTAGGCATAACGGTGTCCGTCAGCCGATTGATCTCGCGGTGTCGCCGTGATCGACGACGCCCGCAGTAATTGGTGCTCGCGAGTAATGACACGTGTTGCAATGCGAAGTATGAATTAAATAAGAAAAGACAAAAAATAAAAAAAAAACACGGAAAGTCACTTAAAATTCGAATACAGTCTCGTCTCCGTCACGATGTTGGGTTTTTCATTTGTTTTTACAATATTCAGATCTTAGATGAATGATTGGTCTCGCGCGCTCGACTAGATACCGCACTGTCAACAAACAAAATGTCCGTCGCTGCGGCGACAATTATTATTGTGCTCCCAGTGTCCTTCTTATTATGTGTAGTATTGTTTCTACACCATTTTACTACGCAAGTCGGCATTTTACATCGAATTGCAAACACAATAAAATAAAATGTTCCGGAGGTCTAAGTCAAACAAAGCTGTCAAAGCTGTCAACGTGACTAGCACGGGTACGCCGGGCGTACTATTTTCGCCGCATTTAACGAGTAGGACGGCGGTATCTAGTCGAGCGCGCGAGACCAATCATTCATCTAAGATTCAGATGTATAAAAACATCTTATGGTTAGAGCATGGTTATTAATATAGGTAACCTTTTTCTTGTTTTCCTGTTTTACCAATTTGTTAGTTGATCGTGATAATAGAAATATCATGCACGAAAAACCATAAGTAGTTTTCTGGAATTATATACAAGACAGATAACTGTTGTCAATACCAGACTTTGAATCAGAGATTGACCGACAAATTTTACTTATTTAGGTACTACTAAAACACACGTGTTTCACAGTACTGTGTCAAAATAATATCAGAAGAGCCTGGTTGCCGCGTCGTTGCGAATATTCACACGTAGTTATGATCACGTACCATCAGGTGACCTACATGGTCGCAAGCCTTTCTTATTGTAAGACTAACTGTCACTGCGAGTCCGCTTGCCTTTGAAGAAAAATATTGGTCATTTACACCCTAACTTTTAATCCATTTATCTTTTTAAGAACAAATGCAGTAAGTTCCGATATTTAAAAAAAAAAAGTAAGCAAAAAAACGTAGGAAACGAACAGACAGACGTGACTTTTTACTATATTATATTATAATATCCACTTAGGAGTGTGAAGACCACACAATACTTAGCATTAAGAATATTTATCCGTAACGGTATCCATTGATTTGTATTTATTGCGCAATTTGCAATAAAACTGGGTCGGACCCGTCATAGAAGTCAATTAACTTGTAACTTGTCGCTACTTGTCCAAAATAAAGAAGTTATTTACCGTAACTGATCTATAAAAAGATGTGATGACGCGAGATCAAATGAACAGCATACAACAGATACAACTTCAGTAGGTGTGCTTTTTATATTAGTAAAAAATAATGCGATCGTCTGAGGTGATTTTCCTTATTTACAAATGTTATTCTAAAAACGAATAAATTCTGTTTCTTGTTATAACCTGAATCTTTTATACTCTGTTACCCAATTTGTTATTAAATTTACATGTGCTTAGTCCTTCGGATTACATTAAATTACAAAAGTACGCTTAGGTAAATACCAGCGACGAAAGTCTGTAATAATTTTAGTTTTCAAGCAACTACGCCCTAATAAATATGTGCGTAAGTATGATTCTCTTAAATTAAGTAAGTAAATATGAACAAAATCACTTTCCTTCAAATATAACTGTCTGGTACAAGATCATAAGAAGATGCGCAAATATAAAATTTTCCTCAATGTAATATCTATATAAATAATAATATAGTAAGTGTTTGTCGTCTCCGCGTGAAACTGTACTTATAGTACTCACTTCAGAGGTGCACGCGCGTTGATATCTTAATTGAGAAGCAGTGGACGAGGTGGAATATTCTATTTCGTAGTTACTAGTAATGTTAAAAGTATTAGTAGCTATTGCTTTGATATTTAAGCATAATAACTAACAGATTAATATGCTACTTTAGTGATTTAGTTAATAGTAATATTATAGAACGGGGATTAGCGCGTACATGCTTAAATACCTTTAGGGCTTTACGTTTCGACCGGGTTACACAGGCCGTGATCGCAAGCAGACAAATCAATAGATTTTTTTCTGTGTAAAAATATAAATTTTAACAAACTACAAAGATATTAAGACCCAAACAAGAAGATAATAGTCATATCAGAACTATGTACAGGAAGTACAACTAAAACATACATAAAACGAGAAACACTAAACCACGGACAACACCGAAAACTTCGGTCGTGCGCAAAAACTCGGATGGCCTACATCGCACACCGTTACCGAAACTAGGACGAGAACCCCCCCCCCCCCCCCCTCCTCTCTGCAAACCTCACCACTCCCTCGCCCCTTTGGTGACAATCTGATGACAGTCGTGACCAGAAGTAACCCTCCCTCGTGACCCCTGGCATGGCAGACATAAAAAGACATACTATGAGACGATTTCAGTCAAGTCGGGGTGTTTTTTTATGCAGGTGATTTTTATGTATGTAAACCCCCCGCGACATAAGGGTTAAATTCCTTAGTAAGGGAGTATTTTTTTTTTTCATATAATAAGAAAATAAAGATCTATTGACACCCTAGATTCAGGTAAAGCAGTCAAAGCCTGCGCTCAGGCTAACTAAATAAATCTCTTCCAAAAATATTGTCACCTTCTTGGATGTACCCCTTTGCGCTTTCCCTCCCTCCAGCACTGAGTGTGGACGACCCACCCCCCCCAGGTCACACCCTCCCCTCTGCCCCCCTTTGAGAGTTGATCTGATGACGGCCGGTTGTGCAATCGTGATGACACGCTACATTTTTCTAACGGTTCTGATATGACTAAGATGTGAGACGCTGAGTCTGGTTAAATTCCTTTTGGTGATGGAATTTGGGTGAATCGAGATTTAGTTTCAGTTAAGTAGGCTATAGCTTTGATCTAGATTTATGTTGCGTGAAATATTGGGATGTTCGTTTTTTAGTAAATGAGTTCATTCATGCTTTATCGCTCAAATTGGTAGTTTATTTTTATTTTATATTCGCGTTTCATATCTATAGCAAGTTCTTAAAGAAGTGTTCTTGCCTAATACAGGGAAACTGCTTTTACCACAAAACAAAAACAAGACCAAATCAATTAATGTTTTTCATTTATTAGTTGTAAATCATCTTCAAAGTCGGGAGATCTTTAGTTCAACATCACCTATCTTATAACTATTAGTAGCAGAATATTCAGTAAGAGCTAGGAATATAAATAGTAATAAGTGAAGCGGGCGAGAGAACAGTGTCAGTGTGTCAGAGCCATTACCGCGGCGCGGGCGGTGCCCAATTCAATGAGACTCACTTGTTAAGGTGTGTGCACGGTGATGGCCAGAGCTTAGGAAAGCTTA
This sequence comes from Autographa pulchrina, assembly GCA_905475315.1. Classification (NCBI taxonomy): domain Eukaryota; kingdom Metazoa; phylum Arthropoda; class Insecta; order Lepidoptera; family Noctuidae; genus Autographa; species Autographa pulchrina. The sequence continues at coordinate 14,824,568 of FR997764.1, read as the reverse complement.
ATGTTTAAAGTTTCAAAGGTAAAGTTGACTTAGCAATATTTTTAAGTAAAAAGCGGTTTAAAAAAATGGCGATTTTTCGTAATTTAAAAAGAAATGTTTAAAATTAAGTTTAGCATGCAGGTCTAGTGATTGTGTCATTCTTTTGCAGATTTAAACTCTATTTGGCTAATGAGAGATATATTTTTTTTAATTTTGTTATCATACCTAACAGTTAGATAAAGTAATCTGCATTAAGTGTTTATTTACCTAGTTCCCTAGTACGGCACAAATATATTTTCTTAACAAATACCGTCTATTATATTAACGACTTTCTTTTAGGATCTATTTATAATGTAAAGATAAAACTACAAAAGTTATCAATATTCAGGTCTTAAGGATCAACAAAATGAGAATCGCTGATAGTATCACTAAGGCCTCCTCCTATCCTGTTTATAGGAAAGCTATTCATCCATCTCTGTAATGATCGCGAACGTTTGATGTATGGCCCACACTTCGCAGCGGTGCAGCGGTGTGCCGTACATAACGTGTATGAATAAAATATGTGTATGTATGGGTGTCGAGAATTAACAGGATTTTAATAAGATACTGACTGTTGTAAGTTGGAGGTACTAAGGAGGTTGTATATTAATTTGATTTTGGTACATCATGTTTTGAAAAATAGCATTTGTTTTTTTGTTTACTACAAAGTTTAGCAAATACTATTTAAGATTGATAGCTGGGTGCAATATACATATAGGTATATATATATATATATATTATGGTCTTACCATCCATTATCATTGATTATAAATAACCAGTGTTCTAAATTGGTATTATTGTGATAAATATATGAAGACTTGTTAATTGTTGTCCATGTTTTTATTAACAACATTTATCTAAAGAGACGTATTACTAACGCCTACGACACAAAGTTCTGATACAACATACAAATAAAATTTACATAAATACGTTTGCCAAAAAAATGCCACAAAAAGACAATTGTTAGCATAATCGGTTGAGTGAATCATTTCGTATGAAAGGAGTTAATGAGCGCTAATCGTCAGCTATTACACTGGAATAGAGCAACAATAGGCAGCAAGCGATTGATGTGTGATTCATTACGCAAATAGCTTCTGTGAATTCATTATCTAGGAGATTTCTGTCGAATTTTGTGTATATTGTGTATGATATGAATATATATGGGATGTAGATAGTTTGTTTATATAATTTGTGTAGAGCTATAGAGTCCAATTAAGTTGTTCATAAAAACGCTATCAAAATCGAAGCTTGTGTAAATTTATTGTGTTTAGACTAGTTTGGGGGTCTAAGAAAACTAAGTAGGTACAGTATATGAAATATTTGGTAGTATTACATCGATTCATGACCATGTTAAATATAGGGATAAAGACAGACAAATTAAAAATAAGAAAAAAAGGTTTATGCCAGAAGGCAAATGGTTTAAAATTAAGGAATAGCTTCGGGTGATTTTCAATTTGCCTATGTATATTTTTGACTATTCTAATCGCTTCTAAGTAGGTACACATTTTAACCCTAACGGCATAAGGCAACATTATAAAGACTAGAATAAAAATGCCAATACACAAATCAAACATACACGTATCAATAAACCGGATCAATATATAGCTATCGTAATAAAATGATATATTACAGCGGAAGCTCGCAAATTCGGGCATCAATCACTGACGTCTATTTCGAGCACAATAATCATCAGAAATAATTAGGAATGAACTGATCAATGTGATTGGATATTGGAAGGCAGATTACTATGTTGGGAGTGACAGATCATGGGAGAAGTTTGATATATATCGAGTGAAAATAAAGATGATCCAATATTATGACGTCAGTTGAGTGGTGAGGTGAATGATTTTGGTTTAGTGTAGCACATAGTTTGAGTCGAGCTGATGGAAATGATCACAACAAATGTGTTTTTAAAAAACGTAGTGTACTTGTTGTAGGTATTGAGAAAACATTTTGATAGGGTAAAGTTTGTAATGAACATGATAGTAAACGCCATAACAAATATTATTTCTTTTCCTATCATTTAAGTCTATTTTACATTGCATGGCAAATTACCTCGGTTGTACTAAAACCTTTTAAAAATAATAAATAAGGGCATTCCATGCTCTTAAAGCTATGTTACGCAAACAATAGCCTACCACAGGGCTAGCAGTACCTACAGTCATTGTCTTTTCGGAACACCTGCACAGATCACACCGCGGATAAATTGGGGGGCGTTAACAACTCTGTACTGTTACTGCTTGACCCGCTTTAGATTCGGCGCGATGATACGTTGCGATTGGAAAACGATAGAGACCGACGTTTTCATAAGCCGATATTCATCTGCGTTTGTGAGAAGCTTAATTACTCTTTTGACATTTTAAAGCTTGATTTCTTACTTATATTATGAAGTAAATCTTAATTAAGAAAAATGGGAAAGGTATGAAGTTTTAAAGCGGTATATCCCAGGCTTAGTTTTAGGCAATATTATTTATTGTTAATATTGTAGTACAGTAATAGTAGTAGTAGAATATTTTACAGGCACCAAAATCATACCGGATAAGAACTCATGTGATGTTATTTACTTAGTATCTTTTATAAAAGTATGCTAACCTAGATTTCATAAAATAATCACATATAACCAATTACATTAAGGCTTAAGCGTTGTGCACCAAAACCACCCGGAACAGGTACTAACTTGTAAGAAAATTAATTACTCCTGGTCAAGTCACTGAAGTCACAGCACTCGGGTCAGCAGTCATCACTCACGTCGAGCTAAGTGTCCAGTAAAAGTGACTCAAACACATATATTTTAAACTCAACTGTTTTTTTTATAATAAAGTTTATATTAATGAGAAAATGCGTCGCATCTTATGTAAGCGACTGAACGAACATCAAAGCATAATAGTAAAACACAGGTTCCAGAAACAAGCCAAAAGGAAGGTGACAGTATTTAATTGGTGTACCGATTTTGTTATTTTAATAATTTAAATAGGAAAAAAAATAGGGACGTGAAATTTGCTTTGAACAAAACTGTGCTAGAGTTTTTACATCATTGAACACCATTGTTTGCGTTTACGCATCATAATGTTTTTTTGTAAACTGTGCTAAAAACTCATCGCAAAAGATCTAGATAGAACACACATTAAGTATATGGATTGAGAATATTCGGTGGTAGATAATAATTTATATCGTACGATACACTTAAATCGTTAGTTATTTAAATGTCCGATTATTTTTTAATTAATCAAAACTAATAATTAAATCTCTTATCTGAAAAGCTATTTTTAACTTTGGTGAACTTGGTAAAGGTAGAAATGCTGTGACCACACGTCTTGATAGATCTTTTAGGTCATAATAGTTTGCTCGTGCTCAGACGTACACACATCTCGCATAGCGTTTATCATGGGAACCAACTTCGAATGTTCTATAATTGTTGTAAATTGCCAACAACGTTGTTCAAATGGTTAAAATATTAACCGTGAAGTAATTTGTCTGTTTTATTCTGTAGGGCGAAGTTCGAACTGGTTAAACGAAGGTTTGAGCTTGAAAAAAGTTTCAAAGATAGAAACAAACAGGAAAAGATATTTTTCTTTTCTAAGCTTTCTTCGACATTTGACTATTTTGTGTCTTTTTTTCTGTTGCTCCTTATATGTCATCTCATTTATACTCAGTTAAGTCTATCATTTAGTTAAAATAATAAAATAAACTAAATCATGCTAAAAATCGTTTAGGTTTGAAGGGGTACTTATTATAAGGAGGTTCACATAATTTTCATAAAAATTCCGAACTCTCCTTTGCATGAGGGAAGTGGGAGAGAGAATTCGTTATATTCAGTGTAAAACTTTCCTCAACCGCGACATATTCATTTAAAAAACGTTATGTAGTCACTTTTGTTTAACTGTATTTACGGCCTGAAATAACTTTCCTACTTTTACAGGTACAAAACAAACCAACTGACCTTTACCGCAATTTCTAACATCAGTAACACCGTAACCTCACTAAATACCATGAAATAGCCATTAAAACATGATACACCCACCGCTCGGATGATTCAGGCTTCGGTCTAAAGCCTTCAAGTGAACATGACCTTACATTATCGGCTATAACACGAGGAGGACCTTGTGAGGGCCACGGGAGGGACCATAAAGAAAACCATCGGTGTCCTACTTACCAGCTGACTAACCAACCAACTAATACAGAAGCAACAAGCCAAAATAACCTCTATTTTAATATACATAAGCGCGGAGAAAGGTGAAAGTAAAGTTTGTAGGTCTGTAGGCCTGCCAGCGTTTCCGTGTGTGAGTAATGCTGTATTTGTGTACTTGTGTGTGTGTACGCATGGAGATAGCAGCCGCCAGGTGAGATCAACTATAAGTGAAATGCGCCGCTTTTATTTTTGGTTACATTTTAAGTTTTTTTATTTTTTTTTATTAAATATTTACTGTTTAAAATTCCTAAAGGATTTTAATAAAGTAATTACGTATAAGATAAAATTGAAATAAATACTTTATTTTATTTTTTATTTATTCCACTTTAAGCAATTGCTTTGCCTTTAAGAATCGTACAATATAAGCACAGAAAAAATTAGGTCAAGATAAAATTCAACGCAATTAAATGCAAACGTCCTGTGTTATTTATTTTGACGGCTCCTAACCTTCTGATTAAGTGCTCATAACATAATTACTTATACCAATATTTCCTTCAAGGAGCTAAAAAACTAAATAATTTACAATCGCGCTGTTGTTGCGTGCTTCCGATGCAATATCCTCTGAGTTAGACCTAGTTCCATATCATAGTCGTTACTACTTGACTATTTTGTGTATATAATGATGTAGGTATCCTATATTATTACACACACTTAATACAAACATTATTTTAAGTAAACACTTTAAAATAATTTACTTCATTTTGACTGTTCCTTTTAATATTTTTTATTCTTTACACGCTTTTACCATCAATCACAAATTATTTAGTAATAAGAGTTTTTGCAATCAATTTAGGTGCTCTTCATTCGTTGGCAATTTATTTCTAAAAACATTATTATATCTTCCGAAATAGCGCAGCATTACATGGCCCATAGATCACAAATCTTACGGTAATAATAACACAACATCAACAATTAACATAGTGAATCAGAATCACGAATAATTAGCGCATGAAATAACCCGCGACGCGACGTAGCCGGCTACGAGGCGTAGCGGGCCGCGGTTTGCCCGCCCTGCGCTCGCGCGGTGGTAGAAAATTTTTGGTGGGAAGTGAGTGGGGTGCGCCCGCGCCGTCAGTCTGACGACAACACGCGCGCGCAGCGCCCGTCCCGGATCGTGAGTGAAGTGCAGTGCGGACAAACCAACAATAACCAGTGACGCTAAACAACGGGGAGACAAAACATAAAAATTCAGTGTACGTTACCAAAACCAAAAAAAAAAGAGGAAAAAATTAAAACTCGCCGAGCGAAAGCAAAGCGTTTTGGGAAATGTTTGTAATTGGCATTTTGTTAGTGACGTGACAGTGCCGCCGATTTGTGGATCACACAGTGGATGCCTTATACTTCGGACGCCAGTTTTTTTATTATTATTTAATCAACATTTTATATTTCTCAATAATTAATAATCATAATCTTTCCAATTTCCGCCCTCCTTGTAAATATCGAGAGATTATTTTTATTACTTTTTGTATTTTATATGCCAATCACATCTTTTCCTATTTTTTTTCTTTTTTCCGTTCTATATTTGACTAACGATAGAGCTATTACTAACCGCATGCGATCCTTACGTAGTGATACTTAGCGTCGTGCTGTTATTTTGTTATGTTAGTGTAGTCGTAGTTAACCGTATTCGGAAAATTAGTGTTTTCCGCGCGGCTATCGGAACTGGTTCGTTTTCGGGTGATAGCCCGAAGGTCGCTCGACTGGTTCTTTTTACAGTTTTAACGGTGCGCGGCCCGTAGCGACACAAGTTATTTATTTACACCTTCCTTTGTTTTCATTATAATTTCGAACGTTACACTATGACTTTTTTTATAAAAACACACAAAATTGAATTAATCAATAATTAAAAACATAACTTTATTGCAAGAATAGTCTAATATTGTTTTAGATTTTTCTTAATAATTAGTTTAATGATATAACTCTTTTATCAATAAACAGTTAAAATGTATTTTTAAAAATTCCCTTTATTCGCAAAGTTATTAATTTGGATTGACGCAACTCAATTTTAATCTGAAATTAAAATTGCGAAGTCCTATTATTAATTACAGAATGAGGTCATTACCCTTTTGCATAAAACTAAAAGTAATCGCTGTTAATTAACGATTTAACTATATTCATTTAGTGATAGTTCATTACATTAAACTTAAAATTAATTAGTAGATTATTGATATAGGTATTTTTAGACTGAATATATAGGTTAGTGGGAATATAATTAGGCTGTCGTGTTTCTTTGTATTGTAGCTTATTTATAGTAGGCTTCACCCCTAGCTTGGTCTCCTAGGCGTCTGTAGTAATTTCTGATCTTGTTCTAGTCCTTCTTAGTCCCACTGTCTGACCCCGGGTAGTCTGAACATTGAAGGCGAGAGACTCTTAGTGGACTGATATAAGTGGACATGACCATGTTAAGGATTTGACACCAAGTGCGCGGCAACGGTCTTGCTACAATATATACATGTAAGTAGATAACATAGTACGTATGACAGACGATTGTCACTTATTTTTGTAAATTTTCTTTCATTAGCGTTATAGGTGTACCCGTGCTAAGGAATTTTACTAAGTAGACCTACATATTGAAAACGTAAAAATAAGGATAATTTTTGTTCCTGATTCACTCAAAAATGAACTACCGGATTCGTGTAAAAATTAGCACAAAATAAATATAATATATTACCCGGATTACACATTCGATATTTTCTATCCGGATAAGTCTAGAACAGGAACTATTTAAGGTATATTTGCGTAGTGTCGTATGATATATAAATATGTGGTAGTGGGTCAGTAAGACTGATCCGTGTGGGTCATGGGTCAGTTCGCGCGGGTTATTATGTATGGAGGCTATTTAGAGCGCTCATTAAGACCTCCGTCCCGGTTGTGTTACCTCGATACCAGGTATTTAGTACTTCGTTTTAAGTACTTATGTATTAGGTTTTAATTCGTTTGCATAACTTTAGGTAACTTACTGCTGAGAAAGAAAGAAATTGATTTGCAATTTAAAATTATACAAAAATACATACAGCTCTTTTCGCAAATTTGTGTTGATACATATTTTAATGACCTACTTATTTACTGTATCTGTTTATCACTTTTCATGTGACTACTTTTATAATTCCTCAAATTAAATATTTAATCTGTAGCTGTAATGTATCAAAACATTGGAAACTGAAATGTAGTCAGGGCCATCATTAAAAAACAAAAACAATCTAGGCTAGATACGGAATAGTATTTAGTATTAACATGTTACCTACATAGGTACTATCGCTCACAAAACGTGTTTACAATAACCAATTACATAAAATATTTTATTTGCATAACTATTTTACTACTTACTACTACTTACTTTTTACCACAGTTACCTTACTTCAGGGCCCAATTTTGGTACCCAAAGTATTTTAGCGTTTTTTTAACTGAAGCACGTATTGCCATTTTTGCCATCGATAGTCAACAAATCACAGCTTACAGTATTAGCATCGATCTAAGCAATGTATCGCGGCCGTATACATACGAATACACAATCTGTTTACTTCATGTGTCACTTACACTTTTTAAATCCTTCTAGAGTTCGTTCGAAGTAGGTCGAATATCTGATTGATTTTATTTGGCCAGTCGGTTTGGTGTTAGATTTTTCTGCTGTTTAACAGGTGCTAAATTGTTAGTGAATATTTGGAAGTAATGGATACTTGTAATTAAATAATAGTATATTGACATTTGCCTAATTAAGACATGAAACAGGTACATTATTTTTGTCAAAATACAGTCTGATATTTAACCTACATACTCGTACTTATCTACATTCTTTGATGATCATTGTGTATCTTAAACAAATTACTTCTTAAATTTTACTTAAAAATTTTACGTCATTCAGATGGGTTAAAACATATTCAAGTTACCATTTTTTACTCTAATTATATATTATTTTAAAAATTATACCACAAAATAAAAATTCGCAAATACATACAATTTGTAAATTCGGGCTCTTCTTAAAACCTGACCTACATAGTGATTTGTTCCGTATACCGCCCACGATAGTTGCTCCGACGCGCCTGCGCACTGACTCACCCGCAGCGATGATACGCAGATACCTACTGTTTATGCGAGCCTAGTACCTCATCTGATCTTATGAGCTTTGAATATAAAGCTTTTTTGAGTATTCATGGCATTTTATCTACAGAGCATCTATCTATATTTTTTTCCTTTTCAGTAAAATCTAAAATAAGCCGCGATATAATCGGTAAAAAGTAGTTGTTTTTTGTCAAGCTTCGATTAGGATTGCGATAAACGAAATCTATAAGTTATAATTTGTTTTGATAATTGATAGATAAGTAAGAACCTATTTTAATTGTTCAACTCAAACTGTTACATTATTTTATCTTATCTATTGAAATAAATTACATTTACTAATCACTTTTCACCATGAATAAAACACTTTAAACGTAAGCAAGAACATAGAATTTACAATATTAATAGGGCCAGATAATAATATTAAAATGCATACCTCAAAGGTTGCAATATACATAATTGAAACTCATTAAACAAATGTTATAAAAAAAAGGTAATATAACAACTTCATATGGCTATCTATGACATGTAAGTCATGACTTAACGTATCATGATATATCTTGATAGATAACATTAACCTTCAAATACTGCCTATTTAACGTAAAGAGGCTTTACGCCCTAGGGATTGGCAAACTTAAAATAGGTAATATTCGCAAATGGTTGTCAACACACCTATAGTATTTTTTGTTTTCCATGGGTACGTTTAAGTAATTTTTTTTGTGAGAATTTTAACAGAAATTTTCTGGCAGAAGAATTTATTTCTAGCTGCCCCGTGAAGGGAAAATAAGAAAACAACCTAAATCACAATTTCTGAACGAGAAGCATTAAAAGCTCGCTAACCGAAAAATCAACATCTCTTAACGCAAAATCTGAAATCTTCATTCACGAATATAGGTAATAGGTACTATAAAATAATATCCATATATCTAACGATACACTAACGATGCACAATATATCGCCGCATCGAGGTCTAACAGTGACACATATACCGCGGTGTGCGGTGTGGGGGGACGGGGGGAGGTGCGCGCGCGCAGCAACTTTCACTCGCGCGCCGGAGATGCGCGGATCACGGCAATGACCATGCCACGCTAATGTCAAGTGCAAGATAGAGATTGCCAGTCAATGAGCAGTTGCCGAGAGTTCAGTTTATGGCAAGTTTTAGAAAATTTCGGTAGAGGTAGATAGAGATATTGGGTTTTGATGATTGATGGTCGTAAATGGCAGTATGAGATTATATTTGTTCAAGGGTTATAGGCGATTAGAGTACTTACAAAATAGTGTTAATTTAAGGCTAATCACGCAAACACTAACGTACGGCATCAATAGCAAGCTAAAAATTTCTAGTATAAAATTACGAGAAAATAAAGCTATCATAAGCATGGACATCCTCCTTTGCAAAGCTAATTAAAAACGCCTTGAAGTTACTTCATTTTGGATTTTTGGTGACTCCACCAATTTGCAATCACCTCGCGATGCGTCAAGATGACACACAATACTCAATACTCAATACTAACCTAATAGATCACTGAGATTCCCAAAACGATTACAAAAGAGTAAACATTCAATGTCGAGCTAACTCGGGCTTCCCAACAATCGGAGATGATTGCCTTGCAGTTGCAACACAAGCTGTTAGGAACATGATTCAGAAGCTATCTGGTAACGTCCGAAATTAATATCTAAACTGTATGTTATATGTACTATCAGAGATTGAAACACATTATTACTATTTTTGACCCATGGTTTCACTCGAATTGCCTTTCTCCCAAGAAGGGCAACGTCATATTAAATAGCCATGAGCTTCCTCGAGAATTAAGATTGAAATGCACAATTGAAATGCAAAAAGATATTTTGAGATGCGACTGGTAGTTTCAGAGATTAGAGTAATCAAACAAAATAAACCGTTTAGCTTTATTATTTTCTAAAGAATAATAGGTATAGGAATACATGGGTAATTTATATAGAGTATTTGTAACCTATCCTATATACATTGGTAGTTTTAGTTAGAGTTATATTCATGTTAGACCTGATAGAGTTTGTCCCAATTTTATCGCATTTTAAATACTTTTGTATACTTGATTGACGTTGTTATAATATGCATGCATGCATCAAAGTTTAAGTACTCTGTAAATAGCTGATTTTTATAACGGATTACAGTTTAGTGATCTTTTGATGATAAATATTAAATTTTGTTCATTCGTTCACGTGAGCATTGATCCTCGCATGTTTATGAAATGACAGGTGTTATATACTTGTGTCGCGTTTGTATTAAACCGCTTTTTGTGTATTTTTATATTTTAGGATAGGTCTCCTCTTGGCAGTAAAGTTGTGGTGGTTTAGGATCGAATCCAAAATATGGAAAAAAATATCAGTCATTAAAATCAGCTGCGATGGACTAATTGAGGATGTCAACGAATTGGTAGATTTTTATCCCATTTTTTTTATAAAGATTTGACACTTTTAAGAACTTATCTTTCTCTTATATATTGACGTATATTCCTGACTACCTTTCTATAATACTAGTTGATACAGATGCCTTGTAAGGCTGACATTATCACATTACTTGGCGAGTGTTTGATGCATGTACTGTGTCTACTGGTTTATGTGACTCACAGCTTTCTCTCGATATCTGTACGTTTTAGAGGAAAAACTTTGCACAATATTAGCAGACTTGATCTGATGTTATCGATATAGGTTTTCAGTGGTTTTTAGTTACCCACCTTTGACTTTTGATTAGCTAGTTTATGTTTGTTTAAACAATTAAGTTATATTTCTTGTTGCCTTATTCTTCATATAACTAAACAGTTTATATTGCCTTGTTATAACATATTCATAACAACAAAAAATAAAATGAAAGTTATATTTCCCATGATTTTTATCATTAAACGAATTCACACGACAATAGACCGACCACTATTTCATCAAAAACCTTTTTATTATTTCTCATAAGCTACATTAACATTAATTCAAAGTAAGATACCCTATTACAAACATACCTAGACCTATCATATGCTATCAAAATAATCCCGCACTCACACACACACAAGCGCACACTAGCGAGCTGCATGTACAGGCGCACGCGACGCGCGCCGCATCGATAACAACGCGCGGACATTGGCCACTGGTGAAAGCGAATCAGCTGATCCTAGTACCTTTGCTGAATGAGGTAGGCAGGCTTGCAGGGTAGACCATTCTAGGTATATTCCACATCCCAGCTGGTTCACTGAGTACAGTATACAGTGATTCATAATACTAAAAGTCAATAAAAAAAGCAATGTTATTTTCAACTTCCAGTAGAATATTAAACACCAAATTATCCTTCCTTCCGATTAAAAACGTTACCATTCCAAAGTCAGAAGGATGTTTCAAATAATATTATTTAATAAGATGCACAGTCTGTGCGTTGTGTTAAAAACCTTTACGTGGCGTGCGAAAACAACCAGATTAGAAATCTAGTAGAAATATCTAACTTTAACAAATTTCTTGACAAAAGAGAATTTAATTGCAAATATTAAAAGGAGATGGTTCTCAGTTCGATTGTATGTTTTTACGCGGCATCACCTATAAATTTAGATCTATTTAAAAAAATATTTTTGGCATCGAGTTGTGCCCCTATACATTTCATTGAAGTTGGTTCCTTTTCACATTTACATGTAATCAATTACAAACTGATCCTCTCTGCTTACCTTAGCTGGCAAGCGTCAAGCGTGATGCTAGTCTCGAGGTGTGGAGTGCTGAGTGCGTAGTTGTCAGCGGGAGAAAGCCGCGCATCTGGCCGCGACCGGTCCGCGCCAATGTTCTAGACTAGAACATGTTACTGTGACCCACATAGCGAGGGCCTAACTCGCTTGCCGGTATCGATGCTAAAGGAATAATGGCTTAAAAAAAAATGTGGGATGAATCAATACTAAAATGTCTTTATTAGTAAAAAAATTGGTGACGAGTTATGAATGGTTCCTTTAAAGTTCCATTAGAAAGGTTTGGTAAAGTTATGCGTTTTTCATCACTAAATGCAAGAACTACTTATAACTTTAAGATTAATTAAGTCATGATTTGTGTGGGAGGATTTCTTTTAATAATCGTTGATGCTGTATTTATGTCGTATTACATTTATTATTGAAATAATCTAACATATACACAAACACATGCCAAGTAAAAGTAAAAATAATATTTATAATCATATCTTATCTTGCACCCTTTGTTGTAACTCGTTGATGTCTAATACAGGCGCGACCCATCTTAAAAGAAATCACACATTACCATCAATATTTTGTTTTCACTTTAACACAAGTTCAACTGAAGCGAAATATTCAATTATTTACAACAACCCATAATAATATTCAATGTATAATAACAATTACAACAATGAATATTTTGGAAATTTTTGGTATTACAAAAGGCCATATGTTAAGAATAAGGTTTAAAAGTTCTTTATAAGCACATGTTAAGGCTTTCTCGCGTGTTGCTTTCTCTGGCTCCGACAGATGTCCCATGCACCCTTCAATCAGTCAATATTTGAATTGGAAGGCAGGTAACAGAAAAAACGGAGCATGTGTTCAGTGTGGGAACCCTGGAAGATGTGCCGATATCTACAATCTACATACATGCGTGTACTTGTGTATCCTTTCAACCTATTTCTAAAGATTAAATATTTGACAGGTTGTCAATTCTTCTGAGAATAATATGGGTCACCTGTATGTCTTTGCAATTGTCTTTTAAGAATGTGATTAGTTAGACTGTCCCCTGCCGCAGTTATATTTCGTCTGGCCAGCATCCAGTCATTTTCAAATTTATATTTCTAGATACATATTCACCTGAGCCCTTGTTATCCCAAAAGAGGTAGCAAAGTCTTATTCCCAGATAGTTATCCGTGTTCCTAACAAGAAGACAATTGCCGATCATTATATTCTCTGAAGTAGCATCTATAAAATTGATTGTACTTAACCCTTCACAAAACACCATCATTACAGAACCCTTACTATTATCCCATTATAAACGCCTTTCAATTTAGCAAAAAACCTCCAAAACTAGTTAATAGCTATAAACCCGTCATTACAACCTTACAACCCCCAACAATGTGAAAACAACCCTTTATTTACATCCACCCTAAATCCGGAACGAACCGGATATCGTTTCAATAAGCGCCGGAAATGGCGTCACGTAACATGATGCCGCACATCCTTCACTAGGTTAATGGGCGTCTTGAGAACAGTTTTTTGCTGATACTACTATGCAGCCTTTATAAGATACCAGGGCTGGCCAAACGTTTGATAACGATCGACCTCAGCAAGGCGAAAAATAAGCAAAAGAAGAAAATAATAATTGATTAGATATAAGAGTGAAAAGGAACCGACTTCATGGATACCTATTAAAATCAATCCTCAATAATTGCCGCAGACATACATACATATAATCACGCTTTTTTTCCTTGTAGGGGTAGGCAGAGACCACCTCTTTCCACTTGCTACGTTCCTTACACACTTGTTTCGCTTCGTCCACTTTCATTACTTACTTCATACATGCTCTTCGGTTTAGGGTACTCTTGACCTGGCCTTTTTTCATTCTAACTCGCCTTTTACACTTTTTTCGTTAATCGTTCACATCGTCTAACAAACGTACAAAATAAAATTTACAGTTGAATTGAGAACCGCCTCTTTTTGAAATCAATAAAAAATACGCCTCAAATATGTACGATTTGATCAACACGTAGGAACTAAATAATTACATAGGGCGTAGACTGTAAAAAGTCAACAATACCCAAGTATGCCAACTGTAATATTTACCATCAAGCTTGCGTTTTAGGGTACGACTAATATTGAAATACTCCTTTATTTCTTCGATAAACTGAGAAATAGAAGCAGAAGGGTTTCCGGATTCAGTAACATCATTCTATTTACGGGAAGCCTTTCAATAGTTCCAGCCATTCACGCAATATTGTTAAGCCGTTAGTCTCGGCTGTCAAACATTGATCTTTGACAGTCGTTAAGTCCCTACAATTGTGACTACCAGAATAACAGTAGATGGGTGTCAAATGTGTAGGTCAAATAGGCACTCGTTATATGTAAAATAAGATAATGTTATATGTATTAGAGATTGAAATGAGACGCCAACATTGTCTTAAAAAATGCTACAGAATGTTAACACTAAGGAAGAAGATGTACCTATATACTAAATAGTAAGATTGAGATTAGGTCTGACAGGGTGTAGTGGTGTATATTTGGTGTGTGGTGTGTATGGTGTATAGTGGTGTATATTTGGTTACGATAACTATTTGAATCCTTAATTGTGCTGTTGTAAAAGTGTTGTTCTTTTAAGTCTACGTATTCTGGAATTCAGATAATTCTAACAGTAATAACTAACAAAGCTATTTTAGTTGATCATTTATCTTTTTTATCATTACAATACTTGACATTACTTTGATTTCATCTGTGATACACATTAATGTTTAGTAAAGACTTGAAAAGTATTTTTTTCCGGCCATCTAAAACTCACCTTTATTGTATCTTTTCGTAGGAGAGAACTATAATACAACAACTTTTCGACCATATTCTTTAGCAACAAACATAAGAGCCACGTGCTGGCAACTGTATCTAAGTAGACAGGCGGTGTGGGTCAGTGGCGCAGCGCGTTCCGGCGGGATAGCGATCTAACGCTCGTGGGTGGCACCTAGCTGTGTGGAATAAACACTATTATAATATTGCTAGGAATATTTTGTATCTGCGTATAGTCTAAGAATAGGTTTTGTGAATAATAAAGTTCCAGAACAGTAGAACTGTGAAAACTGACACAACAATTATAGTAAATAGAATAATAATATGATTGAAGAACCGTGCTGTCAAATACAAACCCGTCCTTTAAGTTATAGTTCTTATTCCAATGCTGATGCTATCAGTTACTCTAAACATCATTATTATAGGTCACCTGAGCCTCAGACTAGACCGCACTGGAAACTAAGCTGGAGCTAAAGTTTATCCAACAGAGCCTTATTACAACATCCTCGATAAGACCCAGCTGACACATTCCCTAATTTCTTATTCCAATCCCAAATAAGTACGTGAACAACTATAATACAGTTATTTATACATCTCCGAACACGATTCCCATTGGAGGCCCCGTCATCCTAAAAAGTGCCGCAGCCTGCGTGCGAGAGGGACACAACTATATGTCGGAAAGGGACAAAGCACGGGCAACGTCCTGATTTGTCAATAAACTTGACCCACATTTCATTGAGAGCGAGTCTGGAAGGCTTCGATGGTAAAGTCTTGGTTAGAAGGGAGGCTGTGACGGTAACAACCACGTTAAACCGTTTTACAATCAGAGTTCAATAGATGCCGGGGTCGTTGAACATAACCTTATTCAACAAACTATTATTAAACAATAATATTACACTAATTGTTCGAAGGAAAAAAAAACAAATCACAGTACAACTACAATAAAAAACCAGATAAAAATCAAGTACATTCAAATACTAAATATTTTTTTACACCATCCCACACTAACTTATAGTGTTACTCCGCTTATAATATTCACAATTAAAATACTGTAACACACTCATAAAATCTCCATAGTATTACATAAACAGCTAGCTAGTGTGTGCACGCGGTTTTACTCGAGGTCCTTGTCCCTTATAACGGTGCGTCGGTTTCGGGCGACGGCACCCGCCCGGCCTCTCGGACGGAACATGGAAATTATGTGATATTTATACCTAGACACGTGATAATACTATGGATATACAATATACATGTAATGTTGGATGTAGAGATACAACGGTTTTAAAAATAAAACATTTCATACCTATCTCTTTTTTCTCTTACATATTTATACCAATATAATATAATATATCCTGGGACAACTCCACACACGGTTATCTAATCCCAAGCTAAGCAGAGCTTGTGTTATGGTAACCAGACAACTGATATACTTACTTATATATTTCTAAATACATACATATTATAGATAAATTACACCCAGACACCAGAGCAAATGATCATGCTCATCACACAACATTTGTCCTGGGCGGGAATCGAACCCACGACCTCCGGTATAGCAGTCAGGGTCACTAACCACTAGACCAATAGGCCCGTCAATGGGCTAAGGTTTACTGAAATTCAAAATCATTTTAAGTTAAATGATTGCCTAGTATTTAAAAGATTGTACAGAATCATAAGCATAAGTTAGAGGCAGATAAGCCTTAACTTGGCTTAGTTGCTTAGGACCTAAGCCTTATTATACACACCCATAAGTTGGCCATCAGATCAAAAGTATAAGTATATTTAAGGCTATACACGTAGGTAAAGAAATAGTACCTACTATAACATTTTTACCGTATGCTAAACCGCGTGGATTGGCAAACTAAGTACCATAAAAGAGTTATCTATTTCTGTCCCATAAACAGAACCTGTTTAATGGTCATAAATTCTAATAAACCATAAATTTAATTAATAATTCGTCAGCCTATTTAAGGCTCTTGACCTCAACGGTGGGCTTGGCCAGTCAGAAAATTCCTTAGAGTAAGAAAATAAAAGTATTTTGTTTAACAAAATATCAAAAAGTTACACACAGTACAGTTTCGAAACGTTTTCTAAATATAGAAATAGTTATATCGAAGAATCAATGTTACTTCTATACAATTATAAAGATATAAATGTACAGCTTAATTAATAGCCGATCGGGTTCACTATTTAAGCAAGGTACTTTAAAATACATAAGTAAAAAATAATTCTTCTCGTCCTATTAAGCGTGAACTTATACAACATTTTTAAATAATATTTCCATCTTAACTTCAACCCCTATCTCTAAACATACAAACAAAAACAAGAACTCCCTGCGATCACACACCTCCCAAATCACTCAAAAATCCGCAAACCGTCCAAATCGTAGTTTGTTAGTACAAATGGGAACCAAACAAGCTTATCATGCACGTGTAGTACAGTTAGCGTACGGGCCGGTGACGTAGCGGCGCGCACGCTCCGGCGCCCGCGAACAAGGCCGTTCGTCGCCCGCCGCCGCCCCGCCGCCGCCCCGCCGTCGCCCCGCCGTCGCCACGCCAGCCACGTGGCGTATTAACATACAGAGGATCACCGTTCGTTTTGTGGCGCACGTCTTCATAGAGCGATGAGCTGTGGGGGTGTGATTCCTTGGTCAAGAGCTGGATCAGAGTCGTTATAGGGTTACTTTGGTAAATTTATTATGTTCATATTATAATCACGGTATATTTATTTGTTGTAAAGACGGAAATTATAAGTTGCGTTTAAAGAAGTATTGCAAAAAAGAAATGGAAAACGCCTTATCGACATAAACCTAGGTCTTAAATATGAGAGCAAGTTAACAAAGTACTAAATAGAATAATCTTGCTACAAGAGTTCAACAATTTACTAGACAGTTCAGAATGCTGTAATTAAACTATTGCTATCTTGTTCTTGTAGAGCTAATAAAGCTGTAAAACCACAATGTAACTGATCACGAATAAATTAAGAAAGTAAAAGAAATAAAAAAACTATATTACCATAGTAATGTTCATGGTATCTGTGGCCCGTTATAGCAATATCATTTAGTTTGCGCCGGTTGCATTCATGAATAAAAATTAAACAGCTAGTAAACAACTATTAGTAATATTAAGAAAATGTTTGTGAGCCCTGGACCACGGAAAACTAAAGAAAAGAAAAATAAAAATGACTGTCAGAGAATATTTTTTTTAAACTTTCGTCGAAGTCTGCTAGCATCAGCCAAAGCTTGTCAAAATATAAATATTTTTCCTCATTCTGTTTTAAAGATAAGAAGGGTTTGAGAGAGATATACCTTTTGTATTGATTTGCACTAAAATTATATATCGAAAAGTAATTCAGTTTAAATGGATAAGTAATACGTTTGACCGCAACTTAAAGGGACCGACAGGTTTTCATACAAAACAAAATTGGTTTCCCGATAAAAGCGATTACCGTTCACAAAGCGATTCATACCGCTAATAAACTACAAGCTCATGCTCATAATTACTTTAAAAATGGAATGTCATTTCGTCTCAGTTTTTGGCATAAATTCGGTAATCACGTGATCTGTACTTGATTTGACTTTGCATCGAGGTTTCGAGGGCACGGCGGGTGTGAAGGAGGCGCGGGGACAGGGAGGGGGGGGGGCTTCTCGTCTCAAAAAGTGAAACGTATCTAACAGTAAAGCGGAGTTAATTGTCGGATTTGTTTTGCGAGTCATTACAAGTTACTATCTCGACTGGTGGGAGTAAGTAGTCGTGATTCGGTGTAGAGACAATGTACAAGTTATAGGAGGATTTTAATACACTTAAAACTAGAGAAGAAATAATTATTTTTTTTAAGCAATCATTTAAACAACTTTTTACACAAATAACAAATTTAATAAAACGACCTGACCAGTTAGTAGTATTCTACAAAAATTCAAAGGAATTAAAGCATTGGCGCATACAATGAACTCAGTATCATGACAAGCAGAATTATAGGCTCAAATGCTTAACCTAACAGCAAAAACTGTAAACGAGCGAATGTTTTTGTAATCCAATCACATCAATTGGATATGAACTACAAGCCAAACACCGCACACCGATTGCAAAAAATAATCACAATTTAATCGTCGAATTACAGTTTACCATCTGACAAGATAAATGGTCCTACATATTCATAGACATATTAAAATATGTATTGTTCTGTTAACAAACCAGCTGTCAAATTATTGTTTGCTAACAACCATTTATTAAACTTCATTAAACTTTTTAACGTTGATGGCAGTTAACGGTTAACAATAGGACGAACTTGACAGCGTTATTGTAATGAGTATTGGTTCAGTTTTTAATGGAGATAAAATTAAGATTAAGTAAACAAGAAGTGTTTTAATGGTGTCAATAAAAGCATTTATGTTGATGGAAAAATAAGGCCAAGGGATGTTTAGTATTGTCCACTTTATATTGTCAACATAACGAGAAGACTAAAAAATAAGAAAACTATAATTAAAAAAAAAAAAGGATATCCAGACTTGAACTTCAAACCTCACTCCCTCCTATGGTTCTCTCCGATAGATTTCTTCCAAGTTATGACTAAAACAAGACTGTAGAGCAAAAAGCTCCCCAAACAAAACAAAACAGGATCGAGTCTGCAGCATCCGTGAGAAGCCCCAAATCTAGGTCACAGAGTTAGGACAACGGAAATACCTGAACAAAAAAACTGTGTCTACAAAAACATAACTTTCTTTGACGATGACGTCATGAAGTCCGGGTCCTGTCCCAAGATGCTTCTTATTTTATGCAAAAAATAGGTTAAGTCGATGTCCAAAATGCTTGATGTGGAATTTCCATACGTTGTAGCCCACGGCTATAAAATGACTTGATTTTGGAATTTTATGGAGACAACGTCGCATTTTTGAGATGCTCCTTTAATTTATGGCTTGTAATTATAGTACTGAGTTAATGTTTGGGAACTTTGGAGGTAAATAACAGTTACAATGGATCGTAAGACATTATTTATGAATTTATATTTTGATTAATGTGTTCTGAATCTAGAACATATATTTTCATAGTATTAACTACATTCCATTGTTACAAACATCGGGCGATTTTATTAAAGGTGGTTGTAACAATCAAGTAACTAAAGATTATTATCAAGTTACTAAATGCATTGAACAACCTTTCCTATTTCTTACATGTTTATCAGCCAAATCTGTACCCAAAGTAATCCATCTCCAAATTTCATTACAATCTAGAACCGAATGCTTCAAGCTCTCGTGTCCTTCCGCCGGCCATAGGTTCCGAAAACCTTATTGGGGTCACTTCGGTCCCGTTACCTCCGGGAACCAGTTTCCTTGCTCCCCGGTATCTGGTGACTGACAACCGTTTATTAACCGCCCAAATGTACTTACTGTCGAGTATTCCACGAAAATATTAAAATTGTTGGGTTAACTTTGTAGTCGTGGTGTTGTTAGTATTTAAGTTTGAATTCTCGTGTGTATTGATCTTTATTTAATAGGGAAAGAGTAAGGTTTTACTAATGTAGTTAGTTATTGAAGCTTAAAAATTGTATATAGCTATGGCACTGTATACAGTGCCTTGGTTGCAATATCTGTCATATTACATATCAATATCTTCAGCGTTTCACTTACTACATTATTTTTCGAGAAACCTATCTATAATCACACATGACGTCACAATCAGCTGACATACACAAAAACAAATGACGTAGGTACAGTCACAAGCAAAGCTGGTGAAATTACCTCGTTAACCAATACACTTGCGTACACAAATCTGTCTCGATGCGTTCTAAATAGTAGTCAAACGTGTGCCACATACGAAGGAGTTTGGAACGCTCGTAAACCTACATAGTGGTCACATACACACATTTTTGTGGCCAAAATACAGTTTGTTTTTTAATTCGGCTTTCTTCTGTTTTAAAGTTAAGAGGCTTGTTGGTTTTGTATTAGCGGTTTTCTGTGTTAGATTTTTGGTGAAATTATTTTTTAAGATATGTTTAAGCGGAAATCGCTTTTTCGCAATTTAAAGCGATATTGAAGTGGACGGTTAACGTAATTTAATAATTAAAAAACGATGTCTATCAAACTGTTAACAATTTTTCAACAACAACTAAAATCCTTACAATAATTTAAGGCCCTTCAAATCAAACAAATAGGTACTCTTTACCACTATTCGAAGACCTTACTCAACTGGGTCATCATTGTAAGCTCACCAATCGACCCGAAGCCGAGCACCCGGTATGACACGCGAAACTAACCCGCTCATTACCGAGCCATTATACTACCAGTAATGCGGAGTGGGGTCTAACGGGGACCTACAGCTGAACACTGATCAACGGCCCATCAATACGTAGGTACTCATTCAAATAGGTTTCCGAACTGTTAGATAAAACCCAATTGGATTATTCATGAAGTTGTGTCATTGTGTTCGCTAAGTCTCTTTACTGTTAATTCTGTTTGGAATCGATTGCTGTGATTGGCAAGCGGTGTCTCGAGTTATAAGTAGGAATAACATATGTTCATTAGATACACACTACTGTATATAAAAATTGCAAACAACAAAGGAATAGATAACAAAATGATGTAGGACTAGTTTAGTCAATAAGGTCTGCATAATGCTTTACAGACACTGATTTATATTATAATAACTTTGAAATAAAAAAAATAGAAAAGCTAGATACAAAATCTAAATAATTGAATCAATGCATTTAACTTAAGTAAGTAACTATCAGTCAAGTCATTATTAAACCTGTCAATACAATAATATCATTATTTAAAATAATAATTTTCGCCGTTATATGAACAACAGTAAGTTCAGCATTTCGCGAATAAAAACTACAATAACGATACTTTACTCAACAGCCGCAGAACGTCACTCAAACTTAATTAATACGAAAAATAAATAAATGTTTTAATTTAAGTACAAGTTATAAGTTAGCAGCGATACCAAATATTTTATTAAAAAAGTACAAAATATAAATTCCATCTAACACATAAATTTCGGATTATAAATTCAACATATTTTTTCATTAACATTTCGAGTATATTCCAATAAAAATGAAACTTAATTTCAATTACTTTCGCATATTCATAACTCAATTTAATAAAGAATCTACATAGGCTAACTATAACTAAACGGTATTTTCTTAAATCCATATCCAAAAAAATATAAAAAAGTCCAACTACATCCATTGTAATACAACCTACACTACTTCTTACGGCCTCATGTTTTACATACATTAAAATCGAGCCTTATTTTGTAAGAGATCTATACAGTTAGCCTGAGCGCAGGCTTTGACTGCTTCACCGGACTTTTGGCGAGGACCTTAAGGCCTTCAGCTACAGCGAAAACAATCGAGGCTTTATTGATCCCTATTTCGCACACATCTCGTCGCTTGGCACAGACTAACAGTATCCCGCGGCATTCTCCACACTCCAATTACACGAGATTCGGCTCCGTTACCCGACTATTAAATTATTATTCGGTGTGTGTTTATTTATACATAAAAACCGACGGCCAGTATTTTAATGAATGAATGTTGATATGAACTGTGTTGGACGTTTAACCACTACCCAAGTAAAAACAGAAGGTCAAGTGGAACGAGGACTGAAACTCAAGGTACACCAAAGTTATTTAAATAAAATTTATAAATATGTCAGGTTTACTAATTTAAAATGTTTTTCTTTTCTCTCTTATACTACTAAGAAGTCAAAACATTAGTTATTTTGCAACATTGTTAATATGCCTAGTATATTGATTAACCAATTCACAAAATGTAGTATCTCGTCCTAATATTCAGAGAGTAAGTAAATTTTTGAGTCAAAGACCAGGATCACCTTTTCAAAGATCAGCCTTCTATATATTCTTGTATAGTGGTCAAGCTATCTCATTTCGATGCTGTTAGCGATAGCATCTCGCTACTGATTTTTAAGACACCAAACAGGTATTAAATTGTATTTAATTACTTAAGATAAGATTAAACCCCTAATTGATTTGTTCAGAGTTAAAAGTTAGTTTCGAAATATCTTGAAACTTTTAATTAGATGTTTCATGATAACTAAGTATTCTTAAACAGTTTTCCTTAATCAGTTATTGGACTTTTAAATTCGTTCTAAGATTCTAAAATAAATCAATATTTTACGATGGCAAAAAGGCCATTATCATGGCGAAACGATTAAAAAAGGTTTTAAGTACGAAATTATTTGATAGATATCACTAAAATATCTGTATCTGCTACATATATACTAATAAAATATAAATTATGAAACACATAATTACGGTAATTGTAAAATGCAGTATTAATTACCAAAATTCACACCTCGAAGCGTCATGAGAACAGTATCAAATACTTTTAATTGTTACAAAAATGCTCCAATTAACGGCTTAACAATGTGCCTTACCGCTGTGACGTCACTAACGGTAATCAAATCTAGTTCTTTATTCAAAAATATGAACTATCAAATGATGACGGTAATTTTGGTAAAACCGTTAATTTAGGTGTTCTTTTTATGAGTTCATTTGAAATAAGACGGTACAGTTTGTGCGTATGTTATTGTATTTTTGTGAGGTACTGCTGCAGTGTTATTACGTTATTTTTTAATTATTTGTTTGTGCAGTATATAATACTATGAGTAGCTATAGCTTTTTCCGTAGTGAGAACATTCATATGGTGATAGTAAGTCGCGAAAAAGACAAAATTAAGAAAATGTTACGTTGGGATGTGAAATTTTAAGCGTTTTTTTTTATTTACATAGGTAGGAATATTGACTATTTTCGTGTAAATAAGTGTTTAACAATATTGTGTTAAAATAACTCTTTACGAATATCTCTAAGAGCTATATATATAGTATAAAGAAGGGTAACTTATTAATGAACCAAATAAATCCGATCTGCTTTGATAAAATTTTCTTAAACGGTATTTAATACACATCCTTAACTTAACAAGGTACATAAAATTACACAAAATTGTGCAACATGGCCTTATAAATTGAGAATCGAAGCCTATCATTAGCCGGAAGCCGTCCGCCCTCAATGATTGCCATTAAATTATATTATTCACAAACAGTTATAAAAACATCAAATGCTTACCTTAATACACATATCATCAATCACTTTTTGCTACTTATTGACTACAGTTAGTTCACAAGTTAATCTGCGTAATGCCACTTAGACCTTAAACGAGGTCAAGTTTATCTTTATTGCATATCGAACACAATAATGATGTATTAGATGTTTAAACTCGATACTAGATCGGCGCGGTGATATTTTACGCGTGACTCTAATATGTCACTAACTCACTATGCAGGAGAGTGAGTGGAAGTATTACTTTAATTATCTTTTGATAATATTTTGCAATCGTTTTGCGTTTAGTTAAATCTCTGTTAAATTTGTAAATTAATGATGTTAGTGTTTTATAACAAAGTATGAGTACTTGGTGATTATTTTAAGCATTTATCATTACATCAAATGTTCCGTTTTCCCGCTGTCTTAAAGTCTATATTTTATGCAAAACTTATTAATTTCATATAAAAACTCAACAATGATATTTAAAGTCACATTCATCTTTCACTCCAAGAAATTCATTCATCAACTTTTAATAATACTTCTGTATATAACCCTGTATAGTGACAAGTAGGTATAACTCCGTCCAGCCCGCAATTAATCTCTCGCTAATGGGGATCTCTGACAAGTTTATTGGGAACACCCTGTACAGCTCACCAACGACTCTTTCTCATAACTTTATCCATTGAGAATACTAAGACGAAGATCGATGAATTTTAGAGAAGTGACCTTGTTGACTATATTAAGATTCGTTCTGACTAAAATGGAGAAGGCATTTGTTTTAAGTTGAGCGATGATGATTTTATTAAGTAAATGACAGCAGCCATTATTTTTTGTGGCTTTATATGTTATACAAATGAGGATGTTAATGGAACTTGGTATGTGCGTACTTTTTGGTGGAAGATAATCTTATATATAAAATTCTCGTGTCACAATGTTAGTTACCATACTCCTCCGAAACGGCTTGACCGATTTTTATGAAATTTTATATGCATATTCAGTAGGTCTGAGAATCGGCTACTATCTATTTTTCATACCCCTAAGTGGTAGTAGGTAGGTAGTAGGCAGGTAGGTAGTAGGCAGGTGCTAGGTAGAAAAAATTGCATTGCAACGCATGCCGGGTACAGCTAGTGTTTATTTAATATTTTGATTTAAGGACTGGTGTTACTAAACTTTCGCTACGCATTTTCGTATTTTACATTACTGAGAATGGAACAATTAGTAATGTTTTTGAATATTTTGGGGCTATTACAATATTACATGTTTGATACTATGTATTTTAAAACTGTTTTCCTATTTAGTTTCCCAGCTAAATGGCAACCTCCAGCTTATATTAGTCAAATTCGGGTGATGCAAACAAAGCCTACATTCAGACTAACTGCGGTAGACGTCTTCCAAAATTTTTTAAACCACAGCACAAAAAGTACCTTCTTTCTGTACAAGCCTTCTTCATGAAAGAATATCAGATATTCTTTCACAAAGGCCTAAAAACAAATTCTCTACGACTGAGAATATAATACCTATAGTAAAGTGTCAAGTCCTCGCTTAGTTTCACGGACCTGTTCGCAGTAGTTACAATGTCACGGTTGCAAGAAACGAGGTGCGCCTGCGCCGGCGAAAGAAAGTTGATGTCGCACACATGCGCGCGTGCATCTCTACACTACGCTGTGTGTGTGTTTATCTGTGTGGCTATGTATGTGTGATGGTGATTTATACAAGATTTATTGCTATTGGTTTTCTTTACTTTTACACTAGTCTGTAATTATTAGGTTATTGAAAATGGGAAATGTGTAGTGTAATGGGCATGTTGTTAGATTAATTGCTTGATGATATTATTGATGTTCAACAACATCAAAACATGCCGCCTTTAAATTTATAATATAATAACTATAACGTTAATGGGTACACAATAACAGTTAGTATACCTACAGTTCCTATTTATACACTACATTAATTTTATCAAATATCACGTTTTAATTTAATAGTCATCAGTTCTCAATACATCATAGAAAATCAAAAATTATTGTTAATATATAAAATACAATAAGATAAAGAACCACCACCAATATCATCAATTAAAACATTAAGTACTCAGCACTTTCACTGCAAATATTGCTTAGTCATAACTTATTTTTCAAATCATTAACTTGTACTTACGCTGTGTTCGTAATTATGATACACACAGACGCGAGACACAGACACTGGCATCGCTCACACACATACACGTTGTCAGTGGGTCACTGTACCGCGCGTTGATGTCTTTTCTATGGACATTAGCGCGGTCGCGGGAATTGATTTTGTTATGAATTTTAATAAACTTATGGGATCTTCAGTGATTTATTGCGAAGAGAAAATTCCTATTTTCTCTTATAATTCATTTTGAATGGTTATTGTGGGGAAATTTATATGAATATTTAATTTATAGTTTTAGATGTTGTTTAGAAAAGTTAAATATCCGAATATGATTGATTTAAACTCAAGCCAAGAATGCCTTTGAGTGATATATAAGATGATGTTGATCTATAAAATTACATCGTCACATTTACATAACAAAAAAGTTTATTTCGACTATCTGGTATCCTTATAAGTTGCATAATTATTTCAAGTCACAAGCCAAAAGAAAGACATTATTTACGCTAAAACATTTGAAATGTCACTTCCATAGAAAACCGTATTAGCAAAGTGCCGCGAATTGTAAAAGTCGTCATGTTTGTAAACAATAGAAACTCAAGCGATTTTGAACCTTATGTCTTTGACGAAACGTTGAAGAAAATCGCGTTTTCTATTTGCCAAGTAAAAGTCTTGTTATAGTTTTTAAAGCGTATTGGAAATTGCTTGGCTTTGGCATCGCCTTTATTCGGCGTTAAGTGGTTGTGGTGATTTAGAAATTGCTGAGCACACACATGTTAGATGTAAGTATTGGCACAACGAATGATTTAACATAAACCTTTATTTGTAAATGATTTATGAACGTCTTCAAATCTATTTTTATTTCGATGATAGTTGAGTGTCGAGAATAAGATTGATAGAGATATGAAAAGCATTTCTGATGGTCAGAATTCATCTTCAAGTTAAAATACGCTTTGATATGAAACCTAGACTTACTAATCTAATTTTATACGTAAGGTATTAAAAGCATATTCATTACAACGTAAAGTGAATCAATAAATATACATTTAAAATTGTATATTTGACAACTTGAATTAATTCCTTAAAAAAATGGGGCTTTAAAAACCTTAACAAACTTTGCACAAATTGTCAGCAATGTCCACTTAAAATGCTCGACCGATTACTATAAAACAACATTAATTATACAAATGTTATCTATAAAGAGGTTATAAATAATCCTTTGCTAACACATTAAGTCCACTTCTCTTTTATTTACGAAACACAAAGTGTAACGTAATCACACACACACACACACACATTCGCGACGGTTTATTTTATACAGTTTTTTTATAACATTTTGTTTGTCATTAAAGCTCATTTGTCTGATCGTGTGGCGGTTGACGTAATTACGAAGTTAAGTTGTAAACGTACAGCGATTAGAATCTATACATTGTTAGGGGACATTTAATTAATTTGTGACAAAATTAAATTAGAAGTATGAATAACTTAATAAATAAAACAATTTTTAATTGAAAGCTTTGTTTAATATACATAACTAGCATGAGGGTCCTCGTTATTATTATGTGACTAGTTACTATGCTTTATTATTCTGCTATACGGGATAGAGACGAACCCAAAGAATCAAAGATTCTTGAGTTATAAATAGTGCAACTAAAACAACATTTTTTGTAAACAATAAATTTATGGTTCTTGTAACTTGTTGCCAACGACAAATTACGAAAGATCTTTAAGGTATTAATTCGTGAAACAATATAAATGTAAACTTCAGGTTACTCCCTTAACCAAAGAAACAGGATATTTAGGTATATATAGGTCTATATTCAAAGGAGTATATTTTCTTTTGTTCTAGTGGCACTGTCCCGCTGCTATCCCCGCCTTACGTAGGTACCACCTGCAACAGTGTTCCGATCGGAAAATAATTGCACTCATATTTAGGTGAACGGCCTCAGTGACGCACAAGTTAATACTATCGCTTAAAAACCGTTGGAAACTTTTTGCTCATTAATAGCGTTTTAGGGACAATCGGAATTTTTTGGATGAATGGGATATTGTCTTCGCCTATTAAACGTTGTGCTCGAATGAAGAATGATATTCGAACTTAGAATTCATATCATTTTTATGGTTTAAGTAATAGATACAGAAGGTTTGCTTCTCTGTAAAAGAAGAGAACCCTCTTCTTTCTGCTTCCAGAAAAAATACAGGTTTTAGTAGTATTCAAAACTTAAAAAAAAATAGTGGGAGTATGTAATTTTTCTTTAGAGTTTATATTTTTACTTATGATGAAAACATAGAGAGAGAGAGAAATTTATTTGTTAAAAACAACATACACAACTAAAATAATATTTTTAAAAATGTAACATTATTTACTTATTGTTAACTTAGTTTTAAAACGAATGAACATAAAATATCTTTAAACACATCTTGACATGAAAGATAAGGATTTACAAATAAATTCCTTGGCTTAATAAATAAGTTAGTCGTGTCTATTTGCCTTATAAGTATAAATTTATGTAACCCTGAATTTTAAATTTAAAAGATGCCTGTTTAAGGATGGGAATTAAATAATGATATTAGTTTGTTACAAAAAGTTAAAAGAAATTATCGAAAAATAATTTCGTATGTCTGGCTCTAGACATGTGGATTAATTGCATTTTACGACTTTCCTTTGTATGTAGAATTAATTCGTTGCTAACCCTTAAGCCGTTATGTGTAAATTGACACCTATTTCTCGAAAGGTTTTTATAGTAAGACAAAAACTTGTTAGTTTATAAGCCATTTTTTATTGAGCTTTGACATTGGAATTACGTAGAAAAAAATCTTAAACAAACTATTAACTACAAAAAAATTTAACTTCAATTTTACTAACACTGCAACAAGCTCTTACAATTCGTTCAGTTTCTAAACACACCTTGTAAAATCTAAACTCATAGTTCCACAGGCTGTTCCTAGATGTAACACCTGTATATAACATAACGCTTCCAATTTAATGGGGTCCGGCAGCTTTACAGCTCTCCTTAAGAGCCTTCAATTGTCGCGACACACGCAACCTTCCCAGCTGTCAGTACACATTCACAAACCAAAATTCTAAAATAATAATAATTATAAAATCTAAAATTCTATCAAAACCTACATACTCTTATTAATTACCTAGTAACATAAAAAATACTCCACTAATGTGGTCTTTAATTAAATTTAAAAAATAAGCAGTTTTTTAAAGCGAATTGTTTTTAGTGTCCGATGGGTAATTGATCATCTAGGTTAAAGTACAAACAAAGAAATTGTGGGGTGTTGTTTGAAAAAGTAACTAGCAATTACTGCAATAAGGGTTATTTTTCTTTGGCTCTGTCCAGTTGCGTCCCAGACATTCCTGGTACTACAATGTTGCTAGACATGATTCTAGACGCAGAAACAGACGTATAGTGAATGAAACTGGATTGAAGTAGCATTGCAGACGAAGATAATTAGATGTATTTTATTTGGCCAGAATTTGAGCTTTTATTATGCTGGAATAGATATAAGCAAAAAGCTTTCTATTTTTATTTCGAAAAGAAAAGATCGAGCATGTCTAGCAGGAGTGCTTTTTAAAAAAAAAAAAACAAATTTAAAATAACCAACTCTGCTTTTACAACTTTGCCCAGGTTGCTAACTAGATAACTATTTATTCAACATCGATATACAAGTCCTTAATATAAAATATCAATTGATGTACACTGTACAGTTTAGTTACTCTGTTATTTCTGTACAATACTTCCATCAGGTATGTTCTATACCATCCCCACCTAATAATATAATATACAAATACACAGTACAATTAACTATAATATACCTTGATATCATTACCATACGCGTACAGTCGCGCACGTCACGTTACCATGCGGGTACAGTTGAGCGCGTCACGTCGCGGCCGGTGTACAGTGGCGCGCAGACGTATGTAAACAATGCCTAACTGTACCGCCACCTTGACTCGGACAACGAGTCGCGAGCCGTGTAAATATTCTCGTGTGTGATGTACAGGCTGTTCTAATGATGACCAGTGGCTTTTACCGTTTTTTTTTCTTTTTCAAAAATCTTGTTTCGATTAATAGTAAAGCTTAAATTATTGCCTGTATTTCTTTAATTGTTAGGGCACAAAGCTAGCGACCGTTTTGTATTAAAAATATTAGGTATCGAATATTAAATTAAAATGACAATATTTTATAATATCTTGTATGAGCTTAAGTCTTTTTACATAGGCACACGTTAACGTGTAACAAATTTTGCAACGAAAAACAAACTAGTGATGAACTACCTATACCAAATTCAACAATACCGCAATAACTTTAATAGAATTGATTGACCAACACTCGAATTGGACTAGATGTGCAAACTGGGCAGCCATTTAAATTATCTAGTAACCCATTGACGGTAACTATGCGGTGAACCGCTAATGATAGCTAGCAAAAAGTGTATTAAAAAAGTTTATATAACCTCTGAAACTTTAATAGGAAAGGTAAATAATATAATGAGGTAATTTGTTTTAAAGATGTTAATGAAGATTCAAAATTGATGATTTTTTTTTTCGACAATATTTTAGCTTTACAATTTACATAGACATATAGTAAAGTGACTAGCCTCAATCAATTAAAAATGTATAAGCCTTACGAGAATAATTAATTACTTTTAAATATTTTATTTTGCATCAGCCTGTAAACGCGGGAGTGTCGCTACGTCACAAGTGGTCTAGCGGCCGTGCGCATGCGTCATACGCGTCGACGCGCACACATGCACACCATCTACGTATGTGTGCGTAACGTTAGTAAAACGTCTTCATATTAAAGTTTCGGAAACTGGTTGTTGTAATGTACGGTGTATTTGATATGTAATTGGAATCTATCTACCCCGCAGGGGGTGCCCTTAGTGGAAGTTGCTGACGTAGTTAGTAGTTTTTCCTATTGCTAGGGCTGGAGGCCTTAAGGTCCTCGCCAAAAGTCCGGTGAAGCAGTCAAAGCCTGCGCTCAGGCTAATTGCAAAGATATATTCCAAAAAAAAATGGAATCTATCTTGATTTATTGGTGAAGGTATCGACGCTTCTTTATTGTAGTTAGAAATCTTATCAAGTACTGGTAAATACGATAAGCATGGTTATTTTATTCCGAAAAGTCCCACTTATTAATAGGCAGCTGATATTTATGTTAATTATAATTTATAGCTTTAATCAAATGTTATCGTCTTATTTAGTTTATTTAACGAAGCTACTTATTAACCTTATTTTAAATTGAGATGGAGCCTTATTTACTTAGACAAAACTGATAAATATTATAAATCCATTCATCTTGACTTCAAATTATCTTGTCAGTTATGTGAAATACCAATGCACATTTTGTACCAATCAATGAAACCGCAAGACTTAAAATTTTAGTTAAAATCTACATTTTAAAAGACATAATAAAAATACACCCCATATTCTATCAATCAAAATCTTTAATTATTTATCTAATAAGTCTAAAAAAGTATAATTCTAAAGTCCTAAACTCCCCGAATCCACCTGTCCTATTGATATTCTCGGGAGGATCCCCAAGGCCAGCGCGGGCGACGACCCTGTAACTGTAAAGGGCTATCCCGACGCAGGACGATGACCCCGCCAGAGTTCGTAATAATACGGGATTTTGGGACCTCTCTTACTTTATTAGTTGGGTTTGGGTTGTGTTTTTTGGTTATGTCGTGGTAGGTTTGTTTTTTTGTAGTTTAAAAGAGTCATTATGAAAGCAAAAAAAGGGATACATTTGGAAAGGGATTTCTGCCTTTAATCGTAGTGCATGGGCTACAATTAACTTTAATAGTTGTAAAAATACTTAAAAAATATCGGAAATCTTGTAAAACTTTTATTGAAAAAATTGTCTCTATCTACCAATGTTCGTGGCACTGTAGCAACAATAGTAAGACGAAAGGATAGAAGCTTCCTTCTAGTAAAACAAAACCTATACAAATGTAAATATTTCTCGAAACTTAATTGATATGCTAATACCACCCTTTACATGTTATATTAACATTGTGTAAGAGAACAATGTACTTGTTGCTCATCTGGGCTTTACTAGGTTCAACTTTGAAAAAACAAAAGACAAGTTCTTTTGTTTATAATACTCATTGTGTGATTCCTACATTTTTGGAACACCCTTATAGCACAAATAAGGAATTCTATCCACTAATAAATACAACAGATGCCTTAAACATGCTGACTAGCAATTATTGCAATCGAGTAACAAGAGTAAGTTTCGAATAAACTCGGTTGCAGTATTCAGTAGTTGAAAAAAACTGACTTTCTATGTCCTATGTAGAGCGCAATCGACACATTATATTTATTTACAATATAGGATATTGAGACATTCACTTTATTGGGCTTTTGAACGTAATTTTATAACGCAGAATAAATGTTTTGTAAACCACTTTGATTTCTTAACAATTCGTGGCTGTTTGTCGAAATAGTTCTGTTGTGTTTTGTAGCTGTTTAAGATTGATTTATAAAGTTTTTTCTAACTACTGTTGACATTTCAACATACTGACCGTTGCGGTTTCGTGAATAGTTAGCCTTACAATTGTACTATAGCCTCCTTCATCACTTTAGTAAGTTACTTCAGTATTAATGAACAATAAAACAAATGAACATCGCGGCATTCCAAATAAAATTGCCGCATGCATGCAGCATGCCAAAATTAAGTACATAGATCGAAATAAAATTATCTACTAAAAATCCCGTACCTTCATGTATCTTTTTCGTGCACCTATTGTTTTAATTACAAGTTAAATTCTGTTAATTATCTCTCTAATCCAATTACAGTAAGTACCAGCAATAACAATACCGTCCCACACGGCCAAGTGTAATCACCACGCGTTCCCACAGTGGGCCACCCAAAATCCACTCAACCTCGTTGCGCCCGCGCATACGGCATACCACCACTCCTAAAAAAACCCGTTGGGCCTATAACGGTACAACTGCCTTGACAAACGGACAAACAAGTATATTAGGCAATTA
Source organism: Autographa pulchrina (assembly GCA_905475315.1). NCBI lineage: Eukaryota > Metazoa > Arthropoda > Insecta > Lepidoptera > Noctuidae > Autographa > Autographa pulchrina. The sequence continues at coordinate 14,791,622 of FR997764.1, read as the reverse complement.
GGATGTAGGGATCAAACGCGCCGACACTTTATTTTACTAAGAAACAATACATAAACCTATAAAGTACAGTTAAAACAATAAATGTTAGGTCTAAGTAAATATTTTTATAGTTCTATTCTGTCGGAGTATTTGCATTTTTGCTTTGAGGTAAAACTTTAAATGTTGCTATGGGAACTGATTTTATTGATGTTCCGGCTTACGGTCGACTTCTGAGCGTTTTTTGCATGGGTAATTTAATTTGCATATTATTAAAACAAGTCTAAACTAAAAAAGTATCTATGCGGTATCGGGAGTTTAAATATTTACGTGTTAATTGAAGAAGAAGAATAAAAGTTTTTTACAAAATATTAAACATAATGTGTGATATCAAACTTATTTAGCTGCAATAACTATATCGAATTGAGAGTTGATTCAAGTGCACTGGAAATAGTTTTATTTGGGTCACTTTTTGATATTGCGGGCAATTGTTTCTTATTGTAAGGCAGCATAAAATATTTGGACGCTTATTAGCCATTGAGATGCCGATCTAGGCGTAGGCAACTAGTCGTAGAAAAAACAAAACACTTTCGTTGACCTTTCGCAGCATCAAAGCGTTTTATTCACAATTGAACGTTAGCATTATTTTCAGATTTACCGACAGTTGAGTTTTGCAGCTACGTTAATTGCTATCGAGGGTAGCTTAGTTCATCAATAGGCCATCAATAGCCCCTCGGCGAGTCTAGCCTTGAGGTAGGTTTAAAAACTGGATTCTCGTAAGCAATCATCAAACAGAAACGGACATAGCTCTATTGTCGTGAATCAGCACCGTGAAAATCGAAAACCAGTTCGCTTGCTACCCAAACGCCGACTTTATTACCTCCGGTCAAGGTTGCGTTTTGAATGTCCGCCGCTCGTTGGTTACGACCTGTGTATAATAAAGTAGTGTTTACGCCACTGACATACTTCCGTGTGTGTACCGTTAGGCGGCCCTGTTTCGCTTACACCCGTTTCTTTCACTCTCGTTTGTAGCGTATGTTTTGTCTCTTTCAGCGCGCGACAAATTTTCGATGCGGGCGCCGCGTGTAGTTTGGCCTAAAAATTAATTTCGTGATACGATTTTTTTTAAGAATCCGCTTGTCGTGGTGGGGGGGCAGCGTTTGTCGGTCAGTGTGCCGCGTGCCTTATGTTAAGCTGCCATGTCTAAGTTCTTAGTGTTTGGGATTTGGTCCAACTTAAGATTTGGATTAGCATATTGTGGAGGCGGGTTTCAGTACATAATTTTAGCTTAATATGTAGTGCATAACGGTTTATCAACAATTAAAAGAAATTGTACGGGTGTGGGATTTATAATAGCCTTTTCTAAACTTATTGAATGAAGGCATAATATTTCGAAATATGTAAAAATATATAAAACCTAACAATAAGAGAAACGACGAATCCGAATTTAGTACGTTGTTCTTTGCTAAAGGTCTATAACGCTCCAAAATTACTTAGATGATACCGAACCTTAAATCAGAACGGTCCATCGACGTGACTTTCCCAAAACAAACTTATTCCAATACCACAATTACTTTCAACCCAATAATTTAACATACAAATACTTTCCAAGCAACAAACAATAGAACGATGAGTTACCGAACTTAATAATCACAGAAAACGGTTGAAAATGCAAAAAGCTATACTTTCATCGATCCCCGCTGACATTTATAACCGATATTTATTAAAGATCGTTTTGATTTACAAAAGACAGACATGTTGCGACTACTTTCACTCGGACGGCTCATCGGAGCAGATAATCTATGAAACTGTGACAATTTCTACGAAATTGGGACGCGACATCTTACATTTCTTGTTTTTTGAGAATCGCGGACCGCGACTAAATACTAGGTGATGATAGTCGATTGTTTTTAAACGTTTTTCGGTTGTTTTGTTTTGGTGATGGTTCTAGATTTTTCGCTAGTGTCTTTGTGAGTGTTACATACGATCATAACAAAGATAGCGCTATTTTGTGTACAGATTTTTGAGGAAGCACCAATCCTGAGAAACCACAGAAGAGCAAAGACTTAAGTAAAACCATTATAGATAAAAAGAAAAAATACTTGCTTTCGAACAAGTTAATTGTAAAGATTTAACTTTATTTCTGAATTAAAATAGCTGTAACATTTTGGTTCAAATAACGTCAAATGTATTCATCTCTATATTGTGTCTGATGATTGTCCTTATTATATAAATACCTACTGCCATATGAACGGGATTTTAATTCTCAATTTTAAATAATTTAAACCATGTTTATGGCGTTAATATCCGCTTTCAACGCTTAATCTTTGCTTAGCTTTAACACCAACAGGACAAACATAAAACTTTAAGTGTGAAACCTTTATGAAACGTTGGATATTTTTATAATAAATTATAATTATTAGCAAGAGGTATCAAAACAGTTTATATTGTCTACTGTTTAAGTCACGTTCGCTTTGCAATCGGGTGTCTTGGTAATTCATTTTTTCTCGCGGGTTGCGACTGCTCGCCGCGGCCCACCGAAACGCAATCAACCTTTTATCCACACTACAATATTTTTGCGAAAACCCCAATCAAGGCCGAGTACTTGGCAGCCGAGACAAATCTATATTTTTAATAGTACTTTTTCTTTGATATTGCAACTCGTTGCGTGCAGTAGCCGTTGGTCAATGGTGCGTGTTGTCATAAGTTCGATACCCGATTTTTTGTCAGAACCCAACTAGACGTTATGAAAACTCGGTAACGAGACTCGAAGAATAGTTAGTTATTTATTAGGAAACCTAGTTTTGTAATTTTACTGAAAATAACATTAATTGTTCGATATTATATTTTATTGTTTACGATTGCAATATCCGAATTTCAGTAAAGGGGGAATGAACTTTTGACATTGAAGTGCCGCAGTCATTCAGACTAAGTTTTAGCAATAGTCATCTAGAAAAAAACTATAGTTGAATGCGAACAAAACATTACTAGTAGAAATACATCTAGGAAAAAAACTTTAACTCTTGTATGTGGTGTATTATAAATGCAAGAGTCAGAGCAAAAAAAAAGTTTTATTTAATTATTAACACGTTGAGTTGAAAACGTTCTAGAAGAAATATGGATATATTTCTTCTAGAAAGAAATCCTGAGAACTTTTTACAAGCAGATTCCTAAACTAACAAATAGTTAAAACTAAGTATTTTCTTAAGTACATCCTGTACACAATTTTGAATCTATGCAAACAAATAGAGCTGCCGCCAAGTCTATCGTGTGTTTTCGTTAGCGACGCGCGGTAGTGGTGGGTAGTGGCGGGTAGTGGTGGTGGTGGTGGCATAGTGTGGTGGTGGCGGCGTAGTAACTACGAACACGGTCAGGTATCGAGGCTGGCTCCGGTAATTGTGGCGGATCGGCCCGCGCTATCTGCCGCTAATCAGCAATGTTTTGTTGTGTATATGTAAATACATATACAACCACTTGTTAAAAATATACACTACGGAGATCAAGATTCGCAAATCATATATTCTAACTCAAAGTCGTCTCTAATAATATCTGCAGTATATAATCTGTTGTATTCCTATAGGATAAATTGGAACATTGTTTGTCAAATAAGATTTATATCCGTTACAATTTTAAAGACGAAGGTTATCCAATATTATCATAGGAGTTAAAGGAAGAAAGAACAGCATCCTACATAACGGACTCAAAATAGAAATTAATCCTAAACTAGAGCAACCTTGGAAGTATAACAAAAACTATTAAGCGTTCTAATTAAATGACGAAAATAAGCTCGTGCGCATCCAAAATTAGTTCCATTTATAAAAAAAACTTTTCAAAATTCTGATTGACCCACTTACTTCATCGAAAACAAAGGCTGTTTGGTTCGATTAAAAAGAAAATAAGTCTAAATGGCGAAGAAATATACCACAGGCGCTGTCGGCTGTGGGCCGGCCCGCGCCCGCAGCACGGTTAGTTATTGAGCCGTGAACACAGCGATTACTGCAGGCATCTCTGATTGCGTTTGCGCACTAGTTCGACATACTAGTCGTAAAATGCTCTAGGTTTTATTAGGACTACATTAACATGGAACGGAGGATACTAAAGAAATGGTTTATAAAATATTCCTATTATATTAGGTTGTTAAGTCGTTTGATCACAAAGTGGCTAAATAAAAGAATTATAGTTATAAGCGTTTTAACGTGTGTCTTCCTGATACTGTTTGACTGGTTACTTATGATGTTTATTTGTTTGTTACAGATAGTGCAGCAGGGTGGCGGCGTCCAAGTATGGCGGTGGAGGGCTCTCACTGGGCTCCGGCGTCGCGGTGAGGCGCGGCATGAAGTGCGCCGGCGTGGCGGGCGCCAGCGGGGATGAGCTGCTGCTCGGCAGCTGCTGGCTCGACCCCAAGCTTGACAACTCCTCCCCTCCGCCCACCTGCCACGAACTCCTCGACTCCCTCCTCGCTCCTACCCCTCTCGCGGAGCTCAAGCCTTTGCCTCCTTTCACCGGGTACACCGGACACTTATCTATCAACGGCATCTCTGGACACCATTACCATGCTATCGCGCAACGCCTTCCAGAAGAGAACAACAACTATCCCACGCAAAGTGGCTACGGGGCCGACCACGATGTCGTATCGTCATCGACATGTGCTGCCGATGCAGAACCCCCAGACTTAGAAGACGTCAAGCCATTCCTAGATGCGCCTGACACCAAACCTTTCGCGGAAACTTCCGCCGCAGATTCCTGCGCCGCGTCCTGCTCTCCACCCGCTAAGATGTTCGAAGACGGACATAAGCAGGACATGTACGATATCAGCTCGATAGAAGACATCGCGGCCATTATCGGCTCGGCCATCGCCGACACCACGGTCCCGTCACAACCAGAAGACCCCGAACGGAATGATTCCCGGGACAGTTGGATGGACATTGACGCCTGGATAACTGGCGCGTGCACTCAACCTGGCGACAAAATAGTGCAGCAAGATCTCGCAGAATTTGGTTTGCCTAACTCTCCTCCATCAGGACAGAATCATCACTCAAGTCTCGACTTTCCTTGTAAGAACCAAGAATTTTCAAAAAGCTCTGAGTTTCTTCAGAAAAACTTAGGTCAGGCGGGGTCGACGTTACAATCTTTGTTGACGCATGGCTACATGCCATTGTTACAAAACCGGCTGCAAAACGGGCCACCAGTGAAGCAAGAGGCGCCGAGCTCCACCAGTTACGGCATGGATGTCATATCGACGTCCTCTCCACCTGGGAACGCTGTCTCTACAACTGACGGTGTTGGAGGTTTGCTCAACGGCAGATACGCCTCACATTACGCGCTTGGTTTGAAACCTGAAGGACTTTGCAGTCCAGAAAGGCTTCTGGGCTATCCTCACGCCCACACCACAACATCTACACCAGCGAGTAAAAGTAAAAGAAGTCGAGCCAAGGCGAAACAGGCGAACAGCGGGAACATGCACGGCAGCTCGCTGGCGTTCTCCTCCGCTACAGCGGCCGAGCTGAGCGGCCTGCTCGGCAAGGAGAAGCCGGTCCACCGGTGCGGGATATGCAATAGAGGTTTCCTGAACAAGTCCAACATAAAGGTCCATCTCCGAACACACACGGGGGAGAAGCCTTTCCGATGCGACGTGTGCGCGAAGGCGTTCCGTCAGAAGGCGCACCTCATCAAGCACCAACAGATCCACAAGCGGATCGGGAGGGACTAGCGGATGTAGGTTCTAGCTCAAAATGAAGCATTTTGTAGTTTGTAAATTAGTGTGTCTGTGGCGTCAGTGTCAATGAGCGTGAATCTCAAGTAGGCTATTGTAAATTTATTTCGCCAGGAGGCGGCGGCGCGCGGCGGCTGTGGCAGCGCCGGCCGCGCCGCTCGGCTCCTGACGTAGTTACGTGATGTCACGTATCAATACTAATTTAACCCATTAGCGTCACATTCCTAAGGACAAGTGCAATGTTAACTAGTTTTAAGGGATTTATATTCTCTGTATTATATTATTAGTTTGTAAGCCCTATGTTTCCGCTTCACTCTTAGAAAGTTGTTTTCTGATCTATCCGTCTCATTAGAATAGTTTTATCTTCTTATTTCGGTTATGTGTTGACGTCACTAGACGCGTCGCGTCTCGCGCTAGAAACGCGTGCGTTGAGGGCAAAACATGAACGAAATATATTTTGTATTCTAGTAAAAGAAAATATTTAATTTTATATGTGAATGGTTACTCCGATTACCTATTGTTAGTCAGAATTTTAATTAGTTATTTTTTTGTCTTTATGTATAAATAAGTACTTAATTATTATAAGGAAGAGAAATGACAAAGCTCACGAGGCTAACACTATACTGCCAATACAAAACTTGTTACTTGTAAACTTTGTATAAAATACTCTTTTAAATATGTGACGTAATTGTAATGTTTGGCATTGTTTATGAGTAAGGTTTGCTATTTTCGTTAAGCTGATATTTAGTTATTTATTGATCTACTTAGCTTTGAACTTAAACATAACTTTCAACTTGAAGCAACAAGTATTAATAACATAACATACCTCAACTACACAGCAGTCACAAAATGTAAATAAATAAAAATCTTTGCGACTTACTATTAACATTTTATATTTAATTTTCATTTCATTATATTTAAACGGGGACCAAAAGATTTAAATAAAAATAACGTTTAACTTGCAAAGATTTTTAATGTTATTATCAAAGTAATCATTCATTTATTCTTCTTCGTTTTCTCATTGCAATGATCAAATCATGATTAGATGTAAGTCATACAAGCACATGTTTGCCACTTTATCATACATACACACATATCTCATCCATCAAATCAATACATTATGTCATACATATACGATGTAACATCACAAGTTCAAGATCACAACTATGAATAACAATGATACTCGTATCATATAACCGACTACTTAAATCGCCTTTACCATCATCATACATTATATCAAACGAAGCATTATTCCATAAAATCTCTTTGAGAGAACACATTCATTCATTGATCTGCATGTCATGCATTTGTCATTCCATTCATCATAATTATTTATCATTATCACTATTATACATTTTTTGTCAGACATCGCGCATGCGCCCTACCGTCTAATCTCGTTTCAGTATTTCCGACATGTCACCAACGAGTGACCTTCTCCACGCTTTTCTATAATAATCCAAGGCTGGGCGTTCAATACGTTGACAATTAATTTCAAATCAAAGTTCAACGACCGACCAACAGAAAATCATATACAAAAAATGGCGCTGAAAATGCAACTCAAAATTATTTTATTGGTCGATTGGCTCCTCCAATCAACGCTCGCAAACCAATACATTATACATAAATAGTAGATGCGCGGGCGCACGCGAACGGAACTCGCTGCGTCCGGGAAGCGGACGGAAAAAAAATAAAATTCGTAGTAATAATAGCGATCCGTTGTTGCGTAAGATTGGTATTTGTTGGCAGTTTGTAATTGTTGTTACGGCACACGTATTTAGGGCATCTACCTCTTCGCGAGGCTAAGGACTGCGTGATTCGGTTCTAACTAACCAATTACAGGTGATTAGTATTATGATTATTGATTGGTTTTTATCGTGAGTTTGCCGACGAACAAAATTGGGACTCATAATTTTTAATTCAGGATATGTTTGATTTTTTAATCGCTAACACTAAAATCGAAATATCTTGTTAAATCATTTTATTACCTGAAACCATTGTTGCATGCAGTATCTTGGTGCAATCATGAAATCATAATTTGTAACAATTTTATATTTATTTCAACATCAAAGAGCTGCCTACCGTTTTCAAAAAACATAACATAAATTCATTTATACGTTGTCATCATCACAAAACATTTAATATTCACCTTATTCTCGCTCACAAACATTCCACTTCCATACCATATTCATGTGTAACTTACACGACTAACATTCCAGTACTATCGTAGTATCTTCGACTGTTTGAGGCGCCAGCACTCGCAAGAGTTGCTGCCTTAGGGAACATGCACACTGGGGTGCAAACGCGCGGCCGAAACGTCTTTACTTATTGGTGCTTTATTATGTAGGTTTTAAATTTAGAATTTCTTCCAAATTAGATGTTCCATTTTGCTTGGATTTCAAACTTCAGTTTTTATGGTTCAATTGTGTAAGTGGTAGCCAATGGAGATGAGAAATTGAAAACTACACTTGTTTGCTGTTTAAAGTTGTTAAACAATTTGGGTAAACAATTTGGGTAAAACATCTAAACAATAAATAATTTTACACAGTATTATTCTAAATAATTTCACATCTATTAGACGAAACTATCTGTTAATTCATAAAATGAATAGGCAATAATCATAAAAAGAAAGCTGAATTTCAGTTATTGCTGTATTATCTTTTATTGTTTGCTTTCTCTAATCAAATAAGTTTTAATGTATACCGGTACCGTTGAAACTTTATTGCTAAATGAAATAGCAATAAAGCGAAAACATTTAACTGAATATAATTCACCTTATTTTCCAGAAAACCTTTCGAATGTTACTGTAACTACAATCTACATGCTGTATAAGATAAATCCAAAAAATAGGTCTTGTTTAGCATTGTGCTGTTTTAAAAAATCTAGATCTGGTTCTCCGTTTCGACCGCAGCGTTTCCTCCGACACGTGCGAATAGAACTTAATAAAAGTACCTTTTTATTAGAATATAAATTGTTAGCGTTAAGTATTTATTTTTCAATATAATTTTTGTAATTATTAATTAATTGTAAATCATTACAGTTGACGAAAACAATTAAATATTATGCGTACTTTTTAAGCGGCGAATGTTATTTTTCTAGAGGTTTTTCCAATAGATGTTTAAGTAAATTTGTAAATTAATGTAAAATAAATGAAGATTTTTTTTGTTAACGATACTGATTTGTTTCCTTTATCCATCAAAATATATCCTTTGGATGTTGAATGGAGATATTTTTGTTCGAAGTATTTTTTTTTCAGGTTAGCGAATAATAATAATTTCAGTTTATTGCTGTACATGTACCTGATTACATTTGATAATGACCTTTATAAGTTTCCTACAAAAACATGCGTTAATTAAAACATGGCAATTTCTAAAAATACACGTAGAGCCAGAAGTGGGTCACATTAGACATCTATATAGTAAACAAAGGTGTGAATACACAAAGTGAAAGAGCCGACTAAAAGTTTAGTTCACACAACACACGTAATGTTCCCTCGCGTCTCGGAAGAAAGTCGGATGTGAAAATTGTCATAATGCACACACAAACGACAAATTGCCTTTTTGCGTCAACAAGTGCTCTTGCGCAGGGCACACAAGAGAAAACACGCACACCGTCGCAAAAACTCGTGCGAATTGAACTCACACATACACATGAATGTCAACGTATCGTCGCGTCGTGTAACACACACACGCGTACAGTAAGGTTCGCAGAAAAATCGTTGCTTAATTTGGTTAATTAGTTTTGTTATATTGCAAACTAATGAAGTTATTAGTGTCGGGTCTGTAGCGAATTAATGTTTTATATAATTGATTGCAAATCTGAATCGATTGTTAACTGAGTGTCAAAATAGCAATGGCAAAATTTTACGTTTTTGAGACTGTACGTGTCTGATTAAAGAAGGTTTTATTACATGAAGGCGCACGCATGACTTTGTTGCAAAATAAATGTTCATTTTTTTATACAGAAGATTATGTATTTCTATTAAATAATCAAAAGAAATAGTTTAATTACAAATAATAATGTATTAAGTAAAGTTTCGTAAATTATATAATAGAAATATATTGTTTTAGGTAATAATAAGTACCTGAGCTATGGTAACTTATTACAACAACTGTTTTGGTAAGTGATGGTGTTGACACCAAAGTTTATACAACGTAAACAACTTGAATAGTGACTAAATCTGACCCACTTTTAGTAAAAAAAAATTACCAAAACAAACACGAAAAGTTATGAGTGTTATTTTTGCCATAAATAATACGCAAGTTTACGCGTCATTTGGGAGCTGATAATCGAGTAAGATTGCTCTTATACTAAAATAAAAATACAAATACAAAATTCTTTATTGTGGTACATAGGTAAGCAAATAGTTGTGACATGTTTCCGAGATTGTACACAGCTATGACCCGCCATAATGGCATACAATAATTTTAACTTAGTAGGTATAGTATTAAAATTAAACTGATAAAAATAAACATTTACAAAAAAATACTTATTCTTTACTTAAAAAATAAATAAGCAAAAGCTCATCCAAATATAAAAAAATAAAATAAAAGAAAACTGATAACGTATTAAAGGTCGGCTTCGCTTGCTGTCGGTACGCTGCGCGCGCGCCGGAGAGATTCTTTCACCAACCCACTTACATAGCGAGGCTTGATTTCACCGCCGCCGCGCCGCCCGCGCCGCCCGCCGCAAACTCTACTACGTAGCTACTATCATGTGGACTTGAGACAAATTTTATAATAATAAGTATTTGTAGGCATTGTCTTAATTGATAGCGTTTAGACTGATTGAAGTCAAATTAGTAAGTATATTAGCAGATTTTTTAAAAAGGCGATTTGGGTTCTGTTCTAATCCCAAAATAATGAATAGAAAGTATGATACAAAAAACATGCATACTTTTATGATTAATTGGATATAGGAACTGCACGATAGTCGAATGGTACCTATAGGTCACCACGCCAATTAACAAAGTGCGCGACGTGATGCGGGTTCGATCCCCGCAAGGGACAAATATTATTTTGTGTCATCCACAAATGGCGTACGTGAATGTTTGTGTAATCTCCGAGAGCTTGATTAGTGTCGACGGTAGACTGAATAATAATAAATTATAATTATAAAATATTATAATATCGTACTTAGACATTATAATACGTAAATATTACAGATTTATCTTAAAAAAAATGTAACTCCAATCGCATTAGGCTTGAGTCTTCATCAATATTTTATTAATAATTTAAGTAAACAATTTTAACATTTAAGTCTACAATTCAGTGATCCACAACTCCACATACAAACGACATACCTATATATTATTGTTTACTATCCTGCGCACGAGACGAGCATGAACATCGGGACAAGACCAGGATTGATGACCTGCAGTGATCTGTGAGCTGGTTGTCAATGGCAACAGTTCGTAAACATAAAGGTAACTAAAGTAAGTATATCAGACTATAGAGGTTCCACTTCAGGATTAAGGATTGTAAGTCTGAAAATATGGATGGAAAGAAGATAGGATAGATGGATCAACATAACATTATAATATAGTTTGTTTTTACTGGATTTCTACATGCATACTATAATTGTCACTGCAAAATTTCAGCTCAATCGAAAACAGGATTTAATTACGTTACAATATTTGTCCTAAACAAATCAATATACTCATAAAATCAAAGAAAATCTTGTAAAAATATCAATCTCCCGTTAAAAAGTTTTCCTCGTAAGTACTTTAACTATCCTGATGCATTTAATTAACAAGATGGTCACGAGTATGCAAACTAATCAAAGTCAGGGGACAACAAGTCTATCAAGAACAAAAGTTTTTCTCTTATCCATTCAAATACCTATGAACATTAAATTCTAGGAAGGAAAATCTGAACTTCAAGCTGGACTGGCTTTACCATCATATGCATATTATATCAAATAAAAAATCCCCATACAAAAGGAGGTGTGTACTGCAGTGTGCGTAACTGTAAAATGTATCGACAGTTTGTATAGGTACAATGCATTTAATCCACTCAGTTGTTTAAACTTTATCAAGACTGATGTTTTTTTATTAATTGCAAAATAAAAGTCAATTAGCAACATCCAGACGGATGGACAGACCTACAACACGCGCTAGGAACGCAGCCCTCGATCTAGAACAAGCGACGTGACCAACCCACTGACACTTGATTAATTGAGCTTGTTAATGCTGCCCGAGTATGTTAAACTGATGAATTACTATTTATCAGGCGAGAGGTTCTTCATAGCTTGAAAAAATTGGACATTATATTCCAATAATTTTGTTAGAAGCCCGGTTTTTAAGTCGGGAGTGGAAAGGTTATTCCTAGCCTCATAGCCAAACACGTACCTTTAGAGTACGACTACATCATCGCTTAACATGCTATGGGATACAGTGTGTATATGAGTCCATCAAATGATTACGACTTTAAAAGACTACTGGAAAACAACGCCATTTCCATCTATCAAGTTTCATATAACTTCACTCTACTATTGACTATTTCACTCAAACACCCAACATTCCCAAAAACCAAAGCTCTTCAGCTCCGCCCACCCATCTTCTTCCAAGCCGGCACACCCCATGTAAAGCAAACGCAAAGGTCAGTGCAACCTTTGCCGCGAGTGAAATGCTTGCGAATGTGCCGCGCCGCTCCTTGCCCTTCATACTTGAACTTGTGCGCGACCCGGCAAGCCGCATCGTATAAGCGAAAGCGTTTATCTATATTATTACTCTTTGTTTTTATAAACTTGCAGCTACTTAATGATAATACTGGCAAAAAAAACATACAGCCAATCAAAGTTCTAACTGATATATAAAAACCGAGAATATAATAAGAAAAATAAAAAAAGCGACTGCAATTTTTGAGTTGATGGCGATTTTAACGTACATTAACTACAGAATAAAAAAAAAATAATAGGCAAAGTAACTATACCAAATTTTATAAATAATACGTCCTGTAAGTTGCTAACTGGAGGGTAAAAGCCTCTTTGAAAAGAGCATGATAACTAATTTGGCTGGCTATTTCAAATCAGGGTTACAAATTAATCTCATAATTAATAGCTACAAACCAGTATAAAAAGAACCGTCGAATTATGTAACTTATTTGATTTATAACTTATATATTTCTTTAAGAGTGTGTTTAAGGTACCCATTAATTAGTCTTAAGCATTCAATACAATCAAATTATATTATGTAGAAGGTAAATGGGTTAGCCATTATTCAATGAAATCTATTAAAAGTTAAATTGAAAATTCCCGCTCCGCTTATGACTTGGAACGTATGACCTTTACACGACGACGCGACGTAAAGATTTTGGGTTGTAATGATTAATTATTATGATTTGAGCGGCGCGCGCGCATCACGCGCAGGTCAGTACACTTAATGTGTTTTATCACTATAGTTAAGCAGTACTCAGGCAGTAATGGCGATGAAAATGATTGGAATTATGTTTTATACAGTACTCTGTTAAGTAGAACACACGGACAATTTATTCTAACGAGGTGAAGCTTGGAATATTTGCATTTGACTAAATTAATTTTAACGTACATTGAATTTAAAATAATAAATCAGTTTTGTTTTATTTGTATGTCATTAATTTACATAACATTTTAGAATATTCAGCTTTTAAAAAAAATGGTCTTCCACAGTTATTCTGAGTAGCTTTGGCTGCTTCACCATTTAGATTTTAAAGCAAGTTTCTTTATAAATAAGTGTACTTACCTAGTTTTAATATCAATCAAGAAAAAAAATAGTGGTCCATTCCAATAATCCAAGCATTCATTCATCAAAATCAATTTCAACTCCACTCTTTCTTACAACAAGATAAACAAAAGCTTTATCTAGGTTAAACTTACAAAAATGAGGGTAAAATTAAAAGTACATAAAATTGCAAGCATAACAACCTATTTCCCCCAATTGCCTCAAAACATTGACTAACCCAAATTTATTTTAGACCGTATAATAAACACTTCACGCTCTGAAAGCTATGACTTACTTGGGCACATGATTTCGTGACACGCTCTTGTATTTATTACCCGAATTGGCGAAGAACGCAGAATCGCCGCGTCATGGAGAACCAAAGAAACTGTCATTCTTTTCCCGTTCTTTTGAACTTTGACTTTTTAAAATGAGGTCTTCCATGTTTTTGGAAACTTTTCACGAGAATCAATGTATGATGCATACTAGTAGGTATATTAAATTTGATGATATCATATGGATATTATAGGGACAGAGTTTTAATAGACACCTTACTAATATCCAAAGGCAATTCAATTTCTGTAATGTGTACATATACTTAAACACAATAAAAATACAGGTGAAATATTGTCATTAGGTGACCATAATTTAAACTATATGATGAAGATCATATAACATTAAAAAGTAACACATACCTGACCCAAACAAGCCCAAAACTTCTCACGACCCATCCTAATACAACCTCATTGCGATCATAAAATCCCCACCTGATAATCAAAAAAGGCGCACTATAACCTTGACCAGGCGACCTTAAACGCCGTTTCCGGAAGCTGCGCGGGGCGGAGGGGGGAGGCGGGTTTTTTCCCCCCCACCTCCCCCTTTCTTCTCTCCCCTCCCCCCTTTTCCCCGGGCGCGGGCCGCTCGTGAAAGTGTGCCGGTGACCCCGATCCGGCGGCACTGCATCCGCGAACCGACACCGTGCTCTGGCGGTCCTTACCGTGGCCTATGGGATACCTACCTACTGAATAGGAATATGGGAAAATGGAAGTTATGCTGTTCCTTTGTTCTGTTCCCGTGATTAAACTTCATTCAAGACGCAATATTGAAATCGATATGCTACACATCGATATGCTACACTTTACTGTGTTAGTGGTTGAAGTCCACTTCGAAGTAAAACATTTTTAATTTACCATCAAATAATTCAAAGATAAACATCAAAATGTGTATCTTAAACATTCGTCTTTGAATTCCATCGACTCATAATTAAATAGCGCAGAGTGTTCTACAATAGCTTTAGGACTTTAGAACAATAGCCAGCCTTTTATGTACCGTACCTACCTATATGTTTACTAAGCAAAAGTTAAGTTAGAGCAATTCACATTACCTCAATTTGAAAATACTTACAAAATAGCAATCTAAATCAGAGCAAAACCAAAAGGAGTGTCGATTTGTAAAGCTTAAAGCGTCATTCACGTAAGTAGCATCAGCATCTTTCAAAGTCAAAGTCAAACACTACAATGTTTACGCATCACTCCTAAAAGCATTTCGCCAACCTCACGTGCGGAGAAGGGGGAGGGGGAGGAGGGGGCGTCAAAAGTAAAAGTTGGCCCGCCGTATAACAGTACCGGCGTTCACTCTCAACGCGACACACTTAGCGAATGGTAATGCCGAACCACGAATAACTCCTTAACAACGGGTTTGAGATATCTGTAGCTTGTTTGTTCTCAAGAAGTTGTTGGTAAGCCTACATTACAATAAAGTCTGCACAAGTCTTTGATATGGGTGAGTAACCATGTATCCTCTACGAAATGTCGTGAGAAATCAATCCCCAAAAACACATTAACCTGGAAATTAAGCTTAAGTATGCAACTTCTTGATCTATATGTTCAACTGGAGAACTACTATAAGGTCCCTGAAAAGATTTCGTCGTCTGCATCGTAATAGAATCTGAACCCATTTCTTCTTGCGATATTACAATTTGCCGTACAAGTAACATTCTCCAAAACAGTTTCGAGCAATAAGACATTTACTATCAAGTATTATAATTATAATAATAATAATAACCTTTATTTTTTTGTATTGTTGACCGCGTAAAGTTCTGACCTACAGGCGGACAATAAACAAATATTAGTCCGCGCCAGCCAGCGACAACAATACGGCAGCTCGTTAAAACACATCGAGCAAGTTTTACGAGCCGCAGAGGCCGACACTACCGCAATAATAAACATTTTATGTAGTTATGTATGTATGTGTGTTATGCCCTGATAACAATTGACAATCACCTATCATTGCGGACGCAAATGTTCTGTTTGACATTCACCGCGCAGCGACAGCGAATGCCAAGTATTTGTGTCCTTTTTGCCATGTTTTCCAAAAAGCTTTTCGATATGACTGAGAATTTGAAGAGTTACATGGCATAATGAAACTTTCCTAAGTGTTTTTCAAAGCTTAAATGTTCAGTTCTATAAATAATAATAATAATATTCCGGGACAATTCACACACGGTTATCTGATCCCAAGCTAAGCAGAGCTTGTGTTATGGTAACCAGATAACTGATAAACATACTTATATATTTCTAAATACATACATATTATAGATAAATTACACCCAGACACAGAACAAAGGATCGTGCTCATCACACAACATTTGTCCTGGATGGGAATCGAACCCACGACCTCCGGTATAGCAGTCAGGGTCACTAACCACTAGACGAACAGGGCCGTCATATATAAATACCTGCAGTAAGGTTAATTTTCTTTTAATTACCATTTTGTTCTAGTAACAGATAAAAAAATGGATTTCGGTAATTACTTTTACAGGTATAAATAATATGTTCAAAGGCACAAACTCCCACCCCTGTCACAGAACAAGCGGAACACTCAAATATTTTAAGGCTGTTTAACTATACTCAGCACGTTTGTACACGGTACACCCTAAAATATCTTGAACGGTAATACGAACAGACTACTTACAAGACGGAAAACTTGCGAATCCGGTTAAAACGGTTTCCGAATCCGGTTTACGTCACGTACATTTTTCTTTAAAATAAACCTCCTCAAAATAAATGATAAAGGCGTACAAATATAGGCAAGATAACTGTTAAAAGAACAACAAGCTTCGTTTTTGGAGTCTGAAGAGTTGCAAAAATACTTCAATCAAAAGAAAAGGCATTATGCTGCCTGCTGCTACATGAGTGAAATCCAAACTAATAGGAAAGGCTTATTATAAAATTAGGAGAGAGTATAAAAGCGCGTGGAGCTAGGAACTTCTGCACATGTGGCCTCCTGGCGGTCCGTCAGTTAATTTGCCTCATCTTGTTGTCCTATCTTTCTCGATTAGCTTCCCCACGGTCTCTATTCGTAGAAACCTTTTGACATGCCTTGACATTCCTGTTAGGGTTTAGTTAGGACTACATATAAATTGTATGTAAAGCTATTTAACTAGATATTTTTTCTTTTAGATATTTACTTAGTTTAGTCTTTTTTTATTATTATTATTTTCGCATACGCGACCTTTGTAAATGTGACGGCAATGTATATTTAGTTACGTGTACTACTTTACTTTCTTCCATTTTGGATGACATCGTTAACATTAATCTAAACATTTTGCTATTTACGTTGTTGTCGCATATTTGTATATTTTTTTTAATAATTGTATTTTTAACATTGATGTTAACCTTTTTTTTCAAAAGAGTAACCTATGGAGTTTCTTGCCGGTTCTTCTCCATTGGAATGACATTTTGGAACCTGCAACTAGAGTCAGTAATTTAACGTTTTAAAAGAGCTTAAAAAGGCCTACTTGAAATAAAAATATTTTGATTTTGATTTTGCTGTACTCTTTTACTTACCAGATTAAAACATCCAGGAAAATCGTCAAGCAATATAAAAGTTAGAAAATAATGAAAATTGTTTTCAAAACCTGTTTAAAACGCGATACCTCAAAACACTCTATCAAAACTTCACGGTTAGAACAGTTAAAGATTAATTGCCGGCAATCTTCTAAAAGAAACATCATCATGGTTGGTCTTAAGAGCTATGTGCCATTTACAATAAAAAGTGAAACAATCGCAGTTCCCACGATCCACAATATCTCGGTAACCAACATTTATAACGATATAAATTGTAAGTTTACGCCATTTAGATCAAAGCTTTTACGATGTGCTGATGATGGTGTAGGCTTTGGAGTATAGCGGTGCCACCAAAACATACAGAACCTCACTTGAAAATGCGGCGTCTATGTCAAGAACCGAGTAAACTATCTACCCGTTTAGCGACCAGGTTTGGGGATATACGAAAGGCATAGTATTTGCAACAAAATCAGTCTGTTTAGATTGGTTTAAAATATAATAATAATAATAATAATAACAAATTTATTTCAGACCATAAGTCCATAAAACAAAACACACATTACAATTTTATATACACAAAACATACATAGACATACACACAAAAAATACACTAAAACAACTTATTTTAAATATTTGAATGACGCACAATGACTGGTCATCCATTGCCACATCATTGGACTATCCATCCTGTCGGCTACTATAGCCACCAAGCTGTTGGAGCTGTCGCGCACTCGCCGCATCAGGGATGCTATTCGTGTCCGCATCAGTGCGTAAAAATCTGGCACGCCATTCTCCGCGAACATCCCCGATGCACTGCAAAAGCGCGGCAGCCCCAACATAACTCTGAAGGCAAATATGAGAAGCATATTAAATTTAAATTTGCAGTTTTCTGAAACAATTCGCCCGGTATATTGGGCTATTGAACCCACTAGAGAAAGATTATACAACGTAATGGACATCATCAACTTAGCAAAGTAAATTGGGTCTGTGTATATTAGAAGTAGAAATAAATAAATAATATTCCTACGCCCTAGCCTACGTGGTGCCCCAATTCAACATGTCTCCTGGCCCGTGGGCACAATGTACAGCAGGCACAAATCACCCACGCAAGTCAAGCTAATACTAAGCCTGTATAGCTCCTGTCGAGGATCGTGCGCATGCGCCAATCAGGTCAACTACATAAACTCTGTCAACATTTCAATACATACAATATGAAAATGTCAAATAACAATGGATTCGCAAAATAACCGTTAGAGCTATTTACGTGATCTCTGATATCACCAAATGACGGCGATGTCCAAAATTATCACCTACATATTACGAAGCGAACGGTACACGCAACGGTGATCAACTGGTAATCACCAAATATAGAATTATCACTTAACAGAATTGTTCTGATTCGATCAAATTATAACTTGTTTGGAATGTTTAAATGTTTCTTATTTATTTTATTCCAATCATAGATTTTTTGGATTTTGCTCGTCATGCTGTGTCATGGATACGATTTCAGGTTTTTAAAGTCAAATTATGGATTAAAAAACAAATAACTATCGAAGGAAAGAACATTAATAATCGTTGAAACAAAACCTTCTATCGCCGAGCGTATATTGTGCACTTAGCGATTAGCTTTCTTGTAATTTTAATATGATTTAAGAAAAACATACCTATAAAGATATATGATTTAAAAGCACACAGCAAAAATAATTGTAATTAAAATAAAAATACCATTTGATATAAATTTATCAGTAAGTCACTTTCTTTTTCCAACTGTTATAGCTAAAATATGCGGGTTCGTTGTATGCACGACATTAAACATGCTAACCTATACATACCTGAGAATAAAGATAACTATTTGTATCACCAGCTTCCCGCATTACTTGGGCCTAGTGGAACATGCGTTTTCCCATTTAACGGAGTGAGTTTATGGGAACTAGTCTGTGAAGAATCCTAATCTGTAATCGTTTATTAAAAGCAGCAGTAGTCAGTATAACTGTGATATAATGTGATGGGGTAAGTATTACATTTTCTGGAAGGTTCCATCGGAAAGTTCATAAAGCCGTGGGTCCCAACTGGTATACGTAGATCTTTTACAGTCTATAGAGTTATAGTCGTTAATAGTCTTATAGAGTAGAGTAGTTGCATATGAAATACGGTATCCATCTGAATCCAGTGACACTAGAAGCCTTCCCCATAGCTTGGGAAAAATCTAGCCAGGTCTATTGCTCTTTCACCATAAACAGATCAACTTCATAAGCAAATGAGATCCATGATTAATGAGTATCATCCGTATAAACTGGATTATAATATGGGTACTGCAACAATGTCACCGAGCAATCTTCATGGTCGATCAAGCTAGGCCATAATTAGATCGCTCGCTACAATGATACGCCGCACTTAACTTTCCTTTCCATGAGATAGTATGGAAATAATGAGCGTTGATTTTACACGCTTGTAATATCGCGTATGTTCTCACAGGGGTAGACTGAACTTATTTATCTCACGCGGTATTTGCTCATATATCATTGTGAAAATGTATTTTATTAAATATGTACCTCTACATAAATAAGAACCATTCTTCTTTCTATTGGTCATTTTTCAATATAGACACCTCAAAACATACCTAAACCCATGGGTTTATGTATGTTGTCAGTTCTGATTTTCCAGTGAACATTCAGAAATACTAAGAAACAATGGAACGACCTAAGACCGTATAGTGACAGACGCAAATACGAATTCTAAGCGGAAACTGACGAGAGTCGAGACCCAGTCTTATTATCTCTACCTAGTAAATACAGTCGGTAATTGTAGCCAATACAAAACCCCATAATTAGGTATCTAACAAATTGGCAGCTCCTATTCACCTACATACCGCAGATCTGTTATTAAGCTGTAATGTTTCATTCCACACAGGGACAGGAAGCACACACACAGGTGAGACGGACACGCACACGTAAGGGCACGTGTAGGAGTATAGAATAGGGATGGCAATGTGTAACACTCGGAGGTCTTCTTATAAACTGTTACTGTGTTACTTTTGTGTTAACTCATGTTGAAAGCATATCTTTCAATGATTTCAGTCAAAAATTGTCGACTCTTAGACTATGTGTTCGGAGTATACTAGCATATATTCTTGCTGACGAGTCAATCTGTAGCCCACAATGGCAGTAGCTATCTTCAAGTAATAATTAACATCAACCGCGAAAAAGAACAATGTATCACTGTATGGATAATGAATATACAGCACAACATAAACCTACTTTTGATTACCATAACAGTTTTAAAGTAAAAGTTGAAAACATCACCGCAAAACCATACCCCCATAACTATTATCATACAATTAGAATACTATTACTAACGCAGCATTGTACGAAAATCAATAAACAAAGTCGTACGCTTTTAAAGGAAATTGGGTATGTGGGTCAAACCAGAAGCAATAGAGATACAGCAACATTTTATTAGCTGAGAGTAATTATTCGCTTAAGGCTCAATCGTGCTTCGGCGATGGCATTTTGTCGAGCCTGCCCATAAACTTTATGGCTATACAATCAGTAATCACGGTGCCTGGCTAAGTGGCTAATAATAAATAATAAATAAATGCGGACAACATCACATACATTGCTCTGAACCCAAAGTAAGTAGCTAAAGCACTTGTGTTATGAAATTCAGAAACAACGAAGGTACCACAAACACCCAGACCCGGGACAATGTAGAAAAGTTGGTTTCTACATTGACCCGTCCGGGGATCGAACCCGGGACCTCAGAGCTAGCGACACCTTGAAACCGGTGCGTACGCCACTCGACTACCTACCTACTTGTTCACTTTGCGCGGTCCCTTATTGTTATTTTCATTGTAATGACAGCTTGCTACTGGGGAGTTTGTTGCGCCGTTTCTGCTCCTCAGCCAGAGCACTTAGGAAGCCGTGAAGGGTGGGCGATTTGGGGTCGGTTCATGTCTGGCGGTAGTGGCGTCGAGTGTTGTCGCGTGGCGCTGGGGCGGGCGGGCGCATGGTGGAGCATTTGGCCTTTCACACTGACCTGATGACGCGTTGGTGCGTCAGGTGTGAGAGGTTGGATGTTTTGTTGTGTGTTTGTTCGTTCTGGCGTTGCGCGGCCGATGTTGCGCGCTGCCTTTTCCGCCGGATATGTACCGATCCCTAGGGTGCTGTCCTTTTGTAATAATTTTTGACGTTTGGTAAGTGCTACTTTGTAGCATAAGTTAAATAAATAATTTTTGATATTGATTTTGATACATACTTGGATTTTTATTGATTTGTTTACGTGTAATAAAATTCTTGACTCAATCAACGTTGTGCCAATTTCGTTGTTTTCTTAGTGACTATTTTTGTCTTTAGAAATTTATTTACCATCTTTTGTGACAATTTAAAATAAACAAATCAATATCCATCTTCTCAAAAGTCGAAGTCCGAACCTCGCAGGAGGTCCCTTAGCTGTAAACGTTGCTCACGTACTTAGTTAGTTTTTCTGTAAAGACATGATGGCTCTGTCAAAAAGTCAAAGCTGCACTCTGGATTACTGAGGATGAACATTTAAAAAGGCAAGTGACGTCTGATTTGAGTCATTTTGATTGTCTTACAGATATGTCGTTATATACCTACTCCTCAAACAATCCCGTTAAATTACTTTAGTATAGTCGTTAGGGATAAAAACCAGTGTTTGAATGGAGGACGTACCTAAACAATCTCAAGTAGCGTAGGACGTTCTACGATTGTTTGATAATCTAAAACAGGCTTTGGACCGTAAGGCTTTTACCATAACAAAACCTTGTGTCCCTGTAGAGACAGACTGAGTCAGACGTGAAATAATCTCAGCCTGTAACTGTTTCAGTGCCGATGAAAAGCCATTCTCAATAGTTCTCATGTTCTGAAGAAAAGGAATATTCAAACCTACGCTTGCTGACTGATACTTTTATGACATTATTGATAAAAACTAAGTCCAAAAAAATATATTTAAATTAGGTCCAAAACAGATAAATTATTTAAATTCAGCTCTATAATCCAACAACGTTATTTCAAAAGCCTTTAAATCTTCATTCAGGCCATAGCTTTGCGATGAAAATTCTCATAATTAAAACTACCCTTACCTAAAAAAGTCTATCCCACACAAACGTCAAGCAAGCATCGGGTAAAGTGTATGCATGTGTGTGTTCTGCGCGCGCTAGTGTGCGTCGGTGCTCGGCCGCGACGTCGGCAGTGGGTCAAGAAACAAGGTCACGCCATTTCTCTTGGCGGGAGGGGGGGAGGGGGAAGGGCCATGCGTAGGCGCAGATAGACGAGACGCGCAGAATTTGAGCTGGATAAGTTTGTTGAATAAACGCGGTTAGAATAGGTTCAGTGTTCCGTTCATCCGTGTTATCATATTTTGGTGTGTTTTCTTTATTGTTGGCCTATATTAGGATGCTGATGATTTTGAAATTTGAATTCTGAAGCTGGGATTTGGGCAGCTACCGTGGAAATCAAAATCTACGGTGTAAAATATTTGCATTATTTTTGGACTGAAGTTTTTTCTTTACAACTTGACTAATTTCTGTGTATCTAAGCGCACAAGACTAAGCGTATTTCTCTGATCTTTTCACAATAGATAGATAGATAGAATATTCTTTATTGTACACCATTAAAATTACATAACAATAAAATATGTCAACCAACAGTGAAGCGTACAATGGCGTACGAAGCGTACAAAAGACAATCAGGAACATTTACGTTTTTATGTTCATCCTCCTTCAACAGGTTGATGGTACAGATACCATTTGATAATTATATCCATAATTATTAAAGTAACATGGTTTTCATCCTTTCCCATACAGGACATAAATGCCCATACGATTATTAACGGTTTCCTGTTAGCCTTTAATTAATGAAGTACTCAGCTTGGACCTGTCGATGTTATGAGGCCAGATATTTGGTGTCGTGGTAAAACCGTTGATTTTGAGGCAAGTGAAAAGTTACAGTCTAGTTATCATAACTTTAACTTCGTATGTGTAAGTAATGATTTTTCGCACTATGAAAAGGAATTTATGTGATTTTTGATAATTCTAATAAATAAATTATCATAAGCCTAAAGAGTCGTCATCTGTTTGCTAAAAACGTTCTCAAAAAGGATTTCTACATCAGCACGTCTTAAGCTGTCTTAATCCGACACATTCCATAGATCGTCATCGACAGCCTGTTCAGACTATTCAAATCCTAAGAAAGGCCACTTTTAGCATAGCGAACTAGTACTGTAAAATCACAAGAGCAAGCTTGTCGCATTATACTTAACCAAACAGAGCACCGAATAAAAGACCAACAGCTATTTCCTATGAATGAATCCCACACACATCTCAGCCAGGCATCCGACAGAAATGGTGTGACTACAAAGATGTATAATATTGGGGTCAATAGTTTAATTAGGTACACCCACAGACTCAGGACTGTTAGTCTGCATTAACATTGCATTATGTTTTATAAATATGTATGCTTGTAATTAGCGGCGCGATGTTTGTATTGTTACACAATTTGATTTACAGATGTATTTTTCGGTTGTTTGACCACAATTAAAGTAAAGATCTAATTGTTTAAGGCACAAGTAAGGATAGGAAAGAACACACGCGGTAGAGCTTTTCGGAATTAGTACCTACATCACCAAATGAAAATTCACGTAAACCGAATGTGACCAGACTAGGTCACATTTGGTTTGGGCCTGGCAATGGTTTTAAAAGTTTTAGATATATATTGCAATAAATGGGCTAGACATGAAACCTGTGACCAAGAATATTAACATAATTTGTTCTACAAATACCTGATCAGTTACATTTAGGATTGCAAGTGACTTATCTATAACAGGAAGACATAAGAACATTCTTATTCAAGTCGACTTAAGCCATCCATTTAAACTGGACCACCATCGGTTTACGAGATGTGTATCTTAATTTATTCGATATTAATCAAGGCAGCTTCCTCTATCTGTATCACACCTTGTGTTGGATCTTCCCACGCTGTGTAGAATGGTGCTACCGTGCTGCCGCTCTGGGCTATGGGTTCCATTTGGCAGGGTAGGTACTTGAGTTGTCAATTATCCCTGGTCTTAGTTTCTGGAGCCGAATATACAATTGTTGGGTTACAGTTGTCAATGTTGAAAATATTGAGATGTTTGGTTTCTGTAATCTGGTATCTTCAATACTTCAGATGAACTAGAAATTATCGGATGTGCGTTAATAATAAATTTTACCACAATCTAAAAGACAACGTACCTGTAGGCGATTAAAAATAAAAATTATTGGATACTATTGAGCAAAAAGGTAGTAGTGCCTACTATTAAAATCCGCAAAGGTACGTTTCTTCATAAATTCAGAAATAATTTAGTTCAGAACGCAACCCAGATACCTCTTTCAAGCATCCGTTACCTAGGCAACAACGAACGCTCTTCGCTCCCAGATCAAGAAATTGAATAAACATTCAATTCTATATAGCCTAGAAAAAGCTTACGCTCAGTGCTCAGTGGTCAAAGTGTGCCAATTTTAACAGCCAGCGACCATTATACAGATGTGCATAATCTTAGCATGCCGCCTTCTCCCCCCCTACTGCCCCCGCTACCCCTCTCACCTGCCCTCCGCTGTTCGTAGCCCACTTCAGCGACACACATTCCCAAATCAACCGGATTGGGACCTAGATATTTTGGTAACTGCTTTCAAACAAAATTAGACTTTCATCCTACATTTCAAGCGCGGTTTTCGTTTGTCTATACAGCTTTAAAGGAAAGTATGACTTGTTATTTTGATTTTAAGGTCGATTAAAGCGTTGAAGACGAATGATCAATGAATTCAAAATGGTACGAGGCGTTTCGGCGCGTGAGTTCAAATTCGTATGATTTTTAAACGGCTTCTTTGAAGTTGTGCAGAGCAAAAAGCACTTTCTTCCTTATACATAAGATTGTGAATACAGTGTACAGTTTTCTAGGTTTTGGAGTACACTCAGCTGGCACATCCGAGTGTAGTGTCGTGCGACTTTTTTTTTAATTTCAAATAATAATGTTTATTTTCCGTTTGTGCGCAGGCGCGATGTTTGACACACTTAATCTAACTTTTACTATCTTTTCAAGTGTTACTTGGATAACTGATTGTTCATAATTACAATGGCGATACCGGGACAGACAGCATTTATTAGCTTTAATGGTTGGGAAAGCTGCCAGTGATATTGTCAAAAAGATCTTAAATACACATTTCAGTTTGTAAAACCTACCTTGACAAACCTTATCTACGATGGTACGTTTGTAAAATATAAAACCTATGCGCATTTGATTGACAGCTCCCTATCTCAATAAGTCGTAGGCGGGCCTGTCAAGTCACTAGTAAGTTGATTCAATTAAATCTAAGGTGGGGTAGGTATATGGATGCGTATAGGAGAAATAAATAAATAATAAATACCTACGTGGATCACTTTATGGATGTACTTACGTCAGAACCGCGGATGTACTTTTCAAATCTGCCTAAAATTGTAAAATTTTGGTACCTTTACGTAGGTACCTACCTCTCCTGAAAGTCTACCGTATATAATATGTGAAAATGATATTTTAAAAATTAGTTACACCCGCCATCCTGATGTCAGCAGAACCGCGGGTGTACTGCTGTAATCTTCATGGAGATAAATGAAGACCTCATGAATGGGGATGAAAATTAATGGATTAATAAGGATGAAAGGAACTGAAAAATTGAGGTCTTTAGCAGAATCTACCATTACAAAGAAAATTTTCTGATTATTTCTAAAAGCAGTCAGAACAAAATACTTGTGCTACTATGCTATGCTATAACTAGGACACAATTAAACTTATTTAGGTACCTACCTATAGTTATAATTTTTTTTCATGCAGGTAGCTGGTAGGTATTGACAAATAAAACAGCATTCAATCTGATTTATTATAAATTTTTATTTGTTTCCCAAAAGACACCAAAATAATGACAAAATAAACGAAAACAAAATACTTGTTCAATGAACATAAATCAACAAAATAAAATTACAGATTTCTACCAAAAAATATTTTCATAAGTCTATAGTATGTCAACTTATCTATCAATACTCTATTAAATTGTACTTTTATCTCGACATGCGGATTACGGCAGATACAGAAAATTTTTTGCAAAAAAATCCAAGTTTATTGAAAAATCTATTGGCAAAATTCTCTTATTTCAACAAAAGTTATTAATTTAATTTATTTAAAATTAAAAACAACTTAAATTATACTGCCTTATATTTTAGTAATTTTATATCTCAAAAAAAATGGCAAAAATATAAAACAACAAGCATGGTAGGTAGGTACTGAATGGTAATACAAACAAGATACCTTTTATTATTTTATTAATTATTTTCTTTATTAAATAATGAGCATCAAGTTGTTTAATTTATGTTACTCGACTGTATATTAGTTTTAATTGCTTCTTCAAACAGGTAATTTATACGAAACTTAGTGACCGAAATCAAGACAGATTCTGGTTTCCAAAAATTCAAAATAACGGTCTTAGTTAAATCAGCTCAGTGTTACAAATTCATAATTATAATCATTTTATTATCAATACATTAGCATTGATTAAGAAAATGTATTCTACTATTTGATTTCAGATGAGTTGATTATTTCATATAAAAATATATCCGCATGTTTATGATAATGATATATCAATAATATTGTTGATACCTAAACCTATTTTATGTGAAGTTCAACATTAAAAGTCTGCAAATGTATTGATTAGTTAACGTCCCGTATAAACGGTTTATGTCCCACTTAAAACGAATAACATAAATATAACACCGGTCGTGTAACAATCAGAATACATTTCATAGCTTGTACAAGCTACTTGTAAACTTTTCAAAGTATTTGAATATGTAAATATGAAAACTTTATTCGCTATCAAATAACTCGCCTGCATTGTCGGCAGAAATACTTATTATTATATTTCACTTATACGATATTAACTGGTATTTATCATTAATAACAATATACTCTTTCCTCATTAAGGAAATACAAACATCCATATTATTCCTGATCTTAAGCAAATAATCCTATAGTATTGTATCAAAAACACGATTCAAACAGATTTATTCAACATATTTTAAACACTTAAATGTATCAGTCAACATTGATAATACTAAATGATTTTATAACGAAAAAAAAAAAACAAAACATAATATCTAATCCCCGCTTTCATTGATTACAGCGCCATCTATACGACAATCAGCTAACTAATACGTGAATTACGATTCAATAACAGTTTGAAAATAAAATTTATTTTATTCTCGTTATTGAATTCTCAATGTTAAATGATGATATTAGAGCAATAATTTTTGTTCGAGTGCAGCCCACAAGGGGTCGAGTTCGGGAGAAAGTGCGTAAGAGTTGTAGTCGTTGTCGTCCGGCGCGAGCGAGCTCGGCCGCCGGCGACCCGACGCCATGCGCACGCTGCGCAGCATGGCCGTTGATTTGATGCGTTCTGAAATAATTTTCATATAAAATGATGGTGTGTGTGTTGTACTGCATATTTTAATCACTATGTTTGGCCTAGTGATTTTATACAAATTAGTCATCCTTACTAAAAGTGAAACGTTTGGGCGAGCGGCGCGGGCGGCTCGAAAGATATTTCCGTCAAAAATTCAGAAGCCCATTGTGAAGCAACTACTTTCAGGAATAGCGTTTATTATGTTACACGTTGTATAATAGTATGGTATGTGTACTGACCGTCGGCGGTGCTGAGCGGGCAGTACTTGATGGTGTGAGCGCGGTCGCCGCGCGCGCCGCAGCGCTTGCACACGAAGGCGCGCAGCACCGGGCACGTCACGCGCCCGCCCGCCTCCTTCAGCGCGTGCGACCGGTAGTACGACGACCGCTCGCCGTTGTTCTTGCAGAAGCGACACTCCTGCCCACGTAACACAAGCTGTAGCTCCAGGGAATGGCTGAGCCCACATTGGGTGTGAGCGGGTGACGGGGACTGCACACACGCCGCACGCTCGAGGCACGCGCATTCAAATGGTGTGTAGCCAGAAATACTCATAAAACCAGTCTAGATGGGCCGTGCATTTAAATACATTACAGCACAGCAGTTGCAGTTGTATTTTAGACACATTTACCACGAATTGGAAAAAAAGTAAAACAATATTAGCTCTGTAGGTAGGTATATGTTTTTACAGATATATGTTATTGTAATCGCAATGCTCATTACAGTTTTTTTATATATTTAAGCCAAATTCGAGAATCATACGCGACAATTTTACTCACCACAAATTGTTTCTTCGAGCGCTTGAGCGCTTCCTCCCGGTTCTTCTCCATCTCTCTAAGCAGAAGGAACACGACATTGGTCGGCAGAGAGTTGAGCACGCGCAGGTGGTCCTCCGTCAAAAGCGGCTGGCTCAACGACGGCATTGCCACTTCTACTGCTACAATTAAAAATTAAGTTATGATAAAATTCCTCTGGAAACTGACCTTCAAGAAATGGGGTAATAGACATTATTGATTTATTTATCTTTCAGATCAAGTTCGGTTTTAAAGAAAAACCGGAGACTGGAAGACATTTTTGCACCTACACGGGATTTTGGGCTGAACTGTAAAAAAAAATTGTACCTATACGGATTCACGAAGAAGAGAAGAGTGAGTAATAATCTGACTTTAATTATTTTTTTGCTATCTCTTACCATCAACGGGCGTGGGCATGGTTTGCATAGCGAAGTCCTGGCTGTAGTCAACGAGCTGCGCGTCGTCTGGGAACCAGAGCGAGCGCGGGCGCGGCGGGCGCGGGAGCGGGCTGCGCGCGCGCTCCGGGCACGACTGCTGCCGCACGTACAGCGCGCTCGGGCCCAGCCCGGACAGACCCTCTGAATAAAAAGAAAAGGTTGATCTAAAGCTTCTTATATAAACTGCGGAGCCTGTTAGCCTTGTCTCGCGTGAGTATCGGTTATCGTAGCCTATGTGGAATCCAGGGTGACAGCTAAGTTCAAACCAAATTTAATCAAATTGGTCCAGCCGTTTCAGCATAAATGATGAAAAGTAACAAACACATACCTACTCACAAACTTTCGCTCAAGTAGGTATAGTTTGATTTGCTAAAAGGGATCCATATCTTGACATTATTTTATCATTTGTCTTTGTTTTTGTTTATCACCGTCAGAATTAAAAAGTGTAATACCCTGGACGACTGTGTAAGTAGAATCATGAGAGTATAAAGTCATTGTCACAATATACTAGAGTGCCTGTAAATAACTGCCCGTAATCAGGGTAACACATAACCGGTGTAATCTGATTGTACCTGCATGCTGCTTCGTGTCTTCATCAGGGTTGTATGGGGAGTCGATGCCGTTCATCTGGAACTCCTTGATGATGTCCTCCAGGGTGCACTGCCCCGTCACCACTGATGATCAGAACACACTTTACACAAATATAAACGCAGATTAAAAATATTTTGAACAATAGGATTTTATTATGAGTTAACAATAAAGATTTACTGCGTGTTGTCCAGGCGATGGACGATAAATGATCGATAATCACAAAACATTTTGTCTCGCAGAAAAATAACGCCATTTAGTTGTTGGTTTATGTTTAAAAATAAATAAATGTGGGTTCTTACAATCATGATAACTAGTAGATTTCCTTGATCCAGCAGGCTCTGATGTCTGCTGCGAGGGCCAGAGCTCCCGAGTAGGCTGTTAGAAATGAAATCTATGTAGCCATAACAAATACTAGAACAAGATGAGAACACTTACATATTTACATTGTAAGCGCACGTTACTGTGTAAGCGCCTCTATTACAAAGCAAGAAGGTCGATTTTAGTACCTACGTTATCAGTTTGCACTGCCATACGGCCCACCGCTTGAAAAGCAGTAACTTTATCCACATCTATGTACTTGTATATTTATTTATTTACCAAACACTTAAAGCGGTGTCGTGTGCCACGTTGTTTATAATTCATACATCGGACACTTTATTTAATAATAAATAATTATGTAGGTTCCTTAGATTGAATTGAAGTTGAATTGTGTTTGTGAGATTCGCTGCGACATGACAGGGGCCTTAAATTCCCTAGAACAGTTGTGCGTTTAACCAAACTAGGTACCTAGTTACATAAAATTTTACGTAACAATGCAGCCTAACAAAAATACAAAAAGCCAATAAATTTATTTACCTTTAAGTGTAATAAGGTAGGTACCTACCTAAAGAGTACCTAGCTAATAATATTTTAATACCCATATAAAACATTAGGTACATACCTACAGCTATTAAGCTTAATTAGTTTAAAACGCATGAATATGATCAATAATATGCTAAACCCCAATTATTTAAAATATTTCTATACAAAATAAAATCTTAATAAGTAGGTACCTATTTATTATTTTCATAACATACATAAGTATTATGCTTTGATTATATATAATCAAAGGTATTATGATTATGTGAACTGATCACGAGATGGAAATACAAAAAGAACAATCCCAACCAAAGTTTTGTTATTGAACTTACGAGTCCGTTTCTACCTACCTAGTCTACCCAAATCTAGAGTCTACCCACCAACAAAAAACATTAATTTCGTTTGTCCAATTTCGGCCTAGTATATAATCATAAAAAATAAGAACGAACAACAATTAAAAATACGCAAAACACGTAGCTTTCTACAAAAATCGAATTCGAATTGAAAACAAAACAAGTCGACACAAGTTGCGCGTTGAACCCTATGGTTGAACCACGGAGCAAATTTGTATTTGCTCCGTGGGTTGAACCAACCAAGTAGTGGATTCACTCACAGGATCGCTCTTGTTTCATTTAAAAAACATCAATAATGAGAACTTACAGAACTTGAGCTGCCACTGCCATAATCACTATAATAATTGAGTCCGTTGCTCATTGTGCCAAATTATATTTTACGTAATTAATTTTGAATTTAGAAATTTATCGCACGTCTTCCACTCGAGGCGTCTGGAGCGGGAATGCGGGATTGCTATTGGTTGGCTGGAAGCGAGCACTCGACAAAAAATGGCGGCAATAGGCAAAGGTATTACAATGTAATGTGATATCGTAAACAAAGCTTTGGCACTTGGTAACTGTAGGTAGGTACTTATACATTTGCTTAATGATTTCCTAGAAATGCAGTGAGCGATGCGTTTATTGTAGGTATTTAACAAAATATTTATATTTAAACACCCAAGTTCCAACTCAGTTTTGTAACAATTTAAAACCTTTACCTACTTATTTCTACTTATTGTCAAGATTTTGAAACTAAATAGGTACCTATAGTGATTCACTTAATCAAGTTTGAGGTAGGTGCTTTCAAGAAATGACTTGAGATGGCAGATTACTAACAAATAACAGTGATAATGCGGCATATTGATGTCACTCTAACAGCTAACTAAGCATTGCCTGATGCCTCATTCCAGATAGAAAGGAACTTAACTGGTTTATTCCTATAGTCTAGTTTTCAAGTTTCTCGAAAAAGTTATAAAAAATTGTAATAACCCTTCTTGGCAGGCGCCTGTCACATACATTTCGATGGAAATGTTTTTGTTACTTTTTCTATTTTCGCAAGCTTCGCTAATAGTGTTAAGTTTAATTGAATACTATCACCATGTCACTCTTTTTTGCCAAGCTACGAATCCATAGCGCCTGCGCAAAACATTATAGCAGTCATGTGCGACCTTAGGGTCAGCGCAGACCAAGAGCAGAGCAGAGCAGAGCATTTACTGAGATTATTGAAAAATATATCTTATGATTATTATCATACTTCGCAAAATTGAATACACGCCCAAATTTGATGCTCGACCATGCTCGAGCAAGCCGACTGCGTGTTCGAGTATGCATGCATTCTACATGCGCGAGCGCGAGCCGCCGCGAGCGTCAGTCAGTCAGTCAGTGTCAGTGTTGCCGCAGCGAGAAAACCGTTCGGACGTATGACCACAGATTGCTAAATAGTTAATGACTATCAACCTACGGAATGGAACCTACGAACATGGACGAAGAAAAGTTGATCAGTTTGGTGCAGCGTTTTGAATATTTGTACAATATATCGAGTTCCCAAGTATTTTACCCTCAAGTATTTTACATAAAAGTTACCCTTCATTGACAGACGGCCCAGTCCCTAATCAAGAAGACTCTGAGATGTAAAACAGCCTTTATTTAATTAAAATTATTAAAAATACATACAGATAGAAAAGGAGTAAATAAGGTACAAAATAAAAAAGATTAGGTAATATTGTTTACGAACATAGCTTTATTACAGCCTCGATTCTAGCGTACAATAATATTGTATCTTCATTGAATACTGATTGCGTGGTGTATGAGGTAAGCTAATCACTGCGGTTACCTACATCACATTATTGTCCAACTGTTTAGGAAAATCGGAGCTCGCATCATGTCACTTTTCATTAGTTTATGAAAAGTTGATTTTATATTTGATATGATAAGTCAAACAGGCGTTGACAGGCCTAACCGCATGAGATTCAGACATGTCCTAAATCGTCGCTAACTCCAATTTCCGACATTAAGGTTAGTGTGAAAATTACTGAAAATTGTACTCACTATTGATACATTCTGGACTATCGAGTATAAATTGATTATTACCGGAATTCTCTAGATTTGGTATCAACAGTGGGTACAATTTTTAGTTACTAAAATTAACGTTAAATGTTGACATTACAAGTCACTCACAGATTACATCTTTCAACTGAACCATATGACATTTTATAAAAGCGCCATCTCTGATTAAGCGTACGAACTAGGGAGTAACATCAACATTCAACAGGTTGTCGTAGGTGCGGTTTAGTTGGCGTCGATGAAGTATTCCTGGGCGGCCTTGGTGTCGGGCTTGATGGTCTTGGCGCCGGGCTGCCAGTTGGCGGGGCACACCTCGCCGTGCTTGTCGGTGTACTGGAAGGCCTGGACCAGGCGGAGGGTCTCCTCGACAGACCTGGAAAATACATTTTACTTAGTATAATGTACAAAAAAATATGAAAAAATAATAATTGAAATAGCATTTAGGTGACAATAGCTTTTCTTGTACTACTCCAAATAAATAGCACAGTATTGTTTCACCATATCAATTAATTATCAGTATTAACACGAGTATGTTTCCTTATAAATACTTCCCTATTATAACCGAGTACGACAATCGTATCATAACTGAAGGTCAGACGATGATCGCGTGTGAAGACCGCGTGTATTGGTGGCCTGATAGCCATATTATGGTATGGGTACACGATATAATTGTGAGTAAATGAATATGTGGCTTATATTATTTATAAATAGATGGTATTTATTTATATCCTTGGCTTTGAGGATACTTATATATATTAAAAAAACATTATTTAGGACAGTATCTAGTGATATTAGATACCCCAACGAAAAACTGTTAAGGTCGTCGAATTAGCATATATTTAAATATGGTTAGGCATTTTCCTTTAATTATACATAAAGTAATGGGTAGATTGAAGTAAAGAGCTGAGGCACAATTTTTTCAATTTTTCTTGTGTAGCGGAGGATTTCTACAAACATTCAAATCACATCGGATCGAAACCGCAGCCACGTCGCGCACACTATTTGGTGTGGCGATTTATACTACTCGGATATCGTACCGTCTATTCAGTAACTTATAATAGGCTAGTTAGTGGTACTGACCGTCCAACAGGCAGGTCGTTGACGGTGATCTGGCGCAGGTTCTGGCTGTCGTCGATGATGAAGAGGCCGCGGTAGGGGATGCCGGTCTCCTCGTTCAGTACGCCGTAGTCGCGCGCGATGCGGTGCGACTTGTCGCTGATGATGGGAATGTTCATGGGGCCGAGACCACCTGACAACAACAAAAACAAATACACTTAATTCTGTTTTTTTACTAAAAATAGTATTATTTATTTAGTACATGGA
The DNA here is from genome assembly GCA_905475315.1 of Autographa pulchrina. Classification (NCBI taxonomy): domain Eukaryota; kingdom Metazoa; phylum Arthropoda; class Insecta; order Lepidoptera; family Noctuidae; genus Autographa; species Autographa pulchrina. Next base: position 14,757,513 of record FR997764.1, on the reverse strand, counting down.
GGACTTACAGCTCATAAAAACAATAAAAAAAATCGTCAACAGAAAGCCAATTACAAATCCTCACGTATAATAAATTAAAATGAATAAATTTGACCTCGTTTAGTTTCATCCTACTACCAGTATGTAAATTCAATAAATTGATTTGTCGATCGATTCTGCGTAGTCTAGCTTCAGCCTTTTTTATTTTTGTAACTATTTACCAATTTTTGAACCAATTTGTAGTTATCATAACACCTATCCATGAAAACGTCATTTCTGTAATTTTGGGCGCCGCATGACCGCTGATAATGATTAAGATAGCACTGTCACGTGCTGTGTCATGCCTACCGTTAAAGCTGTTCGACATAAAAATCACATTAATAACATGTTACATTGACTAAAGCATTGCCCTTAACCTTATGGGCGGACAGTACTTGTGTATTTGTAATTACATTATCTACAACAATTTTTTAAAATATTACTTGGTTCCTTATTCACCTATTTCAAAAACAAATTGGTCAAGGTGGACCGATGTTGTAACGAAAATCAAGCGTGTTGCCTTTTCATTAGGGCATTATCAAAGTAGATGTAGATACTGATAGTTATAATGTATGCTATGAGTCGTGTAATGTTCTCACCCTGTTTGCGCGGCGTGTTGATCCAGGCGAGATGTGTGAAGTGCGAGTCGGTGGAAGCGGCGATCACCTCGCAGCCGATCTTGCGGAAGTCGTCGGCGCGCTCCGAGAACGCGATGATCTCGGTTGGGCACACGAAGGTGCTGCGAAAGAGAACATTATATTGTAGACATACCTTGATATGGACAAACATACTATGAGATAAATATTATGAGGCTTGGACAAACAACAATAGATCAATTTGAATTTATTGTACTAAATAAATAGTGCTCTAAAATACTCTAAATCCATAAATATAAATTGACTAGTGGTTTCATATCTACTTATATCAAACTGTTAAGAAATAGTAAACTTAAGTGGTCATAGAAATATAAAGTTTACCACCTCCATTTGTAAGTGACATTGTTCCAGTTCAGATTTGATGTTAAACTGCACTTGTTATCAATACACAACTGGCAGAGGTCCAACTTTCTGATACAAATATCTTAACATGACCAAATACCTACTTATTGACGATTATTGAAATGTAGGTTAGCTTATTGAAAATATACAAATTAGTTTTTGAAAGAGAGCCTAAGGAGAGCTTAAGATCAATTTTAGTAAAATTAAAACTTTTTACTAAAACAAAAGTATTTTTTTATTTAGAATTTAAAAGAACTAGCTACATAAGTAAAACAAATAGTAATGTCTGAGCATGAGTCCAATGTTTTTTAACCACACTATATTTAATTTAAACTCACTATCTTATCAATGTTTGTGGGTTCAAGTCAAGTTGGGGTCAGCGACTCACATAATTAAATTATAATAATATGCTAGTTGATAAATAATCTTATTGTTCAATTTTTTTCAGCAAAACTGTTATATAATATAGTAAGATAGCTTATATTATTAACCCTGATTATGATAAGACCAATGTATCAAATATGTGTCTCATTGCTTAAGTCTAAGATAACAGCGAAAAATAACAGAAGGCTATCAAATCAGTGGCTCAGTGCTTATGCTTGTGGATTAAGATATTCCATCTCATGATAATATAATTATTGTGTGGGTTACAAACCCACAAAGTCAATCACATACCTAAATATAATTATGTTTTTTTAAGAAATATCTCGCAGATGTTTCATAACTATGTATGTATTATTCTCAATAGGACTAATCATAAAATCAATGCATATTCATAATGGAATAAGCTAAAAGGAGGCGTAAATATCTAGATTATGTGACGCAATTAAGTTAATACGCCCATTCTCATGTAACGAATAAATAACGCAGGCCATACCCGCTAGAAGATACACAACCGGATAAAAGAGCTCCTTAAAAAGAAGATATGAACTGGATCTGGGGTCTTGTTTTGTTAACTGGTTTGGGAGCGGGATCGCTAACAATTGAAATAGTATGAATGCTTGGCTCATGACGTAAACAACAATAAGCGTGGAATGACAAACAGCTGCTTCAGATGTGTATGCATATCAAGGTTCATTGTGAGAATTCTTGATAAGGGATGGGGTTATGTAACTATTGACATATTTTACTAAAATATACTCGTTAATTAATTTATTCGAGTTTGAGTGGAAAGATGTCTTATAATTGCCACGCTTATGAAGTTTTAGGACATTTTAAGAGAAAATAAGCAAATATCGACACGGAACATAACTAGTCGTTTAGAAAATTGAAGAATGACGTATGTAACAAGATAATGAAATCGATTTATCCTTTCCATTAGTTAGCATAATTAACCCGTTTACCGCTTATCCGTAATAGACGCTCACTATTAATTAATTTACATTACATCACAGAACAAGACTAAAACTGCTGTATTCATGCTTTCTTTACCTAGTTCTAACTACTTATTAGTTAGCGAGATGAAACTAAACAGTTATGTATTTTCTGTGATCGATGTGATTTAGACTACTAAAAGCTTTAATGCGAGCAAGCAAATTAACAGCATAACATACCTACACAATAAGATATTCTTAATTTAGATGTGGTTTTATATTATTTAGGTACTAGAAAAAATCTAAATATGTCTAGTCGTCTAGTGAACTGAGATCGAGTTTAATGATCGTGATGTTGTGCAATCTGCGAGACCGGTTCTAGATAGACGTATTTATTTTAGATATTACAAAACAAAGTATAAAGATGTTACTGTTTTTAGTTATTTCACATAATATATTATATCGTTATTATATTACGTTAATGAAAAGAGATAGGTATAGAAACGACACGATCTTCCTAATTACGATTTTCCTAATTATGTGGGAATGTAATTAAGTCAAAAGCAATGGATGTTAAAATATGAAATTATTCGAGAACTTTATAACATTTACAATGCATAGCAACCGGCACTAGGTTAAGATAAATGATTGTATGGTAATGAAGGGGACCGGTTTTAAGCGGATCTTAAGCGGTGGAATAAAAGCATAATAATTATAACGTCTAGTTTCTTAGGGTATAGGTATGTCGCCGTGATAACGAGAAAATAAAACAAAGCAGCAAGCTACAGAATAATAAGATCAAACTTTTTATTTATGTTCAGAATATAAAAAAACTTAACATAAACGAGAAGGCAAACAAACACAATTTTTCCCAAATCACAGACAACACTAAAACACAACCAAATTTCGCTGATGTAGCAACAACTTGCATCTGAAAATGACAGTTTTTATGAGACAGCCAGTGATTGAATGGTGATTCTGAATGAAACTATCCCCCTTGCCCGTAGACGTACGTAAATGGACATTAAAAAGTTCATTGAATAGATTACGATGGATAATGACTTAAATGGTAGCGCCTCTTAGTTCACGCGCTGTATCCCAAAAGTGGTTTCATTTTACCATCACCGATGCAAGACCTCGATTTGACATCATTTTACGACATCTTTCCTTTGTAGAACCAGTATTTTATTTTCAGGCATTTAATACTTGTCTCATCTGCTCTGTGTACAAGATTAGACTGATTAGATATCCATTTATCTAAGTAGTGTTCCCATTTAAAAGGTGTTATTGACCTTATGTATTTTTCAATCAATCAGACAAAATCGATATGTCAAACACTTGAGAATGCCACAAAAGGAGAATTGGGTGTGGTATATGATAAGATCGGGCGGTCTTAGATCCATACCGTTTGTCAGTACTTTCATTGGTTTTCCTAAGTCTGCATCTAAATATCCTTTCGATTAGGGTTACCCGCTCGATTACTTCTGGAGACATCCACAATCTAAAAAAGGGAAGCTATAATCACTGGCATACCCATAGAAAAGCTTGGCTATTAGCTAGGAATGTTAGTTTAAGCAGTTGTTATATTATAAGATTTATGATGCAGATGTTGTTAATAAATAATAGATCTATCACAAGTTAAGGCAGTATTGTAAATTACTAACTACACAAGGCAAATAATACATGCTAAATACAGAGATAGAAACTTTCATATTAACTTACCCAATCAACTTTTTGGTAGTAAAGTTACTTATTTATTCATACACATTTTAAACCGCACCAAAAGAGTTAAAAAAAAAACGATTTGAAAGTGCACAAATGTTGGTTTTTTAAGTTTTCTATGTGCTATTTGATGCCAAAAGAATACAAGTTTCGCCTTAAACGCATACCTAGCTCAAAAACATTTTCCTTTGGTAATAATGGGAACCTAGTGTCTCCTAATATAACTACCTATCTACCCATTTTAAGAGTTCACCGCAATTGACTTTGTATGAGATTTGCAATTACATTCCGATTTTTTTTTCCAAATCGAAAGACTACTTCTGGATCCCGACGATATCTAAGCTAATTTCTTTTATATCCTAGAACAAAATACAGATGTACTCACAAGTCCATCGGGTAGAAGAACAGCACAACATATTTGCCCTTGAAGTCAGTGAGGGCGATGTCCTTGAACTCGCCGTTCACGACAGCGGTGGTCTTGAACTGGGGCGCGGGCTTTGTCAGCTGCAGAGGCATCTTGTTGAAGCTGGAAAATAGATTTGAACCTTATAACGTTGGAGCTAAGATTGAGATTATGATGTTATGTCTTATGTTCCGGCTGGACTGTGGGATTTCAAGACATCATGTGCGCTTTGAAATTTTCATGACGTGTGGTCTTATTTAGTTCACTGTTTTTGAATGCTGTTTTAAACATTACCGTTAGTTATTTGTATTAGCAGAATTTCTAAAGACGAATTTACAATTGATTCTTCGAGCTCGTCAACATATTGTATATGTTGCCTTGACGAATATATGAAATGAAGACTCGGATACTCACTGTTGGAGCAAGGCTGTGGTAATTAGGAGGTAGACAAAATACCTAACAAGTAGGTACAAATTACTTAATACTGAATGAATATTTCTATACAGTAGGTACTTAACTACTTAATTATGTGAATACATTTGCAACTTATTTTCAAAGCTACTTTACCAAGATAAATTTTATGCATCTTTACGAGTGTAGTATACCTAGTCAGCACGTGTAAAATACAGTTGATGGCCGTAATTTACGATTGACAGACAACGTAATAGCTAATAAATATATCTTAAGGAGTTTATTGAACTATTTGATTACTTAATTGTTTTATTAAACTTTATTTCCAGGGATGCAATTTTTAAAATTGATTAAGTTAGTTTCTCCCACTAAATTGGCGACTAAATAGACTAGACTGTTTTATTGTCTCCTTAAAATATTATCGCAATTAGTTAGTTTCAAAACTTTGATACCTGAAAATACCTGTGACATGGACCGACAAGTCGGCAAAGTATGACTGCAGTATTAGTACTTTGTACCAGGCTCTTTGCTCTAATCAAATAAGCGATTAGATTGTTCTAGATACAACTGGCGTTAAATAATTTAGTGTAGCTTATCGACACTAACACAGCCCGTGAGCGATTAAATTCTTTATCGTTTACGTTTTAATAAAGTAATATTTTTTTTAAATTGATAATTTGTACAACTGATAGTAGGTGTAAAGGCCTTGAATTTAATAATTACTGATACACTAAGAATTTGGAGTACCTATACGAAAAGGATCTAAATTAATATAACGATAAATTTAGTAAATATACTCTTAAGGAAATCGTTTGCAAGATACTTTTTACCTTTGGAGTAGATAAAACTTAACACCACCACCAACCCAAGTAACGATCTAAATCAAAAGGCAAACCAGTCACGACTCAATTTATTCTACCTGCGCTTTTTTTAACAGTCTCCAAATGAACGAGAATTTCTTCGTGAGATCTTAAATGAAAGAATTCAAGAAAGTTAAATACATCTAGGTACTCATAGAGTGTAACATTACGAAGTATGTAGTACCGTTATAACGTGTGGCAATAACGTTCAAACGTGAATGTGAGCACAGAACAAAGATGCACAAGTAAGATTAAACTAAAAGTAAAGCTAATGTTGTATCAGGTAACGTTCTCATGTTTAAACAGCTTTATATTCATACAGCATACGACGTGCAAATAAACGAATAGAATTTATAATTAATTATGATTAAAATTAAACAAAAAGAATATTCCTCTTTCAATACCCAAATGATGAATGAAAATAGCACTTAGATTTGAAGAAATACGGCACATTTTTGTAATAAAACAGAACTCACTTTGGATTGGACACGTTCGGTCACTAAGAACACTGACGCTCAACTGAACGTCAGTGTGAAGACATGATAAACTCTCACGTCCGATAAGATATTGACAGTCGACCGACAGTTTGACACGAGTGGCACTTGACGAATACCATCAAAACATGGGGTTTAATCATAATCGTGGATGATTGGCGTGCTAGCTTACAGCTGTTACCATAACTCTGATATTGTTTGAAGATGATAGGGGATTAATATGTTTACGAACCTCTATTTTATTTTTTTTCATATTATTTATCAGTATTCTTTACAAATGGAATCAATTTCATGTTACCTACATCAGTTTTAAAAAGTAGTCAGTACGAAAGCGAAAGGCCCAATTTTCTCTAATAACAAGTTGAAACCACAAACCGCTTATTAAAACAACCCCTGGAAATAATGGACGGAGTGTAATCATCGCTTGAAATTGCGATGCCCAATTAACATTCTTTTGGAAGTAGTATTTATTTATAACCACAGTAATTTACAACTTTGAATGTTTGCCATAGACAAAATTCATTAAAGCTGTCATAAATCATTTGGTTGAAAAACAAGCTTGGAATTTTCTGTAAAACGCAGTTGCAGCAAAATTATCTTTGTAATGTCAAAGGTTAAGGATAGATAGAATTATGTAATAACATGATGAGTTGTATTAGGTATCTACAAAGTTATCGTAGGTACCTACATGAATGGAATTGAATCAACTCCAAACAATGCTAAGAGTTAATTAATTTGAACGAATTACGATCCAACAAAGTTAAATAGAACTACAATTAGGTACTAGGATCAGCTCAGAAATACGTTAACGAATAGCGTATTATTGGTAAATTCTGAAAATAACTATCCTTATTTACTTTGCAATGGCCGAGGCCAAGATAATACTTTTACATATTATTATAAAGAAAAACGTAGGTAACACTAGTTTACACGATACATTAGAAAATGATAAAATCCTTCATTTACGTAAATGTTTCGAATCAGAATATACGAATAAATATCAAGCATCTTAAATTTCTTGCCCGTTTAGAATTCAAGGTCGTTCAATGTCCAGTGTTCGAGAACATTTTAGATTCTCATTTCTATTTGAAAGAAATAATCGCTGACGTACGTAAAACGTAGAAAATTCGTAGTAACTAAGCAGGGCAACAAAAATAATATAAAGGATTTTAATGGGACTAGACGAATTATTAATTAGTGCTATTAATATCCTAATATCGAACCACTTATATAAAAATAAAGTTATATTGTTGATAAAAAAAAATATCAAATCGATGATTGGAAAACATTTAAAATCGTCCTAACGGAAAAACTTCAAAATACGTGGTCTCCTTTCAGAACAATAGATTTTTTTCAAAAAAGAGCAACGTTAAGAGAAAAATATATCCTATTTCTCATGGCTTACGATCAAAACCAACATGGGCTACTAAACTACAACATTTAAGAGCCACCAACCTATTACCCTGGACTATGTATTTCATCAAATGCCGCGGTTCCCACCGGTGGACGTTTTCTTTTATCGTCACAGTAGTTCTCCAGAGGCCAACAAGCAGTTTACCGTTTCCATTGTATAGATAATCACCAAGAATCCCACATGTGAACATGTTATTTAAAATCGTCTCCATATTGATGATCCTGAGAAACAGGACAACTGTTCGTTATGTGTTCGTTCTCATGGCCTAATGAGTGAAAGTCGGGGGTCGTGGGTAATGCGATCAGTGCTTGGAGAAAGGGAAAGCTTATTGTACTTATCTTAAGACTTAAGTCCTACATAATGTTAGGTAGACAATGCTTTTCCATATTATGGCCTAGTAATTTTCGCGACTGCCCATATACCTAATTAAGTATTAATCTTAATATATTCGTTGACTACACATGTGAAAAAAAAAACACCACTTAGTACTGATAGAATAAAAAAATGCTGCATTACAAAAGTGGAAACGCGGAAATATTCGCGTACAATATGAGTAATTTACATAAAAATTCAAAATTCGCGTACAATATGATTAACGTATCTTTCCGATAAATACTCTTTAGTTTTTTATGTAGGTACTACATGGCTTAACTATTTTAGATAGTGCCAAGTAAATCATGAAAAGTGACGTCAGAGACATCAATATTCGATTACCGACATCTTTATCAAGTGAAACCAATTTGTCTAGACAATAGGTGCGTGTCTATTAGCTAGGACTGATTAAATCGCCTTAATGCATTTATCGCCGACCTTGACTTGCTTTAGTAATGGTCGATAAGGAAGGATTACCAAGTTATCTCATACTTGGAATGTGTAAGTTCAGAATTTGTGTAATATTTTGATAAAACTTATTTAACGAGAATACATAAGTATAAAAGAGAATAATAAGAGTTCATAAGTGAAGATTACTTTAATGAAGACTTACTAAAAGACCTAAAGTATGATAACTTTATAACCAAAGAATAAAGGAAATAAATTTTACAGGGCTTGGTCCAATGTTCATTTCCTATATAAAGTTCAAAAAGTATTGCACCACATTTCAGTTATCAAAATCAGATATGAATCACGGAATGTTAAGAATGGTCCTAATCTTACATCATTGAAACTGAACCACTTAACAATACAGTGCAAGATGTTCTAATATATTAGCACAAAGATGTGATTTCTCGTGTCAATGGCTTGACTAGTAAAGAGTTATACCTACAAACAGTTTTTTTTCTTCTCTTAAAACAGATTGATCCAATATTAGATACATCAAAAATTCATAAAACCTAAACTGATTTTTAGACTACCACCAAAACATTATCAGCAGAAACAAATTCCAAACAACAAACAAAATAATGGTTAATTACAAACAACTATTGAATGCAAAATGAGTCATTGAATGTTTTAACAATACATCATTATTTCATCAGCTGATTTTCTCATACGTAAAATGTAATTGATGCTAAGACTATTAAACTAGCATTTGCTAGGTTCTTGATAAAGATTGTTCTAGAAGGTACTGAGAATTAAATTGTTGATGACTAAGTTGCATGATTAATCAGTAACTGATATAAACAGGAGTTTTATTACTTATATTAAACCACTATACCTAACTTTAACTTTGCTCAAATAAACTTACTCAAACATTCCTATAAATCCAGTATGTTTGACCCTCTATTCAGATACTGTAATTCGTACCAATTAGAAATATCAAACCAACGATAGTATTATTATTCACTACACTAATTACACTATAGCTAAAGACAGATGTTTACATGAGTTTTGATTACTATCCTTATAAATAATCTACTCAAATCTACTTCTTACATCTGTATACAATTCTCTACACTATTCAGAATCTATATTGAAACTACTTTAGGTACTTTTAAAGAGGAATAGATTAGCACCTCATGGAAAAAGGCCTCATCATTGGCAAGAGGTGCTCAGGCTTATTGAGATCCATGCTCGTGAGCTCATCACCTCTGCAATAACACTTGTGTTCCATAGTCATCTTGGCAGCTGACACTTGCTAATTTCGGGGTTAGCTATGCAAATTATAGGAAATAGGAGTCATTAAACTTGTTACTTGTATTCAGTACTAAAAACTATGGTGTTTGGATGCCGTTTAAGTTATAAATATTAATGTTTTTAAATGTAGAAGGACAAAGTTCATTCCCTAATCATTAATGCAAGACTGATATGAGGCTAAAGTAAATATTTATTTTGCCTAATCATCATAGTATATCAATTTATAAATATTTACGCTTAAAGATAAATCAATTTAGGTATATTTTTCAATTATATTGATAAAATTTTAAACATGAAAACACATCCAATTAAAATTAATTACCTAAAATTGGTATTAAACTAGACATGCATTGTTTCACAGCAAACACTAAAGTTCAGAAGTATTTCACAATATTTATAAGCGTCTCATCATTTAATACCTATGATGTCATGATGATTATCATGCAATAAATCAAACAGAATTAATTATACCCAAAACCTGAAGAAGTAAAAGAACAAGAACCAACAGTTGGGTGAAATAATCTGTTTTACCTATGAATAATAACTTTGAAGTAATACTTAATGATGGCTTTGTATCAAGCAACATGCCAAACCTTTCACCTGGCAAAATCCCCAAGTTCCACAAAATACTAAGATTTTCCAAACAAAATATGTATTTATATTTTAAGTTTGGATAAAACCTCTTTACTTCCTGGAACAACTCAAAACCGCCTACCTCTCTCCCATATATTTTTTTGCTATATTTCCTTTGATATCGTCCTCAGACTCACAGCGTAGCCTTTTCCTAACATTCCCTCCGTCTTGCATGACCTTCGATTTAAAAGAAATATGAATTCTCACTAAAAACTTTTAGAAATTTAAGTAGGTAAAAGTACACTCCACGTTCGTAGATTCATAAGTTGACATTACACGTTTGGTTGAGTAACTCACTACCCTGCAAATCTAGATAATTTTATATTTCGTGGCATCATCAGCTTTGTGTAATCGTGTCGTGACCACAAAAAGTATATCCAACGTTTTTTATTCCCAGTCAATTCCATTCTCCAACTAGACAAAAGATTTATAATTTCCACTTGTTAAAACACCTTGATACGTAAAGAGAATAATGACAATAAATAAAGAATAAACAAGGCTTATAGAGACAGATAAATGTTAATAAAAAGATTAAAAGCTAACTTACTTGAAATAAAATATGATGGGAACTGACGAATGAACAACACACGTCCAGCGCTCGGTTGAAAATAAATGACAGCCCGACAGCCGGCCGGAAAAGATGGCGCATGCCGTGCCGGCCGATTCTTTGTTGCCAGCATTTTTAATATTATGCAACCGATTTCGTGTGCAATCGCATCAACATTAATTATTTGAATTTTTGTAATAATATACATAATCATGAATTTAAATTTTTATTACTGTAACGAAAAAGAAATTACCATTATTTATAGTCAAACCACAAGCATGTCATTAAATAGTTCCGTTTACATTGCAGAGATGGCAGTATTCACAAGAACGAAACGAGATATTATTATATTATTTTTTACTAGAAGTGCACGTCTTTTTGTGTTACAACAATTACAAATATTGCTAATATTGCTAAAACGAATACCAATACCTAATCACACAAATAATAAAACATTTTTTAATTGTCACGACCGACGGTTACGACATCTTCAAGGTCGCTGGTCGCCGGTAACCGGTGGATGCAGGAAGCAAGTTGTCGTACGTTGTGAGTGTGACGTTTTATGGGGGAAGAAGCCTTTGTCTTGCTTTTTACACGACTGCCCAAAAAGGAGTGTTATGTTTTGTCCATCAGTAGACGTAACCTACTTATTACTTTGCTCTATGAGTAGACGTCCTCCCTTAGAGTACCTACCTAATTACTAAAGCACGTCTTCCGACTGATGATGAAGATGATGATTAGTGCCACAGAGTGCAATTTATTTTTTTCAAAGATTGTCATTACGCATAAGCAGCTTTCAAGTTACAGATATGGTATTACACATTTTTAGACAGCCGGCGACTGGCCGCTGAAACAATGCGTCTGAAGGTCGCGATCTACAAGACGAAATATCTTTTATGTGGCGAAGACCTTAGGACGAGATATTTTGTTTAACTAATTTGATCTATAAACGAATAATTTCATTAAAAACCACATTATTATCATGTCAATTAAGAATTAATGCTATTATTTTGTGCTTAATTTAACTTTTAATTATGTAGAAACTAATATTATCCGTTTTTCCGTACCACCGTCGTAAGAGAGCCCCTCTTAAATATTCATTTTATGTGGTTTTTAGTATTTGTTAGGTATTATAGCGGCAACGGAAATACATCATTTGTGAAAAATACTGAACCACCAAATTAAGTAATCCTGACTTTTGTTACGATCGTGATTTGTTGGATTCATCTCCGCCCCTAATAATACAAAGGCACCGGGAACGGGACCTAGGTACTCACGCGGGTGAAACTGCGGGGCACAGCTAGTTTAAAATATTTACGTACCTACAATGTTACGTCAAATGGTTTATTTTTGTAGTGATGGGTCGAAAAGAACTAGACAGTCTGTACTTTATTGGTCGTTATACCATAAAGTAATTTAACAATTATAGGTTAATACATACATATACAATAATGTAGGTATGTATTAAATAGGGGGTATGTCACAAGGAGGTATGTATCATATAAGGGTATACCTATATCACATAAGGAGGGATGTATAATATTAGGGGTATGTATCACATAAGGCAGTACATGTATCACATAGGGCAGTATGTATTACATAGTGGGTGCGTATTACATAGGGGTTAAATGAAGTCAGGGCATCTAGTAAATGAAAAATTACTAGGTTTGGTGTGACTAAATTATATTTTAGACCTCATTTTGATATCATAATTTAATAAACTAATTGGGGTGTCTGAGGGCAAGAATAAAGTCTTTTACACCTTCTATAATTGTAATGTCATTATTTCACCGAGGCAGTTTTATTTACTTACAGAACTTATATTTAGAAATTAAAAGTCATAGGTACTACATAGCATAAAAAAATATTAATTTAGCATAATATGCTTTTTTACTATGGGTCGCTTAAATTTTTAGTAGTCATTTTTATTAGGCAAGACAAACTGACATGTGTCAGGAATGCGTTGTTTCAGCGGCCAAGGTATACCCCTTTAAAAACGCATCTATTATAATAGGTAAGTACATATTATCTAGATGCTGCAGAATTACTTATTAACACTTTTCCTTATACCCATTTGCCTATTTTCACGTATTTTTTACAATGAACAATAGAGTTCTTTGCAGAATAATATGGGGTAGAGTAATAAACCGTTCTGCTCCAAATCAGTTAGCGGTCAAGTGGTCACATTAGGTGCAGATTTATGGCCTCCTCGCAGCGGGACCCATAATACATGCCATACTATACTTTTCATTTTCTCGCAAGTACAACGGCCTTCGGTCCATAACAGGGATTGCGAACCTTTTATCGCTCTCGTGTGAAATATTTTTAGTGGATATGACGACAGTGAAAAACGTTAGTTATTTTTTATCGTGGTGCATATTCCTTATCTTACTTTTTGTTTTTAACTGATCATAAATCACTGAGCTCAGTTTTGTGTGTTTTCGTCCTTAACTCCCCAAAAGTAGGAGGTCATGTTAGTCTTTTTGGATTTGCATCCTTGATATAAAGCATACCTAATACCAACCAAAGGTATTTTCTACTTGAAGAGTTGTTTATTAAATTGGTTGGTAGTTTCGTCATGTCCGTGTTATATCTAAATAAAGACATTACTAATAATATTTAATATTCTATTTAGCGGACTGAATTAACTCGTTCGTAATATTATTAAAATATCCTTATCCTGTAACTAGAGTCAGTAAATTTAACGTTTTAAAAGAGCTTTGATTTTGACCTTTTTGTAGCGCTCTGTAACTGCTAGTTGTCTATCTGACTACAATTATTATTATCTGACTGAAATTGTTGGATGTGCAGATTTCCATTTTAATACAAAATAACGAATTGTTATTTTTTCTACTGTACAATCTAGCATCAAAATAAATCCCAGCACAACAATGTATCCTAAGAACTTGCAATACATATCAAGCCAAGAAACACATAACATGAACTAATACCAAGCTGAAACTTTCCTTTCCACACATCGACGCGACGACGTCTAGTGTACACAACGTAATATTAAACTCTAACAAAGACAGCAATACGTATTACATAACAATTTCATATCAACGATATTACTCGCTCCAAAACTCTAGAATTTCTCCGAGCTATGTCTGAAACAATGGAAGCAACAGCCATAAATACGAACATCCGGAACAAACACACTTGTCACGGTGTGTGAAACAGACTCCCTCCGCGTGCCAAGGAACCCACCTTTACACTATAAATTGTTCAAGCTTATTGCCTTCTGTAATAAGAACTAAGTAACGTGAACATTTTGGCTCAGCATCAACGAAAAAATGCCAGGAAATCTGGCCATGTTTTGATTAAATTTTGTACACCGAAAAGGGATTGTGATAACGGAACGCTGAAGCTGAATAACGAATGCCTCTGCCTTTGAAAATTTAATCGTCTGTCGATGGAATTGAAAGAGAATGAGTCGATAACGAGATGGATAGGTGCAGTTTTTAATCTCCTTCGTACGGTATTATAATTTGATCGATATGGCTTTAGCAAATAAAACTACACCTTTTTTCGTTTGTTTAAAATTGCAACCATGATGTTTTGTAGAACAGAATGGAGAACAATGACGTCATCACGTTATATTTCACTTCATCATACACGGGTGCGCTGGTCCTCCGAGACGCGCTCAATCTTGTTAACAGCGACACGCAATTACGTTCAATCTAACAGTCTTGTTCACCTGCACTCGCACTTAGCGCCTGATGGATGTCTATATGTGGAAGCTAGCTTAATTCACCATTGCAATATACATTTGACCGGTTATAACCTAAATACTAGTATCTCATAACCTGTGGATCTGAAAAGCTATCGCGTGGCTAGTAGTCAAAGACGGTCATCGTTACACAATAAGAGAGAGTTATGACTTATGAGTAGTCAAGAAGATCTATAACATGTAGGTAATTACAGTTTTAGCTACGAAGAACCGTTGTAATGACCAGCTGAAGTTACATATTTGAGAAGCACGTTGTAGAAAGGATAATATGAAAGGGTTGGTAGTTAGTAATGACTAATGCCTTTAAATTTCAATTGAGCCCTCAAATTTTCGACCTAACCCCGATTAAGAATAAAGCTGAGACCTAATGAATGTTGCAATAAAAACCGTCCCGCGTCGCCACTCGCCCGCGTCGCCACTCGCCCGCTAACAAACATTTCAAACAATAAAGCACAGAATGAACGCGCTACTTCCGCTGTGGGGCGTGCGATTACTCTGTTTCCGCTCTACAGGCACAATGGCCCGTGGTGGCTTCTACCACGGTAACTAGACTAACTAGAATAGTTCAGAACTCGAAATGTTAGCACTTGAAACATATCTGTGTAACTTTATCAAACGATGACAAACAATCTGGTGAACTGTGGATGTTATAAAACCTGTCTGTATTTTACAGCATACTAATATCACCAGACTGTTTGTGCCACTTTCAAAAAGACCATTTCAGTACCCTTGTATAATGCATAATATGCATATGCTATATTATATATAATGCAGTTTGAGTTTGAAAACAAAGAACATTGTCCGACTTCAATGTTGAACTCAACCATTTCACCAAAAGCTTTTTGTACCACACACGTGTAAATAAAACTATCAGAGATCAGCTCAGTCGACTTGCATTACTGATGATGCATTTCATACATTTCACTTATTTCTCCGTTTAAGTCACACCTATTAAATTTCATTCATGGAAGTGCTGCAGTGATCCGTGGGTCGGATTCTTATGCACACAGTTACGGGGCAAGAGAGAGGACTGGCTGGATTGTTTTGAAATTCTCACTTCATATGAAGAGGTCCGTTTTAGCTGAGAAAAAGGGTCTATAAAACAACAATGAATGGCAATAGAGATGGTATTGTCACATCGACGAGACTTATGATAGTAGTAGTTGCTAAGGTTTGTTAGTCTTACCGGATTTGAGTCGCGCTTCACAGGATGCGCTGGCATGTCGGCTATGATCGCACAACTCACATCTGACACAATACTAGTTATTGCTAGTATTGTATCGAGATATAAGGCGCAGTTTCTTGCTGTTTTGTTTGGACAGAAATATTCTAAAATGTAAATAATGAAGACGAATGTAAGTTTAAAGTATCCTGCATGGTTCTGTAGGTTTAGACCTGTCCTTCCGAAGTCGATAGCTAAATTATTTCGAAAAGCTTGCCACTGTATCTCCCACGTAATATGGAGCGAACTAATTGCAATTTATCGGGCCCTGATTAATAAACAAGCTTAGGTGGGAACCGTAATCCATGCATAGTGAATTTCCTACAGTTTGATCGCTAACGTTATCATCTATACTTATAAAGTAAAGTTTGATGCAGATGGTCGCTTGAGTCAATACCTACCTAAGCCACCAGCTGTATTTAACGGTTCATGAACATTCAGATATAACTATCAAAGGACTTCAATTGTAGTTCCGTGACTGTAACAGGTGGCATTAAAGTCGATCCATATCATATTTAACATCCAACCATCCAGCAGTAAAGAGGCAGAAAGATATAGCAATAGTAAGATCCTTCTAAAAATTTAAAACTCGTTTTTACTTAAGATTTGTGTGGAAACTCATTGGCCACAGTTTATTCCCGTTATACAGGTTTGCTTCAATCTTAAATTCCAATACAAGGTACCAAGACTTTCCAATTCCGTTTGGAACGAGAACAAGGCACGATAGCAACCGAAACACAGACCAGGTACAATCAATGTACCACATATTCCCTTCCCTATAAATCTTTTAAGAGCTCGCGTCTTATCAATAAAACATGTTTGTATCGCTCTCTGAATTTATCCAATCTATCGCTTATTCGCTTCATCCGGCCAATGTTGATAGATAACTGGTGTAATGTATTATTTATTGTTGTATTCATTTGTAAGAGGGAGCATTGGGGGATATTGATCAAGTATTTTTGATAGAACTGGGAATAAACTGCGTTGCACTGTGGTGGAGAAAAACATAAAAAAATATATTTGGTAATTCGAAAAATTACTAAACTAAACTTTACTTTTTAAGAATTTATTACTTAGTTTGGTTCAGGTTATTCGTAAACGAAGCCTAACGGCTATCGCTCGTTATTCAGTAAACTTTAACTGAATCGAAACTAAGACTTTGAGAAGGAACTGTGACGGCATCCTTCCAATAAGCCATTTTGCTTCCTAACTTTCATGACAGTCAAAAAGGCAGTTGCTCTACCATTACATGGATGATTGAATAATACAATGTATGGTGTTTCAGTAAAACGGAAATCATTCAGAATGAACTAGATACTGTGAGGTCGGTACACACGGCATGACAAATTAACCGGTGGGCGGTTATGCAACGTTTGATTGCCTCGAATAATGGATAGTCGTTCCAATTTGTATTGTACCTGTACATGTGACTGATGATTCTTGGATATTGATAACAGTTTAATTTTTTTTTATAAAATAAAAATAATTGGTTTAATTTTTTACTAATATAAAAACAATTAAGTTCTTTCTTAAATACTTTCTACCGCTGCTGATCTTCGGCAAGTATAACAAAAATACTCCCCTAATACCTAATTCATACGATCAGTGTATTTCCCATGTTAGGTAGATAAATAAAGGTCGGTGACAGATAGCTGGCGATCTGCTCTGCACAGTTTGATAAGTCTCTCATGATTGATAGTTCTTAATCTGTATAAACGTGCCTACACAATTGACAGCTTTTTTATTATTACAATAATCAATGAGAGTCTGTTTTAGTTAACTGTAAGTTTATGGACCTAGAAAAATATACCACTGGATAAGAAGATAACATAATAAAATAGCAATCTATTTGTGCTCCACTATTTATAAAGTGCTACTAAAAGCTAAGACAATTTTAGACATGACTATTTTTTTTTGTCCTTAAATGCTATTCAATGTACATATTTTAATATGTGTGCAGCATATATCAAAGTAAGTTTGGCTACTAGTGAAACTCACGTATTACCGATTACAGCAATTTATAAACTTTCTTGTGACATAGATACCGGTGCCTACTTCTTAGTGAACGCCTAGCGTATAACGACTAGCAATTTCGTGCGTACACCACACATAGACACATTGTTTAAACTTCCAGGCGTTATTAACGCTCCACTCTATACATCAACAGCCAAGTCGGGTCAAATAACTCAACGCACCCACAAAGCCAGTCAAATACCTATAAATTCGCACTCTTAGCTACATAAACGACTGGGCTAGCCTACAGTGAGCTCAGAGGCACCCATAATTTGCAGGCATTAGTCAGGGTTGACAAATTCAGTGGCGCAATATAACGCGTGTTGCAAACGGTACGTGCACCAACATAAATTTGTTTCGATGACACGTTCGGAGATCTGGTTGGTGGAGCTGCAAAGGGCTGTGTTATAGGTAGGCACTTGAATTGATAGTGCTAGTTATCTATAACATACAGGTGTTCCAATATCGTTGTATGTAGGACAAGCATTCAACGCATCAAAAAAATCAAAAAGTTTGCACTCCATTCGGGATCAAGCGCCTTTAATATTTGACATCCCTTTTATGATCTTCGTCAAACGGCAGTGACATGGTAGCGATTACAAATAACTAATAATAAATTAAAGTGTGGGCCAAAATTAAGTAGTTAATCTAATATTAAAATTTAAGCACTCAGCTAAGGTAAACAGTAATAAAACTCTTAGCTTTAGATACATGTCTGTACTCTAAAATGTTTTACGGGCCGGATCAGAACCGCGGTGGGCCGCATCCGGCTTCGGGTCGGGCCTGCTCCTATATGCTGTGGGGAGAATGAAGACAGAAATATATAGGTATGTACTTAGTAGACATATACATGAAAACTTAACCGATTGTAGCTATATAATGCTATCAAAAATATTTTGCTGATTATTTCTTTCGGTGTTTACACTACGGGAAGAAAATAACTACAAAATTTGGCAGTTTTCAATTAAATTAGTATGTTGTTTGTAAATGTCAGAATGTAACGGTGTTAAAACATTTACCTGGGTTCAGCAATGATTACGTACGAAATATAATCTGTATCAGTGTGTTAAACAGGAGTCGCGCAACTTTATAAATTATGTGTGTGAAACGATCAAACTCTGTCAACACATTCTGCGACCAGAGGCCAGTTGGTAAACTGCTTGATAGGTACATATTTAAGCTGCGGTGGACCTACAAGCGTTGAACAGAACATACATTATTTCACTTCATTATGAAATTTAAATCACCAACGCCAAGTGTGTTAGATTAGTGATCAAGGCAAGCTTAAGCATTAGCCTTACAGAAAGAGAGGGACAATAATAGAAGGCTGGTGTTAAATTAATGTCTAAAAATAAACGCACTTCAAAAGATTTTAATCTAAAATGAAATAAGTTTTAAAGCCGTAACCTTACACAGGTCAAACACCCGAATGTTTTGATAAAGTACAGCAAAACCACGACATCGCGTTACTGCACCGCATTTGATCCTATCACCACTCATAAATTAAATTGAAATTAAACATTCATCTGAAAACCTTTGTAACTCATTAAAATAATGTAAAATTACTTTTACTTAAAATAACTTATGGATGTTTAAGTATATAGGGTAATTTCATAAATTTATGTTAAGTCGTAAATTATTAATTATTACTACTAGTACAGCCCCGCTGTTTCACCCGCCTTTTTGTGATTCTAAGGATCGACAGAGTGGTGTTTGTGAATGGATGTTTGTGACCCCATGACGCCAGACCGGTAAACGGATTTGGATAAAAATTAGCTCATAATATTTTAGTTAGGGTTTACTATATAACCTGAAATGTGGCATAGACTACCGCTCTGTTTTCTATGTGAAAAAAGTATTATTAAAAATCATTCTTCAAAGGATGTTGTTTGGTAAGCCCTATCTACTCAGAGTTTATTCCCTAGAACGAGAGTCGTTTATTCTTTTTTTACTGCTAATAAACGAAGGTTATTTTATAAAATTTAAATAACCCTGTATAAACACAGTAAGGTAAGCATGAGAGCTGACGCAAATTGCACGAATAATTATGGGTAAAGCTTATTATGTTAAGCTAATTATCTTATTAGTGACCCGACTCATTTATGAAACCGTAATATGCAAGCAAACGCGAACGAGTAAAAAGCTACGTAAATAATAAATTGCGTTTATGACTCACATATTTAAGTTGTACGACGTTTTTATTTCTTAAATAAGTTTAGGTAAAAAATTAAACTTCCTTAAAATGTTTAATATTGTTTAAATTGCTGCTTATTATATAATTGGAGCAATTCGTTATTTTGCTGTTCTAATTTATCTTTTATTCAAGTGGTATACTTATAATAATAGGCTTCTAAAGCTTATTAGCTTATAAATTGAATATTAAAGGTGGGTTTCAACAAAGTATTTACTTAACCATGAAACTACCCAAATAGGATAACGATTAAAATTGCCAAATGGAGGCTGATTTAGTAATTAATTTTGATTAATTTAATAAACTTAATGTTCTGTGTTGTTCACTTGTACCTATCTTTAAGTTTCTAATTTGTAGAGCGTCGCAGTCTTACTATCGTAAGTAGCGGCAGAACTACGCTAATAGTTAAATGTAGTTACGACTAAATTGATTTGCTTCACATTTGATTAGTTTAAAACATTTACCTATTAACTGAAAGGTTCGTTGAACATAATGTATTATATCTTGGTGTATCATCTTACCCAGTAATTAGGTTACAATTATAGCAGTCATTATGATTAGGTATGCAAGTGAAAATTGATAATATAGACCACATGTCAGAAGTATTATTTAATTAATAAAATGTTACTTACTGCTTTAAAATTAAGATGGTTTTAATATCAAAATCTTACCACGGAAATAAACTTAAATTATAAATATCTACAAACTATGAACTTCACTGCATACTAATACCATCCATCTACTCATATCGATACGATTTCAATCATTTATTCCAACACGAAGCATTTGTGCGTGCCTTCAGAACGCATCTTATGAGACATCTAGAATCTTCTGCATCTTAGATATCTCAATAGGCAATAATTCTTCTATTCCATTATGTCTGTCTATTCTATACATTATTCCTGTATTCTATAAAAAAAGTGTTATCAAATCCTACAATAGGAGCTTAAACATTATCTAGACTAGCCTTAGTATTACATCATCTTCGCCACGTCCTTATCCCGAATGGACAACTTTGGATGGCCGTAATTTGCATTCACTGTATTGTCACCAATTTGTGTCGCTCCGATTCTCACCGCTACTTGCACAGCATTCGGATTTGGTTCCAATTTATTGTTTTGATTCGGATTAATATTTACTGACTAGTATTTGAGTCCATTGACATTTTGGGAACTAGTATAAATCCAATTGCATATTGTCAATGGGAATCTGTGTTTGTAACCTCTATAAAAGTTAATACTTGTCTAACCGAAGACAAGAAAGTAGTTACCGATTACAAGACATCTAACTGACGTCATCAGTTATTCAATATGGAACCTATAATGCAAAAGTTCCTGCATTTCTATCTCGTATAACTTTTTTAATACTTGACTAGATGCTCGCAAATGAAGTGTCGCGCGGGATCCGGCCGCGATAAGTCCAATTTAGCGACGTCACGTACGCCTTGCCGCCATGCGTACTCAAACAACATGGAGCAGTAAACACGTGGAAGGAAAAAAAATTAAAGGATGCATAATGTAATTTCAGAATTTTAATCAAGTATTTAAAAATAAAGAAAATATTCTTACAAAAATTATTGGCCATGTGGCAAAAACCATCGATCCACTATGGTTTCTTCTTTTATTTACACAGATTTTATGTACCAAATATAATTCAGTAAGAAAGTTTAGTGTTCCTCGAATTTTCATAGCTATATGTTGTGACAGAACTAAGTTTAAAATAGTTTAAAATTATAACAAGATTAATATCCTTCCATTGATCTAGAAAGAAGTAAAAAAGAACTGTAAATTGCACTCCATTTGTTATCTCTTCCGAGCAAAACACTGATGTCAGCTTTACACCGACTGCTTTTTATGGGGTCTCGTGGCGTGAAATTCTGTGAAGTTTAAGATTTAGAAGTCATGAAGAAAAGCTACAGGAGTTAAGACATGACGTGCAGCTGGTTGTTTTTATTTAAAAGCTAAGTCAAGAATATTTTCCTGATTAAAATGTCCAGATAGTATTTCCGAAATACGTATTACAGTTAAAACAAATGACAACTAATATTTCCATTGTCATAAAAGTAGTTCGAGTGAAAACAATAACACGTTTTGTGCACTAAGCCAAACCTATTTATAACATGTCAAAACTTTAGTACTTGAAATAACAATACAGTAATAGTGAAGGACTTTAACCAATACAAGCAAGTTAAACCAAGAGGCTATCAACTACGGCTAGCACCTAAAACAATTTCTCAAAGAATTCCAGTCGAGATCCATCCTCGGCTAAGTTTGGAATTTGGCAAACTTTCTTCATATGCCTTTCACAGCCGCTTCGCTGTTTTGTGGCAGATTAAGTTATGGGAGGTAGCGGAGTTTCCATTTGATGTAATATACATGTTACAGATTATGTAAATGGTTACATTACAGCATATTTACATGAATATAAGTAATAGGTATTGGAAATTAGGCCCGAAGCATAAATGCGAACAAATTGGTAAAACGAGCCACAGCAAGTACCTACAAACTCACTTAAACGAAGAAGGTATATAAGGTTAAAAGCTTGATTTAATTAAATACTGCATTACCCCACGCTTTTCATTCATTTTTCGAAAGCACTTAAAAGAAGCTTTATAATCGCTAAATTTTATAACTTGTACCACACTCATCTTATATTGTACTTTTGTGCACAATACTCTACTACTGTAATAATTTGCGCTTACTTAGATCTCGCCGACATTCTGTCACAATGACGATCGGCCACAAAGAGGTGAGTACTTTACAAAGTCTGCTACAGACCTCAATACACTGACAGCTCATAGAATTGGATTTTATTGATAACTCGATTTGGGGATTCTTTGCTGAATTTATTTTTGTTACGGATTTAGAAAAGGCATGGCAGTAAATCAATATATAATAGGTAAGTCTATATTTATATGGCCTAAGTCTGTCTATTAATAAAACTTAAACACCTGATTTTTATTAAATATTTCTTCCCATATTAAAAATCCTCGCGATTTCACCGTGTCAAAGAGATTTTCATGACATAATAAATTCGTTCTATTCTTAAATCATAATAAACACCACGTATACATAAAAAGATAATATTGTAGAACACAAAGTAACGCTAGTAGACGTAGTATTAAAATAAATTGCTGCAAAAAATAAAGTGATTTGGGATGAAAGGAGTCTGATATTGTCTCGAACAGTCACAAGTACTAAGAGTCATATTACTGACCTAAGTGCCGACGCAGCTGACTTTCTAAGGCTGCTTATGAAAATAGTTCTCAACTATTACGAGAATCGTAACGAACACAGTAATTTGGTGTTATTGAGAACAAAATGCCGACTCGACTGGTGAGCTCTTGAAAGGACAAAGTTAAAATCTTTTCGTTGACGCTTTCAATTGTTTTGAGTTGGTGAAAGCAGTTGTTACACACTAGCTAGTTTTTATTTGTCTGGATAATATCTGAGGATCTTTTTTTCCTGAAATTGGCTGAAAATATTAAACGTGTGATATATTTTTTTATTATTTTTTACATTTTATCAGAGGATTCTGGAACTTGAACTAAATCATAGAAATATAATATCTTTGTCTCCTTTTACCAAACTTTGCCATTTACAACAATATAGCAAATTAAAAAAAAAACAACAACATTTTACCAAAAACAAAACATAAATCGGTACGAAAATAATAACCGAGCGAACCATACACTGATTCTGCCCTAAACCTACCGCTGAAATTGGATCTGGAGAAAAATATATTCAAGTACAATCCGTAATCAGTGAAGCAGGTCAAGTCGTACGGTTAACTGGAGAATATCTAAAGCCAAGTATTAAACAGGACTTGTGAAGCAGTCTGAAAGCCAGCCCGAACGTGTTTTGCGATACCTGTTGAGTGGCCTGGGAATATTTACTGTCTTTGACCGTTGGGCCAATTAAATGATCCGAGCCAGTGGTTTTGTTTTGGTCAAGTGGAAATGGTATTGGGTAAAGGAAAGGGGCCAAAGGTCTATGTGTTCGGTAGCAAATAGTTTTGGATTGGCTGAGCTGCTATGTGGAATTATTTTGATAAATGGCTTTATGTTCGGTTTTAATTATCCGAGCGTAAAAATCGAACGTATGTCCGAAAGTCGGTTTAAAATAAAGTAGATAAATCGAAATCTGCGACTCTTCAAATAAATACTTTTGTCACCAAATCAATTTAAAAAAGCCGTCCTCTATTTGATTGCTACTAGAAGACTGAAAGGGGACCAACAAAAATGTTACTTTCAAACAAACAGCCTCTCTCAGTCAACGCAGTATCAACAAATTGCGAATAACGAACACACCTCTAGCTGTCAAAGTCGCCATCCATCATGGCCGTTCCCGCCAAAACGTAACTCGCTTTGTCGCAAAATGGCGGCGTGTATTTTTTAATAAATGCGTGTCAGCGAGGCTATGAATGTATTTGATTTTCATTTTTGAACGTCCATCAATAATGTTTTATGTTATAAGGTTACGCAATTGCGTTTTATGTTGTAACGATTATTAATACGTTTAAAGACTTTTTAGCAAAATTAAACATTTCACATACCTACTAAAACTGGTTGACTGACTTTCTAAGTCTAAACCACAAACTCTTGTAGCTATCTTCTCGTTTTTTGAGCAGCAATTAATTAGTCTTATGACCGCACGGGCTGCATTATGTAACTGTCATTCTGGACATCTCAGCAACGTTAATAAACGACATGGTTCTGAAGACGCTGCCTACAAAGGCTGTGTGTGACGGACGCTTACGGTAGATTGCGTTACAGACGACTGCCAAATCCTGTCACCACAATGTTCTACTTGGGTTGATTGATTCGTATTACATATCATTTAGTTCACCATATGTTACGTCATATTCCACTGGAAATAAAGGTCAAAAGTTAAGAAAATGTATTGAACTGAAAATTTTATTTTGGTCTTATCCGATCACATTATGCATAACCCTTTTCTGCTGAACAAAACATAAAGGTACAATATACCCAATTAATCGTTCAGGTGCGTAACCAACTATTCAGCTATGTAAATAAATTGAATTAATCACGCTGCCGTGTTAGGGTTCATTAATTTTGTGCTCGTGTTTTACGTGTGACGTAATGTAATAAACACAGAAAATTCGGTTTTAACAACACTTTAAAGAGTGAACGCAAAAAAGATACAAAAAGATAGATATAATCTTTATAGTTTTATAGCGGTGTATAATTTTTAAATATCATCTATCAAACTCATCACTTTTATCAAATAGTATCCTGAAGTCATAGTTCCGAATCACTAAGGTCGGCCACAGTTACATTCGTCACAATTAACATAAACTAATTAAGCTCTAAAAACAATACCAGAGAAGCAGTAGTACTTCTGCAAACATAACGTATAGGTGTAAGTAATCCGAATTACCGTCGCCGTTGTTACAAGTTCTATTAAATTCTAGAATTATTAAGGTAAGTATGTGAGGCGTTATAATTCTAACCGAGTTCCATTTGATGCCCAAATAAATTAAATTATGAATGATTTGTTGTCTCGCTTCCTGTTCTTCAGACCGTTTCGAGGAATGGTTACATAAATATTGAGTTAACGTGAATACACGTGTTTCATGTTTATGTGAAAATTATATAAACATCTAAAAGCAGTTTTTTGGAAACTATAGACTATGACCTTATCTGAACCCGTGGTTAAGCTGAAAAATGTGGTGACGAAAAAAAAAGTAGAAGACATAAAAAATGCGCATTATAGACACTACAAAAGCCTCTTCATCAGCCCTACCGAACCGACGTAGATGAGTACACACATTAAAATAAACATTGTACCTCATTTACATTTTTATCGAACATTTCCTTTGATATTTGATAAAAGACATCTATTTCTAACAATAGGTACTCATTTTCTTCCCGTGACTTACACGTATTTGTTTTTACTCTCTAATATCAACACCGACGTCTAATGTATTTTTCTTTACACGTCAGCGAATAAAAAACGTGTCAAGACCGAGTCGGTTATAAAACGGAGATTCCTAATAAATTCTGAAGAAAGAGCTTTATCGTAAAGAATCTATTATCTGTTATTATATTATAGCGTAAAAGCCATCACAGATTCCTTGTGGGAAATACCATGATATACTGCTAAATAAGACTATAAATATCAAATAATCTATTCCGTGTGGGGGTTTCGATGGTAATGAAGTAAAATGGTCCCTAAGCAATAAATCAGTAAATCTCTTTCTTTCATAATTTAATAATCAATCAAACGGATCACATTTTCATTGCCTTAAAAAGAGACAGTTCCAAAATCCCTTGATCAAAGTAGTACAGATACAGTCTAATAAAATGTACAAAGAACCCTAGAGACACAACATTATAGCCAACAAACAAAGAAATACAAAATAACAGTCGTTTCCTTACAAAATCATTTTAAGTCCTGATGTCGCGACGTTTCACAGTAAATGTACTTTCCTTGTATCCAGCCAATAACGTGTGCGTACAGTTACTGCTGGTTCTACATCGGCAATCTGCTTTATACCTGTACTAATGTAAGGGGTATTGTGTGCACTGGCTTAAATCTCAACAGTAATACAGCCTTTATGAAATAACTTTCGTACTTCGCCTTAATATTTATTTTATGTTTTCCTTCTACCATCCAATGAGTTGTATCCTCAATAGCTCATATATGCTAATGCTGTATATTTTCTACTTTCACAATTATTCTTGGCGTAGAAATTCGTAATTTTTTAATTTATTATTATTTTTTTATTTATTTATTTTTGATATTATTATTCACAAGAAATGTGTACGAAATAAAATACTAAGTAAGACAAAATACAGCATCATAATTATTCAAATATAGTGATGGAAGATTTTGGAAAAGAATTTATAGAACTAGCACATCTGAAGGAAATGGCTCTAAAGGATAAACACATTATTCAAAGAGGCAGGTGCTTAGGACACGGTTCTTTTCTATTCACGAAAATAAATGATAAAAGGAGTCATGAATCTTTAAAAAAGTGGCTACTTCAGTACCTAATGTCTATCTATTAAGAATACTGGACCTATTTCTTTTTTTTGGTAATTTTGCTGTGCATCGTGTATCTGAACGTCAGATTTATTATGTACCAGTGAGAGTGTGTACCAGACTATAAGGTTTAATGTAATATTTAAAAAGAGGTGACCTCCATTAAAATGTAAATTGAATACCGTAAATGATAGATAGTTTAACGGCATATTTTATTGAAGAAGGAAATACGGTCAGAGGTCGAGGTTTACATACAATATTTATGTGTGACCCATGTAGGAGAAGACATAAATACATTATCTAGTCCAACAAGGTCTAGTATTGGATAAGGTTTTTGTGCTAACATTCAAAGCGGTGACCGTCGCGAGTCGAGCGCTATTGTTGCCTGTTCAATATGTTTATGTTCAATAATGTGTTTATTTGATTCTGTTGTAGAAATAAGATAGCTTTTAAAGAGAAAAATATTTCACATAAAATCTACGTGTATTATATATTTTTGACGTAATTTTCTTTTTTTTTACAAACGCAAACTTCAGTGTAAAATCTTTGTTTTAAACACAAAAATAGACGCTATGTAACTTGATGTCATTATTATTCAAATGTATTCTAAAACACTAACATAATCTAGATTCTCAACGAAATTGCAGCCTGGTCCAGTAACTCCGACCACTGAATGTGGACTCTCCACGCCTCTCTGCCATCAAAAAGGTTCCTTTCTAAAGGGGCCATAAAGCTACAAATGAGAGGCCTAAACACACTGGTGACGAATGAAGTTAGACAAAATAGTTCGTCCGACGGCTGCTCAGTAAATATGTAGCATGTTCTTATATGTTATGATAATTATTCAGACATACCCATGTGTTAAAGGGTGCTCTGTAAATTTACCGGATGGTAAAGGGAGCAAGGCTCATCCTTGCGTTTGACTTACATTTCCAAGCCTTAGAAACGTACGTTTCTAACATACTATACAGAATTGTAGGACTCCAAATTAGATTTGCTTCACTCACATGCGCACTCAGTTACAGTCATAACAAAACTCGTTCTCTGCCGTTCCTCCCACGCACGACGCAAGAAAAATTGCAATCCAAACATTGTAGAACAAGTTGCGATAAAATCAAGTTGGCCCACATTTTGTATACACTATAAGCAAGCCATCAGGCTGGCTATCCGAAGTTTTGCTTAGGTACCGTCGTAGCTCTAACTCGATCTAACTTAGGTCATCATGATCGTAACTTACCTGTACAAGTTAGTGCTTGCGTACTTCGCGTACACTTCTCGGCCGATATGTTGATGTATTTTGTTATTATTAGATTTGTCGAGACTCGACTTGAACAAATTTCATTTATGATGGTCTACGAAGTTAGTTCTATTGTACGAACACAAGGTACGATATTAGGTAGAAATGCGTGTAGGTAAGCCTTTACCCGTCATCAAATTTGGAAACCGCAAGAAAGTTTGCATCAGCTGTTCTAATAGCATTTCTTTTGAAACATTTTTGTTAAGTCCGGCGACCTCCAAAAATTTTGAAGCAGGGTAATAATTCAGGCTTGTTACGTCGTAAAAACAAATTCTTTCGCAGGTTTCATGAGACAAGTTGTCAAAACGCCGTCCAACAGAGACCCAATGAATCTCATTGAAGCTACCACTTTGAAGTTTTTCTAATAAAGGCCGAAGGATCGCCGCCGTAGTTTTTGCGCCGAAACGAGTTGAGGTGGAGTTTTGAAGAATACTTGGCTGGTTTTTATTGTAGGCACTTGGGAGCTAGTTACGGAGAAGAATTTATTGTTTAGTTCGGGCCACGGTTTTCTGGAGAGCTGTGTTGTTGGTTTGGGTGTTTAACTAAAACTTTGAAATTAAGGAAGGCTGTGTAAAAACTAAGCTTAACTTAGGTATTTAAGGCCGAGTCGTTTAGTTTCTAATTAGTTTTCTCTTTGTTAGAATATTTTGAAATCAAGAAAGTTTTTAATCTTACCGTATTTTTTTTCTAAAACTATAAAAGTTATGATGGATCGATATTTGTATCTATGTATCCCGGAAGCACATAGTCACGTGCTCAGACACCGTGCAAATAGAATGTCAATGTGTTTCGTGGCGTGTCACCAGTTTTTGTTGAGAAGCCTTTGTGTGAACTGTTAGCGACAAACGTAACTGCATTTTTTCTAAACGAAGCGTTGTATCCAATTCACGTAGATACATTTGTTGTAAAAAAGATGTAACCTTTTTTTTTTAATTTTGTTAGGTACCGGATTTTATGCATAACCACACGTTCGATTGAAAAAGTGGTAAAAAAAAAGAAAAACGTACCCGTTCATGAGATTTGGTTGTTGCCGAATGTAATAAACTTCTTCTCTTCTTTTACCTACATCTGCTCAACTTCGAGATATTTCCAAAAAATACCGAAATATTGCATTGTTAATTTCAGTTTTACTGATTTTCTTATGTTATTGTTATTTTGCATTAAATATAATGCCTTTGTGATAAGTTACAGAATCGAGGTGTGAATCTAAAACAAAATACTTGTAAAAGTAAGCGCCCACCCTTTCTTGCTTGAATTTCTGATAATCTAAATAATAACAGAGTTTGTTCTAGAATTTCTTGAGTTAAAGCTTCGTTACATTATCCGATTCTATATAAATATCGCTAGTCTATAATTATCTAATAAACTTCTCAAAAATTACATGTCATATTCTACAACTATCATACTTACTCAATTTTATTGGTAACTAAGGTAAATATTAGGGTCTACAAATTAATACAGGTTGATAAGATAATTAACACTAAAGAATATAACCAACTAAAAATAAATTTAATCTAGAAATCATCTTATTCCAAAACAATACAAGTTAGCTTATATGATAACGTTTTAAATATTCTATTGTCACGTCGTCTACTGTAAAATTTTGTTACTGTTAACAGGCAGACAAGCCGTTCATCTGTTACAAGCCCTGAAACAAGAATATTTTCATCAAAATTGATTAATGTATCGGACGTGACTTAACAACCATCGCTTCAATATTTCAAAGATGTTTTAGGGGCTCGTAGGATAATATTGAACATGGAACCTTGATGGGTACATTGACACTGATTCCGTACTATTCCTAAGTTTTCTTATTTTTCGAAATTCTGTGACAGATTATTGCACTCTAGTTTCCTAGCTTTGAAAACAAAGGTAAGTTTGATTCGGGAATTTGGAATTGAATCTTAAATTTAAGGCATCGCTTTACTTCTTTACCTCGTAATTCAACCGCACACCAGTGTTTAACACTAATTTGTGCTAAATAATACCTTAACATTGTAGTAACTTCAATTCAAAGGCATGAGGTTCATTCTTGTAATTCCTCGCTGCCACTGAAATGCGGTCAACCGTACCTGAACCTCGCTGTATTTGGGACACTAACAGACTCGTATTATCATTTTACTTTGGGGACACGTTAACATTAAGCAAAGCGACTCCCCGAAGTGCTAAAATAGTAACAATTTGATATTTTACCGTGAAGGTCACGCAGCGTGTTATGAAACACGTGACGTGACAGCGGTGACGTGTCGCCTTCATTGTTATTAATGTCTTGACTTGTGACGTCACAAAGTCACCTCTTAGGGTTTCTTCACACGAATGTTTGAACCAACGATTTGCCACCAACTTTTGTGATCGAACTCATAAAACGTATGGCCTCGTAACATAGGTGTTTAACTATTTACTGCATATGGAGGTTTATTGGATTTGATCTCTGTGGAAACTTGGTGCAGTGCTTGGGTTGCAGTTTAGAACATTGGTATTAAACGAATGCTGACGTAAACCACGTCTCAAGTAGATGTTAATGAGAAACTTCTGCGAATGCTCTTCTATCTATTCATTTAAACGTGACAGTTTTACTTGCTCAGT
The DNA here is from genome assembly GCA_905475315.1 of Autographa pulchrina. NCBI lineage: Eukaryota > Metazoa > Arthropoda > Insecta > Lepidoptera > Noctuidae > Autographa > Autographa pulchrina. Next base: position 14,726,581 of record FR997764.1, on the reverse strand, counting down.
ATTTGATATGCATGAAATAAAACTGTATCTAGTTTTCGAAATCACTTGGAAGTGGATGAAGTGGTTTTAGAAATCGAAGTTGAGCTTCAAAATTTATTATGCTCAGATACGTAAAAAAAATGGTGTTTGAGAAATCAATACCACTAATTGACTAGAATTAATAAAAAAATATATTTAACTAACATTTTACTTTGTATAATATACACCAATTTACAGACTGTAACCATCTTTAGCTACATTACTGAAATTATGTAGCTTAACCACACGTTAGTGGAGTTATTATCTATATTGGGATGTTATTTTGGAAGAAGCCTTCTAAATTTGTCGGCAGCTGAGTGTGTACTGTTTAGTTTACCTTTACTTAAATTTGCATACATAATGTATGCCCATTACAATAATACGCCTTTATTCATGCAAACAGACAGCAGGAGTGAAGCTTATGGTAGGTAAACGGATCGACGAAAATTTGGTCTTTGAATAGGTATAAAGAAAAGAGACCTCTCGGTTTCTAAAAAAGGGCTGAAAGCCAACAATTTTAGAAGGGTTAGGACAAAGAGAAAAACTTGTAATAACATTCAAGTCATATTTATTTTAGGCCTAGGTCAGTCCACGCCCACACTCAAAAAGCGTTAATTTAAATACCACTGTTGAATAATCTCTACATTTAAATTGTACATTTTACTACAAATAGAATGTACAAATACACCCCTGTACTGGAGACTGGCAAGAAGAAAAGCTTGTAAAACAGAAAAAAAAAACAAAAACTCGTAAGAATACAATTAATAGTACAGTCACGGTAAAAGAGGGCGCTCCGATCTATTGTATCAATCACAACAGGTAATTAAGTACTTTAATTGAATGTCATTGTGAGATACCGGGGGCTGCCTGAGAACAATGAACGAACGTACGAGCCAATTTTCCAAGTGTACCTACTAGCTATTTACGAGCGGTAAAGCGTACATGAAAAAATAATAAGCTTTCGTTAAAAAAGATTGGATATATTTTTAAGAGCGTATACGACACACTAGAATGTTTTGTTCTGTTAATTAAAATGTAAAATTCTGTATCATATAATACGAATGCAATAAACAGCTTTATTAACCTCGATAAAAAAAAGGAATTTTGTAAGTTTTACGCGTGTACCTGTGTATTGTTGCTTCAAAATAAATACCCTGATTTTTATGCGGATTTCTGTTGATGGATTTTTTCTAATAAAGATTAAAAATGGCGCTGTAATTAGATGGTTTGTTAAAAGTACCGCGAACAAAAAGAACAAGTGTTACTTTTGTAGTATACGCTTGACATAGACGGCTATAAAGTTAATAATGTGGTGCAATGTTTGTTTCAACTCTGTACCTCGTAAAAGATACCTACTTAGCATATAACTAAATAATAGATAAAAATTCAATTTCACTAAAGCGACACCACGTGAATGGAAAAACTTGAGAGGGAAACATTAACCAAATAAGGTAAAAATATCTAGACTGAAATCTACTGTGTGCCTTAAGATGCAAAACTGCCACCAACTGACGTCTTTGATCTGTCTTACCTTACCTAGCAACTTATAGTGTATGCGACATAGATCTAAAGACTTACTTGTCAGTAAACAATAAAGTATGTGTAACCTATCCACGTCTCGCTGATCTAGCGCATACCACATAATTGGCTCTTGTGGAACACCAATGTATTGATGTGTTCACGATTCAATTGTTACATTGTGTTTGCTCTTTGATATGAAACCAAATTAGTTGGGTGACGTCACGGCCGCCATTGTTTTCCAACTTAATTTCGGTATTGAGTTTGTGTACTTCCACGTTAATTAACAACGGTTTTGTGAGGTTTTGCGGAGATAGGTATTGTAAATGGGAAATGATTACTCATGAAAAGGTACACGGTTTACAAATTGCGTTCGGCGTTTTTTAATATGTTGCATGTATCCATCATTGGGTAGAAAATAACTGGAACTTCGTTAAAAATTGATAAATGAAACTTCTTTTATACAGTACACGTAGAATCAGTTGATGCATGTAGACTATGTGAAACATAGAACCTCATAGAATGAGAAATATCAACATTTTTCCATCACATATGTAAAATAAGAAGATTAAAATTAAAGGATTTAAAAAAAATATAATTTATAGATTTACGTTCAGGTCAAGAGACTCAAGGAAGATAGTAACTCCGAGTAACTTCAACGCTGACACTAGCCATATGTTTTATGATGATACCCACTCACAGCACCTCAATAACAGTAATAACGAACACAACACGTCACCTCATAAAGACAGCTCATAATATTTCCAAAGACATTCCCCCGTATGGGAGGAAAATTAAATTATCGCTTTTATTTACTAGCGCACGGTCTGGAATTACTATTGATTGAATTAAGCAACCCTTGCCGCGAGCTGTTACGCAATTAACTGAGACCTGATTTTCTTTTAGTATTGCGTGGATTGTTTCGGATTACCGAAGGAGTTAACAGGTATAATTTGGACGAATTGGGATGGCTGTTAAGTTCTTAGAGGAAATAGGCGATTCTATCTTAGTTTTGCTTGTGGTTGTAGTTCCGTTCATATAGCTTATGAACCTCTATGGTTTTATTTTAATCTTAACAAATCTTTATAATTCTTTTGTATATTCAAATGACAGAAACACACAAACAGAAATTTACAAAACACTTGAAGATATTATACAATGGCTGAACATTAACAAATTAAAAATAAATTTAGAAAAAACAAAGTTTATTAGCTTCAAAACTTATAAAAGTAAAAACATCGAATTGAATTTAAGTTACAACAACTCACCTATAAAACAAATACATAGTGCAAAATTCTTGGGTATTACTCTTGATACACACTTATCTTGGAAAGAGCATATTAATAGCTTATGCTTAAAAATAAACCGTTTGTTTTCGCTCTTAGGAAAGTAAAAGATGTGACTAACCAACATACCTCTATAATGGTATATCATGCCTACATATGCTCCATTATACGATATGGCATAGTGGTCTGGGGCAATTCCTGTGACATTGCGAGGGTGTTCATAGCACAGAAAAAATGCATTCGAGCTCTGTTCGGCATGGGGTGGTCAGAATCATGCAAACCAATATTTAAGTCAAAAAATCTTCTGACTGTACCCTGCTTGTATATTTACGAAGTAGCTAAATTTGTAAAATATCACAGTCATCTCTTCGCCTCCAATGACAACACGTTTAAACGTAAAATAAACCGGCTTCCTCTACAAATGCCTGTACCTAAACTTGAAATGTTCAGGAAGAGCTGTGCCTACATGGCACCTCTAATATATAACTCCCTGCCCAGAGGAATGACTGACCTGCCATATAAAAGGTTCTGTTGTGCCTTGCGTAAGTGGTTAGTACAGGAGAGTTTCTATAGTGTAAAAGATTTTTTAAAAAAAAGCACATGCCGATTTGGTGCCCACTAAAATACTGTGTCTTTCTTTATTTGTTTTATTGTAATAATTTAAAAATTTGTTCAAAAAATATTTCAATTGTGATTATATTATATTGTATATTGTAAAACTTAGATCTAATAATATGTACCTAATAGCATTCGTATACTGTATATTTACTAAGTACTTATAATGTTTTGCATGCCCGTAATGAGGGTGAAATATGTCATGTACTGTACCTACATAAATTTTACATCTTTTGTACCACCATATTTCAGGCAAATAAATGATTTGATTTGATTTGATTTGATTTCAATTTAAAATTTTGACTTTCAAATGAGTAAGAATAATTGGTGGTGTCTAATAAACATGAAAATTAATCGGAAAGAGCCGCGGTTCACGCATATAGCCATTAGATTCAATCTTGTAAGCCATGAACGTTATGGAGTTGATCTGCCTAATTTTGGAAGGGACGCAGTCTAAAATATTATAATTTTACGCAATATTGGGACAGCATTGTCAAAGGTAGAAAAGTCAATTTTTACTTTAGTAAAACTTTTTACACAAAAACCATAATTTCAAGAGCAGGAGAACCAAGAACCCGACAGCGTTGACTTCTTACAAAATGTGTAAAAATATATTTCGTTATTGACAAAAAATATTATTATGTTCAATGTGGCAAAATCATCTCCAAATGTTATATTGTCGCACTGCATTTTTCTACAGATTTCCCATCACAATTTTCTGCTCTGTGCCCGTGAAAGTATTTTGCGTTGCTTACCTATTAGCATATTAACGAGCTGCGTGATGTTTGGGTGGGGGTCGCAGGATATGAGCTCAATTATGCCACACGGTGACGTGTAATCAATTTATATTAGGAAATAGCCCGTTTTTTGGTGATGGATATTTGTATAATGCTTCATTAGGGATGTAATAAGATTAGATCTATTATAATATCGGGTGGGTATTACCTGTCATCCTTATTGGGTTCGGAATTCGGATTCATCGTATAACGTAGTTAAGAGATTTTTGTTACGGATGCTGCTTATCATAATTTTTTAGATGTATGAGGTAATAATGTACGTACTAGATGTAGGCTAAATGGCTAGGAGATCGTTTTGATACAACCCGTTTTATTATAAGACCAGTATTATCATAGTAAGTAAATTTAACTGTAGTTTTTGCCCACCAATCTGTAAAGCAAAAAAATCATTCATGATGTCATCTACTTCGCATTTAGGAAGTAGTCTAGTAGTCTCTACGTGTTAAAACAATGTGTGCAAGTGACCGCTGTTGCCAGACTTCCCACTATAGTCGGATGACATTGCACTACACGTAGAACGTCCAGCGTAAATAACTGGCGACGTTGTGCTATGTCCGGTGACGTCACGTGACGTCACTGCCGAGGCGGGCACATACCAAGCGGCACGACTGCTGAATATGGAGGGAAAAGTAAAACTGAAGCTATACTCGCATGTGGGAATTTAAAACCAGAAGTTTAAAGTATGGGGATGGTGGTGTGAAAGTAAAGGATGTGGACTAAATGATGGTGATTTAATAAAAAGCCTCTATCCTATCCTCTATCGGTTTTTCATGTCTGAGGATCGTGATCAGCATGTAGGTCGCATCTGGAGTGTTGATTATATCTAGTGCTATAACATGACATGCAGGCTCATAATTTTCGAAATTCTATATAGTTTTTTACATGTTTATATTATAGCTAAGAAAGCTAACTTCGATCATGACCACTTTGAAAATGTAATCTAAGTAGCTTTACCCATTTCTAACCTACAATAAAAAAATAAAGTTAAGAAGAAAGACCACAATTCAAACAAACTACTACAAATTATGTTTAACATATAACACTGAACCTTAATACACGAACAAGCAGCAATATCCCAGAATCATCGGGACCCCACATCCATCACTCTGTACCACGTATGTATAAATTACGAGGTCAATAATTAACTCATAGGGCTCCATGTTACAATTTGGGAGAACTTGGATACGCTGCGTATGGACGAATAAGGACTGGTATAGTGGTTGTGTTTAGAAATGGCGTAAGTGTTGTTGAACTATTTATTCCAGAGGTTGGGAAGAAGGGCATGTGTTTTTTTTTTATAATTGTTTTATGAAAATGGGTCGTGTTGCAATCAACAAACCTTAACGAAGTGTGTGCACCTAGAATCGTTTCAACATTTCCATGGTACCTGTAGTAGGTTTAGAATTTATTAGTTTATAACCGTTTGGTTAATTTAAAAGTTAACGATTTAAAGTACACAATGTACTACATAAAAGTAATAGGAAACACGTAAAATATCAATGTTACCATGCTGGTGAAGGTTTTTATTTCATAAAATAATTTGATATAACAATTACTATCTGACAATTCACATTAACATACTGGTGAACAAACCAGCAAATTTTCAGGGTCCATACACAAGGAGTCGGCCACACGATCCTCTGTCAGTGCGAATACATGGAAATTAATGGTCTTACCCTGACCTCAAGCGGTGCGGGGGGATCTCCCCCCTCCGTCCTCCCCTGCCGCCCCCCTGCGACACCCCTGTTACATAAGGCAATTGACTAATAACGTTGAATTGTGGGAACCCGAAATATTGCTACATGCACGTTTATAACAGGAATATTTTGGATGTTCAATGGATTGTTAGGCCGGGAGTCGGGACGGTGGTGGAAACCCTTTTCAGGATGTTCGCGTGTCTTTCTATTGTTCTTACGCGAATTATTTTGGCCGTGGAAGGGATTGTGTCATATTTTATTATTTGGCTACAGCTCTAGATAAATTTCACTGAAAACAACAAAAAAAAAAATATATATTAAAAGGCTTTCTATTGTACTGGTTCATGATACGAAGAATACCTACAGGTAGGTTGAAAATATTCAAAGATATAATCAAACTTTTACTACAAATAATTTGTGCTACAGACAAACATGAATAAAAAAAAATGGAATAAAGTTGAAAGTAAACAAACCGCAACATGCAATTTCTTTTTTCTAATTCCGATTTTCCTTCGTTTCACATTAGCGTCTAGTTCAGGCTATTATCAAGCCAGCCAGCAGGCAGTAAGCAGATTTACCGGCGACAGCGCTAAAAGTGCATCGGAAGCACCTTATTTTCTGCACTGGTACATTTTAATCACATGCTGAGTTGAGCAAATCCAACTATTACTGGATTAAATGTGTACGGAACGAGGAAAATTACCCATTATTATTGTTCCATTGCTATATTGAAACTACATTTTTAATGGGATGAAAGCTAAAATGGAAATTTTGTATTGCTTTTTATTGGGATTAAGCATAAATGGTTCTAGTGCTACATTATTTTGCACGAAAATCATAAAATGTTAGCGTATTAAAATCACGTAAGTTTTGTACCCTCAGTTTGTCAGCCAGTTTCCACAGTCTCACCCTTGGCAACATCTAAACGTTTATTACAATCTTATTATATAGTAAAATCTGCCATTATACATTTCGCCTTATGTGTCAACGTCTGCTATGATTGGAGTCAGATGATAGTCATAGTCAGTCTTAGTAGAGTAATAATAATTATTGCGAACTAGTTTCTCAGGCTTCGTCCTATTTTTCAAAAGCAATCTCATTGTTAATAATCAGGGATCGCATATAAGTACTGTATATAAGTAAGAGGCTATTGTTTCATTGAAGAGTCGAAATTAGTCAATACATAGTCAGTTTTCGTGGAAGTTTGTCTATAAGTTCGAATGAATACTCTTATGGGACATATTATGTTTGAGGTACTTACTTACTTGACTGTTTTCTTAGTATACATTATAACTATATTCCCTGTAGGGATGGATTTTCTTATAATCTTTATACCGTATGCTATTAACTATATTTAAGGTCCTTTTAACATATTTGTTTTGGAAAAGTTGGTCTCGTGGGTTTCGTTGCTTTACTCGACTATGTCATTTTATACATTTTACTAGCTGTACCCGCGACGTTGTTCGCTTATATCATTCATCTTTATGCATAAATATTTTGACTGTTATATAGAAGGCCACCAACATGAACTGCCTACTGCGAGAAACTTTCCGTATGGCACAAAAAAATCTAATTCAGGGTGTTCTTTTTAAATATTTAAAAATTAAAAAAAACACATTTTCAAAACTCCAACACATTTTCTTGCTGGATTCATGTTTTTATGTAAGTAGTTGTATTCGTTACATATGTTACTGTAAAAGCTTGAACTAAGGTAAAAATAAAATTTACGCGTAAGTCCTAGCATTTACCGACATGAGTTGGTAAAAGTAAGTATTTCTGAAGATAGGACGATTTTTTTGGGCTCTTACCATTCGAATTTAGTAAATGCTACATTTTACCGCTGTCAGCTGGTAAATGTTGGTTTTAGGTATAACACAATGAGTAGTCAACTGGTAATTAAACGCCTAGCAACGATGACGTCATCATCTATAAATAGAACGTAATAGTTAATAAAGACTAATTTTGAATAACATATGTCGTCGCTCGCTTCGCTCGCTCTGTTCCAAGGTCACAATATCTAACCTAACCTAACCTATTGATCTCTGTCACAAAGTCGAACCTAACCAAGCAATGGCTTTCTGGGCAGTGTCGGTTTTATACTAAGTCGAGGGTTTGATTTGCACTCGACAAATAGGTTTGGCTTTGTGACTTTGTAGGTTAAGTTGACGATTATGCTGACATATTTTGAAGTGTTTTTTTTTGTTACAATTATGTTTCTTATGCCATAGTTCTCATTAATACAGTAGTCTCCAGTAAGACTGCCGGGCGCGAGATTTTGGTTCAAAACTCCGAAATTCGAAATTCCATATCAAGAAATACTGAACTACGCATTATAATTGAGAGGGGATGTCAGATAGGCAGTGACTTCATGTAAATAAGGAATACAACTGAGACCCATGAGACTGAAAGAGGAGGTAGTTATAAAAAGTTGACGTATGTATTGAGAGGCGCAGGGGCAGAATGACCAAAACTGTGTTTAAAATTATTTCTAACTGTTTAGAAAAATAAGTAATAGCTGACCAAGTCCAATCTCATTTTACCCTTATCAAAGACGGAGGCTATATCCCTTACAATAAAGTCACTTTATTCTGCCCAGCATAAGGTGAGGGGCTCAAATACCGTACGTATATATTTTAAAATGTAGAGAATTCGATAGAAAGTTTATTTTACTTAAAGTTTTGAGCCAACCTTTCGGTAATTGGATACAAAAACTTAAACAAATAAACAAAAAATCTTGCAAAATCTTGCCAGCTACCTTATTATGAGTATTTAAGAGTTCGCACACACTAAAGATTGTGTTTTAAAAAGATTTTTGGGTAAAAACAATAAGAAATAACAAATACAAAAAAATCTTGTCCATGGAATACTATGGGCGACCAACAGAAAACATTACACATTACGTTGGAAAAATAATTTAAAAAGTGGATTAAAGTTTTTAACCATCTTTAAAGTTATCTGAGGAATCTTAATGTTGTCAAGTGAGAAGTAACTGAGCGTTAATGTCCTGGTCATAGATATAAATCTATTATAAATTTACAGTATAAGATATGCTTGATCAGCAAAGAGCAACTAACTTACCTATGGGAAAATAGTGAATACAAACACAAAATAATTGTAACAAAATGCTAAAAATGGCGTTGCTTTTTTAGCATTTTGTTACAATTATTTTGTTAGTTAAACAAAAAAAGGGTTACTGAGATATGAACTTGAGTAACAAAACATTCAAACTTATATAAGAAAATGGACGCAAAAAAATACACAAACATTGACAGCTGGATTTGAACTTGCAGCAGTAACATTAAAATCTATTCGTTCAACCACCAATCTGTTTACTACGACAGCTAGTTTTCCGAAAAGTATGTGTAGTTCAATCAAAATGAAGTTATTTGATCGCTATGGCTACCTGAGTGCCATGGTTACCCCTTGTTTATATGTCAATAATACCAATTTACGTGTGCAGATGAGAAAGTGATTTTGGAAATTTAAAGCTCTACCCCTCATCAGCTAAATGTAATATGCATGCTTAAACATAGCTAACAACCGTCTACGATTTTCCGAAAACATTCTCTCAATTTTTTACTGCTATCAATTCAGTAGTTCATAATTGATACTGTAACATGAAATCTGACCCCCCGCAAAATAATGTTGTAATATTATATGTATAGAAGAAAATGCACAACTCCATCTATGAATTCTAGAATCAACTATTAACCTCGCCAACATGGTCAAATTCAAATTATTTATATCCAAAAAGGGCTTACACAATATGTAATTCGACTTGATGTTTTTGAAATCTCATAGATAGCGCTGCTTTAAAAATGTCTTGATACTACCTATTATTTAATTATGTTTATCGGCCTAAGTTACTTATATTGCGTGATTTTTATAGTGTAAAGCTAGATTATAACATGGTCAACATAAGAATAACATTCAAATATGTGTCGTTAGATTACACGTTGTTACAGAATGCGTTGAAAAAATAAAGGTTCACTGCTCGTTCCCCGTAAGTGATAGCGTGATAATATGTAGCCTATATGTTGACCCGACTTCTAAATAATATTCGTGCCAAATTTGAAGTAAATCCATGCAGTACTTTTTGAGATTATCCCGGACATACATACAGACAAACAGACAAACAGACAAACAGACAAAAATTCTAAAAACTATATTTTTGGCTTCGGTATCGACTGTAGATCATACCCCAAGTATTCTTTTAAAAAAATATTCAATGTACAGTTTTGACTTTCCTACCATTTTATTATATGTATAGATTATCGTTTTTCTTACAAGACTTCTTTAGCATTTTTTCCTTAACTTTTAATAGACTGCCAGCTTATCAACTAGTCAATTGGTTAGTTGCTATTATGTCAAACATCATTTTATTGTTCGGAGGTAGACCTTAATTTATTTTAAAAACATTAATAAAAATACAATATCGTGCTTCCACGCTACCAAACTCAATGAGCCTAACCCGATGACTATCTGAATCACAAACACATGTACCGCCAATCAAACAAATCTTACAATAAGTACTTCTTTGAACTCACCGTCAACTATCATTACAATGAATTTGAGTCGTATTATAGCGGCGTAAAGCTCCATTTGCGGTAAGCAGGGCCGGCGGGGAACAATGAATCGCGAGGAACAATAAAACGCGGGCTAGTTCCGGCGACCGATTACTGTTTCCGGCCAAACGTCAACCTCAACGGATGTAGGTATGAAATACTTTTTCTTCAGTTTACAGTTCACTTGGCAAGGAGATGTAAGTTACGTAAATGTTTAAGCTATATTATAAAATTCTTTGTTTATTTTATCGTCTTCTTATCCCCGACTCTAGACCAGAGATTTGTCGGTTCGGTTCTCAATAACGCAGTGTCGACTCTTAAGATCGCGTCATCGCCTACTACAAAAGCGGCGTAGCAATGCAAACCTAAAATACTGCATGGCTGACTTTCTTTACCGAGTCTCCCACAATAGCACAATAAATAAACTGACCCTATGCCAGATGTAGGTACTCTTCACCTCTTTTCGATAGATATATGCTTTCGGTAACACACTGTTAAATCATAACACTCCCTATTTGCCTTGGCCACAGCCGGGTAATTAAGAAATTCAGGAAAGTCGAATCATTTAAGAAATTTATTTTTGGTTTGTAAATAATTTTGCTATTACAAATTAAATTAATTTTAATAACAGCTGTTTTATTGCGTAAATAAACAAAAGAATATGCTCAAGTAAAAAATAAATATCTGCAACTGACAGGTCCTTCGAAGTCGGTCCAAAATAATAAACAAGGAATTTATATGTACATACTTGTCCCAAAACCCTTCGTATTTTATTATTATTTAACAAACTCGACATAAAAGTCTAGTAACTTCTGTGTTGTGTCGCACTATACAAGTACGAACAGTCACTGATCGGCGACTTAGATAGGCCTTGCTAATTACAGTTTACTGTTCTTTTAATACTTTTTACCTTAATTAGCGGCTACGTATCGCTCCCAAAATACACAGGTTTTATTAGAACGTTGCCCGGTATTAAATGTATTAGACATTTTTCATGAAATGCAAATTTTTGGACTTATTACCTACCTACGTATTTTTCATAGTTACGTTAATTATTAATTTACAAAGTTTCTAAAAGCTCCATATAAATCATTATTTAGTATTTCATTAATTGACTAACTATAAATATTAAATATTTGTCGATGATTAATAATTATCTGTTTAAGGCGAAGTTTATAAATAAACTAAACAAGAAAAAACGAATACTAGAAATATTCATCTAACAAAATATTACTGGGTCATTCCATAATACGTAAACATTCCTAGAAAACTTTCTGGGATTCAAACGAATGTAATAGTAAAAAAAGAATAACCCACAGAACCTAACATTTACATTTCACTGGACAATGTATTAAACGTTCAATACGATGTAACCCAATAAAAGTGGGCTTAGGTCCACTCAAAAAACATTTTCTATCCATCCAATAAAGTTAGTAGTCAACATCGAGTAGTAAAGAAATAGAGTGACGAAACGTGTTGACGGTCATAAGTTGACCACACGTAAGTTGACCATGCGTAATGAAAATTAAAAGTGATTTAGTGTTTAGTAGTTATGAGATAATGAACTCCATTTTAAAACATCTAAAAGAGAAAGTCAATGACGAGTCTCATCTAAAGATGAAAAAAACAACAGAGGATAGAGAGCAGTACAGATTACAGCATTAACAAAGACTAAACAGCAAAATGAAAAAGTCCACTCTATTTGTTAACTCCTCTTTGGTAGATACTTAGGCAAAACAAATTGAGGCACAAGGGGCAACAATTGGCGCAAACTGAATGCTCAGGTGGAGAGGGAAAAAATTCAATTCCAATACAACAGCAGAGCTAAATAGGAAACTCATAAACCGCTTACGTTGTATAGAGAAATTTTATTGCGCCCTTATTTTGTTGCGACGCGGTCTACGTCGCTCTGTAAATGCGGTAAACGCTTTGTTTTTTTTGTTCTACTATTAATGTACAAGAGATATACAATCCTTGTCTTACATGAGTTGTACTATGTACTTTACATCGTTATCTTTCTCTGTAGAATAAAATAAAGTAAAAAACCTAAACACTTTTTTTTAAAAGGATGCAGGGTATTTCTACCTCGTACAGAATTAATTAATTCATGTAACAATGACAAGTGTTTCAATTAAGATTATTTTTATACAGTTTCTACAAGACGACTCAATTAAAGTTGCAATTAGAAACGGGCTACCAAGTGTTTTACATTAGTAGAACACTTAACAGCACTTTAAATTTTGCACCCAATATTAGAACCTAAGTTTTATCTACTTTTGAGGACATTGTGAAGTCATGGACTGTATTGTATTGTACGATTATAGTCCAGACCCTATTTTGGGTATTTCACATTTAGTGGAAGGAATGTCGGTCTCTTGCGTTATTGTGAATCTTAGTGTAAATTAATAGCCTACATACACACACGCGCACGCTCACCCATACGAACGCACCCTCTCACTCACGCGCACACACACACACACTTAAAAATAGCTGTGGTTGTCTGAAGTTTTCTTTTACTTTTTTTCTTTCGTATCAGTTTATAATTTTGTGAATCTGTTGTTGGCATAATTGTACTTAATAATATAGGGAATGCACTGGCTTCTGTAATACAGTTTAAACTAGCTCAGAAGCCAGGGAATTCGTATACATGTGCAACAAAAAATGTCAATAAAAAATATTATATTGTTATTTTATTATTGTTATCCGCTACTATCTTCTATTTTGGACCGTTTCAACCCAATCGTCGGTGTCGTCAGATAGAAGGCTAGTATTTTTGTTTAAAATTTCATTTCACCGTAACCTTCGGTGTCGCAAAAAGCCTAATTTAAACATTTAATATTCTTTGAAATGTTTACCGGTGTTCCAATTCGTTTACATTGACGTCTTTTTGGAATTTAGATTTTTTTCTCAAGAATTTTCAAATCGATATTCAATTGGAAGTGGAGGGCTTTGGAGGCCCTCGAGTATTTAATGGACTTGAAACTTATTTATTTATTGTTTTACGTCATTTCTAGGAACTGACAGTTTGGAAGGGTCCTTATGTTGTTACGATGTTATAAATGAATATAAAAGACTGTATTGATTCCGGCTTGTTCCCTCCTGTCTTACGTAGATTGAAACCTAAGACATTTTAGATAAGTTATACAAAAAAAAAAACCAATAGAGCCCAAATCTAGATCTATATAAGTGTCGTAGCTATAAATCACAGTGATTTATTAAAACAAAATGCATAATACCATTTACACAGGCGTTAAAACTGTACCAAGTTGGTTCGAAAAAAAGCTTGGAAACGGGAGATACATCCAAAAATGATTTATTAGGAAATTTTATTTCATAATACCGAATTTATTAGACTCAAATGACCAGCCTCCGTTGAACCAATTAGGTATTCATTATGTTAAGTTGACATTTTCGTTAAAGGAAATTATCATTTCGTTGATATTGAAGTTTAATTTTGTTCTTTCAACAAAAAGTTTAATTTTGACGGCCATTTGACGCACCGAATTTTTAAAATTCTTTACGGGGTGACATTTTATAAATTTATACGTTAAAAATATTGTTCTATAATTTCGATGTAAATGATGATTTGTAATATTATTTTTTTCGGTTCTGATGTTTTATGCACCTGGTAACTTAAATTAGCCATTAGGGTTTCGTCTTTTGGATTTTGAACCAACGAATATAGACCTTGAGCGTCAGAAAAACATAACAAAATCAGTAAGGATAAAACTGAAAGTACCAGAAGTTTCAAGTCGACTGAACAAAAAACAAATAAAATTAAACGTACGTAAGTCCTTTTTAACATTGGGAAGATTATCAACTTCCAGTTATGATGTACAAATATAAAATCTAAGTAAGTACTCTTAGGCACAGTTGTCCTAATCCGGGGATCGAATTTGTAGTCTAACCACAATAGGGGAAACTGTCTAACTAGGTCATCGAACTTTGTACGTAAGCCGAATGAACTAATGCCGTAGTTACAGATTATCGGAGAAATAGTTATTCGTTAAATAAGGTAAGGTCTTAGACAGCTATGTAGATCAGATACCTTTCAGGAGAACCGTAAGCCCATATGTCGGCTGTTTTAAAAAAGTATAAGGTTCCAAGTTTTTTCGTTTAGTTTTTAAGGTAGCTTTCTTTTGTTTCACTGTCTTTATTTACGTAAGGCGGTGGTGTAAAAGAGGTTGAAGGTTTGAAAGTGTGGAACATTTTGGTGTAAAGTGTAAGGGCGTTGAGAGCGGTAATCCGGAGGCGCGAAGTCGAGCCCTCGCGTTCCTTATATTTTGGCTTAAAAATAACTTTATGAGGAGTATTAAGAGGATTTAATGTGTTGAGGAGAAATGTACGAGGAACTGTGTTCAGTGCTCGGTACTTAGCGTTAGAATTGTAAAAATATAGATTTATACCTGTGCATACTTGTATTTAAAGACTATACTTATAAAGTATCACTAACTGAGAAAAGACTCAATAGCATTTTTTTCATACTTTTTATAAAGTAAAAAATGTAGCAGTAAGATTTTCTCAAGACATATATTATTTATTACAAAAATAGAATAATTTTCCAACATATCGAAGTAAGCTTATTGAGCTTTTCACAGTCGATTAACACAATTTTCCCAATTTTCTGCTACGTGAAATAAACGGTTGCTGACACAAACAGACAAGTCAGAGATAATCCTTGAAAACACGAAAAATAAGCCCACTCTCGCAGAAAACGTCAACGTAATCGTACACATTAGTTCACATTAACTGGACGTATAAAAACGAGCAAACCATGTACACTGGAGAGCAGATGAAATCACCAAAAGCGGTGTAAAAGCCACAATAAAGTTGGAGCTTTACGTGCGTGACTACAAACTTGATAGTCCATTAAATTTGCATCGGACAGCTTTATACATTTTTGTGGCGCGCACTGTAAAAAATACGTACGCGTAAGTACAATAAAATGATACCGGTTTAATTGGTGCTTCAACTGTAACATGTAAAGATGAAACCTGAATAAAAAATAAAACCTTATTATGTTGGTAGTACTTTGTTGTTTATAGTCCCGGAGACGTTTACAGCTACTTGCTTTGTTGATATGGACGATAAATTGAGTGTTTAGTTAGGAAATAGCTAGAACAAATGTCTTTTACTATTCTCTTTGTGTATGCGGACTATTTTGGATCTGAAAGTCCAACACATAAAACATAATGTACCCACTGATGTATACAGCCGGAGCGGTAAGCTCTTCCCTTAATCACCGCGGAAGGCAAGCAGATCAGTGACCGCAATGCTCCATAGGTACATAGCAACGGGGCCACTGTAGGTACTCTGGCCTCAATGTACCGCAATCCCACATACCAGTAGCGAGTTATCGTAAATCCCTTAGTCACCACTTACGACAGTTTAAGTCATGGCGTGATTCTATTACAACCAAAACTGCTGGTTAATGATGATGATAACTGCTTTTGGAACGCTTTTAGTGATGATGTGGATTTCATTACTTTAAATTAGTCACATAGTTTTTCTGGACCTACATTTTTGTTGTTTGTAAGCTTCAACGACAATTTCACAGGCAAATGGTAAATTAAAAAGATCAGTTAGTTTGTAAATTTAAAATAAGTATTTATTTTAACCATTATTCAACACATGTTGCAAACCATAAACGTCTAAAAGTTACGTCATCAATCTCCATAGCAAGTTTCTTAAACTCACGTTACTACATAACAAAGTCAACGTTTAGCAGTTCTCAAAAACTCCAACAGTTTAAGTAAAACTTAGCGATCCTTCACTTCCTAGAGAACAGTTGCCAAACTAAAACACTAATAAGTGCTTGCATCAGGCACATTGTTACCTCCAAACTTTGCACAAATTCTGAACGTTTGCTCCGTAATTGACTTCAAAGGTAGCTAATTTAGTTAATCAACCTTTTACAAACTTCTGCGTTTTCCAGACTTATGCAGCGGCACTTGTGGGCCTGGGTAATTGCTCTTGCGCTCAGTCGACACTCATTGACTTATTCGGGCAAGTTTTGAGATTGTTCGAGAGCATCTGTGCCTCATTCGGCGAATACGGAGCTCGAAGGATCGGTAACAGTTTGAAACTGAACTAGTTCAAGTTGAAGTTTTTATGCCGGAATCAGAACTACTTAAGGTTGAACTAATTACAGGTGTTTATCGATGAAAACGCGCGAATATACTACGATTTGATGTCGAAAATTGTCTAACTAGTATATAAATGTCAAACCAGGAAATACTGTTCGGGTTTTAGGGTATAAGTTAAACACATAACACAATAAATTAATTTAATGTCGGTCCTAAAAATATATAGGTAACTATATTGTTTATAGCTATTTTCCACCTAAAAAGTCCACGAAACGACAAAAAGTAACTCTCTAACAAGTCTCAGTAAACAAATTACGGTACCTACTTCAATATAATAATATAATAATAATATAATAATATAATATTCCGGGACAATTCACACACGGTTATCTGATCCCAAGCTAAGCAGAGCTTGTGTTATGGTAACCAGACAACTGATAAACATACTTATATATTTCTAAATACATACATATCATAGATAAGTAACACCCAGACACAGAACAAATGATCGTGCTCATCACACAAAGATTTGTCCTGCGTGGGAATCGAACCCACGACCTCCGGTATAGCAGTCAGGGCCACTAACCACTAGACCAACAGGCCTGTCAAAAATTTAACAAATAAAATTCCTGTTTTTTCGATACTTTTCTTCAAGAAATATTTCCAGAATTCTTGGAAAGTATCGAGAGTTATTTGAATACCGAGTAGGATATACACGTGTACATCAGCTGGGGTCTGAAAAACGCGAACACAATGACTCCTGAACGATTGACAGACATTGATTTATGTGATCCCCGAGTAATCTTTGAGCTACAAGCTTTTACTTTTCTTTGAATGTCGATATCGAACATTTTAGTGCGAGTATAGTGGTATCAGAGATAAATGTACATTAGGCTATAAGTATAGGCTTTTTTGTTTACATGAGAGTATAATAATATGGATGTCAAACTTCAGTGGATTTGAAAAGAAGATCTTTGTGGATTTAAAAAGAAGACCTAAAGTAGAAAAAAAAAAACAAATGAAAAACGAATAACTCCTTAAACTACTCTTTCTTCTTCGGCTTCAGTGCGTGTCTACAAAATGATACGATCTTGATGATTACACTTAAGCTTTGTGCACCCTTCAAACAATCATGTAATAAGCGCGAACTTATCAGCCCTTAAAATCTCAGCAAGAATTATAACATTAAAGCAAGCCCTCCATATACCTCTTACCTTATTACCCTACTTCTTACAAATAAAACAACTTCCTCGAATGTTCCGACAAATAACAAGAGCGTATCAAACGGAATATCGCCCAGATATAGTTGCGAATGGTCGTAAACTAAGTTTTTATCTGCTCTGTCTTCAGCTAATGTTGGAGATAAATCTGGAACGACAAAAGACCAGCTTCGGGATGAGTATGTCACGTAATTTACTTTTATGGTACCGTCAGGGTCCCCATATGATGGGCATTTAGAGGATTTCGGGTACTTTGCGTCTGTACGGTAAGACTTAGCGGCAAAAAAATGGATTCGTAAAAGTAAGCATGTCTGAGGTTTTTCGGCAGTTGTAATCGTCTAGACTAGATCACATTTTTTTACTTTCAGAAACATTTTAACGAAGTTACAAACATATTTCATTTATTAGATTTTATATATTTGATATCCATCCATTGAAGCAGATACTTTACTAAGCTGCCTATCAATTTCCAACCTCTGATTGTCTTACTTTAAACAATGTCTTTAAATTAGGTTCCGCTTGTAATTAATGACAAATATTTCATTAACATCAAAGCAGGTAGTCAGCCTACTGAGAGTCATAAATAAATGCTTTGTCAACATCCGTCGAATAGCTCTTACAAGCCAATCTCGGGATAACTGGGACTGACAAATAACCTTACCTTATTATGATGTCGAAGATTGATTGACGGATGAAATGGATATTTAAATTGTTATGGATATTAAGTACCTTTCTTATTTCCATTTTTGATGCTTAGTCAAACGATTTTATTTAGTTAAAGAAACTATGTTGGTTATTTATGACAGTTTATCATCAACAGTTATTCAAAAGCAATAAGACAAATTGCAGATTTATGTTAATTACGGAACATCGTGTCAAGTTAGTACCTACATAAGTAAATGCTGCGATTGGAGTTCTAAGAAACTGAACAAATCAAATATCAATAAAGAACGCTAGATTGAACTTTAGAACCCCAAAGCAAACCATTATTGAAATAATCCCATCAGAATTCCGAAAAAGTTCAACAAATAGGCGAATCATCAACATCGTCAGATTACACGACATTTAACCAGAATTAGTTTCCCGAACGTTCTTAAATGCACATTTCTATGCATCTCCCGTTCCCGTAGCCGCTTAACAATATAACCCCATGAGCTATAACGTTTTAGGGCTAATATTAACCAAATTGGATGAACGGGTGGGCGACGAACTGCGACCTACCGAGGCGCGGGTGTGAGCGAGACGGAACAACACGAATGATTCTAATTCCATGTTAGTATTCTTTCGCTAAATTCCATTTCTCAGATGGGAAACTGTTTGTTAAGGCCTAAGGTCTTGTATTTTCAATTAACCTAGAACGAAATTAGTTCTAGCAATATTAAATGTTGACAACACAAAAGATATTAAGTTGCCAATTTTATTATTATAACTGGGAACCAAATAAAAACAAAGCAATTTTCGCAAGAAATATATTTCACCTAACTAATATTGACATCACACTAAATGAATATGGTTTGTGATGAGAATCAAATTTGCCATATCATGTCTGTCTAACCCAGTAAGGCGAAGTCGTGATGGTAACGTCACGGAACAATATTATACTTAGGTAAGGTCGTTATGATTGTAAGACAATGTTTTCGCCATTTGGATTCTGTCCAATATTTAGTTTGATACAAGATAGAGGTTACATTTCATAAGCATACCCATAAAAGTAAATTACGATCTGTCCAAAAATAATACAAGACATATTTCTGTATTATCTCTTTCATCCTATCATGTTTTAGCAGTTCTATTACCCACAAATTACACGTCATTTCCTCAGCCGTCAAAGACACCAATACCCCGATTGACAGAACATCGGCCAACGAAAATTGTCGGTTCGTATCTCAGAACAGTTCCGCAACAAACGACTTCAGCTTGACTTATAGCGAGTCTCGTGACCGCCGCCGTGCCGTGACGCATAACGGCATAAATCACGGACAACTGCACTACGTCACGACGAGCGCTGGCGAATGCGTCGAGGAAATTCGAACTAATGGGGGATATTTCTAGACAAAGTGTTTGTACAGATGAATATTGTAGGAAACGAATGTAGAATTTTGCTAATTTGAAAGGATTGTCTTGTAAGCTGACAAGTACGTGGATATCTATGGCCAGGATTGAATTAGGTGATTCGATTTGTTTTCTTAGAGTAAGTAAAGTTGACTGGTTTTCCGCGTGGTTGATTGGTCCAGTTCACTTGGGAGACTGTACTAAGGTCATGACTTTCATCAAAGGCTTGTTTCTAGAAAAGCAAGATGTATTATTTCCAGCTGGCCTTACAACATTAGTACGTTGTTACTGTTTAAGAAAGATTAGGAAAAAATATATTGTTTTCTTTCTATGTTTTAGAATTATATTATGCCACTTTATCATCTAGGGAGTAGGAAACTGTAATAAACAATGCTGCTAGAGCACCCTTTTCTCTTTTCCTTAAATCGGAGCTCCGTGTTAGTGGAGTCGTTGATAAGTTGATCGACATGTTCAACACTGGTTGTGCATTATTTTCGTATGTCTTATAAGGAAACAAGGGGTTGTTTACCAATAACTTTCATTCGTTGTAATATGTATTCATGTGTATTTTTATTTACTGACTCGGAAATTCCATCCCATTCAAGGTATGTAACGTCTCGCTTGTGTCGTACTCTTTTCAAAGTAATATTTTGTTCTGGTTAATGGGCTGTGTTATTTTTTCCTCAGCTAAAGCATGTTTCACTATTAAACAGTTGCCTGTCGACATGTGTGTAAACGTATTTACCGTCGTAACGTTAATGTTTTACAACCTAGTTTGTGAGATACAAGATCATTTGTTTGTTCGAAACTTGAGCTAAATCATTCTTTACCGGATTATTTGCGATAAGTAAAGCAAGTAGGAACTAATGGTAGCTATCGAAGCAAGACTGAAGTCACAAAAAACAGCTGCATCTGGCTTAGATTATTAATGACTTGTTCAAAGTTTCGCTGGGCACATGTCCAACTGGGATCCAAGAGGTAAGATAACGTTTGTAACACGAACAAAGTGAATATTAGATTAGAACTAAACGTGCTTGTTTTAGGATCAAAAAAAAATTTTCTAGCAGTGTTTTTATTTTGACCTTTGAGAGGACAGAATTGAATTCTGTAAACAAATTCTATGGTCATAGCTAGATTAGGCACTGATGTGTGCGTTAGTAAAGTTTATAATTAATTGGAAGGTAGTAAAAAGTCGACAGTATTAAATGTTACTTCACGCCGAAATGTGGGCACACAAATGTTATAATCATATTAAGCGCACCTGTAGTACTGTTGGGATCCCGGGTTTTTATTGTGTACTCTCACAATTAATCTTGGGTGGCTTAGTACGGCGCGATCATTACTCTTACTAAGTAATTGTCTTATGTACGATTAAAACTTCGTAAACACAGAATTTCCATGAAAAACATGTTTTTGTTGCCCCCTTACCGCGACTTGGTGGGTTTGTAGAATTTATTTGTGGGAGCAGGTACTGTAGAAATGTAATTATCACTGGTCAATATTGGTAGGCGACAATGTGCCATGGATCCTGGTCAAAATCAATTTATTTCTTCGTCATTTACGGTAACAACTTCATCAACGACAAAATTGAAATAACTCAAATAATTAAACAACATTGTGTAATGTGTATTGTCCCATACATTTGTGATATACGAATGTGTTTTCCTCCAATAAAACTGGATATAGGTACATGGATAATCGTTTCGTTTGTTTTGCTGGCAATGTAATCACGAGCGCGACCGGTAACGCCACAAATAAATTCAAACCCTAACATGCCATCGATTTAATTAATTAAATGGAACATTTAATTCAATGGAGCATAAACGAGATATATCCCAACGGATATTAATAGGAAGCTGGCATTATATTAAATTTGGTTTAGGTATTAATTGTCGAGGCCATCCCAGGGCCTAAATTTATCACACGTCATTGTTTGGATGTGCCATTTTATTAGAGTACTTTCTCACCCCTTTTTTTGCGAAAAAGGCAAGCAATTCAAGTGCTGAATCTATATGTTATCAAAATGTCTCATATAAAAAAAAACAGTCAGTCTATGTAGATGGAGTTCATTACAATTTCAAACTGATTTGGTTAAATAAAATTTTAAGTACCTACTTTGGAGATCAAAAATAATGTAAAAATTCGAGTGGTTTTATTTGATCAGCGCTAAAACGGATGGTTCTGTTGTAATCAACAACTAAGACGTCTGAAAAAGCCTACAGAACTGACAAATTATGTTATATGTATATTAACCGTATCACATCACATATATAAAGCGATCTTTTTAAAATAGATCGCATAATATTTTCTCCACACATTTGGCCGCACTTGGAACGAATCGGTCTGAGGTTAATGAGCCGAGAATTCTTCCAGGTTTTAACGAGAACGCGCATAACTATGGTGAAATGACTACGGTTATCGGAAATACGCTTTTAATATGGATTATAAAACTCGCACAGCTTTATGTTTCAGTGCTTCGATAATGTGCTTTGGCTTGTACCATCAAGATTTGATCTCAAAAACAAAACATTTAGTAACCCACGCTATGTGTCATCATAATTATGACCTATAGGATGCTTACTACATTGGATTTCATCTTAGGTTCTATCTTTCTAGTACATACCTACTTGGACGTATTTCTTTTATCTATTTATGGATTTCTAATTATTATTATTTTAATATCAATCAATTTATACACCAGGCAAACGATATCAAACATTTACTTTATTTATTTACAGTACTTTTGCTTTACAGTCTTTCCCTTTTAAAATCATCTCTTTGTGGAATAAAGCTCCCAAAATACTACTCAACAAATTGACGGACGTTTAAAAAGCCGATCCAAGATACAAATTATGTTGGTCAACATAACTTTCCTTGTAAGAAAAGAAGGAACATACTTTTTCATCTCATTACCCTCGTTTCGGGACCACCTAACTTTTTATCACAAGATGCATTCTGCAGACAACTCTCAGAGATATTACATTAATAGCGTATTACTAAGGATAAAACTGCCATTACGAACTTCGGTAATAAAGCGGAAACTTGAAAAAATCTCTTATAAACTCGACTTTATTTGCGCAAAGCCATTCCATTGCTCGTTTAGAGACTAATTGTAGGAAAATTGCAAGTCACTGGATTCTCAAGTGTAGTGTAACTGTTAATGTACGCCGAACACCGCATTAGCGTCATTAGGGACGAGGGAAAACAATAAATAGTTGTGGGAGTAACTATTAGGTTGCGAGAGTATGTATCTCGTTATAAGTCTGGAGGACAGTATGGTTCAAGACGTAAGATTTTTCTGTTTTAGATACTTCATTTCATTATTACGAGTATGTTTTTATTAATAAATGGTTTATTCTCTGTACCAGACTAATATTTATACGCTTATTTTCAGAATTTTTCTTGTGAATGTTTTTTTTTACGTCACTGCAATAAATAGATAATGCGGTTTAAATTATCTTTATTCATCTAATTGTCTGCTCCAATCTTTTCCAAAACAACAATTTTCCAAATCCACTCAGTAAATTACATTACAAAAATTAAAGATGAAAAGTTTGGTCCCGTGGGCTGATTTCAGTAAAACGTACCTAAGTACCTAAACATTCAAACAAAATAGAAATAAAGTGAGCTAAACAAACGTAATAACAAGAACATAAAATCTTCAAAGTTTCCATGATAAATGTACACTTTATTAAATTTACCTGAAAATGTAGAGAGTTCTATTCAAGCTTATAAAACGTTGTAAGTTTTCTATGTAAAGAGTATGTAAATTGAACTCATTAGTCTTACAGGTATAAGGTTATGCAATTTTTGAACAGAACTTTATTTTGTTTAATTAATATGTTATTAATTACAGAAAAACTACTAAAAAGTAGAAATAACTAAAAAACTACGTCTAAAAATATTGCAGAATATGAAGCCTTCATTTGTTTTTCAATAACACGTTAGTCAAACTTCACAACTTCGAAATTCAAATTCTCCAATTCCACAGAAATTGTTGATAGCACTCATTCCGAAATTCCTTCGTGAAACTTGGTGCATTACTTTCACTTTGCACCCTCGCCATGCAACCTCACACAAATCCAATAAAATCCATACACGGTACTTTTTGCCGGTGAACTTGCGTTAATGTGTTGGCGTGCCCAAATTGCTAAATCTCGTGTTTGGTCGCAGTTAGTAAGTTGGCTGTTGGCCAATCGGGACTCCTTGCGGCTGTATAAATCATAACCACATTTTCTGTACATCGGGACACTCGATTCCTCTTCGTTTTTGAGGCGTCACGAATGTCGTAGTGCACCGAAGTAATGGCGCGGCTTCGAACTTGTACCTCCTGATCTATAGTTGGTGCTATACAGTCGATGGTGGGCGATTTAGTGTTTGTTGGATCTTTAAAGACATATATTTACTTGAATGAAACTTTTCTCGACCTTTTCTCTCCGTTTCTTAGCTTTTTGACGTAAGAATTTCTATCTTTGAACAACCAAATAAAATCTTGGCTTATCTTAATTGATTATGCGTCCAACTAAAATTGATAACGTTATATTATTTTGAATGTAGCTAAGCATGTAGACCGAATCGTCATCTATTCATAGTCCTAGACTGGTCGTAAGTTACATGGTAACAAACGCAATGAAGCGCATCGGTAGCCACTGAGTGGCTAGGGCTGCAATCTTTCGGAGGTCGTCTCATCGCTATTCCGATGCCTATAAATATGCAAACTGGGAACCTTAAGATGCTGCTTTTGAACAAGCAAAGAAAAAAAAGACAGCTTCAATATTTGAAATAGCTATGAAAACATTTTTGGTAATGAAATTAAAATCAGAAGCTGGTGATACCAGCGACGTGAAATGTGTGAAACCATACGCTGTATTATCAAAAAATTGTTGAACGAAATTATATAACATTTGCTAAATAACGGATCAACCTCTTCCTGTTTGTGGATGGTTCACAAATATTTGGGAAGCGGCATTCTAATGGTCGGCTAATAACAATTTATTGCAGGCATCAATTGTTTAAGCTTTTGGCTGTGAATGATCATCGCCGTTACTGGTTTATGAATTTTGAAATTTAACTTATATTTTTTGGGATATCTGCTTTATTTCAGTCGAACTGTCTCTGCGGTCTTTTATCCAACATATTACTATTTACTCTTCCAAGAATTCTTAACATACCCTTTACGTCGTTCGGGTAAATTTAATATCAGGATTGAGAGAGAATACTTAAGTTAAATGAATAAGTCATCTTCATGCACCATTCATATATCTTAATCAGACGAAAGGAAAGAACAAAAATGTGAGCGCAATTTTAAAGCCCTCACCTTCAATAGTCAGGCTGTTCTCGCTTATTTAAATATATTCCAACTATCTCTCTAGCCAGGCTCGTTCTCAATACACCGTCTTCGCGTTACATATGAAAAGGTCCGTGTTCATTGCTCGGACGGTATATGAATGTTTGGTCATAGTATTGTGTGTTTTGTTCGTAAAAAGCATTGAGCGGAATGGAAAAATGTACGGGAAATATGGTAGAGATGTGTATCTTTTATTCTTTTGATTTTGTGCAGGCAAACAGAACTTGTACGTAGGATGTTGTTCTGGTTAAATAGATTTGTTGATGTGAAATGTGAGGTGGGTTTTTAGGAATGGTCGTACTTCTAAATATAAAGCTGCTTTGATAATGTTGTTTTTCATCTGTACGAAAAAGAATAAGAAAAATTATTGCTGGATTAATTCATTTCATTGGTGTAAAAATTATGACGATAAATAAATAAGGCTTATCCTCTAATTAAATGATCTTTTATTTCTATGTTGCAACAACACGTGGAAGAATGTTATCTTGTTTATAATCTCATATAATATAATCTATACATATAATAAATCTGTAGAAAAGTAATTTTTGTACATTGAAGAAATTGAAAAAAAAAATAGCCAGCGTGTTAAAGGATAACTAACAGAAACCATTTCCATCATTTTTGAAATTTTTGTCTGTTTGTCTGTTTGTTTGTGCACACATCACGTAAAATCTACGAATTCAATGCAGACAATGTTTATATACAAAAGTTATACACCACTTGAGGTATAACTTAGTTTTTGTTTCATCGAAATCGGTTCACTCTATCAAAAGATATGATTAATTTAGTGAGTTCAAGAAGTAAAATATTACAACACGCAATTCAGTACAGTAATTGCATAACAACTCTCTTTTGCCGGGGGTCAGATTTTATGTTACAGTATCAAACATAAACTACTTAATCGAATGGTGTAAAAAATTGAGAGGTTGTTTTCAAGAAATCGTAGATGGTTGTTAGCTATGTTGAAACATGCTATTGAATCTAGCTGATAAGGGGTGGAGCTTTAAATTTCCAAAATCATTTTCTCAACTGCACACATAAATTGGCATTATTGACAGATAAACAAGAGGGTAACCATGGCAGACTGAGGTAGCCATAGCAATCTTCAATTTGATTAGTACCTATATTTTAGTGAACTAGCTATCGAAGTAAACAGCTTGGCGGTTGAACGATTGGAAATGAGTGATCTTGCTGCAAGTTCAAATCCGGTTGTTAATGTTTGTATTTTTTTTCATGCGTCCATTTTCTTATATAAGTTTGAATTTTTTGATACCCAAGTTCAAATCTCAGTAGAGATAACTCTTTTTGTGTTTTACTAACGTATCGTACGTTATATATTTTGTTGTATTTTTAGTCGCAATAAACGACATCTTTAAGTCGTGAAATTTTTCTCAACCGATATATAAACTTACAATTATTATTATTTCGTGTTTGTATTTACTAATCTCCGTAGGTAAGTTTGTTCCTCATTGCTGATCATGGAGGAACAAACGTGCATGGCATATACCGTAAAGTGATTCAGGCGTAAATGTCCTGGCCATTTGCCTGGAAATTTACGCATTCGCTTCTGACTTGAAAACGTAAGCTTCCCCATAGATCACGTCTTTATAGTTGGTTAAAAACTTTAATCCACTTTCAAACTATTTTTCCAACATAATGTGTAATGTTTTCTATTGGTCATCTATATTACATTCCATGGACAAGATCTTTTTGTATTTGTTATTTATTTTCTTTTACCCAAAAACCCAATTATTTTTTTATCACACAATCTTTAGTATGTACTACCTCTTTAATATTCTTTAAAAGGTAGCTTGCTTCTCATGTAGGTTTTTATGCGTACATGATGTTTTATTTATGTGTTTAAATTTCATAAAGTTTTTGTACCCTATTACCGGAAGGTTGGGCCAAAACCCTAAATAAAATAAACTTTCTATCGCATTCTCTACATTTTAAAATATATACGTACGGTATTTAAGCCCATCACCTTATGCTGCACCTTACACTTAATTAAGCGAATTGTACAGGATACAGCCTCTGACTTTAATCAGGGTAGAATGAGATTGTCCTTTGACAGCTATTACTTAATCTTTCCAAACAAATAATTTTAAACACAGTTTTGGTAATTCTGCCACTGCGCCTCTCAAACCGTACGTCAACTTTTTGTAACTACCTCCTCTTTCAGTTTCATGGGTCTCATGTCAGTCACTGCCTATCTGATATCCACTCTCAATTTAACGGCGTAGTTCAATTTCGAGGTTTCGCACCAAAACCTCGCGCCCTGTAGTCTCACTAGGGACTACGGTACCAACGAGAACTATAGCATAAAAAATAGACTAATTTGTTTTTATGGATTCGGTTTTTGGGTGCCCTTTGCCATTTACTGCCTAGACCGACAGCTGCTTTCACTTTAACTCAGAGTTGGCGCTGCCAGTAGACTTAATACCAAAACATTGACCTTCAATTATTGTAACCAACTGGGTAAAGCACAAAAGAGAAAACATACTACATATATAAAAAAGAAGATGAAAGAGTCAGTTCATATTTTGGACATTGACATCGAAAGCCACCATTAAAATTATAATTTTTTCTCACGGTTCTGGACTTGGAAGATAAATCTAAAATTTTTAAACAAAGTAGCATCAAAACCAATCCTTAAAATTTTTAGAGGTAAGCTAATTATATAATTATGACGATGGTACTTTTTTATTTTAAGAATTTATACAAACAGCAACATTTGTGACAAAATTTACTCGGCAGTAGGCAGTTCGTGTTAGTGGCCCTCTATATCACAGTCAAATATTTATTCATAAAGATGAATGATAGGTATATAAGCGAACAACGTCGCGGGTACAGCTAGTATATAATAATATAATAATAATATTATAAAGAGGAAAACTTTGTTTGTTTGTAATGAATAGGCTCAAAAACTACTGGACCGATTTTAAAAATTCTTTCACCATTCGAAAGCTACATTATCCACGAGTAACATAGGCTAAAGTTTATTTTGGAAAAATCCAAAATAAATCCAATGGTCCACGCGGGCGGAGCCGCGGGCGACCGCTAGTAATCTCATAAAATTCTAAACAATAATTACTACTAATTAGTTTAGTAAAGAATTCTCCTATAAGTTACCCAGACTTTTACAAAACGGCTTAATTATGCAAATGACGACGCGTTTTAGTAATGGCTGTAATACAATTAGGCTGTGAAATTATTCTTTACTCGTAGATTGTTAGGCAAAGCCATGGAATCATCTAGATATACAAAACTAATTAACAACAAACCCACGGCCGAGTGTTGATAGCGATTTGTTATCCAAGTTTCTTTAACAGTTTATTGTTTCAATTACGTTGATTTAATTAATTGAATTGTACGATTTCGTTAGTTCAGTTAACTTAGTTGTTAAATGACTAATACAGGGAGTTTTATTGGAGGAGAAAATGTTAAAATGATCCTATAATTATTATGGGTTGTTGTAGTAAAACTTTTTTCTTAAAATCACTTTTTTAAAGCGAGATTTACCTACCTACTTAAAAAAATATTTCAGAACTTAGTAGATAATAAATTCTGTAGGTATCAATTTGTAAATTGGACAATTTGTCACGGAATTTATAAAATCACTCAACATAAAAATAATACATTAAGGCAAACAAAACAATTAAACTAGGCAACATATCGTGAGTGTCGGCTGTGAAACTAATAAAGGAAGTGAGCGGTCGAGTTCGGAGAGTTGCGCCAAGTTCAACGCTTAGCACCGCCGCGCGCCGTGTTGATGCCATGGTGGGTGGTGGAAGCTGGAGGCTGCAGCGAGTTGATCCCACATCGAATACTTAAACGAAGCTCAATTTTAAGTAGTCGTTGAGTCTCGTGCTGGCTCTGTCACTTTGAAATGTAATGTAGTTACAGATGGAAGTTAAAGAACGTTTTTTGAGTCAAGTCGTGTTTTATACGGTCAAATAGATATACATCATCGTTATAGTACCCTTTTCAACATGTAGAATAAACAGGTACAGGTGAGTCAAATTTAAGACTATTTTACATGACGCTATGAGTCAGAGCTGATCAAGAAAAGGCAGGACAAACCTCGAGGCATTTCCATTACTTTATAATTGTTTATAACAGATACAAAGACTGATGAGAACACTCTAAACAATTTAAAACACGAAATATCTATCTCCACCAAACTCGACGAAACTAGAGCTCATAAAAGCAAAACTTTCGAAAAACTTACTCAAACTGCAACCAGAAGAAATTAGAAACACATTAGCATCTACCTAACCTAGTTCACTTGCTAGGTGCATGAATAACTTTCAGACTGCAGTTGGACCCCGACTGATCTCATTTTCAGGTTAAATTGCAGCTACATCTCTCCCAACCTAACACCATGTTATTTTATTGGCTTAGATTTAGAATTTCAAATTGTTGGCTCGCTTTTCCATTTATTTTAATTTTGCTTTTATTTTTAGGGAAAAAATATTATTATGTTATATTTGTAATTAAATTAAAAGCTCAGTTTATTGGCATTACACATTTTACACAGTCGCTAATTACGAAGACATTTTTGACATTTACAAATTTTAAAGTAAAGGTTTGGGTTTTCCCAGTTTTCTTTACAGTACTTGTTATTACTTCTTCAAGAGTTTAAGCATTAGGCTTTATGATACATTAAAACACCTGAAAATTATTAGTTATTTGTACATTAATTGAATTAGATACTTCCTTCGCTTTAACTAGCTCGAGATGTTTTCCTCATTTCGTTTTGCAAATGGTAAAAAGAACACAAAAACAAGTGAACGCTTTATTTAACAAGCCCATTGTACTAAGTGCTTCTCCCACACGAATTTTATCCTTTTTAATTAAAGTAATGAGTAGTTCGAAAAATGTAATATAAACTGAGTTTCTGTTAAAGCATAGACTATAAAATTCAAAGTTTTTATAGTTTTGTCCAACGAAGTCGTTTTATAGCTCAAAATTATTTTACTCGTCAAAATGACGAGTTGAGATACGATTATTGCCTATATTTATAGAAGAAAATAAAATGCACTGGAGCAGTAAAGATTTGATTTCAAAAATATTTCGTGGGGTTATTCTTATTTGACGATCTCAATTAAAAAAGACAAATACAATAACTCTCAATTTCTTTAATGATGACCATTGAACAACTTTCAAATTTATATCCTAGAACTATATCAAGTTTGAAAGCATTGCACGTAAGTAAGACGTGATTTGAGCTCAATTCTTAAAATCCTTTAAACTTTATATAAGAAATTCTTTCACAATGAATTATATAAAGCACATAATCACACGTTCTATCGGCTTCCAGGACCGGACGTTACATTCGCATTGTTGAAAGAATAAAAATTCACATTCGCAGAAGTCTTGGCAAACATATCCTTTAAAATATCGGAAGCGAAACTTACTTTGTCGAAGGGGAACATAGGTTATTGAATTTTGTATCGCCCGACAATTTTGCTGGAGGTTGAAAACTCACGTACACGTCTATTAGAATATGACACGCTCCACACTTTTCTATTTTATTTTCAGTCCAATCATTGAGCGCGTCCTTGTTTTCGTTTTGGTATAACAAAACAAGCAAGCGTCTCCATTGATATTATTTTCTCTAGTGAAATAAAAGGGTAGTGTTTTAAAATCACGTTTTCATTTTCTATTTTCTTTGCTCGAGGTAACAATTTCACCTTGATAGTTAAATTTTTGCTGTTCTGTAATATTTTTCTATTCAGTATCGTTTGATAAAACAACAAAAATAACGGCAGTGTCAAAATAAAAAAAAAATATCAATCAAAATTAATTAATTTTAAATAGGCTATAGGTAGCCTAGAATAGAATATCGTTTATTTCTTAGTATATGGTAGTTACAGATGTTACAATATATAATGTTTCACATATACTACCGTATCCTGTGTATAAATATTATACATTTTTCAAATAATATTGATGAATGAAACATTTTATGAGCTTATTAGATTAGAACTTAGATAAATTTATACATTTAAAAATTACATTTAGATATGATTAATTTATATTTAATTACCAAACTACTAATTTTACAAATTATAGGTGAAAGGTGCTACATAGTAATGTCGTACTTTTCAAATGATATTGACAATAATAGACAGAACCCCAAATGGCCCTTCCAACATCGTCTATTTTCGGGTATAACAATATGTGGTATTCTACGTACTTCTAAAAACAGGTGAATTAATGTATTTAACAAACATTATTTATCCATATCCAACATTCAAAGTGTAACAGCCACGAATTCTCAGTTAATACATTTGTAGTTCCCAGCATAAGTTACCATTGTGAGTTATTGAAGTCAAATTGGACTAGGATTTATTGCAAGCCGGTTTTGCCAGTTAAATACCAATACAGTTGCTTGGCTGGGCTTTAGCTTTGTGCACTTTTATTGCCTTTGAGCTTACCTAACAAATAAGCTGCGACATTGACCTTATGTGGTGTTTTGTGAGATGGTTATTATTCTGAAGCTATAAAACGATTACAATATTATTACATTACTTTTGATCCCGGGAAATCCTCGTGGACTTCAAAAAAGTATCCGGAAGACAAACGGATTGCTTCTCCGTTCCGTTTATCGGGATAACATTGCAATCCACGGAAATTCTCAGCACAATATCACCCTCTAAGCGATGGATTCTCATTTTGACAACATTTTTATTAAAACCCATTTCTTCCAAATTGATCCTTCAAATGCCTTCACATTTACATCTACGGGCCATTAGCAACCCCAAAAAGCCCACCTATCGTTTACGCGGACAGGTTTCGTTAACTACCTATTAAACAAACGACATAGATATTTCTGGTGGCCCCAAAAATGGACAGGCGTGGTTATTAAAGCCGTAACGTGGACCTATTTAAATTTTCCCAAAGTTTACTGAACTGTTATTGCGGTCTGTTCCTTCCTGGACCGCTCATAATTTTGCTGCGAACATTTTGATATTCTCTCGTCGCGTTCGTTTTTGTTTATGACCTTATTAGTCTCGTGTTAGTGTCAAAGGTTCTTTGCCGAGCAAGGGAAATATTATATTTGAAATCGTGGATCCTGCTAGCTCATACTTGTAACCATCATATTAATTAAACATAACATTTTCTTCTTTCTTCTTAAAGTGATGTCGTTTCACCTGATCATAAATGCTCTTTAATAATTATTCAAGTTTTTATAATCTGATTGGTTACAGGGAAAGAGAAGGTCATCGGTCATAATAAAACACATATCAAAAAGCTATGAGATTTTTCACAGCGCATGTAACTGTATAGCTAATTCCAATTTATTCAACTATTTATTATTAAACTCTATTATAAAACACAATTTTAATTAAGACTTATTCCGCAAATTAACATTTCAGTTAATACACAACTAAAACGTAATTAATTTATTTGCATACGAGGCAAGCGGAGCGTTGTGCTTTTAAAATAATATTGAGGGCAATTCGTCGCCGAGCCGTATCAAGTGTGTAAAGTAAACATGGTGTTGGCTTTAACGGGTTTAATTAATTCTATATTATTGTTCATGATTTATTTGATTTAGAAAATAATAAACAGATTTATACATCTTTGGTAAATGTTTACAAAACATTTATTACATATATTAACCTTTTTGCATTTTACTGAGAATTGCTAGTGTATAAAGTGGTTTGATTTTATACGTGAAATATTGCACCGTTCTTGGGAATTTAGAACGTTACTTTTAGAGTCATAACTATTTCATACGAATAAAAATAAAATAGTTTTTTTTATATGCCAGAGAGGTGTTTACTGCAATATCGGAGGTTCACTGAAATAGCAGTTATTGCTACGAATAAAAATAAAATAGCTTACGCGGAACTTTTACCACATGTATTGTATACGTTCATCAGCCCTGTTCACCACCAAATTCTACTTTTTAGATGTTCATTTATTTTGCTCATTAAAAAAAACGCCTCGGCTTGCTTTTTCCGTGAGTATTGGCAAAATATACATAAATTAGGTGCAGATACAATGACAACCAAATAGACGAACACTCGTAAAAGCGAGTGATGCGTGCACGGTCGTTAACAGTGATTTTATGTTTGCGCATATTTCTATAGAAGTTGGAACGAACAACGCAATACTTTGTACAATGGAAATAAAGATATAAAATACTACTCAGTATGATTGTACGCGGAAGTGTGACAGACTTGACTTCGTAAAATATTAGGTACTCAGATACTTCAATTATGTTCTTAATCGGATCTTGGTTTTGCCCTAACGAAATTGCAAAGTGACTCTTGAAAATGAAAATGAAATCTTTAGTTGTAATCATAGGTTTAAGAAGGTGGTTGAAAGTACATATATTGTTGGTCCATCTATGTTTTGCATTGAAGTGTACAAATACATGCATTTTATGGTCATACAAAGGCAACATTATTAAATTATTACATTATTAAACAAAACTTGTTCCAATTAGTATAAAATTACTTAGGTTTCTTACTATGAACGCGCCTTCTCTTACTTAACACACTTTTTAATACGTCAATGTTTAATGGAACAAATAATGCAAAGAAATACTCGCTAAGAGTAAGTTGTATGATAATAGCTCATATAAAATATGTCTATTTACTCACAAAATTAAATTAATGCAAAAAATAACCAAATAATTTTGGGTTCATCGTATTAATATCAATTATGCTCATATAATTAAACAGACTGATCTGCATTTAATTATTAAACTAAATTACCATGTTTAAATTAACATAAATCGAGGAAAAATGTTAGGTAATAACGAGAGGGTATTACGGCAATGTTGAACTCGTGCTAACCAACCCTGTTGATTTAATATTTATGATGATTATGATATTAATGCAGATTCATGATTAGCTGATTAAATGATGACAGCATGTTACTCTGCGGTTTTGTTCGTGTCAAAAACTAGATTTATGTTATTGTTATCGCAATCATATTTACATAATATTTATCTAATTATGATAATTTGTGATTAAATTAGAAAAATTAGTTACATAAAATGTGAAGTAGTATTGTGAAACAAAACAATGCCTGTATTGAGCATAATTGTCTACATAAATTGCTAGTATTAGTCAATTATGCAGGAAATTTGACTTTTGTAATAAACGACAAGAAATATAAGTTTTGCCTTCCTAGGCGCAGGCCAGACAGAAGAGACGTAAGACGCAGACGGGGCGCGGACATAATACGCTTCTATACATTTTGTATTTCGGTAAAGACAAAATGTCCGCGCCCCGTCTGCGTCTTACGTCTCTTCTGTCTGGCCTGCGCCTTAGACTGCAGGTTTACTCACAAAGTATCAAGAAATAAATAGTCCACATTAATGGCTTGCTTTTTTACACTTTTATAATGATCATGCCACAAAAGTAAGACACTTAACGTCAAATGTTCATTTTAACGAACTTATAATATAACTAAAAACAACGTAACCACCACCGCAACTACTGTTTACTAAGTAAACCTACAACGAACCCTAAAGGTCTAGACTCGTTTTTCTTTTCTTCCGGATTTCCCTTTGACAGGCACAGGCAACATTCCCCACAAGTTTCCCTACACCCGGCACTAAAGCCTCCAAGGAAAGCCTTTGAACTCGCTCACGTAAATAATGAATGCAAATCACAAGTTTTAAAGAGTCAATTTAGGAAGCGACGGCGACCGCTCACTTTTAATTAAGAGAAGGAAAAACTCCGAATGAAATCGTCTTGCATTTCAAACGGAAATATTACGGATTGTGATCGCTCGTGCTGCTAATGGTGGGAAAGTTTAGTATTTATGGGAACATCAAATATGTTTTCATATTGCATGTTCGGTTTTCCCATAAATGGATAACAGAACTGAGGGGCTAATTGGAAAAATGTTGAACTGCCAATATGTCAATGCTCTTTTAAATTCTTGTTGAAGTAAGAGCTACAAATAAATGAAAACAGTAAATTTTAAGGTATGTAAGCTTTTTTGAAATCATCAACGTTTTGTAATCAAAATGGGGACGGTATAGTCAACTTAGTTTGCGTACACATAATTCAGTGACGTCAAACTTCTCACACAACTTTGTTGCTAGAATGTTGACGCTACAAATAAATCAAGCTAGCAAAGTTCCACTCACATTACCGACAAAATCATTACAAATTATCTAACACACACAACCGCCCGGAGCGCTGTCGACTTGCCAGCTCGCAACCCATTAGGCTCGTCGCACGCACTGCGACATTAATCTTTGTCAGCGAACACCACGCTAATTAGTTGCGAATTTATAACGCATAATGAGTCGTCGGGTGTGACAATGCCTAAACAGGCATGCAATCACGTTGTTTCGTTGCTGGGGAATCATTAAATCAGTGCCGAAGAGAATTATCTAACCGCAACGGTTTCAATGCAGCATTTAAACAGTCAGTCTTTATTTCGGGAATCGGTTCTCTGATTTAGATTTAGCCTTTCAAATTTACCCACGCTCTTAACCTTTTTTAAATTTTACGTAGGTATGTATCTTCAGCCTTTATTTTTATGCTAGTATAAGAAATCAGGTAACTACTGCTACAAAAGCATTATCCCCTTAAAAGTAACAGGCGCAATATTTGTGTTAAAAGTATCTTCAATCTTCCTTTGTTTACCACATCATTTTTGGGTTATTATTTATTTCCTATGTGGACCATAATTATATTATTGCAAAATTTCAGAAAAAGTGTACTGTAAAAATTAATGTAGAAGATTAATTCTGAAAATATCAGATCAAAGCCTAATATCAAAATTCAGATTTCAGAACAAATTTTCTTGAAGCTTATCATGAGAGAGTAACCGCTAGATAATCACAATCATATTAAACACAGACTCACAAAGACCATTTCCACCAAATGCTGCTATTATGTTAAGCGTCGCCTCAAGGCCTGTAATACGATGGGTCACAGTTAAGAACCCTAATTATAATGACAATTTTGATGACGGTTAAACAATAATAGAGAAGAAAATTCTTGTTGAATGTGATAAACTGGAAGTTATTGTTTTTAGTTTCAAGCTGTGACACAATTACAGACTAAATAATTTAAAAAAATTCACATAGTAGAATTGCCGATGCAATTTTTTTCAGAACAATAACGGCAACACTTTCACAAAGCACACAGCGCATGCCGTGGGGCACAAATTGGCCAGGTTCAGGGACACAGGACGGTTGTATACATAAATGCTAAGATAAAAAAAACACTATTACATAACATTTATCAGACACCATTTTAACAGTGAAAGAAATTCCGCTCAAAATAACCGAACACCACTTTTAATAATATTTGATTTTGTAAGCAGCACCGCTACCTAATACCCGAATCTTTGTAGGCCACTGTAGTTTGTTTAAATTCTTACTTAATGGAGAGTAAACAGAGGACGGTTAATAGAGGCGGTCTGATTATACAGTTAGAAACAGATTCTGAGGAAATCGTCTGAATACTAATTTGGGGATCCAAGAAAACGCCGTCGTGTTAACTACAGTACGTAGGTATAACTATTTACAGGAATTGTTGGGGAAGGTATTGTGAGTTTTGCTTTCACGTATAATATTATGTTTGCTGCTGTAAATTGATGTCTGTATACTTATACTATATCAGTTCTATATAATATATCAGTTCTCGGAAAAGATGTGATCAATAATTTTGACTGACGTATATGATAATAGTTTAGACCATTCAGGAACTGTTGTTCAAACTGAAACAGGATAATATTGGACGTCATATGTCTTCTAGGTATTTAACAAAATATCAGTTTGTAAGTATTTCCAGCAATCCTTCCCGCAACGAAATCGATAAAAATGTGTCAGACTAACAAAGCGGGTTATTACTTCACCCGATTGTTACCGAACAAAGAGAATCGGGTTTTTTAATTAATTTCGTGTGACCTTCACGCGTGTCCTCAGAGGGGCCGACAGCAATTGATCGTCTATCGCGCCGCGATGATTGATTGCGCAATAATGCGTGCATGAAAAGTTGCCAAGAGAGTTTTGTTCGGCTTTCGTGATGAAGGCGTTTTGTTTGGGTTTTGACTTTCGGTAGACTGAAAAGTTGAATGGAAAATTTGGAATAGTTTGTTGGAGTTGCAACTAATTTGGTTGTAGGAAATTTCATTTTCACGATGTGATGATGATGAATGAATGATGAAATTCCAAACGACCCTCGTTGCAGGACCCAACAAAGTCAAATACACAATTCTAGAAATCGATAATACGAAAATAATAATATCCTGAAGCCCACCTGACCTAGTGCAGTGTATACCCGTAGTGGCGTCACTTCCGGCCGCACAACCCCTAATGTCTCTAATATCCGGTACAAATTAACACAAACCCTGTCCAGAATACACAACGCTTGAATTTGTATTATACCCTGTATTTGTATTCACAATCCATTCTACCTTACCTGTTACTGGTTTACGGAAAATGGGATCGGCTTCGAAAACTTCTCTATTTTCGGTGATTTATAGTGTTTTATGTGAAGAGAAATGAATTGAGTGGGAATGGATATCCTTTATTCAGTAACCAAAAAGAACAATGCTCGTGTTAAGTTGATATTAACACCATCACAAAACCACAATTCAAAACTAATAAAGCATTTAGATAAAGTAAACATATCGAATGAACAATAATATAATTGATTGCGGATATTAATATTGCGTCAATATCCACACAAACGAAAATATGAACGAATATAATGTTGTATTAGATCGTTTGCGTTCGTTCCATCCCGTAAACCCCCCATTTATCACCACTTAACCCCTAACAACCACCATGGACATAAAACAATAAAAATCAACCGAACCCACTCTGAAGCCTCCTATATCTGTATGGCGTATAATGGTGCCTATAAATAATACATGCCTCTATAGACTTTGACTGATGGCTTTTATACGGTTTTGGTGTCATGCACGGACTATGCATTGTCCCATTCTTTTTCTTATGGGAATCGGAACGTTAAATCGCGTGAAATGTTTTCGACAACATCAATGAATTGGAAAAAGTGTTGGGTAGTGCCCAATTCTTTAGTACATAGACTATGGAATCCTATCTATATTTTAAAGGGTAACATAATCTTTGAAAATGTTTCAATGAAGTTACGACACTCAAAGATTTGTAGACCACAGATTATTTCGATTTTTTCTTAGTAAGGTTCAACAGTTTGAAGATGAATGATTCGATCAGCAGCAATCATAAAATAACTGTTCTGTATATAAACCTGAATATTAAACAATAAAACATCGCAACAAACCACAATACCGCTAAACTTTCAAACTCCAATCCTTCAGAGTAACTCGTCGAAGTCAATTCGAGTTTACCGCTCTTTGTAATGCCTGAACTTATGTAATTACTCCCGCGTGGCATTCATGTTAAGAGCGTTGTACTTATAGAATTGAATTGAATACTTTGACGGCCCAGTTGGGGCTGCGGTCTGGGGATTTGCTTGCCATCGGTTGGCAAGCGACTGCAGTTTGTGATTCAGCGCCTACTTGATTGCAATTTAGTGGCGTTTTGTCTCTACATTAACAGTTTTCTTGCTATAAAGATTATTTATTTTCGTGGTCTGGTGGTGGGATATAAACATTAATTCAGAATGCTTTATTAAATTTTTTATTTACTCACCGTTAATTAAAGAACTTTTTTCATTAATTGTATTTTGTTGGTTATTACGAGTTGCTTTTTATAACTTCCTGTTTTGTAGCGAATCTCGGTGTAACTTGATCTCACCGCACATTAATCTACGCCAGAGACAAGACACCGCTTTTTTTAGATTTTCACAAAACTCTGTAACTTTAGAAAGTGTTTTTATTAGGAGGCAGTTTATTGTTTTCTGATGTTTTGTTCTGCAAATTAATGGTCTTCCTTTTGCAGCAAAAAAGATTTAGAAACATTTGCAGGGGTGTATTCAGATTTTTGTCTTTTGACCTTTGTCCAATCAAGGTCACGTACCGGTCTAGTTTGGTTTGATGTGATTTAATTGACATTACCTAGAGATATGTTACCCTAAATATCTTGCTCTGAAAAGTCAAAAGTATTAAACTTTTTGATTCTCTAAACGGTAAATCAATGACGACAGACACCTTAAATAAGGACCATTCAGAACTATGAAGTAATCCCTTTCAAATTCACGGAATTAATAAACAGTTGTAGGGCTGCTTATATTGCTTATTCAAATCCGCGATGAGATGAGAGCAAGTCACGTTGAATACAGAATGAGTCCTTTGCAGTGCAGATAAACCTTTGGGATCGCCGAGCCTAAGAAAAGTAGCCTGGAATTGAGATAATGAAGTAACGAATACTATAGCAAGTAAGGTATCTATTTCCGATGTAAATACTAACTTAATGGAAATATTTTTATAAAGTGTCCTATCGAAAGGTTATGTACTAAACAAGGCGATGTATCTTAACCTTTACTGAGTGATATAAGTTTCCGATATTACGATATTAATATTTTGGGTGTCGAGTTACTGCATATTAATTATTTAATTAACTCATTTTGAGTTAAAACTTTGTAATGTGACTCTGTACCAGATTTACTCTTCACCCCTTTTGGATGTATATAACCTTTTATTAACACTCTGTATGGGTGCTGATTTTAGTCATGCACATAAAGACTTCTATCATAATCGTTTTCTCCTTCCACCGCACCTAATATAAAAACGGAAACCTATCCACTCAATACATTCGTAACTCCATGTTTATGCAAACACCTTGAGCTACCTAACCGACTGTATTTAGGGTACTAATGTACAGACTTAAGCCGCAACAGTTATACCAACGTTTTATTTTTAAACCTATAATAGCTTCCACTTGAATAAATCCTTTGTAGTTGTTACAAGAACTGGAATATTCAAACTTGTGGTACCTACTTGGGAATGGCTCCTTTTTTTGTTCAGCGAAAATTTAAAATGAGGTTTTTAAAATTGTATTTGACGACTAATAGTGCTGTAAATATTGTAGTACATTACGTACTACAATATTTACAGCACTATTAATATGAAGGGTGCGTCCACATCTGACGAACGAGCACTACACGAGCAGCTCGCCAGCCGCTCGCGAACCGCTCGTGGCATGCTGGCAAGCCGTTTGCGAGCCGCTCGCGAACATGCCGCGAACTCACTCATGTCAATTACGTCATCTGACAGACGTGCGCGGGCCGCTCGCAGCATGCTCGCGAGCGGCTCGCGAGCATGCCACGAGCGGTTCGGGAACGGCTCGCGAGCAGCTCGCGAGCTGCTCGTGTTATGCTCGTTCGTCAGATGTGGACGCACCTTTACAGAACTGTGTTAGCTAACAAGATAATAGAAAACGAAATTAACTGCTTTCATATAATCGCTCACGATGACACGACTGAATTTTTGAAATTTAAAAATTTAATATAAAAACTAGATTAAAAATTGATTTACTTAAGGAAAACTTCGACAAAAGTTTTTGCAAATTAATTGTTACTCTTATTTTATTAGTGACTTCAATGTTCAGCTTTTTAAATGGTAGTATGATTCAACTCTTAAGTCACATTTAATCAGAACCTCCTTAGGTAAGTACCCGACTGCTATCATGAACTGTTCGTGTATGAGTGAGTTCTTTGTTGCGGTTCTTATTGTGCTGAATAAAGCCTCCGTTTCGCATCATCTTGCAACTCATTACAGTTACCTATCTCATTCTCTAGCTTAAAAGGTATGCTTATTTTATTTTGAATGTTACAGCACATTATTTACCTTAAAATGTATGGACTCTATTTCTTAACAAAAAAATAACTTGCAAAAATTAATTCTCCTGTCAAGAAGTTCAAATTTCACACAAAAAATAGACCAAATTAAAAGACAATATCATTGTGGTCCAATAAAATATTTGCTCTATGCGGAAAGGAACTGTACTTACGGTACGGTTAGTAGTCTCCCCCTCTTCCAACATACACTGTACAGTGTACATATAATTATTGACTGTATATAATTCGTCTTTGTTGATGATACAGGTATCTAGTGAGCGTATAATTATACTAAGAGTTATGATAACGCACGACCTCTGTACTTGTACCGTTCATTGTTACCGATGGCATTGTGAACCCACCCTTCAGCTCACCATACTGAAATGCACTTATATTGTTTTATTTTCTAGAATATCTTTTTTAAATAGGTACAGTCACAAGCAAAAATATAATAATAATCATAATATCCTGGGACAACTCACACACGGTTATCTGATCCCAAGCTAAGCAGAGCTTGTGTTATGGTAACCAGACAACTGATGAACATACTTATATATATATAAATACATACATATTAGAGATAAATAACACCCAGACGCAGTACAAATTATCGTGCTCATCACACACATATTTGTCCTAGGTGGGAATCGAACCCACGACCTCCGGCTTAGCAGCCAGGATCACTAACCACTAGACCAACAGGCCAGTCAATATATGTATACACTATGCAATTTCGTATTGATTTTCTCTATAGTTCTATGCAGTGCAAAAAATTGGAATTTGAATGACTGTTTTTATAAATGTGAAGATGTCACCGAAATAGGTGGGTTTGTGGTATTCCTTATACAAAACAAAAGGAAAAAGTTACAGTTAATCTGACAACATTTCTGACATGAAACTGTAAACTATTCTAATTTCAAGTTTATGCTTTGAAAATCCTAACCGACCAACAGAATTACCTTACTAACTGTCATATTTTAGCTGTAGCTGCAGTTTTTAAATACTTAGACATTTTTATGACCATTTAAATAAATATGGACAATAACCTAACATTAAAATATATATTCAATAACACAACAAAAACTAGTAAGTATTTAGAGGTAAAAAGG
This sequence comes from Autographa pulchrina, assembly GCA_905475315.1. NCBI lineage: Eukaryota > Metazoa > Arthropoda > Insecta > Lepidoptera > Noctuidae > Autographa > Autographa pulchrina. Next base: position 14,684,555 of record FR997764.1, on the reverse strand, counting down.
TTGACTTTAATTATAAAACTTAATTAACACTTATGCGACACAACTACTTTACTGTTTTATTATGCGAAACCATTAACCGACCTCATTTTACGCCCATTTTCATTTTTATAAGACAAGGTCCCAACGCGAGCGGTTGAAACCGCGAATGACTTGAGCTTACTTTATGTTTTAGAAACTAATTATGACGAATAATTAATGTGATGTGGTGTGGTAGAGGTGGCACTTGAAACAACTTCGAACTTGATGAACTACATACTTGTTCTAAGTAAATGTGATCGGAAATAATATGATCACATCCATATGACGACCTCCGTGGTAGAGTGGCGTACGCACCGGTTTCAAGGTGTCGCTAGCTCTGAGGTCCCGGGTTGGATCCCCGGACGGGTCAATGTAGAAACCAACTTCTCTACATTGTCCCGGGTCTGGGTGTTTGTGGTACCTTCGTTGTTTCTGAATTCCATAACACAAGTGCTTCAGCTACTTACTTTGGTTCAAAGCAATGTATGTGATGTTGTCCGCATTTATTTATTTATTTATTTATTTATTATTTATCATTTAATTATTACATCAAATTTTATTCTCTACCATATGAAGTAACATCAAGGTAAAACGCCACAGACGTGTAACAAAATATTGATAATAAAAAAAAAACACTGACCTTAAACTGACCATTCGGTACTAAATATAATTATTGTTGTAGAAAGAGCGTTTACCTGGAACCGCTTTCTGTGTGACGTGCGCCTTACGCGGAGACCTTCCATAAATTGTTTGCGATATAGTTGTAATATGCAGATTTTAATGGACTATCGCTCTATAACCCACCTTTTTTGAAGGGACTGGTATTCAGTTGCGTGACATACTTTGTATACTTCAACATTAATTAAAAACAATCGTATGTAAAACTACTTCATTTTGATATGATTTGGGAACTAATAAAATTATTGATGTAGGTACAGCCATTATATTGGTCTGCATTTGGAGAATTTGTAAACATTATTGATAGTCCAGTTATTAAAAAATTTTACATATAGCTTTGTTGCTTAACACATCAATTTAGTTTTTTACAAATATTTTAGTTAAAATACATAGTATTTGACTTATACTAAAGCGCAGAAAAAATACTTTACACGTGTAAAGAAATCCTTAATCAAAATAAACTTACATTTTCGTTTATACATAGACGTCTAGAATTTTATGTCCCATAAAAACAGCATTGGAACATTAAATTTGATGTCCCATGGAGTAAACGAACGCTCTTAAGATTGCCCACCGTCATAACCGAGATGATTTGTGGATGTTATAAATCCTGTGTATTATAGTCGGGATGAACTGAACGGATGAATGGATGATCACTAAATTCTTGGGTGATATTCTATGGAAATATTTTAATGTAATGATAAATTGACTGTAGTTGTGAATATTTTGACGATTTGATAGATGAAAGGTTTGCCTCTATTACACGACAATTATATTAAAATGTCGTGGTGGCCTAGCGGTTCAATGAACGGATTTGTATGCACAAGGTTGCAGGTTTGAACCCAGGCAAGTACCAATGTGGCTTTTTCAAAGTTATATGTACTTTCTTAATTATTCTAAGACACTACTGGCAAACGGTGAAGGAAAACATCGTGAGGAAACCTCGATTCCAAAATTTGGGATCTGAAATCGCCAATCCGCAGAGAGCAAGCGTGGTGATCAATGCTCGTGCCTTCTCTGTATGGGAAGAGGCCTGTGCCCAGCAGTGGGACGTTTATAGGCTGGATTATTATTACACGACAATTGTCTTACTTAATAGGTTATACAGAAACAGAATATTCAGGGTTGCAAAAAAATAATTGTACAACGTCCTATTTTCCATGTAACGCTAGGCATTAGACCAGTGACTAGGCACCAAATTATCTCATCATCGTTGTCAGCCCGTATAAATGCATTGCTTGACATAGGCCTCTCCCATGGCACAGTATAACATTATGTAATTAATTAGGTATTTCATTAGTAAAAATAATTTAACATCACTAAAAATGAAAATCAACTAAAATTAACAATGAAGTCAGAAGGTCAAACAACAGACGACATTATGAATATCGCAAACGATAATTTCAAAAACGATGACGTCATAATTGAGTAAAATATTCCTCTTCCCAAAGATGGGTCGCAAAGAACAAGTTTCTTAATTAATACCGTTGGATGGCTATAACTCCATTCTCAAAGGCCACTTTGATATTAATACTTTTTAGCTAGAACATTTTTTTTTTGTTATTTTTGTCTCGTAACAAAAACTTTGACCTAGGTTTTTATGTAGTTTCATCAGTAAAGTTAAAATGGTAATAGAATATTATTAGTTAGATACTGACCTAGGGTAAATTTATTATATCGCTTTAAAAATATATAATGGTAGGTGAAGACAAAAAGAAGACTCTCAAACGGTATTATTTAATTCAGATGTTTTAAAATTTCAATATTTACCTTTAAGTTCATCGACCTTTGTCAAGTCTAGCCGTTGTCTCTCAACCAGTCTCATAAGTCATTGTATAATTTAAAGCCACTTACAACTATCAAGAAGTTTTGAGTTATATTCAAATTACAGTTAAAGTTGTACTTTAATTATTTGTATAATGTTTTAAATTAAACGACTTTTGATTCAACTTTGAAACTGCAAAATCTTTGTTTTAAGAGTTCTATGTAATAAATAATTCAATTAAATAAAACTTTGTCGAAAGGATTACCGCGTTTTAATATTTACGTTAATGGCGCGACGATTCGAGACCTTATCAAAATAGTTTGGTTCTTCCTGGCATTAAAAATAGCAATTATAAATGGAGTTTTTCTTGCAATAAAGATATTATATAAGAAGTTTAGACTTTAATCCGCCTTCGTCTGACCTCTCGTTATACAAACAGAACCCCACTCTGTAAGGCAAAACAACCCGAAAGAAAGTTAAGCCCAAAGGTATTTATTCTACATGGATTATGTTAAAGGCAGTAAAAAAGTTAACTCCAGTTGTTGGGCTTAAAAGATTCTACTCTAACAAGAGTAAAAACACAAGTACTGGTCCGGAAAAATATTCTTAGTTTGTATCAAATCAATTTAGTTGTTTATTTCGCGTAAAATATAGTTAGTTTAAGTTTATTCTGCATGAATAAATAAATTTAATTAATCTTTCGCTATACACTAGCAAGTAACTGCATTTGAGTATAATTTGAAATCACGTTGTAGCTTGTCTTGAATTGATATTAAAAGAAACAGATACCTAATAAGCTGTTTTCGTGTTAATGGTACATGTATGCGGAAAAATATTTTCTGTATGAAATCATTAGTAGCAGAATCACTGCGTAATATACTGCACTGCTTTAAATCAATTGAGAAACTCATAACAATATATCGATCCCGTGTAGTCTTTGATATTTATTTGAATAAAGACTGGGACTAACACTTTAGATTATAATTTCACCTTTAAAATTATCGAAGTGGAAAGAAGTGGTATCTGCCTATACCTACGGGGAAGAAGCGTGATTATATGTATGTATGTAAGATTATCAAACATAACTATAATAATTAAAACTATAATAGTCTAAGAGCGAGACGGCGAAAGCTTTCGCGTTTGATATTTAATTACAAACAGTTGGCCGCGAACCGGGACAAAAGGGCGGGATAATGGGAATGTTGTAAAGCGACCGTATAGAGAACGCGGGAAATCAATAGTTAGCAAATTCATTAATGTAAGCGTATAAGCGAGTTACGGAAATATTACATTGGTGGCAGGTATTGACTTTTAGGTAGGAGCCGCGCAGAGATTGCTTAAGCGACCCCGTGGCTCTGACTAAGGCTAATACGGGACCGGGGTGTTTTTAGCCGACATATCCCGACGCTGTGCCCTCAGCGTGGGTTGAAATCATTACAGATTAACCCCGAAAAAAAAAAAAGTTATTGACTTTACCTTATAATAAGAGCTAACATTCATCTTACTACAAAGATTACGAACACATTGTACAGCATGCTTAGAATTACTTTCCACATATTGAAGTTAAATTTTAAATCCATCACTGAATTTAAACTTATTTAGATGATGCGAAAAATGTCGTGCGAGTTGCAGTACATTATACAAATACATACGTCTATAATCGATTAGTTAAGACACCATAGTTGCGCGGGCTGGAATGTACCGGACTTGAGTGATATTTTTCGCATCGTCTAAATCAGGCCTTAATGATAAATTGTGTGGCCTTAATGACGACAACGACCTCCGTGGTCGAGTGGCGTACGCACCGGTTTCAAGGTGTCGCTAGCTCTGAGGTCCCGGGTTCGATCCCCGGACGGGTCGATGTAGAAACCAACTTTTCTACATTGCCTCGGGTCTGGGTGTTTGTGGTACCTTCGTTGTTTCTGAATTCCATAACACAAGTGCTTTAGCTACTTACTTTGGGTTCAGAGCAATGTATGTGATGTTGTCCGCATTTATTTATTTAATGATAAAATGTACTTGACGTTATGGTAAGTAAAATGTAAGGTGTTGTTAGATAGATATTTATCTAAGTATCTTTATCAGAATGCTGCACTGTCTGTGCGAGCCCTAACGATCGTGTCAAAACATACACCTTATACGAATCATAAATCACGGCTAGGGTTTCATAACAGGCTCACCGGCCACAATAGGCTTCGATAACTATCCCAATATCCCATTGTTACATCTCTGTATTGTTAAAACTCAACTCACCGCACATAATTAACTTCAAACAAGGTTTGAAAGAACTTCACACAATCGATTCACTAAATTTCTAATTGAGCTCGTCTGAAAACTTCGAAACTTTCTAGTACTTAAGTGTAGTTTGTTATATTTAATTAATTTTGATTAGATTGTTATTTGATTAAATTTTATGCCATTTATTTTTCGAAACTTTTGAGTAATTACGGATTATGCTAAGCCTAATGCCGCAGGTAAGCTTCTTTACGAAAAATAAATATCTTTTATTTAACAGACAGTTAAAAAACCTATTAAACTGGTTATAAAACCGTCATTACTTAATATTAATTACTCTTGAGGGGCTCGTGGCTAAGTGTAAGCCGTACGGTCTGACCGATAATACAGGTTAAGCCGCGCTCGCCGCGATTGGTCCGTGGATGGGTGACCATTTATAACATACCGAGACCCCTCCGTGCCTCGGATAGCACGTTAAGCCGTAGGTCCCGACTGTCATACTATGATCTTTGGCAGTCGTTAAGTCAATTCTGACAACCAGTTTTACCATGGGATACTGTGTTAATACCCAGTAAAAATGGGTTGTGGAGGTCAGATAGGCAGTCGCTCCATGTAAAATACGGTATTCAGTTAAATCCGGTAAGACTGGAAGCCGACCCCAACATAGTTGGGAAAAGGCTCGGGAGATGGATGACCTAATATTAATTACTATACAAAATACTAGTGCACAATTGCACCCTGCACCTATAATAGCCATGAGATATAACTACGACACTCATTTATTGGTTTTTACACAAAGTTATTTTTTCTCATGAATATGATTGTTGTTGTTGTCTGGTGAGTCGTGGTGGCCTAGCAGTTCAATGAACGGATTTTTATGCACAAGGTTGCAGGTTCGAACCCAGGCAGGTACCAATGTGGCTTTTTCAAAGTTATATGTACTTTCTTAATTATTCTAAGACACTTCTGACAAACGGTGAAGGAAAACATCGTGAGGAATCCTGGATTCCAAAATTTGGGTTTTTGAAATCGCCAATCCGCAGAGAGCAAGCGTGGTGATCAATGCTTGTGCCTTCTCTATATTGGAAGAGGCCTGTGCCCAGCAGTGGGACGTTTAAAGGCTGGTGGTGGATTATATGATTGTTGCAGTGTTCAAAATAACACCCACTTTTATTTACGAGCAGTGAAGCGACGATCTAAGTGGTAATAAATCTAGCGATGTTTTGAACTAGTGAAATGGTGTAAATGGTACCGTAAGGTATTTACAGGCGCATGTGATATGAAACATAACAGTATACCTAATTCCGTATTTAATTAATTAAATACTTTATTTACAAACTAGCGGCCCGTCCCGGCTTCGCACGGGTATTTAACACATTATTAAAAAGTTAGGATTGAAGGTTTCTGTGTTATTACTACTACTACGCTCTTTATAATATTAGTCTGGACACTCCCGTACCTCAGTGATGCTTAAATCGCATAGTTAGCCGAGCAGAGTGAGCGACAATCACGCGACTTTTTTCTAATTCTTATATTTTAAACTCGTGATATCTTTCGAAGGGAATGTCCAAAGTGAATAATTCAAAAAGTTACATAAAGGTATTGAAGCAGTCTTGACTATGAAGTAACTTATTTTGATAAGGATCAATACCAAGTAACAAATAAAGAGCCTTTTCTAGCGGCGTCCTTTCAATAATATTTTTTTAATAAAATATCTCTTATTGTGACCTAACTGTAATAGTTAGACATATGCTGTCGCGACACTTTTTGTAGATAATTATATGTTCTACAAAGACGTAGTACATTATTTTGTTCTATAATCAATAGTTTTCGCAGCGCACGCGATGCAAGAAAGTTTTTTGATAATTTTTTCACACCTTGGTTTACATTATTGAGGTTTTAGTATGGATCTCTAACTTTTTTGAAATTTTTATATAGCCTATGTTCACCGGATATAGTGTAGCTTCCCAACAGTGAAAGAATTTTTCTAATCGGTTAAGTAGTTTCGGAGCCTATTCATTTCAAACAAACAAACAAACAAACAAACAAACAAACAATCAAATCTTTCCTCTTTATAATATTAGTGTAGATATAAATATAGGTCTCTAAATTTTTTTTTTTAAATTTAATGTTATTTTCTAACGTGGTGACCGCAATCAACCTATTTATTCATGCATAAGCGTATAATTTGATTTTTTGTGCATGAAAATTTTCGATGACGTTAATATAGAAAAATCGAATGAATTGTTATTTCCATATGAATTATTTTTCAGTTTTAACTATCGTACATTTTTATAACCACAAACTAGTTAATGTTTTTTAGTCTGTGTTTTTTCAAAACCACAGGATTTTGAGTTTATGTTATACATTGCGAGAAGTTCTACGAATTCAGCAAACAGAGCCATTAAAACCATAAAAAATATACAAGGAAACATAATAATAATTATAATATAATTTTGTATGTATTTAAAAAAATAAAGATTAGTTATAATTAAAATATTAACTTTTTTTTTGTAATGCTAGTAGCATAAAGTATTTTTATAATCAAATTATTATGCCATGAATTGATTTATGTAACCAAAAAATCAATTGCTAAAAGTTAATAAAATAAATGTAAACCATAGTAAATATAAAACCAAACTATTTTTGGTTGAACGTGCTTCAAAACTTCATACATTACTTTTTACTATTTAATAGCTGTTTCACTGTTAATAAACTCAGAAATAATAAAGGATGGCGCCATTAACGGTATTACTTAAAAGTGAACCTTAGAGTACGGAAATAAGGCACAATGAAGATCAATGTCTCACCTGATGTGTGGTAGACTGTATTGCAAATTTCTTCTTATTGCACAAATGGCTAATTTAATTGTTTCAGCCAGTATTCGGTAAAGAGAACTGCGTTATCAGTAGCGTTCATTAGATCGATTGTGTGCGAGTGTAATGGGGGTTCACACGGTTCAATTTTCGGCGTGCGAGAAATCGCGCTCAAAGTCGGCTAGGCTACCTATTCAGAGGATTGCAATTGCAGTCACCATTTAGACATTCGATTTTTGCCGCATAGCTATAACCGTGCGCCTATAGTCACCAGTGTAAGCTCCCTATGGCCACAGCCACGGAAAAGATAGCATGTGTTTCATAATTTTGAAGACGTCCGTCATCAGGTCTGAAGTCTCTGGATCGATGCCCAGACGGGAAAATGTAGTAAAACTACAACGGTTTTAGTGTAGGTATATTAACAATAGTACTGTTACTACATACTTTTTCTTCCTACCCTATTCCTAGTCATTCGGGGTACATTTTTTTTTATTTCTCTTTTGGTTTAATGATTACTTCTAATTATTATCTACTTACCTAACTGCATTAATTGCAATGGCACATTTGAAGCATTAATTCTTTGTTTATCTTATTTTGTTTACAATGTTTCTTGCATTCAATTTTATAACAACATACCTGCATCACAAGATATTGTTATCAATACGATGATGTAGTTAAATTGAAAATAAAATTGATTATCATGAAAAATAAAAACAAATTAGTATTATTATTTTTAAATAATAAAAATAAAATACCAAATAATATGTGGATTTAAAATAAATAGTTGGGATATTTTATTGAGCCTCAGTGTCGAGAAAGTCAATACTGAAACAATGACGTACAAGTTTGTTATACTAATCGTTTTGATATACGTTGGCACTGCTTTGTGCCAAGTGCTTGATAACTACGGTAATCATATTGGGAAGAGAACAGTTACAGTCGGTTAAGGAAGACCTGCCGTTTTGTAAGCCAGACCGATGGTTTGGCCAACAACTGTAGACGTACGGTAGAACACCCACCTAGGACCTACTTATTGTTGCTCTTTCAATGTTATGTGAATAAAATTAAGATTAACCCAAACGTTGTTTTTTTTTTGTTGGTACACGTTTTATTTAATGCAATGAACTGCAATGTACTTATTATCGATTGTCAATCTTATTATGGGAGGTTGACAAGGATGACTATAGACACACGGCCATAATGGATTGTAAAATTGGTGTCTGAAATTAACATTACTAATTAATAAGTATATACTATAGGTATAAGGATTACTTTTCATTATTAGATATATACTTATTAATTAATAATTTAAATTTTAAACATTTTTTATTTAGGTACTAATTCTTCTTCTTCTTCTTCCTAGTCGGGGTCACTCTTGACAGAGTGGTCGTGGTCATCATTTCGGGTGTTGGTGGCAAGCTTCACAACACGCCGCCATTCTTCTCTGATGGCCGTGTAGGTACTAATTATATTTATATAAAACCATAAGGTATTATATTATGGTTTGTAAAGTCTCTTTGTCTCTTCTTTAATAACAACATTCCTGCATCGTAAACCTGATATAGTAAATTTAAAAAAATAATTTAATTAAATTGATTAATTTGAAAAACAAAAATAAATCAGTTTATCAGAATAACGTTATGTTCCAATTAAAAATTAAAATACCATGATGGATTTAAAATATAAATACTCGGAGTTTTTTATTAAGCCTCAAAGTTGAGAAAGTCAATATTGAAGTAAAATGCACAAGTTTATTATACTAATTGTTTTGATATACGTTGGTAGTGCTTTGTGCCAAGAAGTTGATAATAACAGTAGTTATATTGGTGAGAAAGACGACTTGCCTATTGAAGTGTTGCCGTCTTGCAAACCAGACCACCACACAGATGACTTGGCCAACAAGTGTAGACTTAGGTACGGTTGAAACACCACCTAGGAACCTACTTGTTACACATTCAATGTTATGTGAATAAAGTTATTTCAAAATAACGCTTTTTTGTTTGTCTTCGATTGTCCATAATATTATGGGCGGTTTACACGGATGACTGTAGTTATATAATATAATTTTTGCCTCATTTTTAAATCGTCTATGTACCCTTCAATTTATTTGGACCCTGTCATTAATGGCTGGCTTATAAAATTACTTTGATTTTTGAACAAAGAACACAGATTCTTGTTGGCCAATTTATTTACTAAGAAGAATGGCTGGAGTGAACAATACTGTGTAAACGGGACTGTTTCTAGCAATCTTAAACGGTGGGAGGCAAGGGTGCTATGTGAAGGTTGGAGGTTATTTTTGTAGACTTGTGTTCTAAAAGTAAATAAATAAGACTTAATAAGGTTTTTACATTATTTATTTAACGCTTTGATCAAAACCAGAATGTGTAACAATTCACCTCCTGTATTTAGGTCTCAGAATATTTTCAGTTAGTACTGAGATCGCTCGAGAGGCAATAATTTGTCGACACAAAAATGCGCGCACTATTTCTTGGCAAATACGAGATTTGACTTTAAAATGTAACTTAACACTAAAAACTAAGAAATATATGACTAGCTTTTATTCAAGCAACGTAACCTCAAAACTCAACCAACTTTCTGACCAAGATTTTTCGCCATTCTTACTTAAAACGTGTCCATTGTTGGTTTTCTTGTTATCTGCAAGTTATAACGTTTTTATTGGCGCGCAATCTCGCCGCAACTCTTCATTACTGGCTGCAACTGTTTCCTGTATTTTTATGAGCACCATTGCGGCGCCGTAAAGATTTTGGAAGCTGAGGTAATCCGTGACGTACCTTCAAAATTATGGCTCATTAAGATAATGCTTCTGGAACGTAAATAAGAATATTAGCAGGTGATCCAAAATATTATGGAGGTAAAACCGATTTTCATCACTTGGTAACTATTAAAAACATTTACAATGAGTTCTTTATAGATTTCTCCAGTTTACGTAACTTTTACTGACAGTCTGCCCGTGACCATGATACCTGCAAAGTTGTTGAAACGTCGGGACCCAAAATCTAAATATGAACCGCAAAAAAATCCCTAAAAGTAGTTTTATTTCAATGAGGTCTATTTTTCCACTACCTTTATTTATGCGGTGCATTTAGAAATGAGTTGTTATTTCTGGTACATCCAAAAATAAAGTTGTTTTCCTCTTATAAATAAACGAATGGTGTATAACACTAACAGAATATATAAAGAGCAAGCTATAACGGCTTACCTCGGGCCTTACACTTAAGGATGATCATCCTTTCTACTCCTTAATACATTTTTCCTCGTACAAGCGCTCCCAAGCGTACTGGCTTCTTGAGTTCTACCTGCTTCCAAGACAAATATTTTTGTTTCATTAGTCCCCTGCACTGTAGTGGCTTAGAGAAAATATATCTATGAGAAACTGCTGATGGTGTTTCGTATGTCTATTCTTAGTTTTTTAACTGATAATGTAAAAAATGGTGTTGAATATTAATTTGTATGTTTCAAAGTATTGGGATAATCAGACCAGGAGCTTTGAACAAAATTGATTTAAAACAAGAATTCAAGCCTTCCAAAATAACTTCAATAATGTTCCGATCCCATTTAAGACAGATAAAGAACGAAAAATACACAACAGCCTATAAGAACTAATACATAAAACAACGTTCAAGCGAGCAACTGTCTACTTTAATGTAACCAAAGATTTGTCGAAGCGTTATAAAGTTGGAGAACTATTTATTTACCTCTGCTATCCTGGTGGGAACAATGCTCTGAGTGCGTAGCGCGGTGTAGTACCGTAGCGGCGTAGCACCGTAGCGGCGTAGTGGCAGCTGTCTCATACGCCATCGGCGCAACTTCGAAACGTCAAGTGGCAAGCGTTTACCACGGAGACACGCGATTAAGTGTCTACAACACTAAAGGCAGCTAAAGTAGTGCTTCCGCAGAATCATATTATGAATCACCGGGAGACTGGTTGGATTTTTTTCATTCATCTCTCCCGTTTTACTGCTTAACAATATAATTTTATCAATGTAAAAAACTACTTTAAAGGTTAGTTATGTTCCCAAAAAGTTACTAAAAGGTTCATATCTCATAAATTTGTTAAAATCGCGAAACATTCAGGAGGGTTTTTCGGATACGCCTAGGTAGAGAATCTACTTTATTGTCCACCCTGTATAATATACAATTCAAAGTAAAAGAGAACAAAATAGGCTACATTTTGCAGCGACACTATTTAATAAGCTAGGTATATTAGAATAACCGCGCTTTTATTTAATTACAGCATTTATTTATTATTACCACGCCAACTACCAACTTAATGCTCGTTAGATCCGTTAATCAAAAATATAGAATTTACTTTATTCTATAATTGTTCTGAATCGATTTACTTGAGAAACAAATCAATTTTACAGCAATTTATTTAAATATCGACATAAAAGGATTGATAAAATAGTCCAGTAATATTTATTTAGTCTCAGAATATAACTAAAGCGCAATGTATAAGTTCTTCATACTGATCGTGTTATTTTACATTGGTTCATGTTGTTGCAACGAAGACAATTTGTTTTATTTATCGTCGCGGCGGTTTCTTGACCCTTCAGATTTTACCCCATGCGTTCCTGGTTATTACAGAAATCCATTTAACTTGCAGTGCAGGCCTAGGCCTATGCCTATTTCGGAGAACCGCTATTTCAACAAGTTCTACTAACTGTATTTGTGCTTAAAATAATACTAAGAAAATAAAAACATTTTTTCATTTTTATATTAAAATGTTTTTTTTTGTCTGCTGACCACACCTGATGCAATTGCACAGAATTCTATGAAATTTTATATTAGTTCTCACCTTAATATCGAATAGAAAAGTTCTGATTTAACATGAATGAAAATCATTGGAATGGGCCTCCTTCGCTAAAAATATAGGATAATTAAGACAAGTTTAGCCATCCTTGATTTTCTCAGGTATTTCTACATAATTATTTCCAGTTAGTAGTAGAAGGGAAAACAGGCGTAAAACTTTGTAAACAACGAACTTTGAAAGAAAATAACTGTGTTTTAAATTGCAGGTCACAAACTTCTTCCGCTGCAGCTCTCTTAAATACTTTAAATTATATTTACAGGAGCTTAACTGTGCACTGTTCACAAGTTTTCTTTTTAAGTGTCTATCGCTCTTGTACGAACTGAAGTTTTTTAAACGGTCCACCGAAAATCTGTTTTTCATGGAAGAGAAGCATCGAGATAAAATCTAGAAAATTGTGCCTGTTTAATTTCAGATTACCAAAGGTATATTCGGAACCAGACCACGAACAAAGCGACACTCGGCATAAATAATATAATCTCTGTAAGTCTTAGTTACTGAGTTGCAAGTTTACCCTGTAATATATTTTTACGTCGTAACCCCTGAGCGTATGTTTGTGTTACCGGAGATGATAAATGGAGGAAGCGTTTGTTTTGAAGCAACGTATTTGTTTCTGCTCGCATTTTAAGGTGTTTTTGGACGATGCCGTATTTTGGATTACAGTTCCTTTTAGGATGTTTGGTGTGATAGTACATCTACTAAGTTGATATGTCTTATTTATCTTTCACTCTTATTTAATTTTAATAATTCATTGACTTCTAAATGAATATAATAATATATACGTATGTGTTATGATTTCATATTTAATTAGGATATTAATAAAACAACGTGCTTATTTCATTGAAGGGAAGAATACGGAAGTAGATTTATTCAGAGTTGTAATGTCATACATAGTTAGTTTGACGTGTACATAGATGGCGCCAAAGACATGTTCTATTTTTGAGCATTCAACTACAACAATTGCTTACTTAATTATGGTTTTAATGAAGTTTAGTTTGACAAATGTACAGTTTTGGAAATGGAGTATAAGTTGGTTCTTACCAATTTTAATTAACTGTATAGCAAATAGCTATCTCCGAATGAATGAGACAACTTAATTAAGGCAAATATTAGCGTTTCACTAAATAAACAATTATTATATTTGCTAGACCTTTGACGGGGCCTCGCAAGGTCTGTTTTGATAGACTACATTTTCTTTGATAACGTCTTAATATTGATCTGTGCCTGACATAACTAATAACTCGTACAACAGATTAAATGTCAGCCTGTCAGTGTCATCGCTGAATATTCAATTAAATGGAGGAGAAATAGTGGGATTGTCTGTGTAGGACGAGAATAAAATGAAAGTTTGGAGAGCTTTGGCCTTAAGGGGATTATGTTTGAGCGGTATGGTAAAAGGAATTTGGTATAGAGTGTTAAAACATAAATAAACTTATTCTTTATTGTGATGTGTTTAACTTTAAGTAGTCTACAAAATATTATTTTGAATGGAATCTTTTGATACGAGTTTCTAAATAAGTTCTGTTTTTTTTAATTTTGGATTGACGCTACAAAATCATAGCGCAAATAATTTACTTCTAGGTTAAGTCTACCACAGCAGGTATCTTCACTTCCCAAAACAAAAGGATTCATTAAACCATTTTCAACAAAACCAAATAACCAAAACACTTCCAGAATCCTCATTATCCAAAAATAATTACGTCATCCATACAAGTGCCATCGTGCCGAACTCGAAGAAAAATCGTTGTACATTTTGCAGCGTTAATTGTGTCCCGTCTGAGACACCCCGATCAATTATTGGCAGTCGCACCACTGAGATACCGGGACTATGACAGGGTGATAGATGTTAGCGTTAATTAATTCGGCTGAGCACTGCATGTGTTGCGCGAAATTGACTTGGCATGGGAAGACATGATATTTTGGATCATCATTTCAATTCAGTTATGGAGACGCTTTTGATTGAATTGGCTTTTAAGTGGATGAGGATTTTGAGTTTACATCACAATTTTTCCTATCCTAGTTGGATAGGAAAAATAGATACAAAACAATAAACGCGAAAGTCATGAAGGATAGTTGTTTGTACCTCTTTAATGCAATAACTACTGAACGGATAATAATGATATTTCGCAATATGGGTAGATTAAAGCTACCTTTTATCCCGAAAGGTCGAAAGAATCGAGAACTGCACGGGTAATACTGTTACTATTTTAAATATAGCTAATTAAGTTAAAGTAGTGCTGTAAATACCTGTATAACCCAAACAACATAGACTTGCCACTTATTTCATGATATGATGACCTCCAAATTGTCAAGATCAAGAAATAACCCAAAGAATAACCTACTATGATTTTAGAATAACAGGCGTAATTCCTATAATCACAACAGTCAACCTTCATTCTTATTTCCAGTACAAATCCGTCTAGCCATTCTTGCGGAATACAGCAATATGTATTCTAGGTGCTGTTGCTTTTCCACTTTCCACGTTTCACCAAATTCAGTGAATCTCGGTAATGGCGCAGTCTATTCGCCATTTCTGGGGCACACGTCGTAATCTCCGGACTATCACAAAGAATTTTCTACAAGAAACATCTTATGACGCTTTCTGTATTTTGGAAGTAATTTCATTGAAAGGGATTCTGTTGTAGTCGGGACTGATGTTTATCAAATGCTTCTGCAATATTGTAAATTATCTTTTGTAATGTCATTTTGAGAGATAAAATCAGTATCAATGTACTTTTATTTCGAGTAAACCGTTATTTCTGGCAACTATGACAAATAGTTTCATTCGTGTGGTTCTAAAATGTAATTTATATTGAGAAGAACCAACAAAAACTTTATAAACTAAGGTATAAATTATTTTACTACAGAAATAAACTAAGTATCACGCTAAAAACACTCAAACTACACTATACGCTTCCGTTTTGGCGTCAACCACGATACAATTACATCGCCTACAAGAAAAAAAAAACTTTTCCTTGGTGTCAAAAACTTGAACAAATAAAGCACGGTTCACAACTTATACGGACCGTTGTTAAGAATTCATTTTGCCAAGTTCTTAGCATAAAATTATTCAATGTTTCCGCGCGAAATGCCTCCGCGCCCTGTCCTGCACTGAAATGTATGCAAACTTGGAATATGATGCACAGGAAGTGGCTCGTGGTTTTAAAGCTCCATTATTTATGGAAAGAACGTTTACTACATTTTGCATATTTACTCATACTGAATGTAAATGGGATAGTAGAAGGGAGGAATGATTATGATGAATTATTGTGTCTGAGGACTGCCTGTCTATTCTGTTAATAATTTCGGTGACAGGTGAGAGTGAAGTGATAATAAAGCTCACTTCAAAAGTGAACCCAATTGACCTTGATTTAGAATTCAAATTCGAGAAATAATTTCGGTGACAGGTGAGAGTGAAGTGATAATAAAGCTCACTTCAAAAGTGAACCCAATTGGCCTTGATTTAGAATTCAAATTCGAGAATACGTATTTGACATCTCACTGCGGATTCCGCTGTCGAGACATGAAAATAATGTTACAGAATAGCAAGGCTGGACTCCAAGCATTTAAATATAGCGTATATATTATTAAAGTTCTAAATATTTGTTACATATTTCTGTCTACATATTGCCTATTCAACGTATTATTATAAATCAACAATTAACTTAAGATGAAAAACCACTTGACAGAAAGAATGTTATTTGAACATACACAAGTACTCGTACAATCAAAAAAACAACACGAACCTAAAATAACAAAAGAAAAATAACATTTATTCCACCTGAGAAGACCTCTAGACCTAAAACCAATTAAGACTAGTAAATAAAAAATAATTTAGATTCTAAGAAACACTTAGAAATTTACATTCTACTACCGCTTTTAATGTTTAAAGAAAGGTTTCTTTATTCTCCTAATGTTAACAATATTTTTCTCAAGTCCTCTGAAATTCACTGAGTACCGCTTAAAGCTAACAATAATGCATCAGCATGTTACCGGGGAGTGCGGTAATAGTCTATTAATGTTGCACTTACGCTGCAACTAGGATAACTAAGGTAATCACTATCCTCAAGGATTCCAAGAGTTTAATATAAAACGACTCGTTGCAGACTCGTTCCTGTTCGTGTATTATTTAAGCTGCGTTTAAGAACTTCTTACCACATCTGTATCTCTTCTCACTGTAGCAAATAAGCTTTAAACATTCGAAGCTAAATTCGAAAATTTCGAAGCAAAATTCGAAACTTTATTTTCTGTAAAAATACAGTAACTTTATTTTTTGGTTAGTTACGCTTAATACCATACTATGCATTTTCCAGCAATTGAACCGGACCAAACTGACCGTGATCGCAGTATAAATACATAAACGCTATACAAATATTTTTGGTTAATACTTTACCGTTGATAAATAATTATGGCAGCTTGTTATTCCTCTATGAAGCATGGAAATTGGACAGCATTGTGTAGGTGACACAAATGTCTAGTTTATAAGCCTAGCCCTCGTCGGTCATCTGTGAGACAGCAATTCACTTTCCAAATGCTGCGTTCAAAATACTAAAGAGCTAATCAGAGTTCAGATTGTAGATTTAAATTTTATCTAAGTACATCTCAAAATGAGATTGACTCATTTCGAGAACCTTCCCCAATACCCCACTATTAGTAACTTCTAAACCAGCTGCTTTTTGAGCTAATTTGCTAATTTGCTTAGTTTTAAATCAGATCATTTGGCTCAATGATTACGTATAACTTGGTTCTTTTCTGCAACTATAAAAGCCGCTGAAAAGATAACCTTCGAAGATTGTAAATTTTTTACTCAATCGTAGGAAACAATGACATTCTTCCTAAAATGCAATACAATTTCCCTAAAATACCCTGAAATTTATTTATTTACTCATCCATTGCGCTGAGTGCATTAGTACCGGTTCCAGTCTCCCTATATCGGCAGCAGTGGGACGATATTCATGGCTTCTTAACACGAGCCAGTGCGGCTTGCCAGCGTCCCTCGCTCCAGCGAATCTTGAATTATTTTCCAAACATACATTCCTCGTTGAATACCTACGTAATATGTTATTACTCACTTTGTTTTGGTTTGCGGGAAAGACATGTTTTCTCTTCTATACTGTATAAAGGGTTGGAGAGGAAGTCAATAGATACTTCTCATTTATGAAATGGAAAGACTGCACTCTAGAAATGTTGTTAGAGAGAACAAAACTTTTAAGAAAACCCATTCATTTAGAGAATGTTAAACTGAAAGGAAAACTTGATCGTGTTTTTAGCCTGATATATTTAGTTATGATTTTCTCATATTTATGTAATTCTGTTTTTGCTGTTATTACATTAAAACAATTACAGGACAATAAAAAGAACGAAATTAAGTGTTTTTTTTTTATCGACCGCATGACCCATATGACTCAAAATGAGATCCGGAGATATAAAAACATAAAATGATATTATACCTAACCCTTTTATAATATAACTCCCAATAATTCATTACCACATATCCAAGCTTTCTATAATTCAATCGATACACGCCTTCGACTATAATTCGTATCGCCACGTCCCTCTGACAAAGTTATAGCTCGCGCGAATTTCACTTGCAAATTCAGTTTTGGGCCGCGGGCTAGCTCAGTCTGGTTCTAAACCAGGATGAATAGAAAAATGTCTGAATGGATGAATCTAAATACGGTTACTCTATTCAAGTGTTTTCGAATAGATTTCTTTTGTATGAGTCGTGATGCAAAACTGTCCATGTAAATAGGAAACGTTTGAGCACGATACCTGATATTCTTAAACAGAAATGGCGAAATGGGAATAAAGAAAAATGTGTAAAGAGATTTAGCCATTTTCCGGTATCGAATGTTGAGTACAATGAACTAGATAAATAAATAATTTAATAAAAACATTTAATTTTAAGGACTTACAGTTTACATTAAAAATTGTCTAACCAGTCGTATTATGCACAATTGTGGAAGCAGGCGAAAAGATAAATTTATTTTATAAAGCAATTGTTCGAAAGCATTCCGTTATTCAACCCGTCAATATAGTCAACAGGCGGAAGAGAGAATATTATATTTCAAAATGGCGGCACAACTTATTTTTGGAACAGGAAAAACTGAGACCAAAAAATATATTAAAATGTAAATTTCAAGCTCATCGATTGGTTGACAGAATTTTGGTATACCAATCACGTTAGTTTGTGTTATATTAGGGTGCGTCCACATCTGACGAACGAGCATTACGGTAACAAATCGCGAGCATGCGGCGAACGCACTAGTGTGAATAACGCCGTCCGTCAGACGTGCGCGCGCCGTTGTTACTGTAATGCTCGTTCAGTGCTCGTTCATCAGATGTAGACGCACCCTTATACTAAAGATTAAAACTAGTGTCCCTTTCCATCCGAATTATTTATATTTACGAAACGGATCAATACGGACTTAATACTGCGTACAGAAGAAGAATCTGATCGTTATCTCTATTTGGTCAGCTTTTCAACAAACGAAATATATACGTCCCAGTTTCAGTAGCACAAAGTTACCTAAACTCAAATATAACACTAAACAGAGTCATGTAAGCGAGGATATTTGAGAGCTAATCCAGTAGTTAGCAGTATTTTTTTTTATTTTTTTAAATCATTTATTTGATGAGGCTTTTTGCGCTGGTGCGCCAAGACAGCCTCGTAAGGTACCACAATAAATTAAATAATAAATTAACAAAAGTAAAAATAATCTAATCCTAAGACTTAAATATAACCTAAAACTAGACACCCCGTTGGAATGTAGCGCCTTCTACAGGTCACAGGCTAGAAAACTAAAACGTTTAGCAGTATTTAAAGTACAACATAATGAGCAGTTAAGTAGTTTCATTTCAGGCTAAGCGTTATTCAGGGATTCAAAACTGCAGTTGATTTCCGCAATTGTTTAGACAAGTACTTCTGATATTGGTTGCGTGTTTCTAACACACAAAGTAAGAAGGTAATTTTAATACTAAATTGTTGCATTTTGGGGAGAAAAAGAAACATACATGTTGCTGTTGTTTTTTCTGAGGAAATGGGTTGTGCCTTAGTTTAGTCTTTTAACTTGAAATAGACTGCTAAGGCACTTCAGCTAATCAGCTATAGAGGGCGGTATAGTATGAGTTTTAACTTGAATGCCAGACGTGTCTGCTTGGTATCTACTCGGAATGAATGGAACGTATCTATGAGAGTAAGCCCAAGTACCTTTGTAAGGTGTCTTAAGAAGGTTATTTGAAAAAAAATGTGGGCACACTTTCACGTAAAACCACGCAAATTACCGCAAATATTTTTTACTACAAAAATAAAAAAGTATTTCTATAGACGAGACGAAATGTCAAGGAAAACGTAAAAAAACAGAATAAAATACCCCGACAACCTACACAAAATACTATTATTTCCAAAGATCCCAGAATTACAGATACATAATTTTCTTTAAGAGTTTTGTCGTCTTTGTAAGATTTTCAATAATTTCCTTTGAAACCGACACAAGGATCGGAACGAAATACGGTGCTTCAAAAATAATAAAAAAACCTTCCCTCATTTATTCCCATAGGAAACCGTAAAATACATTTCGTGTATATTTAGACGAATTGAAGGCTTCCCTTTAACTCGTATTTTAAGGTTTTCGTGCAAAATATTTCCTAAATATTCGTAAATATCCTTTTTAAACAAGGTCCTATTCTTATCATCTTTATTTGAAATACCAAAACGTTGAAATGCACCGTTTATTGCAACTAACTTACACGTGTATCGTGAAAAGACCTTGAAAAACAACTTTGAAATCGATTGACTTGTCTTGAAAGGACGGCCTTAAATTATATTGCCAAGGCCTAAAAACTCGTCAAAATTAAATATGAGGTATACGTAATAACGTGTTATTGTAGGCTATCGAGTATAATTACATTCAACCCACCATTTGTTAGCCGTCACTCAACGAGTAGGTGTTAACAAGTGAGTAAATTAAGTCACGAACATTCTGACAGCCAATTTTTCCGCTGCTCCTTGACCGTACTACGTCAACACGTAAGAAGACGATAATTTAACCAAAGTAAAACAAGAGAAAATTGGAACCGAAACAATTGACAATCAATAGTAAATTACGAGAATAGTGCTGTAACTGTTCTTGGCTCTCTACATATATAAGTATCTCAAAATAATAATTGTAAATATTTATCTGTAGTTGTAGTTGTAAGTCGTATAAGTAGGTATTAAATAAAGTAAGTTCCGAAACCGGTTCCCAAAAACATCGATACATGTTTTGTTACATTTTATTCAATACCCAAAAGACCTAACATACATTAAATTCTAAACAAAAGCCTCTCTCGCAGCCTTGAGGGTAATTTACCGCGGGTATGTCCGGGACTTCCGAAATTGATTCGTTGCGGTACCTCCCATTCCTTGTAAGCAGGTATTGGCTCGGGATTAAACGCTGCTATGCAAGGAGCGCTTAAATAATATCTACACTGCCGGGATTATTACTAGTTCAGTGGATGAGATAGTGGCTATGCACCTAGGTATTAAGTAGGCGCCCGTTCGAGGATCTAGGAGACTTATGGAAATATTATCTGAGGTATTTTGTGAGACATTTGCAGTTTTTAATGAGTGAACCATGATAAGCGACCAATGATTAACGAGCGAACCAAAACAATAAGATTCCTTGGTCAAGAAAAAAGAAAAATATGTTTTAGAAGGTACTCGGTCTTTAAATAGATTACAAAACCATCTTGATTCTCTGACAAAAAACTATACTTAAATACTAAGAAAACTAGGTTCAGACTTCATCAAGAATTAATCCTGGATTACAGCACTGAAAGCCAAGGCTAAAATAAACAGCAACAAAGTAATCGAATGGTCTTCCAGATGAAGTTAAACACAATACATTTTAATGTGGCCTACAATGCAAGCGAGCTTAGATACAGGTGTTAACAATGCTTTATTACGCATTACACAGAGCCGGATTGGTGACGTCACGTTCATTGAGTTGGGAACTGCATTTGATATGTATCAAGATAGCCAGACTGTTGCTACGGATTAAGTTACTTGCTTAAGCATTGATTGTGTGAGTCCTTGACGGTCCTTAGATATTGTCCGTTGGTATTTCTACCCGCATAGTCTTGTTAATTTATTGTGTTTAATGAATTAGTATTCGGTAATTTTAGAAATAATTAATGGATGAACATGAGGTTTATTTATTTCATTTTGCAGATAAATAAATGAATTGCTAGGTAAAGAAATAGTGATGAATGAAAGTACATAAATATCGCTCGAATGTTTATCGATCCTGTGTTTGCTGCTGAATTAAAAAAAGATACGGTTTCTTTGATAAATAAAAAGAGAAGTGGTAAATAATATATTACTTATAAAAATGAGGACTTTAGTTATGCAATCCCGACTTTTCGCAAATGTTAATTTTCACTTCATGCAACAGCGGTCCATGCTTTTACCAAAACACTCGTAAATTCATATATCCCGCGCATATCTCTCTCAGAGATTATCTACAGCCATTACCCCCTTTTCAGCGTTACATATCTAGCTCAAAGAGCCAAAAACCTCAGTGTTCTATAAAAGGATCTAGCTCGCTTCTCCATAATGGGTAAAACAAAGTACCAATTAGCCCCGCAAGCATGCAATGAACACTTTCACGAGTGAATGCAGCGTGGAACTTATCTGAGGGGATAACGCTGACTCAGCCATTGACGGTTACCAGGTACACTGGAATAGGGTGTGATCTTGGTTATAATAAAATATTATTAAGTTTACCTAGTAAGGTAATAAGCATTGTGGGTTGTAGTATGGAAAATGGGATTTGAAGTTTGTGGTGACCTTGCTGCCTTCTTTATTATTCTTTATGCAAGTTGTACTTAAGCGTTCTTGGTGCTTCTAGGTATTTTTTTTTGCTAGTTTCATACAGACTTTTGGCGACTAGAAGATTAAGGGATGTCACAATTTTAACTTTAACCAGCAAGGCTCTTCACTATTGTGCAATATTTTAAGTAAACTTGTCATATTATTAACTTTTTCTTTGTAACGTGACTTTCTTGTGAACGGATTACTTACATACATTGTTGAGAATAGCCATTCTACTTCCATTCTTGCGTCATTCTCTTAGGAGTTGTTAACCATAAACTCACCTATGTCCAGTGTCTAAGGCTTTAGACAAAAATAATACACCGTTTAATTAAAAGTATATTATAGCTCGTGTATACCTTCAATTAAGGCAAAATGTTGACGTTGCGCTCTCAAAATTCAGCTCCTCAAAGATGGCATACCTCAGTGCACCTAATACTATGTAAAGTAACAATCTTACTCCATCCTCACAGATATTATGTTGAACGCTTTCATAAATGTGCATGAGGCGCCACATTCTTAGTATTACGCTGAGGACCGCGGAAGAAATGACGTGCTGCTATTGTATGCAGGGCTGTGAATTTTAGGCTAGATAAGTTTTATAAGCAATCTTTGTGAAGTTTATCAAATCTCTTTCTTGATTGTTGTACTAACGTAAAATTAAGAGCAAAATCTATGGATGAAAGACAGTCGTTTCGAATCACAACCTTACATTTAGATTTAAATAGAAAATTTTTCAGAGTGTGCAGTGGAATGCACGTAAGTGGTGTCACTTTGTTGTTGATAGCATCCTTATGGTAAAGCAGTAAAGTCGATTTTTGTAAGTTATTAGTACCACATTAACGTGGTCTACTTACTGTGACAGAAAACGAATAAAAACTCTGGTCCTTAGAACCGCATCGCTGCCAATTCGTCCCTGTCACTGGTCCTCCGATTCTAAAAGTCAATTACACGGGTTGGTAATAAAGGCCGTTGTAGTGACGTCAGCAAACTTCTCAGTTGAGCCTCCGATCGGCACGAACCCACTCTAATTGATTTCGGCCTACGTGGCCCAAATGTCTGGACTGGATCTACTGTACAGTGACGTGGTTAATTTCAGTAATTTTGATTGGTTTGCGAATTTAGACTGTTTATTTAGGTAGTTAGCAATTGATGAGGCTATAAGTAGGTTCATTTCTTTCTCGATATGTCTTCATTTTCATTATAGTGTGGACAGAAAAGACAAAATTGCATCATCATAGTATATAAACCTTTACATATATTATCTCTCCGTAACAACATTATAATCGAGGAGTGCCAAGATCTGGATCGAAAAAAATCCAATACATTTAGAAAATTGTGAGGCAATTAAGATCCATTCTGCCAATAAACAAAAACAGTTATTTAATTAACAAAAGGGTACCAAATTAATGGCCAATTAGTACTGAACAGTGAGCACTACTAAAACATATACTTTGCATCAAAGGTCTGGCACAAAGCATATCATAGCAGAGACAGTTATAATTAACGTTAGGTCAACCGCGCTTGCTCGTTGTAAGAGACGTTTCCGGACGTCGCTGGGCATCGCACTGGATCCACTACAAACTTTGTTCATATGTTTGTTCTGTAATTATTTTGGGACCAGTCAACGAGTTTCAAAGCAGCTGCAGATACAAGAGAAAATTGACCTGGAATTTTGGTATAGGTAAGATGCATTATATGAATATGTAATCCATTCACAAATTTGTTGCCTAAACTTTAGTACTAAGTTCCTAAAAATAGCTTAATCGAAGTGACAGTAAACTTGGTCCATGTTTTGTTCTCTATCTTCCAATTGATTTGTATCACGCTCTGTTAAAAAATAATCATGTAAAATGAGACCCTAGAGAACTTTCGATCTCTTGACTAAATTCTATTTCTCTATTCGTAAATTGCTCAAAGCGTAGCCCGTTCATCAAGACTTGCACCTCTCCTAAAATGGCCGCCGGCAGCATATGAGAACACGTCAGTAAACGCACCATAATCTCGTTGCACCGTTAGTTACTCTCCATAATGTACAGTATTCTCTAAACAGGCCAGCAAAGCAGTGGTAATTAATGTTAGACAACTAACCGCGTCTGACTCGCTCTGACGGACGTTCGGACGGGAGATTATACGTCTGTGTGGCCGAAGCCTTGGACAGGCTTTAACTGTCACTTCGCCCAGTTTGAATATTGGGGGGATTCTGTGTTGATTTGAAAACGGTCGCCTTATTAGATGGCGTGTAAAACAATGATCGATGCTCGTTTGTTTTATATGTTAGAAGGGGGACAGAAGTCGGACAGTTCAAGCTTGAAAATATGAAAATAAAATAAAAATACTGTTATACTTAGTTACTTTTGCTATGCTTTAAATACTCCACTTAGTTATGGCTTAACATTAGGAGAAGAGAAAAAAAAGTCCTTCTCTAGAACACTTTGCGTTTTAAAATCTTATGACACATTTAAGTTTCTACAATAAGGTAGTTTCGAATAACACTAGTAGTTCTAGTATTCTCAACCGACTCGTCCAAGCCTCAACTGTTTCTAGTTACGTAATTGTTTAGAACAATTGTTACCTCATTTTGTTACGTGTAGGTAGGTAAAGTGGTCACGTTTTGGAAACATTGTTTGGCTTCTTAAGTTTAAACGTTTTGTTTGACTTTGATAGCCATTAACAAGTCCAGGACTATGCTAGGGGGTTATTTCATACCGATAACATATTGCACGTAAGTATGTATTAGTAGACTTTTTTATGCTGAATTTTAAAGTTTAGTTTCTGCAAATACGCTCAAACTCTTAATGTAGGTACTTAATGTTTTTGATTCCCCTAGAAATCTGTACCTACTTTATCTATATTCCACGTTACGATCAAGGTTTAATCAGAACACTATAGAGCAATTCCTGGCACAATATAAAAAACAAAACAAACCTTAAAGTGTCTGATTACGTAACTGTCTTGTTAGCACAATTAATATTTCGCGGTCCCCGGCGCCGACAGCGCGGTCACGTCTTAGAAACCGATTGCTTGACTTAGAGATGGGCTTGTCAGTTTATTAAGTGTAGTTCCCTAGTTTGTGTGTCTGACTCCCTGCTTAATTGCAAGGAAATGATTTGTTTGCTATTCAATTTACGTTTGCATTCGAAATTTAATCATGTGTTTATCAGTTTTTATTTTGTATAAATATTCTCTGTTTTGAACCGCTATATCAAGTTACACCAACAAATTACACATGTATGAAAACACTCAATAAATATAACTCGTCTATTGTCATTCGAAATAATGTGTTGTCTAGAAGTTACGACACAACCCTTTGAAAGCGCGCGGGCATAACGAGCCCGGCAGGTGTGTCGAGATTGACGCAATATTTAATTAGAGCACTTCACGCTCCAAGGGGATTCAAAGGGCCCGAAATTCGCGTTCGCTGAGAATTATTGTAATATTGCGCACTTACGCGTAAGTACGAGTACAGTATGTTACGCGATGCCTCGTTGGTCGCCGAGACCGGGGCGTCGCGTTTGAGGGTTGACGGCGCGTGTTTTTTTTAATTATTGCGCTCGAATCAATGTTTGTGTTACGACCCGTTGGGGTTCAGTCGCCGTGGCAGGTTAATGGACCTGCCATCCGCGGGTACCTGAAATAAATAAATATTTGACTTGCATAATATTATTATCTGTTGCATATAATATTAATTTACAATCATTTGTTTCATGTTACAATTTAAGTACATGTTCTTTAAGAAATACAGTTGTTTTATTGTAGTTTGTAGTTTACTAGAATTTAATCAATTACAATTTAACAGTAACGTTAATAAAGACCATACCATCACAGCTACCATCGCGAGGCACTGTACACATACACCCAATGTCTTAATGTACTAAAGTATGAGCGTAATATTTATGATGAGACTACAATAAAATATCTTCACAGCGTTTAATTTATGGCACGTAAGAAACATCAGTAATTACTCACATCGCGGTTCTACGCAACTTAATGACGTCAATTTATTATTTCCAAGACACCCTTCAGAGGAGACAAGTTAACAATGTCGGATTATACCTATTACAACACCAACAAAAGAAGTCTCCATCAATAATATTCCGAACACTAATTCTCTCGAGCTTGACACTAAGATTTTCTACCTCATTAGTAAAAAAAAACCGACGAAAATCTTGGTAACAAGACACAGAGCCCAAAAAGTCGTCTTAACTTTATTTGTCGTACTGCTTTGATATCTCCTTAGTGAAACAATATTTTTTGCCCTGTGATCTTATTTTTTAACAATGTGAAAACAAATCCTGGTCGGATTTGGGACAAAAAAGAGAATCTTTTTGAATAATGCCTCCGCGTGTTAGGATTCAGGTGGGACGCTTTGACGCTGTGTCAGCTTTAAGACAAGAAATATTAGCGTAAGATGTATTTGTATGAGTATGGGCGATATATCAGACATCACCTTTTGCATAGTAAAGTGTGTTAACATTTTGTTTCTGGATTTTTATGGTGATTTGGGTGCGAAGGGGAGGCTGAGCCGCTTGTCATCCCGGGGATGTGAGGGTCAATTGGGGAAAGGTCAGCGAAGAACTTTAGGGTGCTTGAAATACGGATTGTGACTTTGAGAAGTAATGTAGCATTCATAGATAATTTATTTAATCTGCTGATAAGATTAGTTTTTAGAACAACATTTGAACTTTTTGTAAAATTAGTAGGTGAGTTCTGAATAAAGCTATATTTAGTGTTTGCTTAAGATTTTTAATATATTCGTCACTGAAAAAGTTCCGACAATTCCAGTTGTCAATTAACAAGTGACGGGCTGGTAGTGGCGTGAAATTTTGATAAACAATACTTGTGCTTAGCAAAAAGTAGAGGTAGAATGTATTTTTGTTAATCTGTTATACTACTACACGATGCTGGTATGTTCGTAAACAATTGCTGCCACTTCACTCGCATACCGTTAAACACCCCGCTTTCTTTTGCTCTCGAGTAAAATACTGTAGTAAAGGCGTGGCCATAATATAGTTGGGTGATAAGACTAACTAGTCGCTAATTGCACCCTCAAATGCTTGGTAAAAATAAATTATCCAAAGACAATACTTAACTATAAGCGTGAAACAAAAGACAGTAGAAAGATAATCATAGGTTATGGATCAAACTTGTTTATTAACGTATAATCTATCAGTGAGCTGAATTACATTTAAAAAGCAAGTATATAACTATCAATGTAGGCACAGCTTCCTAAAATCTTTTAACGAAAATCTTGTACCGTATTCAAAACATCCCACTAACACAATAACCTGAAGTCCAATTCACATACAAACAAAATGATCCATTCGTCTTTCGATGTGTCCTCGGCATAATATAAAGCAGGTGTCACGGAAACAAATGTCGTTGCAGTGGCGACACAAGAAGTACACGCGAGGACTGCGTCACGCTGACTAATGGATGCACTTCTTCCGGATTTACCCTTCACCCACAGCGTTTTATACCGCCGAGAACAGACTCGCTGAGAGCATATCATTCTTACCTACTACTAAAGAACTTGGCACTTTTGTAAAAACAGTAACGCTATCTATGACTACTCAAAAATCGTTTAAAAGTTGTTTGAACAAGGCAATTTATTCCAGACTGCAGGAAGAGGTTAATATTTAGTTAATTCATCAGGAGTGATTATTCATCTTAGTATGATTTATTTTTATTACTAAAACTTTTTTTTAATTGCCTATTCTGTCCCACTGCACTGCTGCGCAAAGGACATTATTAAAAAAAATATGCTTAATATAAAGGCTATCAAGCAGCACTTTATGAAGACAACATTATTAATTGACAGGAACCTGCTTCGCCCCCTTCCATCGCTTCCTAAGTGCTCTCGCTTGGGAGCTTCCATCAAACTACAGTCCAATCTCTTTTGGTACATCTATAGATACATTTATAATATTCACTCATTAAAATATTTGGGTGTCACCAGTAAAATTATAGGTTTAAGGCAGGCTTGCAACTGACCGCGCTTTGAAAAGCAGACCAATAAACAGCAGTAGGTAGTTTGATCTATCTATCTAAATCTCTTAAAAATGTATACATAAAGTAATTTGTAAGGTAAAATCAAATCTGTAGAAGTGAAAATTCTGTACATTGAAAATATCAAAAAAATAAATGGCGGGGGGTGTTACTAGACCAACAATGAACCAAATAGTGTGAAAAAAAAAATTGTTGTCTGTCTGTCTGTTTGTTCAGGTATCACGCAAAAACTACCGGTTCGATTACGATAAAACTTGATATAATTATTCTTTATTATCCTGGGCACCACACTGGGTAGTTTTTATCCCGGAAAAGTATAAACAATAAAAAACAAACTTAATTTTGCGGTTAAAAACTCATTGATTAGTTTCGTCATCCACGCGAACGAAGTCGCAGGCACAGCTAGTCAGATATAAAATTATGAATCTGCTGACAGAGATTTCTTACGAAATAAGCAGTATCTTAGTACATCTATTATTTTGAAACTGTTCTGTGTGAACATAAATGTTAAAATAAAAAAATCTATGTAGAGATACCATACAATGTACATTCGTTCATATGAATTGGAAACCTCATGTATCTGAATGTTTGTTATTACAATCCGTGTCAATTAAATTTGTTGTAACAGTTAACAATTGTGTCACGAACGAATCTCTCCGCGTCAATATTTATCCGTCTTAATTACACTCACATACAAGGGAACCTCAATGCTGAGTGCTCTAATATTCTGTGAGACAGTTTGTTATACAAAGAAAATAGAATTTTGAGGCTTCCTGATATTTTAAAACCTTGTTGATAAATTTTAATTAGCATTCCTACAGTTACACACGTACAGAAACTGCCTCGCTGGCCTAGTGGTTCTAAGCGCGACTGCTACGCTAGAGGTCTTGGGTTCGATTCCCAAGATCCCAAGGTGTAATTGGGTTTTTCGATGAAATTCTCAGTAGCAGGTCGGAGTTTGGATTTATGGACCTAAAACATACCGGCGAACTTTGGGTGTACATTGGTACACCTCTGCCTAACCCTTCGGGGATACAGGCATGATGGTATGTTATGTTATGTTTTTTATTCCTACCGTACAACACTGACCGTGAAAAACTAAACATTTTGAATTATGATCATCAGTTTTTGAAGACGGAAGTATTATTTTTAATGATCTGTTTGTTTGCATTCTACCAAATAGATAAAGAATAATGTTTGGTCATTATCCTAAATAAGATCGGTCGACAAAGCAGATTTAAAACTCCATTAAGTACCTATATAATAAATAATTTTCTTTCAGAAAACATAAAGTGCAAATATAATCTCAAAAACATATTATATCAGTATACAATTCTCTATAAAAGCACTAATTTCCCGTCACATTAACCCGCTCAGAAATCCTAGGGGAATTATAATAGCGTTAGAATTTGACGAGGTTCAGTGCAACGCAGAGCAAATAATACCGCCCACGGCGTGGATTATGTCGCGTAATTCTCTAATACTGGACAGTTAGGGGGGATTTACCAGCTGCGCCCGGACAAAGCTCCACAAAGAATTATTTAAGATCTCTGGTTATTAATAAAGCGCATTTGTTTATTCTGATCCTTGTGCTAGGATAAGCATGGAGTTATAAGCTTTTGATTATGGATGCATCGGGTTTCATTTTATTCTTTCTCATTAAAGTTATTACGTTTTTAACTCGAATTTTGTCATTTTAGTACTCTTATTATACGGTTCTTTTTTGACTGACCTGTAACTTAAATCACATTTTGAATACTACTTTAATTTGTAACTTGTTTTGGTTTAAAAAGAAATTAGTAGGTACTTAAAGCACATCATCATAAAAGTTTAAAATAACATAACATAACATACCATCACGCCTGTATCCCCGAAGGGTTAGGCAGAGGTGTACCAATGTACACCCACAGTTCGCCGGTATGTTTAGGTCCCATGTAATAGGGGCGAGCCTATTGCCACTAACCGGGCACAAATCTAAACTCATTTCATAGAAAATTCATTCATTTCATAGAAAAACCCAATAACACCTTGGTCGACTTGGGAATCGAACCCAAGACCTCTAGCGTAGCAGTCGCGCTTTGAACCACTAGGCCAACGAGGCAGTTTCAGTTTAAAATAATAACAAAGAAAAAATGAAAAAATCCTAGCGTTTCCTAAATTGCGAAATTTTAATTCACTAAATGAAACTCTGTCGTTTAATCGACGCAATCGAGGCGACCATAAAACGTGAGTGCAAAATAAAATAATAGCCCGTTCAGTTTCCATTATTGAAGAAACGTAACATATAAAAAGTGTCATAAAAATCTAACGAAATTACTCTTTTATGTCTACTAGTCTCGGATAGACGGAAATATTGATAACTAACTTAACCATATATTTAACATTATACAATTATATCGTAAAGCATCGCTTGTATTATGCTGTATATTTTGCACTAATAATATAAAATTTTGCTATTAACATTAGTAACTATATCTAGTCGTTAAATCAGGAGCTGTTTTTTCCCGTATCATATTATGTATCCCAAACTAATATGGCTATAAAAAGTACCTAAATCTAACCAATTCTCGGTTAAGACATTATCATCATCATCAACTCCCGAGCCTTTTCCCAACTATGTTGGGGTCGGCTACCAGTCTTACCGGATTCAGCTGAATACCGTATTTTACATGGAGCGACTGCCTATCTGCCACGACTGCCAAGACATGCCAAATATATTTCTGCAGATTAACTTAAATTGACTTAAAATACAGTTCACTTATTCCGACACATTTATGATTTTACAAAACGATCCGCTTAGCTCTTCAGGGGCCGTACCATGGGCTTTTAAAGCAATACTGTAGCGGTTGAGTAAGCGGGATAGCGCTATCGCAGTGTAGTGCGCCGTCTCGCTTCCACAACCGCAACAGTCCTGCTTTTCGTATCATGGTACGGTCCCAGGTCGAACTAATATTATTGTTAGAGTCGTCTTTTCTTTCTTTTTCGTTTTTGAAGGTGTCACTGGTCGGAAATGAAATGCTTTAGCACGGCTGCGTCTTTGAGTCAGATACAGCCACTTAGTCATTCTGTCCATAGCTTCAAATGAAGTGACGTCAGTCTATTACTAATCTGTCTTCCATTTTCTGTATTGTGTTGGTAACATTATGTTACTTGAAACATTCTTAACATATTAAACGAATGAAGAAAAGAAGCTATATATTCTTATATATAAAATTCTCGTGTCACAATGTTAGTTACCATACTCCTCTGAAACGGCTTGACCGATTTTTATGAAATTTTATATGCATATTCAGTAGGTCTGAGAATCGGCTACCATCTATTTTTCATACCCCTAAGTGGTAGTAGGTAGGTAGTAGACAGGTGCTAGGTAGAAAAAATTGCATTGCAACGCATACATACAGTTACAGCGGGTACAGCTAGTTTCACATAATATGAATATGATTATTAATGACTCTTCCGTTTTTATTAAACAAAGTCGTATCAAAGCTTGTCAAATCATGGGTATCATAAAAAAAATATGTTTTAATTTGTAAGAACAGATCTAGAGAAATTCTTTTTTCATTCTCTCGACTTTTCACCAGACTGTCGCCTCTGGTCGCCTCCTTTAGTAGCGTAAACAATTTTCATAGTTTCATGGGCAGATGTCAAAGTTTTTCCTTTCAATGGCGGAGCGCTCGGCGGAAAATTTTCCAACTTGTTCGTTGAATTTTAACGTAGTACGGACTCTGATGTCACTCCCACACTTTGTTGGCGCGATATTATTAAAAATATCAAATATGTATGTTATATTTTGGAGATAGGGATAAGATAGAATTTTTGGATAAAATATTTTGAATTTTTTGGTATTTTGCTTGTGTTGAAAATTCTGTTTAAGATTATTTCCTGTAAAGAAGAATATTTTGGTGT